>OX439390.1:3563370-4163370 GCA_949319315.1 Zelleria hepariella | reverse complement strand
GTGGCGCGAGGGGAAAAAGGCCTATACCCAACAGTGGGCAAAGGTGGGCTGATGATGATGATGATGATGATGAATATTTTACAAATTAAGACGCATTTTGTATTTTTATTGAATAAAACAGCCTTACCTTTGAATAAACATTACAAAAGATTTAAAATCAAAGCATTACTATGCGAATTAAAAGAGAAATTAATTTTAAAACTTTTTCAATTTGATCGCAATATCGTCAAGGGTAACCCCCCCTAGTCCGCCTTTGTACAGGGTTTCTAACTGCCACGTTATTTATATTTATTTCCTGTGCATTAAAGAGTATCAAACAAATTGCAGAAGGCTTTAACCGTATAATTTCAATTGTAACATCTAAACACCTAGCTAGTACCTCTATTTTTCCGGCTCCGCAAGACCTCTGCTCAAGTATTTAGGAATTTCCACTTTCACAGCGCACCGCGCATTACGGATTCATCCATGACTTAGTTTGGGCAATGGCGCCTTCGAAGCTGAGCCTCATGTGTCGCAATGCCGGATTACGGTAATGAGTCATACCTACTTAAAAGAGCATTATTTAGACCGTGGCCAAACCTAGATACTCTTAGGGTGGCATTATAATAGTCATATTATAATAGTCGTCATCTCAAGCTCAAGCTGAAGTAGGTAGTTGATCTCAGAAAACCAAATCAATCCAGCGTGAGTACCTGTCAGGATATTAATAGGCACTAGCTCGAGCTTGACATTGACATTAGCCAAGGTCTCAAGTCTGCTAATGTCAATTTCAAGCTCAAGCTAGTGTCTATTAATATGCTGACAGCTACTCAAGCTCGATTGATTTTGTTTTCTCTAGTAGATTATTTAAACAGCGTCCAGTGGCACCTTCACCCACTATGGTGAATACACAGAAAAATTTAGAGAAATATGAATACATCTGCTAAGGACTACGTCGAGAGGCATCTATAGGTATTTAATTGGTATTTACCTTCACCTAACAGCCTTTATTAATACTGCCATGTATTGTCAACTTAGCCCTTTGTCACGCGGATAGATGTTGATTATTTTCATAGTGGCAACAGCCTTGTTATAATAACGTCAGCTAGGAAATTGTTTCAAGTTATAATACCTTGAAATTAATGAAGTAAATTGAATAGATTCATTAGTTGGTAGGTAATATTATGTAAAAGTGCATAGCATGACCCAGGTTCTGTTTATCAGATGTTCAATACTTAATCCCACGTTTGATTAAATACTTCAAACATGATCCACTGACGCCAAATGTTCCCTCCGGGCCAATTGTTCCAATAAATCAGAATTTTATCTCAGTTACGCGATTCGCACGACCTAGCCACACGGTCTTCTTGCGTAACTAGATCATCAATTCGCCTCACATAAACGAAAGCGGTCGAGTTTGATATTCTCATCGAACGGCACGATTTTGGCTCAGTTTTGGAAACAATAGCATGTTTTCGCGGTCAAGCGCAAAAAGGACTCCGAAGCCCATTCCATCTACAAATTATAGACAAATTATATGTTTTTTATTTTTTCTAAAGCACCCATGCTATAACATTTCAAACATTTCTAATAAGTTGAAAAAAATCACTCAGGACAGGACTTGAACCCGCAACCTCTTGTAAACCTCTTGCTGGTTCAAGACCTGTCCCGAGTGAATTTTTTCAACTTATTATCTATAAATGTTTACTATGATATGGTTTTTATAGCGCCCAGTAGCACCCTCGCTCACACTAGATGGGTAAAGTGACCACTCGGACGAGTCGGACGCTGCAGTTCTTGAGATATTGTTTTTTACGGTGTAGTCAATCTTTCCCAACGTGGGCGATAACGCCCCCTTGTGCGCTGCAGGCCTAAAGGGGGGCGGTAAGAGACCCAGAAAAAAAATAGATACTCTGTCCGAATACTATAAAGTTGCGTTTCAATAATCAGTTATAAGTACTTAGCGGTTTTTAAGTATGTTTAAAAAGGGGGGCAATTTTAAAACTTAAACTGTCGTAAGCACTGCACATTTTTATATCGCTTTAACGGTTTCACTTAACGAAACATGTCGGCTATTCCGACAAAATAAAAGTAAGTGAAACCGTTAAAGCGATATAAAAAAGGGGGGCGTTAAAAAATTATTTATTCTTAAAGTGGGCAGTAGACAAAAAAAGGTTGGGAACCCCTGGTGTAGGTAGTAGGTTTGCCCAGCACAGCACCCATACCTGCCATCCTGACAGCTTAGTCGGCCTAGCCCACAGGAAAGGAGCAACCTATTTAAAACAGTGTTTTTCGTGAAACTTTCATCACATTAAACTACAACACTGATTTCGTGTGTGAGGTCTGTACTTTGCTCTCTTATTTAAGTTGTAGATTTATATTGGAGAAAGAGTGTCGTTTTTCTCTATCATACAGATCAAAACCTCAATTGAAGAAGTGAGAAATAGTAGCAGATGGTTTAAAATTTGAAATACGCCATGCAAATTTGATTGAAGGACATTGAACCGAAATCATTGCCGTACTTTTGATTTACTATAAAATAACTAAGAAATAATGTAGCTAGTGGTCAATCCAGTTCGACAGCCGACAGATGTTTGGTTTTTTAACCTTTTTGACACTCAAAATACCAAAATAACTAATCACCAACCTTATGCAAATAAATAATATTACTCACGAAAAATTTTATTTCAAACGAGTTTGCAAAAATACCACGGTCACTTAAAAGTTGACTTAGGGACCAGCTTATACTTTGCAATTTCAGTGAGTACTTTGATAGAGCTCCCTTATTGTTTAACTGCAAAGCTTATTTGCTTGAATTTGATACCAATGACAAGTGACTTTACAGACTTTGGTCAAGGGTGAAACAATTTTATTCTGATAGCATAGGTATGCGATGACCTAGTGTGAGTGAAGGTGCCACTGGACGCTGTATAAATCATCTCGGTCATCTCATCATCATCACCTAGGAAATGACCTAGGTACCTATTTTATTTGAATAACAGAAATCGGCTAAAGCCTGCTCTTGCTTGACTCATTATATTTCAAATTGTTGTCAATTGTTCTCAACTTCAATACCACTTTCAGTTAGTCATTTGTTTCAAAGTCCTTGTTTGATACGAGAATGTGTCATGCATGAAATGAATACTTTTATGCATGAGTCATATAGGTACCGAGGTAGGGCGCTTGTACACCGCACCGCACCGACCAACTGAACCCAATGGGTAAATACCCTAATATCACTGGAGGAAGGCACTAGTATTCACAACACAGGTTTTTTGCCTACCGTGAGTACCATGTCGCACAACAAAATGTAAAGATAGATAGAGAACACCTTATTGTACACCAGAAATCTTGTATCTTGTATTTTTTGGAACACATTAATAAATTTCATTTCAAATAAAGATACAGTATCCAAGAATCGTATTTTTTGTATTTTGATTTAGGTACTCGGCCGGATGGCAGCGCTCGGATATCGTGTCGTGTCGTGTCGGCGCGGTAGAAAAGGGAATTATTAATGTTATATCGGCGGCGCCGGTAAAATATCTAGTCGCGTCGGATCGGTGCGGTGGACAAGTGCCCGTAGTGCAATTCTTTACACTTTAAAAAATTAAGATATCACTTGTGTTGTAGCTTACTGATCCCGCACCATGTTTACTATGGTGGCAGTTTTCATTATCCCAGATCAAAGCAAATTACATTAACTAGTGGTTCGCCCCGAACTACGAACTCGCGACCCCATATCTCAGCAACCCCTCGACCGATTTGGCTCATGTTCGAATTTAAAAATTATATTTGCCTCATTTATACACCTACCAAATTTCATGACGATCCGACTAAATTTACTCAAGTTATCGTCGAACGAACATTCATACATACAAACATACAAACATACATACATACATACATACAAACGCCGGATTGTTCAAGTAGACTCGGAGAACTTCGCTCGCTCGTTCAATTATACTAGGCTCTAGTAACTAGAGTATTTAAATCCGCATTGATAGCATCTTCTAAAGTTCTACACAAGCAGGTTCTCGTACAATTAATACTTATAGTGGAATGTGACTAACACTTTTTTTAATTGATATTTAATTCTCCATCAATTAAGGCAATTCATTCATCAACTCTGTATCTTGGGTATTTTGATTAGGTACGTACCTACGTAAATATATTGCAAGAAAAGCAAACGGTTAGAAAGAATAAGTCATAAACGCATTATCCAATATGCATCCTCGTATACCTACACGCATAAAAAAATTTAGTAGGTAGTGCAATATGCTTTTATTGGCGTTTTTCAAAACACGTAGGTACGGTCGGCCACAATCTCAGATACCCCATGGCAGCTTTTATCGCGCGCGGCATAAGGGCGCCAATCGAAAAAACAGGGGTATCTGAGACTGTGGCCGACTGTACATCCCTATGCCGGTCATATTCGCTTATTAAGATTTGAAAATATAAATCTTTCGACATATATAAACATCATGTATAGGTTTTGAGCTAGAAGAAAGACCCAAAGTCCAAAATGTATAACAAAAACAAAATATACCTACTTTTAAATAAATAAGTAGTGGAATCTTTAATTCCGGTCGACCAGTAACATCCTAATTAACTACGCAAATAACAAGCCTTTAATCTATTGTCATTTAACTAAAGAATGTCACACGGATACTGTAATAAGCTGTGCAAACTATTAATATTCGAAAACCTACCTTTGTCATTTAATTACATGCAAGTAGAGCGAGGTTTGGTAGACAGTTGTGTGCAAAAGTCTTTAGTTTGTTTAACCATGATTATTAAATTATTCCGTTACTACTTATTAGCTTTTGTGTGCGACATCTTCCGTGCAAAGATAGACAAAAAGTTGCATTAATTTTCCCCATTATCGATTTCAGCGCAAACAAAGTCGCGGGAAAAACCTAGTAATAATTAAAGTACAAGTATGTACTTCATTACAAAGATTTAAAACCCTTCATCCGCTTCATTGTGAAAGAGTAACAATCACAATATGCACTAGCTCACAAACTTTTGCATTTATAATATACAAGGTGTTAAAAGACCGCCAACAAAGCGGGAAACCACGTATTGTCCTCATCATAAGGATAATTTTTGCCCAAGAAACTATGCCTGGGAAATCAACGGTTTCCGAGATAATGAGGTTCAAAGACGGACTTTTCAAAATTTTTTTTTTGCAGAAATATATTTAGTATCAAGTCTTTAATATTTCTTCTTAAAGAAACATATCAAAATTTTGAATATTTTTTACAAAAAACGACGCTGAAATTGCAACCCGCAATGTATTCTAAACATCGGCACCTCGAGCGTAAGTGGCCTAAGTTTATGTCAACGCTTGCGCAATATTAATTGTCTGCGTTACACTTCCATTACGCGATAAAATATTTTCTAAAATTATAACCTAAAAAACCAAAATTATTTCCCAGCAATAATTTATCGAAAAAGTACTTTGTTTCGGTGTCTAGTAAGCGTACCTTTCGGCTCTGTTGGCGGTCTTTTAACACCCTGTATATTGGTGAGATATGCAAAGAGCTACCTAGGTGGTTTAAAAAAATCTCGATCCTGGTAATTTTAGGACGTTTGGTACAATCTATAGGACTTATAAGTAGATACATACAACCTAGATAACAGGAATAGAAAGCACTTTCACTAGATTATAGGTACGTATATTATTTGACGGAGTTTATTAATAAATGATGACTATCGAATTATAAAATTTGGTTATAAAAATACTTTTTTTTATTATAAGTTTTAAGTTCGGAGTTGGGACTACGTTACAGTCCAAGTGAACCAAGACACTTCTCCGCCCGTGTGTACCCAATAGCTTTGTCAAGTGTCTAGTGCGGACAAATTGACAACGATAGTGACTATTCGTGACTCAACATCGATTCAATAACAGTGACAGTGACAATACATCATTTGCGCACGAGCGGGCAATCCAGTTGACATAGACGACAAGGCTACAAATGAATATGAGTGTAAGTATTTTTTTTTCTTAGTACACTGGAATAAAGGCGACTTTTAAACATAAAACATCGTGTTTGCGTTCATGTCCAATGTGTCTATACTGTCCACTTGTCGAAGAATGTGGGCCCTTGGAAACTTTTTGCGGAAGGCGGAAAAATTGAGTCTGAACAAAACTTTCAAAATTGTTTGTTTGACCCCTCAAGCGATAGTATACAGGGTGTTAAAAGACCGCCAACAGACCCGAAAGCCACGCATACTAGAAACCAAAACAAAGTACTTTTTCGATAAATTATTGCTGGGAAATGAGTTTGGTTTTTTAGGTTATAATTTTGAAAAATATTTTATCACGTAATGGACGTGTAACGCACAGAAGTCATATTGCGCAAGCGTAGGTATAAGTTTATGTTACTTAAGCTTGAAGTTCCGATGTTTAGAATACATTGCGGGTTGCAATTTTAACGTCGTTTTTTGTAAGAAATATTCATAATTTTGATATGGCTTCTTGAAAAGGTATGTTAAGAACTAGATACTGAAAACTTTACTGAAAAAAAAAGTTTAGTAAAGTCCGACTTTGAACCTTATTATCTCGGAAACCGTTGATTTCCCAGGCATAGTTCCTTGGGCAAAAATGTTCGTTATGATAAGGACAATACGTGGTTTCCCGCTTTGTTGGCGGTCTTTTAACACCCTGTATTTCAGGTTGTCAGGATTCCCGACATGAAAGGCGCCGTGCATAGTGAATTGCCCGCGCGCAAAGAAAAATGCGCAAAATCGATTCCTGTATCAAATACACTAAACAAATCGAAAATTTTCATATACTGGGTGTTAAAAGACCGCCAACAGAGCGGGAAACCACGTATTGTCCTCATTATAAGGAACATTTTTGCCCAAGGAACTATGCCTGGGAAATCAACGGTTTCCGAGATATTGAGGTTCAAAGTCAGACTTTTCAAAACTTTTTTTTTGCATAAATGTATTTAGTATCAAGTACTTAACATTTCTTCTCAAGAAGCCATATCAAAATTTTGAATATTTCTTACAAAAAATGACGTTAAAATTGCAACCCGCAATGTATTCTTAACATCGGCACCTCAAGTATAAGTAGTATAAACTTATGCCAACGCTTGCTTAATATGACTTCCGTGTGTTACACGTATATTGCGTGATAAAATATTTTTCAAAATTATAACCTAAAAAACCAAAATCATTTCCCAGCAATAATTTATCGAAAAAGTACTTTGTTTTGGTATCTAGTATGCGTGCCTTTCGGGTCTGTCGGCGGTCTTTTAACACCCTGTAGGTAATTATCAAACCCTAGAATTTGACATTTCTGTAACTATTATTTTTTCTAATAAATAAATTATTTTTAATTAGAATTAGGTAAAACCTATCTAACCCAGCTAATTTCATGTTGACATTCATAAACGATTTGAATATATTTTTAAAAATAGGCGGCGCACTTTTTTTCAGTTAAAAATATCTTGCAATCTGTTATGGATATCGAAATGAAACTGGCTGCAGATATAACTCGCTATGTATCTAACTCTTTGTTATACTCTTTGTTGAAAGGTTATACTGCACAAACATTTCAACAATATTTTCCGAGAAAAGAACAAATGAACCAAGTAAGGTTATACTGCTATAACCTTTCAACAATATTTTCTGAGAAAAGAACAAATGAACCAAGTTGAAACAAACTCACTTCAAGTCCATCGGATGGTGTCATAAAACAAAGGAAGTGAACCTAACGCAACATCTAACCAGACTGCACGTCGTGTCAACACGCAACAAGTTCACCACAGTCACCTGTCGAGTGACACTAAACGTTTCGCAAAGCATGTATACACGACAGCACGTCGACCCTTACACGCTAGCACTCTACTCGGTTACGTTACGGGCGAGTTTACAACAAAAGTGTACAGTCTTACGTGCTGTCGTGTGTACCTAGTGACTTTTCCGGAAAAGTACGTTATTTGACGGAGAGAAAGCTTGAGTCCTCAGGATGTGCCCTGCATGGTAACAATGAAAAGATGACCGCTGGACAGTTGAAAATGGAAAAATGTCTGAGTTACCTACTTCTTTCTTAGCAAACCAATACGACCCCACTAGCTTTTCTTGTATGGATGAATGTAGCAAGAGCGTTGAAGAACTTTTTTGCTAAATAAATAGAAAAGTAACTCTCTTTTCTGACTGTTTAGCTGACGGCTAAGGAGACACACTAAGAAGTAAAAAAACTTCAGGCTCAGAAACAGAGAAATCAGAGAACAACGGTTTTGCTAAAGAAATAGAGAAGAGCATGGAACACAGAGAGATCTCTATTCCTATCTTAATAATTTGCCTTAGATTATGTGTTTAAAGATAAGCTTTAAATAATAAAAAAATCTCAATCGTAAAGAAAATGGTTGGAAATCTTTTTCGGTATTAGTCAATGCAGGCAATTTTATCGAAGTCTTCGTGGATTAAATCATGGGAAATGCTTATTTTTCTTAGTTAGTTAAGAAAAATAAGCATTTAATTTTCCCCCGTTAAACACTCCCTGCGTAATATTATCTCATTCCATCTAAAAATCGAAAACAACCAAAAAATATATTTTTGGGTTTAATCTATGCGGTTTTGAGTTTGTTTCTTCACAACGTTGACCCACAGTTCTCCATACAATTCCACAGTTGACAGTACAACCGATGGCTATCAGTGAAGATTTCACTTGTCAGGTTGTTTGTAACGAGATAATACAGTTCTGTTCTGGTTCGGATTATGCGTCGGAGTGCTCTGCGAGCGTGGCCTTTCTAAACCTGCGCCTGCGCCGACTTTAGATGAGCGGATTAAGCATTCCTCGGGAGCATCCGAGACATGATTCCACTAAACTCCTTTACAAATCTCCTTTAAAAAAAAGTATCGTTTGATACTTTTTACTGAACAATTAATTAATTGAAAAAAAACGATGCCTGAAACATGCGTAATACGATCTACCGATTCTCTCCTAAAATACACACACCCTCTATCCCACACCCTCGCACATACAAACACATAGTTTAGTTAAGTTTATTTTAGTCTAGTTGTATGTCCTAAGGTGAGTGCCGAAAACCAGCGCCAAAGTTGCATGAAAGCTAATTCATTTCTGGACGGCACATGCTGAGCACGCCACCCTTTGCTACCCTGACGTGTAAAGAAAACACTGTAATCGCATATTTTTTAGTTGGAAGCAATAAAAGATTTTTACTTTTAAATTATTTTAATAAGCAAGCAAGAGAATTTAGGAGTGTCGCTTCGAAGTGGCATATGAAATCAACAGATCAAGCAATTGCAATCCAACAGTTCAAGATTGATTAAATAATGTAGGTACACACGACGAACGTTTTTTTTTGTAAAGTCGCCCGTAACGTAACCGAGTAGAGTGCTAGCGTGTAGGTAAGCGTCAATTTGCCGTCGTATAAGTACCTAATGCAGTTAGGTAAATTTAGGCAAAGTTAATGAGTTATAGGTTAAGGAAGAGTCTGAGGTTTAAGACAGGGTTTTAGGTTGATGAATAAATTTTTAAATGTGGAATTGGTGATGTTGCCATGTTAGTAAAATGAGTTACTTTATTTCGTATGCAAGCTAGGTGTACTTTTAAATGTTTCATCATCATCAGCCCACCTCTGCCCACTGTTGGGTACACCGAAGGTTGGATATAGGCCTTTTATCCCCTCGCGCCAACTCTCACAAATGTTTCATTGATGTGTGTTAGAGTTTGGATGTTTTGCGATATTTGTTTTAGAATTTATTGTTGATGAAGTCAACATCCCTAACCTAGTAAATTCTTCCAAAATGACCAACATTATCTGACTATCAGTAAAATCTGCGTTTGAAATTACGCTATCAGATTATCATTAGCGGAATTGGGTTCTAATTTGAAGCACATTATTATAAACTATTGCAATAACATAGAGCTCTTTACATTTATTTAAACTTTCTTAACAAATAGAGATTACACAACGTAACCTTATCGCAATAAGCTAACTAGCATATTATTGCAGCTTACGCCTAGATTTACTGTTTGCACTTGATAATGCTTATTTAATTTTATTGCTTTTTTAAATTGTTCAATCAGTAAATCAAATGTCTTTTTAGTAATCAAGTTATGTTGTGTGTGTTTCATAAATTCAAACTTAAGTCTGGTGAAGGAAATCATCGTGAGGAAATCCGTGTTTCATTTCCCGTGAACTAGCATCAATACTAGTTACCAAAAGGCTCGTAAAGCTGGGGCCTGAGTCTGAAATGCAATGGTGTCAAAATGGGCTCCCAGTTGGCGGCTTCAATGGCCCGTTTTCAGAAAAAAAACGTAGATCTTTTTTTCTCCACTGATGGCGCTCATAATACGGCATCGGCACTATAACGGCAGTCAGTTGAAATTTCATCAGTGTTGCCAACGGTACGACAAATTACCGTAAACTGTAATAATCATAACCAGAAACACAATTCATTGCTTGCAAATTTTATCGCATCACGTAGTTGATGTCAGTATCCTACCTACCTATTCTATATTTATCAAAACCATTTATGTTTTTGCTTTCAAGAATAAAAATTGCAAATGTATGACACGGCATTTTTACTGATTGAACATGGCAAGCCTGATTCTTATCTGTAGTGTTTGTGTATCTTTAGTATTAGTACTTTCTAATCTGTGAATTTGTGGGAAAAAGCGTTATTTGACTGCCGTTATGTAGACGTATTTTCTGCGCTATCTAGCGAGCATTTTAAAATCAGCTTGTAACTGTCAAGTCGAAAACGGCTCATTACGATGTATTAATGCTGTCAGTCCTTTTAATGTTTTTGTAGTACAGCAAATAATATTCTAATTTTAAAGGATTAGTTCGCTGGTTGTAGGAGAAAAACGAGGAAACCCCGGTTTTGCTCTTCTACTGGGACGCCATCGACAAGCCATCGCATTACAGACCGAAGCCCCTGGTAGAGCGCTAATACGGTAGTCCAGAGGTTGTGGGTGAGAAAATTGCTTAATTCCTCAATAGTTACATAGGTATAATTTGTATGGACGGCAAGTCGACCCTTACACGCCTGCACTCTATACAGCGACGTTACGAGTGACTCTTCAAAATGTAATGTTTTACGTGCTTTTGACTCTACACACGACAGCACGTCGACCCTTACACGCTAGCACTCTACTCGGTTACGTTACGGGCGACTTAACAACAAAAGTGTACAGTCTGACGTGCTGTCGTGTGTACATTACCTTAGCACAAACAAGTAACTTCTCTACCAATAATTAACACACCATCCATCTGGAAAAGCGCACAACCAAATATTTAGAGAACAACTGTTTTAAAGAGCATTCTGTTAACACAGTTTAAGACTTAAGGCGCCGTGAAAAGTGAATCGCCCGCGCGCAAAGATAAATGCACAAAATCGATTCCTGTATCAAATACACTAAACAAATTGAAAATGTTCACATATCAAACCCTAGAATTATGTGAGACCTATCTAAAACAGCCAGTTTCGTGATGACATTCATAAACTTTTTGAAGATATTTTGCTTGAAAAAAAATAGGCGGCGCACTTTTTTTCAAGCAAAATATCTTGCAATCTTAACTGGATATCAACATACAACTGGCTATGTTAGATAGGTCTCAACTAATTGTGGGGTTTGATATGTGAACATTTTCGATTTGTTTAGTGTATTTGATACAGGAATCGATTTTGTGCATTTTTTTTTTGCGCGCGTGCGATTCACTATGCACGGCGCCTTAAGGGTAGACGATAGCAACGTGGCGGGAAATTCAACATTTTCACAGTTTTTTACATTTTGTAGCTAAACTGAGCTATTTTTGTTCAGCGATTTTTCGTTCGCGGAAATACCTAACAAAGTATTCTTTTCATTAAATAATAGAACAACAATAATTCAGCCGATTATGTGTTCTGGCCTACGACAAGTATTTTGGGCAGTGCCACTGCTTCGTAGACCAGAACACATAATCGGCTGAATTATTGTTGTTCTGTTGTTTACAATAATGAAAAGCATACTTTGTTGTTTCCGCGAACGAAAAATCGCTGAACAAAAATAGCTCAGTTTAGCTACAAAATGTAAAAAACTGTGAAAATTTTGAATTTCCCGCCACCTTGCTATCATCCCACCTTAAGACTATGCAGTTCAATGTGGTTCAAGGCGAGTTATGTAACGCTCGGACAGCAGAGGTATTGTCTATCAGATGCTCGAGACGAAACTATTGTCTGTCTTGGTTATTTGTTGTGTGAAATTGGGAAAACCGTGTGGTACTTGAAGGTTAGTGTTTAGTCTTATGGCCTGCGTGGTAGATTAAGTTTTGAGAAATAATTGAATCTATCGTAATGAACATGCTATTGCAGCATTATAAAAATATTGTTTAATTTTCTAGTCCTTCCTCGAAACCTTTTTTCTGGGTGGCAGGAGGTGGCTTCAGATAGAAAAGAGTGGAGAACCCAAGGGGAGGCTTTTGCTCCATAGTGGGACATGAAAGAGGCATTTTTTTTTGACTAAAGCAAGAAATATGTACCTATGTATCAGATTGATAATATTAAACGGATCTTTTTAAAAGTTACGAACCTTTTATTCTAGATCCCAAATTCGAAAAGTTGAAGCAGGCTAAAAAAAAAACATAAAGACAAAAGAAACTCACCAATAACTTGGCCGGCGGAAATCTGGAAAGATGTACACAACACGGATATCAGAATAGCCTTGCCCTACCCCCTCACTCAAGTTACCTGAATGAATGAACGACCTATGTTCTACTTTACACAAAGTTATGCCAAACTCATACTCATACTCTACATTAGAAAAAAAAATTGCGTAACGATGACACGACACCACCACGACACCGATGACTTGTAGCGATATCCATCCGACTAGATCTCTAGACCACGTACACACGACAGCACGTAGAGGCTTACACGCGTGCACTCTATTCACTTACCTAACGGACGACTTTGCAACGAAATTGTATCTAAGCGTCTACGTGTTGTCGTGTGTACAAACTAAACCTACCACACCATTGTTCAGGGGCCTTAGCCTGTAACGCAATGGTGCTAAAATGGGCTCCTAGTTGACTGCTTCAATTCAGAATCAGAATCAGAATCAATTTTTTTTTATTCAATATTCCATAAATAAATTATTTACATTGAACGTCAAAATATTATCTAAAGTAAAAAAAAGGTATATAAATCAGATACTTATTACTATGTAATACTAAGTATCTAGCTACTTTTTTTTCTCCAGCTTCACTAGCTCTGATCGTTCTTGGAGAAGAAGCATGGTAAAGAAACTCCAAGGATCTCGTGCTTAAAAAATAATACATTTGTAATGCAGGTAGGAACTTAAAAAATAACACATTGGTAAGTGTGGTGATCGTGCGCTGAACTGGTTTAGTGCCAGACTTCTTTGTCATTTAGATAATCATCTATTCTGTAATAGGCCTTTTGGCACAACGTGTGCCTTACACATTTTTTGAATCGGGCCTCTGGTAAACTTAGGATATCTGTTGGGATCTTATTATAGAAGCGTATACAGTTGCCTAGAAATGAGCTCCTAGCCTTCTTAAGCCTAAGAGTTGGAATTGTAGGCTTGTGCTTATTCCTAGTATTTATATTATGATGGCTACCTAATGTATCGAATTCTGCAATATGTTTTTTAGCATAAACAATGTTGGCGTAGATATATTGACTTGCAACTGTCAGGATGTCAATTTCTTTGAAAATTTCTCTTAACGACACTCTACTACCTAGTCTATAGATAAATCGGATGGCTCTCTTCTGCAAGATGAAGATGCTCTCAATATCTGCTGCCCGACCCCATAGTAGTAAGCCATATGACATAATACTATGGAAGTAACTAAAGTAGACAAGCCTAGCAGTTGCGATGTCAGTCAATTCCCTGATTCTTTTTACAGCATAAGCTGCAGAACTGCTATTCATCGAACCATCATCGATATATTAATGCTGTCGGTCCTTTTAATATTTTTGCAGCACATCAAAGAATATTCTGATTCTAATTCTAGAGGCTTAGTTCTCTGGTTGTAGGAGAAAAACGAGGAAACCCCGGTTTTGTCCTTCTACTGGGACGCCATCGGTACGCCATTGCGTTACAGGCTAAGGCCCCTGGTTTGTCTTTCCGAGATAACTTTCCTATTTTGTCGCGTTAAAAGGAAACTCCATAGAGTTACGTGCGATGTAGGAACTGGTTTACGTGATAAAAAATTCGGAAGAGATAAGTCTACATTGTTATTGTTACGCTTGGAATTACTCAATCAAGCGCGTATGCATGTTCAGAGAACTTCTGCTTAATAACAAATAATAACAAAGCAATAAAAGTAACTCTTAGTAGTAAATTTTTAAAGTTTCTAAAAAAATAATCAAATTGCAATATTGGTATCAATCCGTACGTAGATGGGTTACTTACACTAATAATTGAATAGATTATTTATGAAAGGTGTTTTATTGTTGTATTATTTGATTTCATCGTGTACCTACCAACTCCGCCCAATCAATACAAAGACAAAAACTGTTTGATTGATCATATCATACACTAACTAATGCAACTTTATAGGATCACATCTTAAGAACCTTATATTCAGTGTTATAAATCTGATAATGCTCTGTTTCGTTGTTACAATGTAATGGACAGTTCTCAAACACATTATTTATGCCACAAAATATTATAGAAGGCATATATAAAAGAAATGTGCCGGATGAAATAAATAATCTAGTAGTTTTTTGAGTAAAATATTTCTGGTGATTCTAGCTTTCTAGCTTTTTCACGCATTTTCAAAAGTCTCATTTCAGTTAAATGAGCGAGCGAAAATCTCCGAGTCTAGTAGACTCATGGCCATCATGGCGGCTGTACACACTCGGCGAGAGACCCCGAGACATGCCGAGACTCCGAGAGCGAGTGTGTACATGGAGCTCTCCTCTCGTCTCGCTCTCCCTCGCCTCGCCGCGTTCGGTCTCGGTCGCTTGTCGGTTTTTGCGCCCGAGTCAAAGGGTCTCGTTGGGTCGAGACCCTTTGACGATAGCAACCTGGCAGGAAATTAAAAATTTTCACAGTTTTTTTACATTTTATAGCTAAACTGAGCTATTTTTGTACAGCGATTTTTCGTTCGCGGCAATAAAACAGTATTCTTTTCATTATTGTAAACAACAGAACCAACAATGTAAACATTCAGAACATTCAGCCGATTATGTGTTATTGCCACGAACGAAAAATCGCTGAACAAAAATAGCTCAGCTGAGCCACAACATGTAAAAAATGAGAAAATTTTGAATTTCCCACCACGCTGCTATCTTCCAGCCTTAACTCAGCAGGGGTGTCAACAGGCTGATAATGATGAATTGATGATGATGAAATGTAATGTAAGCAAGATTCCAGACCTTCTGTACAGTCGTATTCTTTGGTAAGTATCTTTGTTATCTCAGCGCCCATGTTTTTGTCTTGCGTCTAATTGTTATCCGGGTGCTTAAACTGACAGACTGACATACCTGAGTGATATTGTAATAAAAGTTAATCATGTGTCAACGCTCTCAACTACGTTGGACTGGAAACAACATCCATTTAAAGTATTTTTCCAGTGACAATAGGTTATAGGAAAAGTGAATACCTCAGCTTTAGGTACTGCTGGTGAGGTAAGCCGTAGTAGACTCTAGATTTTCACTCTTTGTATTTCCTCATTGTGGACTAGGGCTTAAAAAAAACTTAGACCCCACTAAGCCCGTTTCCATTTCCCCAAAGTACCTAACCACAGAGTCAGCCATAATAATCACATATTAGATTACCAATCAAACATTGAATTGTGACAATTTTTCGCTGAAAATGCATGAAGGTACCCGAAGGCTCTATTTCTGACGTCGTTACCTAGGTATGTGTCTTCGCCGTGTACCTAATTATAAGTTGTTTCGTTGCACAGAGGTTCGTTGACCCGGATTCGTTAAACATTGGCATTGTTTATGATGAAACGAACGATCCAAAACCATATAATTTTATACACAAAAGTTACTGCGATGTTGCCATATTTGAAGTATAAACTAAAGTAACTCTTGATGCCTTCGTGATAAGGTATGGTTCGGCGTATAGAGTTTTATTTTAGGCTACGTTGCATTGCGCCTTCTCCGTTTTCAGGTTTATCTTAAGTAGGTACTAAGTTAATAAAATTCTTATTTATTAGGAATGTACTTTTTCAAGCTATTGTTAGAGATTAGAATTTAAATGTTTAATTAAAACAACAGGATTAAGAATTTAAATGCTAATTAAAATAAAATAAACCAGATTGTATTGTCGGTGTAATCCACAAGGAAATCCGCCTTATTATGATAGATAAGTGTCGTACGTAACTGTGCCCTCAAGCTATGTGTTTGTTATTTTGTGTCATATTAACAAATGGGTGTAAACTTGTGGGGTGTTGGCAAGCCAACCCCATTAATGTATGAAAGAAACAAATTAAAAAATAAACGCAATCAAACCACCTATCATGTGACTTCATCCATCACACATTCTTTGACACAATTTCCATTTTACGATATCTACAGTTTTGACGCTTTTCAAAAAGAACCAACCAGACAACCTCCTTTAGACGGCAGGACTGGCTTTAGGGGAAGGCAACAGGGGCTAAGAACTACCCAAGTAACATTTCATTTGGGTCTAGGTTGTAAAAATTGCCTCTAGGTTTTAGAAGGGTTGTACAAAGGTTAATGATTTGCTAGTTGGTTAAATTTAGTATTTGAGAATGATTACTAAGTCCTAAAACTAATAGTTTATTGTTAAAACCTTGAAGTTGCTGACAAGAGTTAACGTTAACGTTATTATGACTTGTGTTTCAAGAGCTTACAGCCTCAGGATCTTATAGTTGTCGTAAGCTACTGATAAGGTTCTGGAAAGGCTGTCATTTAACTTATGTGTGATCTAAAGGTTAAATTTTTAACCTTGATATTACCATAAGGTTTTGAAAAGTTGAAATTGCTTATAAGTAGTTTCTAAAACCTACCTACAACTTTGAGGTTAGATCAGAGTTGTCTAGGCAAACATATTAGGACTGTGTGGTGAAAAAAAAAACCAATAAGCTGTTGTTTTGAGCTGAAGGCATGATTCAATTCCTACAGGAATATTTTAAAGCTTGAGAGGCATCCTCAAAACCCGACAGTTGTCCCCGCGACTTCAAAGAATAGGTATACATTGTAAGCATTACGCGTCTTGAAAAATGAACCGACACAGGGTGATACAAAAAAAGGAGTGGAAATTTTAAGCGTAAAGTGCGTAAAAATGTTATGAATGATTAATACAACGGTAAGTTTTATTATTTTTATTATTTACTAGTTGTAAACTTCTGTTCTCTGTAAACTTCGTATCAGTTCGATTTCGCTATTAATTTTTTTGTAATTTTCAGCTGGGTATTCAAGATAATAAGTAGGTACACATTAAATTAATATGTTTTTTTTTATGAAATAGATGTTTTGGGGAAGGTTTTTTTGGAAAGTATTAAAACATTTTTCACACTAAAAAAAATACAAATACCAATTTTTACAGAATGTATGTGTAATAATGGAGGATACGACAACAAATAATAATGAAAAATAAGGGAGGACCATATACCACAAACGTGTTTTTATACTTTTAGAATACCACCCTTAGGCCCGGTTTCTGAATTGAGAATTTCACTAACCAAATGCTTAAGTATCGTTCTGTCACTGCAGATGTCACACAAGAGAATGTGACAGAACGATACTTAAGCATTTGGTTAGTGAAATTCTCAATTCAGAAACCGGGCCTTAGGGTGGTATTCATGAATGATACTTAAACTGAGATCCAAATTGAACTCAGTTTAAACTTAGTTTAAAGTGAGCTCAATTTTGAACTTACTTTAAACTGAGTTCAAAATTGATCTATGTTTAAACTTAGTTTAGTGAGATCAATTTTGAACTTACTTTAAACTGAGTTCTAAATTGATATTATTATTATTCGAATCGAATCGAATCCAACGGAATCTAATCGAATCGAATCGAATGTAATCGAATCGAATCGAATCGAATCGAAACGGATAGAATCGAATCGAATCAGCTATTGCTAGATTCATACTGATTCAAGTATCAAAATTTTAACTGCTCATATCTCCGAAACGGCTAATGCTAGACCCATGTTTATGGTACTCTAAAAAAAGGACTTGACGAGCTTTATCTGATGAAAGCAACAAAAATAATAAAAAGTTATTAAAAATTTATAAAAAATAAGTATCAAAACTTTAACTGCCCATAACTTCTAAACGGCTAATGCTAGACCCATGTTTATGGTACTCTGAAAAAAGGGCATGACGAGCTCTACCTGATATAAGAAAAAAATAAAAATAAAAAAGAAGTATCAAAACTTTAACTACCCATACATACCTATCTCCTAAACGGCTAATGCTAGACCCATTTTTATGGTACTCAAAAAAAGGGTTCGATTTGATATTTATTTGATTCGATTCTATGCGATTCGAATCGAATCGAATCAATTTAAATTAAATTACTAATTTGGGTCTAGCATTGGCCGTTTAGGAGATACTAGTGGTTCGCCCCGAACTTTGAACTCGCGACCTTCTATCTCAGTAACCCCTCGACCGATTTGCCTCATTTACCATTTTTAAGTTCGAACATGAGCCAAATCGGTCGAGGGGTTGCCGAGATATGGGATTGTTAAGTTTATATGGGGTCGCGAGTTCACAGTTCGGGGCGAACTACTAGTTATTTTTGTTTCTTTCATCAGGTAGAGCTCGTCGAGCCCCTTTTTTAGAGTACCATGAACATGGGTCTAGCGTTAGCCGTTTAGGAGATATGGGCAGTTAAAGTTTTGATACATCTTTTTATTATTTTTGTTGCGTTCATCAGGTAGAGCTCGTTGAACCCTTTTTTTGAGTACCATAAACATGGGTCTAGCATTAGCCGTTTAGGAGATATAGGCAGTTAAAGTTTTGATACTTGAATCAGTACACACGACAGCACGTCGACCCTAACACGCTAGCACTTTGCTCGGTTACGTTACGGGTGATTTTACAACAACTGACGTGCTGTCGTGTGTTCCATGAATCTAGCAATAGCCGATTCGATTCGATTCGTTTAGTTTCGATTCGATTCGATTCGATTCGATTCGACTCGTTTTGTTTCGTTTCGTTTCGATTCGATTTGATTCGATTCGATTTGATTCGATTCGATTCGAATAATAATAATATCAATTTTGAACTCAGTAATACCAGTTGGTTAAAGTAACTTCAACATTGATCTCACTAAACTAAATATAAACAGAGATCAATTTTGAACTCAGTTTAAAGTTAGTTCAAAATTGATCTCACTTTATACTAAGTTTAAACAGAGTTCAATTTTGATCTCAGTTCATGACCACCCTTAGAGCAGCCTGTAGCTGTTTGTTGAACGAAGGTCAAACGCATGTCCCCCTACAACCAAAACATAAAAGCAACAAATTTAGCTCAGTGGTGGTTTTCGCAACTGGTAAGTCTTGGACAACTCCTGGTAATAACCTTGAAGCGTTGAAAATAGCCTTGTCGTTTGAGGTAGCTCCGCGAGATTACCTTCAGCTCTTATTTTGGAAAACCTTAAGAGCTCTTAGCTGTTACAGTTCTGAAAAGGAAAAACATAATACTTTCAAGTAATTTCCTAACGTCAGCCATATTTAATATTAAAAAATGAAAAAAAAAAACGAAACAAAACCAATATTTTAATTAAATAAAGCGTAATCAAATACCATGCGCTACACGATTTATAATATATATTTTTCATATGAATAGTAGTTTGATTTCTGATGTGACTTACCACCGATCACCAATTTTTTTTATTTTTTTTTATTAAAAAATATCCGATTTGTTTAACTTATGAAGGGCCCGTCTTGTATACAGCACTATTATCGTAAAGTTTCACGATGAAGTGCCAATCGCACTATAGTTTGATTATTTCCTGACTTTACCAAGCTACTTATTATTTTTATAAACACTTTGCTTATCGAGCCATTTTGAAAGATGGCCGAACGAAAAAGGAATGACGCCATTGTAAATAAGTATTTGAATCTGTGTAAAAAATCTTAAACAGAAGCTATTTAAAACTTGTAACTCCTGGAAAGGTATTTATTCATATCCATCAAAAAGGTTCTAAGTTGTCATAGAGTTACATCCAAGACTAATTTAGAACTTATAAGTTGTCTTGCAAGGTTATAATAACGTTAAATTAAGGTTGTGAAGGTTATATTTAGGTTCTATGCAAGTAGTTCGAAAGGTTCTGGATTTGAGCTATAGGTTGTGCTGTAGCTCTCAGAAAGGTTCTAAAACCGGGGCCCTTTTGGCACTCAGAAGGTAATTACAAGGTTAATATAACTTTATTGAGAGTTATAAGACTTACGAGCAGATTTCCATACAAAGGTTCTAGAACCTGTTCAAAACCTTTCTACAACCTAAAATGTTACTTGGGTAGGGCTTCCACTGATTTATGATTTTTTAACAAAAACTTCTCGTGTTTCGTCAGTTTTCCGAAATTATTCCGTTTGTCTTAAAATATAACAGCCAAACAATGAATACTTTCCATCCAATAAAAAAAAAATGTGCAGGGCCTCTCAACCTTTGAATCCGGCCCTGCGAGTCGGTAGCCAAGACCTTACCGCGGTTAAATAATCTTAATTAAAGTCGAATACCGGTTTCGCGACCAGTTTCGACGGAAACGTGAGAAAGCTCCGACAAATGTCAAGGTCGCGCGTCGTTGATCGGGGAAATGGAGGTGAGCTCAGGTGGATTTATTGGCTCAGAGGCATTATTTATAACTTTATTACTTGTTTCAAGTATCAATTAGTTAAATTGACAGTTGGACAGTGCTTGGCCGGTCACATGTTCCTCTGTAGGTATCTCTCGTCATCGATGTGGGGCCAACCTTCATATAGGCCTTTTAAAAAAACAGTCATCCACCATTGCGGAATGGCGTTCTCCGAGATCGATCGGTTGGCACAGACAGTGACCATTCGGACTCTGCAGTGCCTATCAGTTGCCTTTCCTATGGCCTAGGCCAGGGTTTCTCAAACTTATGGCCCCAAGTACCCCTGTTTAAGTTCCCAAAGGACTGCGAACTATCATCGGTCCGTCAAAATTAGATAAGAAATTCTAGTTAACAAGGTTTTTTATTTTAATAGATTTTAATAAAAGAAATAAATATAGATAAATATAGATAAAAAAGAAAAACAGAAATAAATATGTTATTAATATTAATGTGATGGATGGGCTTGTTTCTTGTTGCAAATGGAGTCGATTTTATGAGCAATTTTGGTCAATTTTAATCTTAATTCTGGCTCTACATTAAGTCGATTTCTGTACTTGGGTTTTTTTCTGAAACCAATCACCAAATATCATAACTAGATGTGAAAACCCACTCTCACATAAGTATGTTGTTGCGAAGGGTAAAAGAAAATTCACCGCTTTTCGTGAGAGTTCGGGATATTCTTCCTGTCTAGCTGTGCGTGTGGTAGCCAGCCATCCAGCCGCCATTACGTTAATCTTTTCGCGTACCCCCTACCATCAAATGACGAACCCCTAAGGGTTCGCGTACCACACTTTGAGTATGACTGGCCTAGGCAAACTAAGGCCTGATTTTTCAGTCCCAGTTAGTTATTCGACCATATAGCCCATCCAAAATTCGTTGCATTTTCAAATTATTCCTAGGAATAGTGTTTATCTGGCGATTGAAAATCGGAACTAAGATGATAGAATGGCATAGGTGCTGGGCAAGCCTACTCAAACTAAAACAAATGTACCTACCGACTCTACAAACTCATGACATTTGCGTCTGTCCTTGTTCCCTTTCACTGGCGTCTTCAATTGTTTTCAAATTGAAGGTGACAGTTGCCGTAAAGTTAGTTCAAAATTCATTTGTTTGAAGGCTCTCGCCGTCATCTTGGCAGATACGATTCACCCACACATGAATATTTTTCCGAGGCGCATTTTTCTACAGTTTCCGCCGCGCCGTGCATTAGAGGCAGTGCCCGCGCGCAAAGATAAATGTACAAAATAGATAGTTTTCAATTTTATATTTTATATTATTTTTATTTATTTATTTTTATTAATTTTATTTATTTTATATTATATCCGATAGTTTTCAATTTTATAATTAAACTGAGACATTTTTGCACAGCAATTTTTCTTTCACGACAACAACTTTCATTTTATACAACAACACAAGTTGTTTTTCTGTTCGAAAAACTCTGTACCGTCCAAAAAACTATAAGTTCGAGCAAATCTCATAACTAGCTGAATTATTGTTGTTTTGTTGTAGAAAAAAATAAAATTTACACTGTTCTATTCCCGTGAAATAAAAATCACTGAAACAATTTCCGGTCTACAAAATTTAAAAACATTTGAAAATTGTACACTTCTCGCCACGCTACTTAAACGTTACAAAATCAACGCCGAAAAAAACCAATCAAAGTGCAGTTACTCGTTACCACATTATTGAAATTCCAAGTACCTCCAACCTATAGGTGTTGACAAAGTATATTTGTTTTAGTGCAATCGCAGGCACTTTTAAACTGTCATTTGACTCACTTAGCCGGCCTTGGTCTGAGAGCTTCTAAAGAAGATTCCGTTGCCTAACTCAGAGTTAGAAGTTAGGACAGGTTCACATGACTAGAATAAACCGTTTACGAGCCTTTACAACTTACTGTTTCAGATGATTTATACGGCAGATTGTTAATGAGGTCAACACCGAACCGTGTCTAGACGAAATACTTTGCTCACAGCCTGTTACCTCCTACAGATTGTACAGAAAGGTGCTATCACACTTAAGAGGTCCAAGTCAGTTTTGCTGTTTGCGGAAAACTCTCCTTCTATCTATTATTTTGCTTGGAGTGTCTATCGTCATCATTCAATTATCATCATCAACTTTTTTGTGGCTCTACCTAAGTCTAAGGGTGGTATTCTAAAACGCTACTTAAACTCAGTTTAAACAGAGTTCAGACTGTCGATAAAGCAGTGCATGTTTTGATATGAAGGGAGGGATATTCAAATCAAAACATGCATTGTTTTATCGACAGTCGACACTACTAAACTCTACTTAAACTGAGTTTAAACAGAGTTCAAGGAGCTTTCTAGTTTGAACTGAGTTTAAACAGAGTTTAAGTAGCGTTCTAGTTTGAACTGAGTTTAAGTAGCTTTCTAGAATACCACCCTAAGTCAATCCGCACCATTCGTCGACAACCATTTTGCCCGATGCTATGGAATGGTGCATTTCTGTTGTGGACCTAAGGTTTTTTTCTTCTTTGCGCCAATTCAAAAGAAATCCGATATTTTCATTTAAAATTAGAAGATTTAATTAAATCTAGCTGGGAACACTCTCGATCAAATCACATTACAAACAAAAAAAACTGAATACAAATCGGTTTACCTGTTTGTGAGCTACGATGCCATAGACAGACATACAAAGACACAGAGACACACTTCAAACTTATAACCAACCCTCTTTTTGCATCGGGGGGATGAAAAAATTGCGCCGAGAGTAATGGGGCACTAGCGGCCTTCCCAACCTACCCCATAGGCGCAAGCGCAGTCTTTAAAGCTTGGAATACAGATCTAAAACCAATGTGAATCTGTCTTTAAGTCAAACAGTTGGGTGACTAATAATCTAATATGGCAAGGTGATATTAGATCACGAACGCTCGCAAAATGTCTGGGAATCATGATAAATTACATTGTACTGGATTGGTAATGGCGGCGTTTGGGCAATCGTTTTGTGCGAATATCATCACATCATCACGAATTAATAAGAATATGTGGGCTATAAGCGTACTCGTAACAATTAATACTGTGATTCTAGGATTGCTGGGATTTTATTGTTCAAAAATTGACAGCAAAGTTATTACAGTAAACTCTAGCGTAATTTTGTTAGGTTTTAATTTATAAACCACATCAGGCATGCCACTGCGATAAATATTTTATTGTACTAGCGAGTCGAGCTTTTATTTTGACTTTTTAATTGACCGTAAGCCCTTATAAATCTCGAGTCTATGCCTAAATTGCCATTATCAAACCTAGCCTTCCTTTTAATTTTGTAATATAAGTCTTAGATCTCAAATCACTAGTTTTCATAACGTAAAATGACGTTTATGGAAATTACATCATGTTTAGAAAATAAAAGGCAGCCTCAATTATCAAAATTTTGACCCGAATTGGCCAACTTTAATCTTCTACGTCTGCAATAACTCAAATATTGCCTAGTTTTGGCGCCAGCCAGATAGCTGGAAACTAGACGGAGTTAAAACACATTATTCTTGAGTCTGTATGAATAAGAAAGAGCTCATACATAGATTGATTCATATTATACAAGGTGCTGCGCTATGTCATTTTAAGAGTTGTATTTCAAATAATACGGCCAACCAAATAATACGGTTATGGTTGGCCGTATTATTTGAACTCGAAAAAAAAAAACGAATGTGGAGCAATTTCAGAGTTTACCATCGGTCAAACTATATTTTTTCTAATGGGTACGACTGTAAGATGTCCTATACAATTGTACATGTCCCACAATATTGACAATATTAAGAAACTGATTTAAATATTTTTTATTTTGGTCCAGTAGTTTTGTTTTTATGCGCTAAAATGTTTTGTTCCTATGACCGCCAAAAGTATGCAGACCGTCGCGTGAAGGTCATAAAACCTTATCTTTGAAACGTTGTAAAATCCAAACTAGTGAACCAAAATAAAAAATATTGAAATTAGTTTCTCAATATTGTCTAAAGATAAGATTAAGCCAATAACGGACTTTCGAACAAAAAACTTTGCCTTCCCAATTACGTAGCCAAAATTTCGTAGCCTTGCGTGACTTCTAGGAAAGATAAAAGACGATACAATGGGTCGATAAGTCACGATCAAACAAAAAGCATATAAGTTTGCAGCAAGATAGTGGAGAAGAAGACCACGGTTTTATCCGTAGATTCTATTATTTCGAATAAATAAAATAAAGAGATGCTGTGAAATACCAGCCAGCCTATAGTTAGAGAGCTGGTGACCAATCGAGATATTTTTTCGTACAAGGCTAGGAGTTGGTAGGCTGATAGAGTAGACTTCGCTGAGTCTGGGAAAAATATTTTTTTGGCACGGTCGCGGTTGAAAGTTAGATTTTTTCGACTTTAAAAGTTTAAATGTATGGGTTCAGTATATTTTTTTTGTCGTACAAGGCTAGAAACTTCTAGGTTAGTTGTTGAGACTCCGTTGAACAAGAAAATATTTGTTTTTTTGGCCGAGCGTGGTTGAAAGTTTGATTTATATAACCCAAAAATTCACACTTTCTATGTTATAAAAAACAATATTTCTACCGCGTTTGGCTAGTAATAAATAGTGATTTCGTGATCAGCGGAGACTAAAAAGGCAGCCTAAAAACTCCCAGCCTTGTAGACAAAAAAGAAATGACTCAACCCATACATTTAAACTTTCAAAGTCGAAAAAATTTGAAAAATTTGAAAAACATTTATTTACATAAACCACACACACACACGTATACAGAGAGCACAAAGAAAGAGAAAATATTTTACACATGCAGCAAAAATAAAAGGCACAAAAACAATTTGAGCAAAATACAATATACGAAGTAAGTACAGGAGAGGAATGTGGATGTGGCAAATGCAAAGGGGCTCTGACTCAGCATGTGCTGGAGAGGCGGACCACTCCAGCGCTGGTCTGATATATAAAAATCTAACTTTCAACCGCGACCGGACCAAAAAAATATTTTTCCCAGACTCAGCGAAGTCTACTCTATCCGCCTACTAACTCCCAGCCTTGTACGAAAAAATATCTCGATTGGTCACCAGCTCTCCAACAACTATGACCGGGGTGTGTGGAGAGTGCTGCGGAAGCATGAGTCTATGCAGCCTACCAACGCACCACGCAGATGTAGATACGGTCGGCCACAATCTCAGATACCCCATGGCAGCTCTTATCTCGCATACGGGCGCCAATCGAACAAAAAGGTGTATCTGAGACTGTGGCCGACTGTACAAATATAAAGAGTGTTTCCGTGAAAGATCGCACTGATTAATACAATAGAAGGTTGCGCAAGCCTGTGTTATCGGCGCACGCGCCGCACGCGCACATCCATGAGGAAACCTTTACTGACTTTACTGATTTAAAACTTTAACAAACTTTAAATTATGAAGATTTAAAGGTTAAAACATTCGCTCGGGACAGGACTTGAACCCGCAACCTCTAGCATACTGTGCCGATGATTCCGTCGTTCTACGAATTGAACTACCTACCGCGCCAAGAATAGCTGTCGATGCCATCTTTGTAGTATGCGTATGTTCCGGACTGTTCTATTCATCCAGTGCTACTGATAAAGTCCGGACCCTAAGCAGAAAGAATTTCGTACATGACTTATTTATTATACGCGTCTCTGACACTCCCGCGCTTAGATGAAAACAAAAAAGGTTTCCCTCTTTTGTTTTCATCTAAGCTCCCGCGTATAATTATTATTGCTGTGTGTGTCCCTCGTACAGACAGATGCAATGGCCGCGTATTAACAGGTCAATGTACGAAATTATTTCTGCTCGGCGTCCGGACTTTTTAAAGAATTACTTAGGCGGTTTTTTTGTCGTTTAGTTGTTTAAGTAGAAGTAGACGGAAAAATATTTCCGAACAGATCTGCCGTCCAAGCAAGGTGATGCGATGTTTATCCTCTGCACCAATCACCCCTCAGCCAGGTAAAATCACCACCGAACTAAACCCCCCTGATCGAAGAAAATCACCGACTCGAACCAGCCAACAGGCCACCGGGTCGGTGTCAACAGCGGGCCACTGTGTCAAGTGCGGGGCGCGCGCACGTCGCGGCACGAGTTGATTAGCGCGCGCGTGGCTGACGCAAGCGCGATGCATACGCATCTTCATGTGCGAATGGGATGATTGTTTAGCTTCAATACATATTTCTAGTAGTTTTCCCAAAACTTTGAAGTAGGTAGCTTTACTTACCCCTTATTTACTTTACAATCCCACTTACACTTACAGTACTTTACAACCCCTTATTTCGGCAACCCCTTGACCAATTTGGCACATATTAGAATTATAAAAAAATATTTTTGTTTGATCATTTTGATCAACGATACTCGAGCTATCGTCGAACAAACATAACATAACGACCGTAAAAAGGCGGGGCAGGGTTTCAGCGTGACTTGTTTTTTTTTGTTTGCGAAGAATGCACTCTTACCCCTTTAATTTTAATTTAAGGCTTTAATTTATATTATTAACCTATAACACGATTTTATGTTTATTTTTACTTTTCCGCAGTTTTTCGATGCTCGGCATGATTAACTTCAATAATAATAGAAAATAGCGATGTCGCTAGACGCGAGCGAAAAAAAGTGACAAGCAGGGTTGCCATCCCACAGACCATGGTTTTATCTTTTTTTTAGGCTCTGAATAAATACGCGATGCCAACGACAAAGTGAAAGGAAAACTACACTGTAAGACAATTCTATTTCAGATAAACATGAAATAAAATATTATTAACTTAATATGCCTGACACAGGAGGATCTAATAATAACGCAGTGAGCGTTGCGGAATTCTGTGCAAAAACATTTTTTTTATTAGAATAGGGTATCGTTTTTGCCAGGCCAAAGAAGAAGTGTGAGGCCTATAAGCACAGATCTTCAATAAATAATTACGTATTACGTCTTCAATAAATTTTCACGAAGGGAATTTTTTACCTAACCGAAACCTGGGGCCTAAAATGTGGTCCATTTATTCGTTTTAGTCACAGCTCATAATTTAGTGGCCCCCTGTCGTGTAGTCAGGGTAAACGACCTTTTGACAACAGTACACGTGTATCGGTAGGTATATTGAAGGTGATTTGCATAATTTGATTAATTTTGATGTTATAGTTAACATTTTATTGATATCGCTGGCCTTTGTCCAGCTAGTGGGACATGTACAGGCTGAATGTCTGTGTACAGGCTACATCTTACTATTTTGATATCACTAACAGAAGCTCATGTTTAGATTCTAATATATACCCTTAAAATGGCTAACGTTACATACCATACTGAATAACTTGCGTTCTGTTACTTTCAAACACCGTAAAGAAATATTTCATCACACGACATAGCTTAGCACAGAGAACTAAGTCGCAGTTAGAAAAAATGCGGGCGCCTACGCCAAAGGTCGTAGTTTCGAGTCTCTTCCGGGGGTCTACCGGCTAGGACGAAGCCGATTACCATTGGCGAAAATCGAAGTTCGATTTTTGAAAAATGTTCTGCCACCCAGTTTATTTTACTGCCACCCAGTTCATATTTTTTCATAAATCGAACTTCGATTTTCGCCAATGGTAATCGGCTTCGTCTTAGCCGGTAGACCCCCCGTTCTCATATCTCTCTCGTTTATACATATTGCTTCCCCTATATTTTAAGCATAATGTAGACATGAAGAGTCACTTACAAGAACGAAAATCCTCAGGTACAAGCTTAATCGCTTCATTTTGGTTGCCATCTTTGTTCAGGGTATTTTCTTTATCTGAAACAAATTGAAAAAAAAAACTTTAGTGGTGCATTTTGTGCATTCTGTATAGGTGTAAGTAGAAGTAGGTACCTATTCTAAGTTGGTCCATGTTAACTAAAATATTAGGGTGATATTCTAGAACGTTAGTAGTGTCGATAAAGCAGTGCATGATTTGAATGTCCTTGCTGTACTCTACCTGACCAAGTCAACTAGGCGCCTGGTTTGTAGGTATGCGGCTCCCTAGGTGCCAGGTGCAGTGGCGTACCGTGGGCAAATGGCGCCTAGGGCAAGCATCGTAATTGCGCCCCTTCGTATATCTTTTTTCAGTGGCGATGCAAGACAAAAAGAGGACATTAACTATTCTGCTTATGGTTATAAAAAAAATGCAATCAGCCTTAAACGCGCGCGTAGCGCGCCCGAGATTTCACCGATTTTACCCATTTTGTTAGCCGCGATATGGGGGCAAATTACTATCCTTGGACGAGATTTATTTACATTACAAATGCGCGTGCAGCGTACCCGAGAAATTTTACCGATTTTACCCTTAAATTACGCGATCGAAATTACCACAGTTCGTAATTTATGTCACCTTTGTATTAAAGACGAATGTTTTACAACGTGTCCGAAAATTTATCTATTTTTCCCTGAAATACCATAAAGATTTTTTTATATGCAAATAGGATGACCGCGTGCAGCACTCACGATAATTCATCGAATTTACCTTTGAATTTTATTGTTCGTATTCGTTAGTAAAACAAAAACCCGCAGAAACGGCTTTTTAACATGTAAGAAAGAAGTTAATTTAGTTAGGAGAAATCTAGACATCAGCGCATTTTTCATGAATTTCATGCAATTTGCCACGGATTGTGATTGTTCCTCATATTTTTTCGACAATTTAGGATTCAGTTTTTGAAGAACATGTTAAGTAGGCACCTAAATTATATCTTCTCTATCGTCACTTACACTACCATGACTCGTCTGATAATTTGAAGTAAATTGTTGGATTATTTTGAATTTACGAGTTGCTGTTTTGCGCCCCCTTGAAATGGCGCCCAGGGCACGTGCCCTGCCTGCCCCACCCTAGTTACGCCACTGGCCAGGTGCCTAGTTGGTTGGTCGGTTATGACATTCTTTGGCGGGATTTGGATATTCGCAGGTTCTAGGATCTGGAATCTAGACCTTAGGTCCTAAAGGGCTCGTTTTTCAGCAAAAAACCGGCCAATCGCGCACCGAGGGTTCCGTACCACCATTCTATACGCACAGGGACCCCATTTTTTGTCATATCTTTTAATTCCGTGATTGTTTTTAACTGCAGATCTGAGTATTTTGATATAAAATACCTCCACGCGTTCTTGAGAACCAGGTCTTGATCTTGTCAGAAAGACAGACGGACAACAAAGTGATCCTATAATGGTTCCGTTTTTACGCTTGAGGTCCGGAACTCTAAAAACGCATCCAAAAAGAAGATGATATGTTTCTTTTTCATTGGCGGCGCTCTAGTGGATGGGGTAACATCCTATGTCACCAATTTTGCCACGGTTTAGAAAACTCCTAGGCTGGGGCATGCTTTGTTTTATAACTCCGGATTTCGAATAGGCCCTTCCGTTTAAAAAGCAACTTTACCTAGCTGGCTGCCACTCTTTTCCTCAGTCAGGAAGGAAGTATTGTACGTTTCCAAGGATTGTTTTGAGGCAGTCTTCATTTCGGCAGCAATTATAAAGATTGCAAGCGATTTAAGTATTTAATAAGAAATACCTTAGGTGGAATTTTAATTAGCCGGATGTGAATTCTGCATTTCATTTGGGTAGAGATAATGAAGACAACAAAATTGTGTATTTACCTTTACTGCCTTTTGGCCAAGGCAAATAAGAGCCTTCTTTGAAAGTCACCTGCGGTTCAATAAACTGTTTTCGTACGTAGAAGTTGGCCTTTGATTTGTAGTATCGATACTGTTTGGACATGCAAAGACAGCTTGGCATACTAAGTAGGCAGGTATATCTTTCTACAGATACGGTCAGATACCTAGTATTTTTGTACAGATCTTACAAAATTGTATACCTACCTAGGATTTGGGATAAGGTAAAGAACAAATAGATAAATATTATACTAATGTTTTCTAGTACAATAAAGAATATTCTAATCTAATCTAATCTAAAGTTATTTTTGTTAATTACATCGTAAGTCATACTACATACCTCACTCAAGATGCAATAACTCATTAACTACGAGTATTATAACTGCTTTTCACACATTATAAATGTATATACAGGTATGTATAACAAATAAATCTTTATGAAAAAAATCTACGGGTCAATGAATTCAAGAGCCGATCCAAATGACACCAAACTGCGCCGACCTCCTATATCTTGAAACCCACAATAAATTAAAGGGCCATAAACTTTATTGTAGGCTGTAGAGGTGCTAAAGGCACTATGCACTTTGAATTGAGTAAATAAATTATCTACTATATCTATCCATCTATCTATTTATCCGTTCTAACAATATTATAACACACTTTTGTTGTAAAGTCACCCGTAACGTAACCGAGTAGAGTGCTAGCGTGTAAGGGTCGACATGCTATCGTGTGTACCTATAAGTACACACGACAGCACGTCGGACTGTACACTTTTGTTGTAAAGTCGCCCGTAACGTAACCGAGTAGAGTGCTAGCGGATTAGGGTCGACGTGCTGTCGTGTGTACCTACTCAATGATTTCATTTTTGGGTTCCGTAGCCGAAGGATCCTTATGTCTCCATTTTCCCATGGATGACGTGACGGCAGTCCATTTTTTTCCCTTGTTACTGTTAGTAGCTACCCGGTTTCTTTATTGAGAATCACTTCGCTCTCGTAATTTTGTGAAGTAGTTACTTAGTTACATCCTAAATTAAAAACCGGTGATGAGAGATCACGGATTTAGGCTTAAATATTCACCGATCTCACAAAACTAAAATAGCAAACATAAATACGTAATGTAACACTAAACTATCCTTCCCTTTTACTACCTGGCTCTAACACGAATGACATTTGTATGTATAGTTTTCTACTTACACTGTTTGCCTACCCAACACAACAACCATAACTTTGCATTGTAGGTATCTGGTAGATACTCGTACGTAGTATTTAAAGTAAGTACTTATTGTTGCAATTTAAGTAACTACATATACTTACTTAAATACATAGTTTGAGATATCATTGTGTTCATTGTCCTTTAGATCTCTGAGCAAAAAATAAAAAGATATTAATCATATTAATAAGGAACGTTGTAGTGACACTATTGTTAATTTAAAAATGTGCATTGTTTGCCGTACCTTTACTTCTATCAATATACTCTTTCCACTAACTATTCCATCAGAAAGGTACTAGCAAATAATTAGCTGCGAATATTTTTAAAATGCCTAATTCGGTCTAATGGCATAATTGACGGTCCGCTACACGCACACTGGTTCGACAAAATAAGTATTACTATTTTTTTTTTATTAAGTCGTACTAACAAAGCTATGGATTATCTGACAGTAAATTAATAATTATAATCATTAATTCGAAGCAATCGAGTTATTTCTTAAAACCGTAACTCCTGCCTCAACTAGTAGAGTCCGCTAGAATAAGGCCCGGTTTCTGGGTTAAGAATTTTGCTAAGCAAATGGGTAAGTATCGTCCTGTCTCTGCAGATTTCTCACAAAAGAGCGTGACAGAGCGATACGTAAGTATGTGCTTAGTAAAATTCTCAACTCAGAAACCGGGCCTAAGTGAAACAAATAAATTAAAGAGCACCTTTACCATCCGCATGCTGCCGCACAAATTATTGCGTAATAATAATAACACGTTTTCTATTTTTCGAAGGGAATATGCTTTTCGCATATAAAGTGTCATGTGAACTCATGTGCTATTTTTAGTGTGCTGTGTGTTACGTTACGTTATTTGACGTACGAGGTGAATGATCACTAGATGTGTGTGAAAGATCGATTGCATGTTTTTTGAGCTCACCAAACAAACTACAATACTATAACTCAGATGCATACAACTTTGCTTCCGTCAGAGGAACTCGTGTATGCAGCATTAATTTAACTTATAGACAACTTGAATTTATTGGCAATTTCCACGCATGAATGGATATGACATCGTACAGGAGGAAGTTTCAAATAACACAACCCAGTCATAAATTAAGAAATTCCTCAAGCGTAATAGGTACAGGCCCGGTTTCTGAATTGAGAATTTTGCTAAGCAAATACTTTACTATCGTTCTGTCACGCTCTTTTTTGAGACAACTGCAGAGACAGGACGATACTTACCCATTTAATTTCTCAACTCAGAAACCGGCAGACAGTCAGTGATATCAGGATACATTTTCTATTCGATACTACACTTATACAACTTGCCACAAGAGCTATCATTTACGACGTTCGCTGGGGTACATCTCAAAGACAAATACTGCAAGTAGGAAATTCCAGCTAATCGTATATTTATGAAGAGAAATTTTATTCAATGTCACGCCTTTTAGAAATGGTCATTGTTTCGGGCTGACTCGGAAAATGGAAGGTCGCGTCTTTATGTTCAGTTGAAGTGGAGGAGAGAATGCCTCTTACTGGAAATAAATAAACATGAAATCATGCCCACCGTCTCATAACGATTAACAGATGGAGGCAGTATCTTAAAGTGGTGCTAGTTTAACCTTTGCTAAATTTCTTAAGGTATGTTTTGATATATAACTTACGACGCTTAAGTAGGCCCGGTTTCTGAGTTGAGAATTTTGCTAAGCAAATGGGTAAGTATCGTCCTGTCTCTGCAGATTTCTCACAAAAGAGCGTGACAGAGCGTAAAGTATGTGATTAGTAAAATTCTCAACTCGGAAACCGGGCCATAGTAACTTATAATCATAACATAATTAAATTAGTTGAAGTTGTCTTCAGTAATTAAGCGACTTTTACTTACTGGAGACATACTGTTAGTATCCTCTTTGGGATAGGACCTCAAGTCTGTTGGATGAAATTGATACGGAAAAAGGCAGTTTTCGTTAAGCAAAACTACCGATGACGTAGTATTATCTCTCGTAGCAATATTGCTAACAACGGCTTAGATGAAAATTTGCAGGTGGCAATAAGTTGCAGAAAATGTATATTATCTACGCTCATTAAGCATCACGCATAATGACGACTCGATGAAGTGACACAACTCTAAATTATTGGCAACTGTTGCAGAGGCATCGGCTTTACATCTACTTAGATGTGTAATTTTGTAATGGTTGAAATTTCATGATTGTCAGAGGCCGCATCCTTCAGCGTTATTTAAGCCCCATTGTATTAGGATTTGCTATGCAATTACGTGGGTGATTTATTGAACGAGCGAGCGAAGCGGGAGAAGTTCTCCGATTCTACTGGAACCGTCCGGCGCTTGTATGTATGAATGTATGTTTGTATGTATGTATAAATGTTCGTTCGACGATAACTTGAGTAAAGGTTGGATCGTCTATCGAAAAGAATTAAAATAAAATAATTATTAAGTTCGAACATGAGCTAAATCGGTTGAGGGGTTGCCGAGATATGGGGTTGTAAAGTTTATATGCAACGGACACGCCTGTGCAAATGGTGTTAGCACATCGCGAGTTCACAGTTCTAAAAATGATGCTACTAAAAATGTTCATGACTTTGAAATTAATTGTCTAGACAAGATAAGTAGAGTTTGGTCTCCAGAGACTCTGGCTACCAGCAGGATGTATGCAGGCGAGGTTGGCACTAAGGCCCTTCGACATTTTGTATGTAACAAACAACTGAAGTCGGCCATTGTTTACTCTGGCCACCTTTGGCTATTGGGCAAAATACAGCCTTCAAACTACTAGGAACTGCGAAGGGTTAGGTTAGGTCAAGAATGGGTGGGATATTCTGTGAAATTCTTGAATATGTGCATATCTAGAAAATATTAGTCCTGGAAAGAGTGAAGAAGAATAGAAAGATACTGAGGACGATTCAATGCAGAAGAGAAAAGATAACTGTGCCACTTGTTAAGTCATGAGAAATAATGTATAACTAACATAATCGAACGATAAAGGAAAAAGAGGTAGAGGAAGGCCATGGAGAAGCTTTTTCGAACAAATTAAAAGAGATGGTGGATATCGTGACATACCGGGAGTGAAGGAACTGCCCCACCCTAGTATTTTTTTTACCCGACTACGCGAAGCAAAAAGGAGGGTTATGATTTTGGCAGCGTATGTATGTATGTATGTATGTATGTATGTATGTATGTATGTATGTATGTATGTATGTGGGTATGTATGTTTGTGTGTTCATCTGTTCCCTCGCAGAGCCTAAACTACTAAGCCGATTTCAACAAATGAGGTGTCGTTGGATTCGTCTTAATCACCCAGGTAACATAGGATATTTTAATTTTGAAAAAAACCAAGATGGCGGCTGTGCTGCGGCCTAAAGTGGTGGACCTAAAAATAAAAATTATCGGATACCATCGTCATGGGTATCAGATGAAAGGGCTTTAAAAGACCTTTTCAAAAATGTTAACACATGTAGCGTCAACATAACAAATAGAACAAAAAAATCCAAAATGTGTTTTTTTTTGCCCTTTTTGGTTCTTTTCTGGGTGAACGTCCAAAACGACTTACTAAAAAGCTAAAAAAAAAATAGAAGTTAAAAACTAAAACCCGACTACTAAAAGGCTTAAAATAAAACCTGTTTATCCTTAAAATAGACTCATAGATAATTAATCGTAGTCGGAGGACACCACTATCTCATTTGATAAACCGATGGCCTCCGACTACGATTAATTATCTATGAGTCTATTTTAAGGATAAACAGGTCTTATTTTAAGCCTTTTAGTAGTCGGGTTTTAGTTTTTAACTTCTTTTAACATGGTACAATTAAAAAAATCACAATATTTGACGAATTAATTTCTCTTTGAATTCGCATAGTCATGTTTTCATTTTAATGTATACTTTCAAAGGTGAGGCTAAATACATTAAAATTATTAAATGTGTCTTAATTCGTGAACTATAAAAATAAAGGCCTTTGCATCTACGTACCTAATGAGATGATTTATAGAGTGTAAATATAATTTTGTAAATTGCCCCATATTGAAAAAATGTGTCAACGGTAGAGTAGATGGGCTGGTATGTGACTGAAGTGCATGCTCGAATATTTTTGGATAATGTTGGATTACAAGGAATATAACAAAAATAAAAATGAAAAAGCGCAGAGTGAGTTAGAGAATAGCCCACAGCAGCTGGCAGGCAAGAAAGTTGCGATTTGCAAACCGTTTCCTCGAAAGGCCACGATCGTGTGTAGAACTCTAGTTACCAACTCGTTACTCCAAGTCAAGTGTTTTAGCGCCTTTGGCGATAATTTATCTTCCTAGTAACCGCTTGTAATGTTGATTAAATGTTTTAAGGAACAAAGAACTCGAAAAAACTCACACAATATAAAACATCATCCCTTCTTTGTCAATATTAGGCAACTTTTAAAATTTAATTGAACGAGCGGGCGAAGCGAGCGATCCGGCGTTTGTATGTTTGTATGTATGTATGTTTGTATGTGTGTAAGTATGTATGAATGTATGAATGTTCGTTCGACGATAACTTGAGTAAATTTAGTCCGATCGTCATAATATGTTTGGTTGGGGGGTAAATGAGGCAAAGAGAATTTTTAAATTCGAACGTGAGCAAATCGGCCGACGGGTTGCTGAGATATGGGTTCGCGAGTTTACAGTTCGGGGCGAACCACTAGTATTTAATTGTCCAAAATAACCTAAAACTAAAACTAAGGCCTTTGCATCTACGTAATGAGATGATTTATACAGCGTCCAGTGGTACCTTCACTCACACTAGATGGGTGAAGAGACCACTCGGTGATGCAGTGCCTGGGACATTGTTTTTAAAATAACCTAACATTTTGAAAAAGAACGAAGTATATGAAATGAAAGAATGAATTCAAAGATAATTTATTTAATGAACTTAGTCAAAATAACAAAATAGCGTCAAGTCTACATAGAGGGTAGTATTGTGACACTCTGTATGTCACAAGTACAACACACACTGACTGGTAGAGGCAATGCCAGAACCACTGGAGATATCAACTTGACAATCGGAAAATGTTCCTTCCCTTAGGTGCACTAAGGAAAAAAGGTGACCAAAAAAAGTTTGTATCAGAATTGAAAGACATGTTTGAAGGTTGGCAAGGGGACGAAGTCGCGGGGAAAGGCCTGTCCTTCATAATACAAAGGCAGATGTAAATTCATCAATATGAAGAAAACCGCCTACGGTTAGTGGTAATAGTTTTATACTTTATTTTATTTTGGAACTAAAAGTTTCGCGCTCGGTAGCGCGTTGATGTCTAATGTATGGGCATGAAGTTATTGCATATTAGACAAAATAAATAACTTATGTTTAGAAGTTTCCTCTTACGTTTTCAACTGTATCATGACAAGCTCATTATACTGGGCACAGGTCTTCTCGGAGGAGAGTAAAGTGCAATATTATTTTGTAAGAAATACGTGTCACTACTGGGGATCGAACCTGTGATATGAAGAATAGCGGTATACCCAATGAATCACTACCGCGATTTTGAAGTATATGTATTATGTTTTATTTACTAAAGCATTATTGTCTTGACTGGATTTTAGTTCTCAAGACACAGGCATCTATCACAAATCTTACATAATGCAGCAGATTTCTAAACGTCTACCAAAGAATAATAACTAGGATTACAAAATTATTATCTTTAATCAAACTAAGAATTTTGTTATTGTAATTCCTAGTCAGAATTTAATGCTGTTTCAAGTTTTTCTTATAAGTAGGTATTCTACTCGTTCTAATAACAATTTTTTATTTTGAAACTTCTTAGTTACAAACTACCTCGAAAATAGGTAGTTTACAGGACAAAAAATAATACAATAATTACCTCGTAAAACCACCAGCTAGCAATCAGCCACAAACTTTCCAAAAACCAACAAAAAAAAAACAAATGCAATTACAAAATTGAAACACTCAAAATTCAAAACCGCACAAAACTCACACAGTCACCATTCCGACACCGCAGCGGTGTTCCGAGTTGCATTTCCGATGCATCGAGTCGCGTATTCGAATAGGATCGAGTGAATCGATACGTGGGTCGCGCTCGATGGTTGTCAACAGACTGCTATGGGACGCGGCCGGCCGGCCAAATGTGTGCTAATCGTGCCAACACAACACACTTGGCATAATCAAATGAGTAGGATTGCTTCGGAGCTGTTGAAACAAGTTCGGTGGTATGTTTTTTGCTAGGCTTTTAGGCAGAAGTCTGGTTATTATGTATGTCTCGAAAATCTTAGTTTGCATGTGGAACGCATAGCAGTTTTGATAAAGTCAAGATTTCACAACATAGGTACTTTTATATCTCATTTGACATTTGAATCGCAGTATGACTGAATGATGACATTTTATTTCTGAAGATAGCCAAATACCTACTCGTACCTATGTTACCTGACTCGAAATTCCAAAATATTTCAGCCAGATAACCAGCGCATACAATTTTACTCCTTCATACATATTTGAACATACCTGTCTGTCTATGTGTCCTAAACGAAAAGAAGTTCATACTTTTTTCTAGTGAATAATAATATCCAGCGAACCGAAAAAAACATTAAGGCTGGAAGATAGCAGCGTGGCGGGAAATTCAAATTTTTTACAGTTTTTTTACATTTTGTAGCTAAACTGAGCTAGGCAATAACATAGTATTCTTTTCATTATTGTAAACAACAGAACAACAATAATTCAGCCGATTATGTGTTCTGGTCTACGACAAGTTTTTTGGGCAGTGCCACTACTTCGTAGACCAGAACACATAATTTAGCTACAAAATGTAAAAAACTGTGAAAATTTTGAATTTCCCGCCACGTTGCTATCGTCCACTCTTAAAGGTAAATTGTTGAATGTACGTAAACATAGATTATCGTTAGGCGACCATAATAATAAATTAGCTAAATGAGGTCAAAGACAATAATACCACGAAACTCATGACGTGTATGAGAAGTTTGTCACACCAAAACCATCACTGTCACACTCGAGCAGCTCTAACCAGATCCCGCACCTGACATAACCGAAGCAACCTACTTCGAAGGCAAAGAAAGCAATACTTCGCAGACGCATACCTACTGTTGTCCTCCTATAACCGTGTCCTTGTCCCACGCCCCTTTTCAGAGCGGGACAAAAGACAGGTTAGAGATAGAACTGGGGCCTTAGCCTGTAACGCAATGGCGTGTCGACGGCGTCCCAGCAGAAGGACAAAACCGGGGTTTCCTCGTTTTTCCCCTACAACCAGAGAACTATCTCCATCTTCCAGAATTTGAATCAGAATATTCTTTGCTGTACACACGACAGCATGTCAGACTGTGCACTTTTTTTGTAAAGTCGCCTGTAACGTAACCGAGTAGAGTGCTAGCGTGTAAGGGTCAAAGTGCTGTCGTGTGTACTAGAAAAACATTAAAAAGACCGACAGCATTAATAAATCGTAATTTATTTATATATTTAATATTTAGGAAAACTAGTGACTAAATTAATATAACTTAAAACTTAACACGTATAAAGAACATAGTACCATTTTGGCACCATTGCGTTACAGGCTCCTTAGCCTGGTCGAATTCTGGTCGCAGCTAAAATAAGTGATCATTGCCGTGATTACGTATTTTGCAGTAAATAGCAACGGAAATAAACGATAGGATAACAGGTTAGTCACAGCTTAGCCCCAAAATCAAATCTCATTGTTCGTAGAAAGGAATGTAGAGCACATTTATTATTACCTACAGCGATTGCCTAAAATGTGACAGGAACTTTTCTAACACATTGTACACAAGACAGCACGTAGACGACCCTTACACGCGTGTACTCTATTCACTTATGTTACGGGCGACTTTGCAAAGAAAGTGTAAGTGTCTACGTGCTGTCATGTGTACCTAACCTAATATGTGAGGAAAACTAAAGAACCATCTAAGTATTTCCATTCATTTGCTTAAAACATGTCAAGACGCAATCTCTGGGCACAAATTATACACACGCAAATGTCTCCATAGAGTCACACACATGTGCTAAGTTAAGTATAGACTCAGAGCGCACGATTTTCTCATAGATAGGAGGACCTTAATTATATTAAGTAAATTATGAAAATAATTGAAATTATTAATGATACAACACGACGTGTTTCTGATACCTGTTTAGACGTAAGTTGAAAGATTTGGTAGATGAATCTACTTATCTACCACTCCCTATTAGTCGTGAATGTCCTTGAAAGAGCAGGGCCCTTAGCCTGTAACACAATGGTGCCAAAATGGGCTGTCAGGTGACGACTTCAATTACGATTTGCTAACGCTGTCTGTCCTTTTAATGTTTTTGTAGTACAGCAAAGAATATTTTGATTCTAATTCTAGAGGATTAGTTCTCTGGTTGTAGGAGAAAAACGAGGAGAGCCCGGTTTTGTCCTTCTGCCGGGACGCCATTGACCCGCCATTGCGTTACAGGCTAAGGGCCCAGGTCTGTGTAGTGTGTGTACATCGCCATTTAAATTATCTGAAAATAATATTGCGTTGTATTCACTTTTAATGATTCGCGATATTTAAACATTATTGTATTCGCCGCTCCAGTCTACCCGCGACCACAGGATAAATAAGGTAATACAAGCCTAAAACCAATCGCGATTCGACCCGTTTGGAATACAATAATATTGCGTTGGTCAACTAACATAATCGCTATGTTAGGTTTTTTTAGTATCACACAGGCACTGCAGCGCCGAGTGGGCTCTTCAGCCATCTAGTGTGAATGAAGGTGCCACTGGACGCTGTATAAAGCATCTCATTAAGTAGATGCAAAGGGCTTAGATTTTTTTTTTTAGTATGTAAACAAAGTTCCCGCCCGCCACTGCCCGCCCTAACTTGGATGACCATTTATTGACCATGTTTGATCATTTCTATTTTTACTGAAACTTCAACCAATGTTTTTTTTTTTTCAAGATTAGACTCAGCCTATCTTGCCTCACCAACCTTTACTTGCAGTAAGAAATAACACAAGTAATATAAAATTAAGTGCCTATGTGCATTTTTTAAACAACTAGTCAACAAAAACTTTGCTTGAAGCTTGGCTTTGCGCCTTTTAAAAAACAAACACTTTGTTTTTCTTTTGAGTGAACGAGTAGTGAATTAAACCAAGCAGTCAGCCTAAAATTGTTTAATTTTAGGTTTTTTACCTCTTTAGTGACTTAAAAATACTCTATGTTGGGTTGAGACAGGCTGTTTTCATGAAAATAATACTGCTAAATAATTACCGTAATCTGGGGTGTTTTGCAACTACAGGGGTGTTTAACAACACTTTCAAGAATAAAGTAAAGAAAGATTTTTAAGCAAAATCTATGCCTAATGTTCAATAAAAAAGTTACGTGTCTATGGTCAATACTTTTTTTATTAATTCTGACAACACTACTTGATGACAGCTGTCAAAGTAAGTAAAAAAAAATGGCCATTTTGAAACTGACAGTTTGCTAACGAAATTTTGTGGAAAAAAACTTTATGGTTTTCGGCAGGAAAAAGGGCAACAAGATCAGTTTTTCTGTGGTATTCTATGGCTTTTGTTCATCGTTAACAGGAAACGACAAAGAGATAAGCTTTACATTGAGTATTTTAGGAGTTTCTGTACACTTAAAATTAGAGGGTAGTATTTTATTGCCAAAAGGGTGATTAACAACGCGCTATGGGGTCACTAACAACGACATGTGGGGTGAATACCAACGACTTATGGGGTCAATAACAACAAAGGGTGATTAACAACGCGCTATGGGGTCACTAACAACGACATGTGGGGTCACTAACAACGACATGTGGGGTGAATACCAACGACTTATGGGGTCAATAACAACACATCTCATACATTTTGAAACTGTTGCTAATGACCCCATATCTCGTTTTTATTGACCCCAGTCAAAGTCTGAATTGCAACACGCAATCTTTTAATGGACAATTTATTCAAACAAATTGTTTAACGTATTGGGGTCACTAGAAACGAAAAAACTATCCAAGACTCGCATCTATAAGTTATTACTTGAAGGATTCAGCTCGGGTTTGCAAAAATATATGGCATTAAACCTTGAAACATGTTGTTATTCACCCCAGTTTACGGTACCTATTATGAAAAAAACATGTTTATTTTCTTTTATCATTAAATGGCTCTATCATAAAGTATTCGTGTCAAGTGGGCAGTCGAATGATTTCATTGCACATTTTTTTTTTATTTTCGCTCCTGAACCATAGAACTTTTTATTTATTATTTTAATTTTTGTTCTATAGTTGAATATTATTTTTACTCATCTCATTTGAGTTATTTAAAATCCTAGCTAGAGTCTTCAGTTCAGTCAATATAATACGTCGCCGACTGTACTAAACTTATCACTCTACAAATTAATTACAAACTCATTTATATTGCCAACAAAACACCAGCAGTAACTTCTCTTCAAACAAAAGGAGCCGAATAGAGTCGTCATGTTATAAAAGTAAGTTAAATTACTTTCCCTTTTTATTCAGACAAAGCAGTTGTATGCGACACGAATGGTAATATTATCTTTGCAATACTGCGGGGCGTTTCCATTATACTTATCTAGGTATTTAATTAGACGTAACTAAGACCTACCTACTTATTAGATGTAATAGGGACCTAATGGGTACATCAACAGCACGTAAACCATTAGGTACATTTTAGTTTCAAAGTCGCCCATAACGTAACTGAAGAAAGTGCAGGCGTGTAGGTAAGTGTCGACGTGCTGTCGTCTGTACTAATTTAAGTCGTTTATTGAAAACTGCTGTTGTGAGTTGGTTACCGGTGCCTTAGCCTGTAACACAATGGCGTATCAATGTCGTCCCAGGTAGAAGGACCAAACCGGGATTTTTTCGTTGTTCTCCTACAACCAGCGAACTAATCCTTTAGAAATAGACTCATAATATTATTTGCTGTGCTACAAAAACATTAAAAGGATAGACACTGGACCGACAGCATTAATAAATCGTAATTAAAACCGTCAACCGGGAGCCCATTTCGGCACCATTGTATTTATTTAAAGTTTTCATGGAGTGAACGTAAATACCATAGAATTAGTAAATACTTAATTTGGAGAATTTTCTTTTAGAATTGAAATAAAATTTATTTATTTATTTATTATTTATTTTTATTATCGTATGTATATTCAACAATGTCATTACAGATTCATTCTAATTCGACAATTGTATTATAAATAATATTAAATAAGTAATTAAAAATAATTAATTAAAATCGTAGTCTGTGTCGGTAGTTAGCTAATGCAAAGGCATCAATCTGCATTGTCTAAAGGCAAAAGATCTAAAATAGGTACCTTAGACGTTAGCATTTGAAAATTGAAGAAACTAGCAAGTAAGTAGGTACTTACAGTCGGCCACATGATAGCATACCAATCTTTGTTCGATCCATCCATGCCCCCTTTACCGATGTCGCGCAAGCGGCAAGATAGCCATGGGGTATCCTACAGTGTGGCTGAGCTTACCTACACAGTCGTAATGCCGAAAGACTCAATAAAACATATCAAAACAATTTTTAGACTCCCTCGCGAGTCAAGTCGCGACTTGCTAGGTTTTTTGACTCATCCATCTCATCGTATCGTGGAACAACGAGCCTACGCACTCGAGATCCACCTCTTTAACGCTAAGCTAGGTCTCTCTTGCGCAAGACGAGCGCGTGGGAACGAATCGCACGCGCAGCGGCGGGCGGCGGCGGCGGCGCGGTGCAAAAACTACGTGGGTTCGGAAGCGCTTCCGACTTGCGTGCATTGGTATTGCAAAACCTGCTGTGGTGTTTTTAGAGCCTACCTTGTTTAACAAGAAATAATACCTACTGTAGAAGGTAGATTGTTGTCTTGTTCTCTGTGAAATGAGCTAAGAAATGGTCTAGATATTGGAGCTGTGACCGCTAGACTTAGGTATCTACCTAAGTGGACCTGGGCTGCCCACATCACATTTAATAAGCCATAGGTATGGGTCCACAGTCTAGACATTGGCGAAAATCGCCACTGAGCTGAGTGGTAGAAATTGTAGTTTAATTGTAGAACAAAAGTTGTTGGAGATTGCATTTATTTACTTGTTGACGTGTTTGAGGAATAAGGCTAATTAGAATGAGGACTACCGTCATGGATAGAACACAATTTTCCGAAAGTTGAAACTGTATCAAAGCAGTGGTTAGTAGCGGAACAACAAATATGTATGTGCCATAATTAATCTCAGGTATTGCAAAATATTCACAACATTATTCTAATCAGAAATAAACTCGCGTAGCGCATACAAACAGTGACATTTCTGACCTTACACAACACAAGCGCCCCTAGCGGCAAATCCACACACGTTAGCCCTCATTTACCCTGTACTTATTGTATGAACATGTCTTCAATCTATCTCTATCTATCTTCTATCTTCTATATATATAAAAATGAATCGCCGTGCATTAGTCTCGCTAAAACTAAGAAACGGCTTGACCGATTTGCATATTTACTGTTTTGTTTAGTTCACCATACTTCAGGGTAGGTTTATAAGCAAAGAAATATGGGAAAAGTTAAAGGATTAGCAGAAAAACGGAAGAAATAAAAATTGGTCATTTTGTAATTGGAATCGCCATTTTTGACGCGGAGAGTCAAAATATTTCAGGTGATACGAAGTTCACCGGGTCAGCTATCAAGGATAAAACTAGATACAACATAAATAGAACTCTGAAATGTGTCTGGAAAAATAGATGTCCAAACTGCCTTTGGGAGCTTATTTGCTCGTAGTCTATGCAATTAAAGTAAAACTGTACACTAATGCAATAAGGTTGACATTCGATTATTAGACGTATGGTCGAAATGATGTTTCGTATTGTTCTATTGCTGATATCATTTGTTTCTGTGAGGACAAGTTTTTATTGTGATTTTATACGAAATGCGGATTCTATGGGATTTAGTTCGGTGGAACATGTAGACAAAAGCATTACTACGGCTGCCATGTGATCATGTGAGGGCCTCAGGCACCAAAGTACTAAAATGCTTTAAAAAAATAACCCATGTTGAATTAATCCTGGGGCCTTAGCTTGTAACGCAATGGCGTGTCGATGGCGTCCCAGTAGAAGGCCAAAACTGGGGTTTCCTCGTTTTTCTCCTACAACCAGCGAACTAACCTCTAGAATTAGAATATTATTTGCTGTACTACAAACACATTAAAAGGACCGACAGCATTAATAAATCGTAATTGAAGCCGTCAACTGGGAGCCCATTTTGGCACCATTGCGTCAAGCTAAGGCCCCTGTACTCTGTCGACAGCCTTCGACAATGGAGGAAATAGGAAGGAGTGTAAACAAACGCTATCTAGCATTGGCAGTTGGCTCACGGCTGTGTTTTTCATTGTGAAGTAAAAGCGTGCTTCCCTTAAAACGTTTATCCATTGAAACCTTCCGTGGTCCTATCTTCCGTCCGTTGTCAATAATTATTGTGCCCTTCACTTGAAACAAAACAGTCTTGTGTTCTTGACCCTTGACGCTATCGACGAATACTTTGGGTTTTATTGAAATGCGAGCGTTTCGTTTTCAATTTTATTTATTTCACCTCGTACATAAAATTGAAATTCACAGATAAACCGATAAATAATTTACTTTAAACATTTATGTATTTATCTTTATGTACCTAACACTATGGGTACAGCCAGTAACATCGATCTATAGACGAATGCATTTAATGTTATAAGATCTTTTTAAAATATGTGTATCTTATTCTATATTTTGTGACAATAATAATAATATAATAGCGTTTTGGACCTTAAGGGTCCGTATAAGGCTAACTAGCGCCACCAATGTTGAAAAAATCATATCTTCCTTTAGAAGAAGTTTCTGGAAAAATCCTAAGATGAGCCTATGCGCCATGCTTTTCTAGATTTTTAAGTGTAGATACCCTCTTCGAAATTTACTTTTAAGCTAAAAAATTTTCGATAACCGCCAAAAACGGCCGTTTTTGGCGGTTATCGAAAATTTTTTAGCTTAAGACTAGAAATTGAGTTGGGTACCCACACTTAAAAATCTAGAAAAGCATGGCGCATGAGCTCATCTTAGGATTTTGTCAGAAACTTCTTCTGAAGCGAGATATGATTTTTTCAACATTGGTGGCGCTAGTTAGCCTTATACGGACCCTTAAAGGAAATTATTTTTGTGTTCACATAAAAAAAAGAAACAGAGGAACTAGCAAATTAGGTACGTAGTTTATCATACATATCTATACCTTTATCATATAACTAAAATAGATCTGCAGAATAATATCATATTACTACTATACTACAATTTTTCTATTGCTCTGCTAACCTCTTTACTAATTTATAAACATCAATACTTATAACATATTCTAGCACGACAGTAAAACACTGAAAACATTACCTTAAATTGTAGAATGAAGCATATCTTTTAACCGAAAATTAAAATACATTTTATACCAATGCGAACAATTAATATGGTTTGATATTGAATACAGCTCATAAATAGGAAAATATTGATTTTATTCAACTTTGTATGTAAAAATGATGTTATACGACAAATATATAACTGTTTTCATAGTGTGATTAACAGGCAGTTGGTCAGTAGTTGACAAATAGAACAAGTTATAGTTTAATCAGAGACAATTTAGTGGAGATTTACTTGATAAAAAAAACCTATTTCAAATAAAAAAAGCTGTTTATAATATAATCATACAGGGCAATTTTTAAATAGCTTTATTCCTGAAACATATCAACTTCTAAATGTGTAACAGGACTTAAGCAATAAAAAAATTGCCCTGTTAAAAAAAGAGGCAATAAAAATTCTAATTATATCAAACAATTAGTTCAAATATAAGTGTCCGCCATTATGACCCTGAACTATGTTCAAGATGGAGTATTACTTGTCGCTCACAGAAGAGGAACAAAAATATAAATATGTTCTAGCGAAGCACGAAACAACTAAAAAAAAGTAATATAGACAACAAACAACCATCAACAACTTTAAACATAAAATCACAAATAAAGAATCACCAAACTTAACAGGTTTTTCAACATTTTACAAAACGATGCGCGATGTTCACTTTAACAGATGCAAAAGCTATCAACGTTTTTCTTTCGATTTTTTATCTACCCAAGCTTTCAAGGCCAAAGTAAGTGCTGACATTACAGGATACGCTGTAATGTTATGTTGTATTTGACTGTACACTTGAGGTTTTGGTCATAATAATATCTAGAAAATCAAAATTAAAATTACATTTAATTTGTGATATGAAGTAAGTTTACATACCTTTAACAAGACGTTTTTTTAGTCCTAAAAACCCGTTCACGTTTTTTTGTCTCCTTTCTCACAATTTCTACCTTCATTTATTTTCCTAAGGTGATTTTTCAGCCTCAATACAGACTAAGATCATCCACAACAATGCCTATTCCACACAAACACATTCTACTTTTCAAATGCATTATTTTCAGTTAGTCATTTATCATATTTCTACTATTTCTACTATAAAATAGTATACCCCCACACCATATTCTAACTTTACATTTTTGTAAAAGAACCTACGAATATATCTTGAAAATTAAAAGGAAGTTTACGGAAGTTATTTCAAAATATTTAGCACATTTAAGCAGTCGGTACATTCGATTCAGTCTACACGCGACAAAAGAAATGCAATGTTTCTGGTTATAATAACCCTGTCCGATCCAAAATTAAAAAATAAGAAAATACAGGGTGTAACTTAAGGTCCTGTCATACCGAAGGGTGTCGCTTAACACATCAATACAAGTAACTTTTACTTTGGGACAAACTCTTGGAACTATAGATCCAAGGACAAACGTCGAATTCTCGACAAAAATATCAGGGGGGTTACCCTTGACGCTATTGCGATCCAATTGAAAAAGTTTAAAAATAAATTTCTCTTTGAATTCGCATAGCAATGCTTTGATTTTAAATACTTTGTAATGTTTATTCAAAGGTAAGGCTGTTTTATTCAATAAAAACACAAAATGCGTCTCAATTTGTAAAATATTAAATTTTGTAAATTGCGCCATATTGCGGCCGCATTGGAAACATGCGTCAAGGGTAGAGGGGCAGCTGTTCCATACTAAAGTTTTATACCTACTGCACCAAATGCAGCTGATACTCTTTTTTTCGAGGTTTCGATTTGGTCCCATAATATAAGTTGCTAGTATTGATGTGTTAAGCGACCCCCTTCCGTGACACCCTGTATATGAGCAAATAAATGAAAAAATACTACTAAAAGACTGCGATGAAATATGTTATGTTTACATATAATTTTTAAGCCTTACAAATAACATAGAGGTACAAAACCTCGATAAAATATATTTCGAGATGAAACCTTATACTACGACCATATTTTTTAGTATAGTAATGTATTAATGCATATTTAGAAATGCATTTCTAAATGAGACCTTATAACGTTACATATGAAGTATTTCATTACAATTTGAGAGTAATGTGATAAACATAAAACCTACAGATTTTTTAGCCAATTCCAAACAAACATGTTTCGCACTTTACTCTGTGATTGTAATATAAATTTTATTCAGTAATTTAGTAGGTATGCAATGTGTGTAGATAGTATAAGAGTTGGTAGATATTATAAAATTTACTATTTAATCCTAAACTTACATTTATTTAGTTTTAGGTACTTTTTTCTTTATAAAACATCGATAACAAAAACAGGCGTATCTCTTAAAAAATTAGGGCATTTACAGCCGCAACGTTTTTTAAATAGTCCAAACCAACTCAGGTGTACATGCCATGATTTTTAGTTGGCGACAAAATGACATTTAGTTTGTCGGTAGTATATATAATTTGAAGACTAGATCGTTTCTGTATGCATGCATGTTAGGTACATTCAGCGACAGTCGCGACTACCCATGGGTAGGCTCTTTATAGCGCGCGGAATAAATTCAAGTATCTAACATTGAATTACATGCGTGAGTCACCGACAGTACATCGCGGGATATGTTCCAACTCCGACAAGGAACCATATCGAGTTTAATAACGTGCGATACATTGCTCTCTTTCACTCTTTAGATCTACCAGGAGCGGGATAGCGGATAGATGATAAGACTAGTATAACACTAATCAAATATCTTTGTCCAATGCACACTCAAATTTCTTTGATCAAGCGTACACTGGACAAAGATGTTTGATAAATGGAATACCAGCCTAAGTTTGATACGCTCCTGCGGCACACAGCATTGATAAACCTTTTTATCCCGCCATCTTGTTTTACGTAGTGAAATAAAGATGGCGATAATCGATAGTGTGATGAAAACGTTTATCGAGACACCACGCACCCCCCTCCCCAGATGGTTCATCATGCTAGATTTGGGCGCCACAAGATATTTGAATTAAACTTTACAAAACACTGTAGTTATCTTGTTTTATTAAAACTGAAGTTAGGCAGCTGAATTTAGGTACTGGATATTAGATAAATAAAAAACTAAATCCATTTAGTCGATACGAATGTTCTTTGGTTGAGAGCTGGATATGGAATCAGTCAAAAAGGTATGGAATGTGAGTGACGGCGTATTTGAATTTAAAAATTATAAAGGACCGAAATTAAAATGTTAAAGTGAAATGAAGGACGAAGGATGAATATAATAAAGGCGAAATATTGATGTACACAAGACAGCACGTAGACGCATACACGCGTGTACTGTATTCACTTTGCAACGAAAGTGTAAACGTCTTCGTGCTGTCGTGTGTACACCGTTACACCGCGCGTCCTATTGTCATCCCATAATGCGACAACTAATTTCCTATCCCGCTCCGAGCCATACAGAATGAAAGAGCGCAATGCATCCCGCGTTATCGACCCGGATAATTTCTTCGTCAAAAGAGCGGACCGTCTCAGTCACAAGTTCCGATCCTCCGTCACTTACCATTAAGTAACGAAGAGTGATCAAATGCACACGACATTGCACTTTCGTGTCAGCAGTCCAATGAAGCTAAGAGAAACCACCAGGAAACACCGAGAATATTCCACGAATGACAACCCTGGGAGCCAACTCTCAACAATTTCGAACACGCAACTATCAAAGGAAATTGCTCCTTTCCTTAGACGGGTTATCGTTTCGTTTGTTGCAGAATTGCCACCCTGAAGGATATACAAATTGAACCTTGCTGCTATAAGATAAAGTCCCAAACCAGTGATATTTTTTTATCGCTGGTTGCATTTTCTGATTGGATAAGAAGCCTGTCAAAGGCGCAGAACTTTTCTCAGAGCTAGCTTACGAACGCTTTTGTAAAAGTGGTCTTTTCCGATCTCTTACCCGGTGATTAGGCCAATAAACATTCATTATTACGTTCTCAAGCTCGCTTTACTAGGAAGTAAGCGAAAATGTCGCCTATTTCACCAGCAATAAGTGCGAATTAGGTTACGTCACGAGAAAAACTGAATTTTAAAACTGCACGGTTTTCCTAGTAGATTATCAGTACTTACTCCAGTGGTCTGCGGTATACATTTAGGCGTCTAAGGTACCAAGTTGAGTATGTTTCTGTTTTCGAGCGATTCCTTCAGAGCGTAGAACAGTTGCAGCTGTTGCTCTGGCTTTAGGTTGTAGACCTGCAAAGAAAAAACGATTATTATTGACTTGTATTATCAGGCTCGTAATATCAATCACAGCTAAGCCTTCGATTTACTAAACTACGGAGCAAGTTTAACCATAAGCTTAAACCCGACCGGTAAGATCAATAGCTTATTAGCCAAAGATTACGTAATCTCTCGACGAACGACAACTTATTCGACCTAGCCCACAGGAAAGACAATTCAATACGTGTGGAGCCAACTAGGTAGGTAATCGTATGAGGTAGTGGCCACCCCTGGTGTCAGAGTTTTTAGGCCACCCAAAGGGTCTCTGACATGGCTTAACGATTGTTACTAATCAACAACAACCGGGACCAACGGTTTAACGTGCCAACGTGTGGAGCCAACTAATCCGCGGGTTTCCTCACGATGTTTTCCTTCAGGGTTAGCAAGTGGTTTTGCTACTTCAAATTCAGAAATGTACGCAAATCAAATATTCACAAATCGGCAACCATGGTAGCGATATCTGACCTGTTGCAAGAGCTTCTGCGGTGTGGCGGTGCGGATGAAGCTGGTGATGTAGACATTGACGAAGGTGGCCATGAGGAACTGGCAGTCGAAGCGGTCCATGATGCCGCCGTGGCCCGGGATCACGTCGCCAAAGTCCTGTTAAAAAACGACGCAGCATTATTATAAACTACAGGGTGCTCTCTAAGTCGATAGCGTGGAGCAAAGCCTGCGCCTGCGCGAATGGTGTTAGCAAAAAGTTACACGTCTGTAACTGTGTTCGCGAGTTCACAGTTCGGGACGAACTACTACCTACAGGGTGCACTTTAAGTCGATAGCGGAACTTTAAGTAGGCTGTCTACTGATCACTACAAACAACTTGTACTAAATGGCAAAAAAAAATTTAGCGAAAAAAATATCAGCTGTTTCATACATTTGGCGCAGTACTGAGTCGACCTTTTGTATGGAACAGCTGATATTTTTTTCTCCCCATTTTTTCGCCACCTGGTAACAGTTGTTTGTATTGATCAGTAGATAGCTCACTTAAAGTTCCGCTATCGACTTAGAGTGCACCCTGTAGATTCTAGCTACTAGAAAAACGGATTATAATGTTCTCGAGGCAAACCACCCGAAACTTACTTACTTACTTACTACGCTGCCTCAGCTCCAGGGGCTTAACTGTCTAACTTTTGAATATTATATCGAGATCCCTTTCAATGGTATCGGGATCATGATCGGGATTGGGAATTTAGAATGGAATTGTCTAAGTTTTAAATCACAATCGCTAACAGAAAGAATAAGTCAAAACGGTATACAAATTTGGTCTACATACTAATTTGGTATATAGGTCAAAATTTTATTTTAAGTAAGTAACATACCTACCTACTGACACGTCTTGTTTGTTGACACCTATTCCTACGGCGTACGATATCTGATCACCTCCAAACAGAATTACCTGAGGTTTGCGATACAGGATCTTTTCCTAGTGCAAGTCTCAGCAGCACCTTAATATGACCAAAAAACCTACAGCCGTATTGTTAATTATATGAAAACATAGCCCTAATATAAGTTCGAAAATATAAAAGTGTACTTTGGCTGAAATAAACTTCTTTTTAGTTATTTAAAAAAAAATAAAAAATAAAAATTAAAAATTTAATGATATTGAGTGAACGATTTTGCTATTTTCTTCTCTCAATATCCTTCAAAATTGAGTCGCAATCCCTATCCCTAACCTAATCAAAGCTTTCAATGACAGTTTGTGTCAAATAAATGCAGTGTGAAGTTCGTCAGCACCCTTCAAACGTCAAATTTAAAGGGAAAGCGATAGCCTGAAGTGCCTGGGACATTGCTTTGCCCAGCACCTATACCATCCTGACAGCTTAGTCGACCTAGCCCAAGTTCTGGGTCTAAGAAACCCTAGTGTAAAGGTCGATAATCGCATTTACCTTGATCTTGAAAGCGCGCTTGAAGCCCGAAGCGAAGAAGCCGCCGAACGGTCCAATCACCGAACTGAAGACGCTCAGCGAAAGAGAGTGGATCATGAACGGATACATGTTGAACTTCTCCATTCCGATCTGTGGAACAAATAGGCACATTTTAATGACTTACTAAAGCCGTAGGCTGGGGCTTCTGATTGGTCGGTCAATTTCTTTTATTTCTATCCAAGTCAATTTTGACGAATAGAGCTCCGTCCTAGTTGACGTTTTTGTACCCATAAACAGCATATCAAAAGAACCGACCAATCAAATGCTTTAGCTTGCTTGGACGGTGCTCTTCACAGAGTACATTGTGCTCTTCGTCGTGGTTTACTTTGACTGTGAAAACGCGGACACACAGAGCGTATCTTGCGCGACTAATTTTACGTCGCGTTGCGCATTTAAATTTTTAATTTTTGAGCTACACCAAGCGCCCCTAGCGGCAAATTTCGCGCTACACCAAGCGCGGTAGCCTTTAATGGGGTTACTTACTATCTTCAAGAACGGCTGCAGCAAGTCGGACGGCGTGTACTGCTAGAGCCTTAACAGCTGCGAGTCCATTGTCATGCGGCCCAGCCACTCGGAGTTACTTACTATCTTCAGGAACATGCGGCCCAGCGACTCTGAGTTACTTACATACAATCTTCAAGATCATGCGGCCCAGCGACTCGGAGTTACTTACGGTCTTCAGGAACACGCGGCCCAGCGACTCGGAGTTACTTACTGTCTTCAGGTACATGCGGCCCAGCGACTCGGAGTTACTTACTGTCTTCAGGAAAGTGCGGCCCAGCGACTCGGAGTTACTTACTATCTTCAGGAACATGCGAACCAGTGACTCGGAGTTACTTACTATCTTCAGGAACATGCGGCCTAGCAACTAGGAGTTACTTACTATCTTCAGGAACATGCGGCCCAGCGACACGGAGTTACTTACTATCTTCAGGAACATACGGCTCAGCGACTCGGAGTTACTTACTATCTTCAGGAACATGCGGCCCAGCGACTCGGAGTTACTTACTATCTTCAGGAACATGCGGCCGAGCAACTCGGAGTTACTTACTATCTTCAGGAACATGCAGCCCAGCCACTCGGAGTTACTATCTTCAGGAACATGCGGCCCAGCGACTCGGAGTTACTTACTATCTTCAGGAAAATGCGGCCCAGCGACTCGGAGTTACTTACTATCTTCAGGAACATGCGGCCTAGCGACTCGGAGTTACTTACTGTCTTCAGGAACATGCGGCCCAGCGACTCGGAGTTACTTACTATCTTCAGGAAGATGCGGCCCAGCGACTCGGAGTTACTATCTTCAGGAACATGCGGCCCAGCGACTCGTAGGTTACTTACTATCTTCAGGAACGGCTGCAGGAAGTCGGGCGGCGTGTACTGCTGGAGCCGGAACAGCTGCGAGGGTTCGCAGTCCATCGTCATGCGGCCCAAAGACTCGGAGTACTCGATCGGGCACACGAAGTACGGGTATTGGGACATGAAGTACGCGATCTGCAAAATGGCGGGTCGAAATTACTCCTCGAAACAACTAAATAAAATGAAATAATAATGAATATATTTTATTTCAATAACTTTAATACTAACTAAGGCCTTTACATCTACGTAATGAGATGATTTATACAGCGTCCAGTGGCACCTTCACTCACACTAGATGGGTGAAGAGACCACTCGGCGCTGCAGTGCCTGGGACATTGTTTTTTAGATGGAATAGATATTATTGTCTTTCCTGTGGGCTAGGCCGACTAAGCTGTCAGGATGGATACTAAACATAAATAAATAGGGTGAGTGAGTGAGTGAATGAGTGAGTGAATGAATTAATGAGTGAATTAATAAATGAATGAATGAAACGATGAATGAATAAATAAATAAATAAATAGGTAAATAAATAAATAAAATAAAATTGATAACTCACAATCATCCCAAAGACGACAGTGGAGAAGCCGCCCCCGATAAAGCCCTCCCAGGTCTTCTTAGGGCTGAGCTTGATCAGCGGAGTCTTGCCGAAGAAGAACCCGAAAACGTAAGCCATCACGTCGTTGCAGATTATCATCGACACCGGCACTATAAACCAGATGAAGCCTGAAAATAAAAGGGGTAAAGTTAAAATTTTACGTAGTTGATATCGACAATATAGAGGATTCTCGCCGCATATAACATTGGTTGTACGGTCGGCCACAGTCACACATACCCCATAGCAGCTCTTACTGCGCGCGGCATAAGGGCGCCAATCGAACAAAAAGGGGTATCCTAGCGTGTGGCCCACTGTACATTGTACAGTCAGCGACATGCCAGGACTCCACACGGTAGCTCTTATCAGCAAGCACAATACGTCATTTTACGTCAATCAAATTGCTAGATGACGCCGGGAAAGTTAGATAGAATAATCTTTATTGCATACCAAAGGAATTATTTAAATATAAATTTCTTACAACTAATTAGTAGATACAGGTACAATGCGCGGTCTTATTGCTAAAAGCAATCTCTACCAGACAACCTTTGGATGGAGATCGAGGATATAATAAAATAGACGGAAGGTAAGTTATTGCAAAACCTAGATTTTATTCCATCACATGTGCTGTGCCGTGACATTGGTACATTCGTAGGGCATGAGTTTGGGGCACAAAGGGCCTAAAGGTCACATACCTAGTTGGTAATATTGTAATGTATACAAAATAAATGCAAATGTGTTTTGTGATGTTCCTCCTAAACAAGCTGTTTACTTTCAGTTTCACGCCGGTCCTTTTGAGAATAATTCAGTTAACAGGTTCATTGACATGATTCTGTTTACAAAAGTGGTTCCCAACCTTTTTTTTTTCGGTCAGGTAATATTTTTTTAGTTTGCACGAGCACTACACATGATTAAACAACACTTTTAATGGATTTGCCACTCGTTTTATGGTTTTAGTCTACCGCAACCGCGAGTCCTGCAAAGGTCTCGGAATGTTGAAAACATTAAAAACTTGTTTAAGTGTTATATTTAAAAATTCATTAAAACGAGTGTTAAATAAAAAAAGTTAAAAGTTAATATTTAACATTAACCACTTTGATTTGAAGGGACTATAAGGTTAAAGAGTCTTTAAATTATTCATACAAATATTTACTTTACTTTATTTAATTGCTGAGTAAAGGCCTCTTCATGCTCACGCCACCTCTCACGATCCTGTGCCAGTCGCAACCACTGTGGGTGTTAACAGGCTGGTGATGATGATGATACTTTATTGCGTACACGAAAAATTATAACGAGTATAAACAAGTACATATAGCCAGCCACAAGTCAAATACACTGACTGCCATGATACAGGGCAACCTAGTTTGGTAGTCAGAGCTACAATTTTATGGGTCCGGCCAGTTGTTTGCAACCTCTTCATGTATGCACTTACAAAACAATTTTTATGTAAAGATAGCTGTCTGTGAAATAATTTCTTAAGTATGAATAAATATTTTTCATTTTTTCATTTTTAATTTTTATCTAGGAATAAAAAAAATGTCTGAAACGCAGCAAATGGCCACTAAAGCCACAATCATTACGTGCTATAGGACCGCAGGACCCTCCCGCAGGTCTTCAAGTGGTCGCTTCAGACCACCGGTTGGGAACCACTGGTTTACATAGTTCGTCCGTAGGTAGCGTCAAGTTATAAATAAACGAATATAAATTGGCACTTCTGACCTGAGTGACCTATTTCAGTCGATCGCCAAGCGATACGATACTGCTTTCCTCACCCTAGTAAAGTTTATTAAAAGTTTTCAGCAAGAAGACGTATTGATCTGCCATCGAGGGCAGACTAAAATAGCTTTTAGTATACTGAACGTCCTCTGGAGTTTTGGATTTTAATCAAATTTTGAATGAGAGCAGATATTATTAACTCAATGTCACGAGAGCAGCGAGCGGAGCACGAGAGCCATTAGCGAACAATAGCCTAGCTAGACCAGAGATGGGCAAATACCCGAATATACACGAAAATTGGGTAAATAACTGGGTAATTACAAAAAAAAAGGGGGGTACATACATAGTAATCTACCCATTTTTGGGTTCATTTCGGGTATGTGCCCAATCGCCCATCTCTAGTAGAGACACATTTGTCGGTGGATAAAAACCGATTTTACTTTGAAAAGTTAGAACAATAGGTATTGATACAGCACTGATTCATACAAATGGTTTCATAGGTATGGATGGAACGTTTTCATTGGTTATTCAGAACTTGAGAAACCTTATCGAACCTCAGTGACCACTATTGACATTCACTTTTAATGATTCGCGATATTTAAACATTATTGTATTCGAAACGGGTCGAATCGCGATTGGTTTTTAGGCAAATTAAACGTCGGGATACATAAGGTAATTAATTTGCCTAAAAACCAATCGCGATTCGACCAGTTTCGAATACTATTGACATTGTAAAATAGACCATTTTTGTACCAGAAAGCATTCTTAGTGATCGGTATGCTATCGAAATAGGTCAATACACTGATCACACTGTGCTACCTACACACAGCTAATAATCTTATCCGAAGTACGCTATCTTAGATAGTTATCACCTTTTACAAGGCTCTCTTTCTTTCGGTACAGACGAAATTGCCGTATAAAGACTTACTTTACCACGCATGTTAGCACAAAGAAAAAAAAAACATCAGATCAGGTTTTTCAGTTTCTTTTTCTTGGGCTGAAATAAGAACATAAAACGGGCCTGTCACACTAGATGGGTGAAGTGACCACTCGAACGCAGCAGTGCCTTATCTTTCCTGTGGGCTAGGCTGTCAAGAACATAAAGAGACAAAATAAAAAAGTGCGAGTCGGACTCGCGCACGAAGGGTTCCATACCATTATCTATAAAATCATTTTTTTTAAAAACACGTTTGCTGTATGGGACGACTATCAATGGGAGCGCCCTTAAATATTTATATTATTCTGTTTTTTAGTATGTGTTGTTATAGCGGACACAGTAAAATCTGTCATCTGTGAAAATTTCAACTCTTTAACTATCACGGTTCATAAGATACATCAGCTTGGTGACAGACGGACAGCGGAGTCTTAGTAATAGGTTCCTTTACCCTTTGGGTACGGAACCCTAAAAAACATCCAATCCACAGGAAACGCAAGGTCATCTCGTGTGGATCCTAGGTGGCGTGTCATTACTAACGATGCTTGTAACAATCAAACAACTCTGTTACTGAAATCCTCGTAAAACGTTTCAAGCGCGATCATTTCTCCCGAGGAGGCGAGTAAAAATATCGCGCTTACAAATCCATAAATAAGCAATAAAATGACGTCTATCATATGTGCGTCTTGGAATGCCGCGTTTTGTTTACGCAGTAAGCGCTGCTGTTTCAGAAAAAGCGTTCTCGGTGCTGTTGCCATGTTATTCCGATTTGCGCAGCGTTTATGGAAGGACACGGCATGGGGATTTTTCCAAGTGTCATATTTAGAAGGGAATCGCTGTCAAACTCAGATAATCATCTGTGTATGGAAACCACAGATTAATATACTGAGTTTGACTTCGATCCCCTCTACAGGGTGTTAAAAGACCGCCAACAAAGCGGGAAACCACGTATTGTCCTCATCATAAAGAACATTTTTGCCCATGGAACTATGCCTGGGAAATCAACGGTTTCCGAGATAATGAGGTTCAAAGTCGGACTTTTTGAAACTTTTTTTTTGCAGAAATGTATTCAGTATCCATTTCTTTACATACCTTCTCAAGAAGCCATATCAAAATTATGAATATTTCATACAAAAAACGACGTTAAAATTGCACCCGCAATGTATTCTTAACATCGGCCCTTCAAGCTTAAGTAACATAAACTGATACCTACGCTTGCGCAATATGACTTCTGTGCGTTACACGTCCATTGCGTAATAAAATATTTTTCAAAATTATAACCTAAAAAACCAAAATCATTTCCCAGCAATAATTTATCGAAAAAGTACTTTGTTTTGGTGTCTAGTATGCGTGGCTTTCGGGTCTGTTGGCGGTCTTTTAACACCCTGTATATTATTATTTTGAAACTTGAAAAAATCCCCATTCCGTGACCTCCCACAAATCCCTGAAAATCGGTCCTCGCCGAGCAAATCGTGTTAACATGGCAACAGCAGCGAGAATCCCCATTCTGGGCTGAAACTATTTAAGAATGAAGTACCGGTGTGCCATCGATACGCTAAGAAGATCACGACCTATAACCAAGCAGATAATGTGCCATCAAAGCATAGGCCAAATGAATCAACGTTAGGTACGTAGAACAGTCTAGCCTATGATTTTATAAACTTAACAAAATGTTTCTTTCCTCTTTACATAGCCGTGTCAGGGCTGGCTGAAAGAAATTTCTTTAGAAATAAGTTCGCCCTTGTAAACGTTTCCTCACTATGTTCTTTGTATTGTTTGGCTTTGTACACTGGCAACACCTTGTTTAAGCACGTGTTTAGTATTTTGTTACAAAGAATCTAGGGCGTAAGACAGACAGCACTTGTGTCTGCTTCCCGACGCTACGAACCTAGGGTTTCTGCAGAGAAGCCGGGACTTTTGAATATAGCACACAGCCCTGTTTCCAAATTATAGCTATTATAAGACAAAGTATTATGAACTCTTAGGAATCAGAAAAAATGGTGTAAAGAATTTAGTGTGACTGGAGGTGCCACTTAACGCTGAAGGTTCTTAGTCTGTTTTCTTAACAAATAAATCCTTCTAATAAATGCGGCAGTTTATAAAGATGTGTGTAGATTTGTTTGTTACTCCTTTACGGTGAAAAGCTGGACGATTTTGGGTGAAAGTATTTTTTCATCAGTCGAAGATGATTTAACTACGTAAGTTTCGTCCATATGTTTGTCGTGTAGCCCGCTCCGCCTGACGCTTACTCATCGCTCCCGTCCCTGCCCTGCGCCTGCCAGCCTAGTTACAGAGCGTGGGGGCGGTGGTTGAAAGGCTTCGGCTTCCCAGGCCGTGACAGTATCGCGTTGACGCAAATAGAATACCCTACCCCATGTCAGTTCTACCGGCGACGCGGAAATAATGGGATGGCTTCGTGTACACAACACACAACGCGTAACAAGCGTAATAGTTTAGAGCCCTCGCCCACGGCGACATTTTTTTAGCGATGCTGTCGCGCGTTCGTATTGATACACTCGCGTTGCGGTCGCTAGCTGTGTGCCCTCGTCCACCGTAACCACGGTCCAGTACAGTAGCTTATTAAACTTTTTGTGTTTAAGATAGTGCCTTGATATTAAAATCTAATTAAGAACTGCCCAAAACCGTTGCGTTGATTATAATCGTAGCTGCTAGTTCTTAGTTGAGTTAGAGATAAGGCTTAGAATCGTATGTACGCGTACGGGTGTCGTATGTTATTTGCCATAAACATTCATACATATTGATTTGTATACGCGCACTTATCTCTAGAGTACGATTGATTTGAGTCGTAATAAGGCAAATTAAAATGCAGTTAAGATCTGAGTGGCGTATCTTAGTACATGTTTTGTTTGCGTTTGATTGAGATGTTGGTAATCAAATTACTTACACAATTAGTGGGTCTAATGTGCTTCATGCATTGTGTATAATAACATTTATCAGCAATCACGTTATAAAACTAGGTTTGCACTCAGCTCGATCGCACCAAAAAGGGTGGTCGTAATATTGTAGTTTTAATGGATCACTTTCTCGCGAAAAACAGAAACTGCTGGGTTAAAACGTATTGAAAATACATGGGGAACAAGCTAGCACTCTATTCGGTTATATTACGGGCGTTTTTACCACAAAAGTGTACAATCTGACGTGCTGTCGTGTGTACGTCGTACTCTCTTTCTCATTGAATATGATGGATGTCCTTTGATTGATACTGTGCAATGTTTTGTTCAGTTCGCTGTGCGCAACCAGATGGTCTGATGCGATAAAGGCAGCGCCTGGAGGGTGCATTCACCGGGCAGTTCGTTATTATGACGGAAGACAGTTCCCAATGGAAGCGAGTACGACATGGTCGCGATTCTAAGACATGAAGAATCGATGAAGAAGTGCGTAATTGAATTTGCGCTGCGAACTTTTCACTTCAGGCGCATGAACACTCGAACGCTGACCGATTTATCATATTCAAATTTAAGCGAAGCACAATACGCATGCGTCAGTGGTTAGGTACTAAGTAAATCGACCTATTGTTGAAGCGGCGATGACAGATATAAATTTTACGGCGGTCAGTCGGGTATGTATAGGTTTACAAAAACTACTCCAATTGTTATGCAAGGAGGAAATCCGCGGATTAGTTGGCTCCGCACGTATTGACATTGTCTTTCCTGTGGGCTAGGCTGAATAAGCTGAGAGAGGTACCTTACGTGCGCCATTGAACAGACTTTTCAGCTGCTAGCGTGTATTGATGACCACAAAACAAATGTGTGGAGGATATTGCTTCAGTCACTTCAATAACTTCTGTCTTTTATGGTGGGCAAAAGTGGCCACTAAACACTATTAGGATCTACCTTAGAGGGAGGCAAACGAGTGCCTAGGGAGATTGACTGTATGGAGTTAATGTGATACATTTCTAGTCTAGCCTGCGTGTAACCTTGAAATACCATGTTATTAACATTAAACTAAGGCCTTTTTGCATCTACGTAGTGAGATGATTTATACAGCGTACAGTGGCACCTTTACTCACACTAGATGAGTGAAGACTTGAAGAGACCACTCGGCGCTGCAGTGCCTGTTTTTAGATGGAGTAGGCTTGCCCAGCACCTATACCATCCTGACAGCTTAGCCGGCCTAGCCCACAGGAAAGACAAGTCAATACGTGTGGAGCCAACTAACCCACGGGTTTCCTCACGATGTTTTCCTTCACAGATGTTCTCCATATTAACATTGCACTCGCAGATAATTCTAGAGCAAAACGCTCAGATATTACTACTGAGTATGAAGCAACCAAGGATACTATCATTAATTTAGTTTTGAGCGTGCTACGTATTTGCATTCTTAATTAGGCGATGAATGTGTTGCAGACCTAAAATTAGCAAAACATATTTTTAAATTACATATTTTATCACGTAAAACTAAGGTGAACGAAACTCTGTATTATGTTTCAACACAACTATCTAACCACTGAAATGACCTGAGGGGCCAATTCTCGGAAATTAATAAAAAAAAAACATTTAAATAAAAGATTAAAGTAAGGGATTGAGGAATTTCCATCGATAAATGCTTGTAATATATTTCTTAGTAACCTTACTTAAGGCGCCATACGTCTCACAACTAGCGCCGCCAATGGAAAAAAAATCATATCTTTTTTTTGGATGCGTTTTTAGCAAAAAACGCTCCTGCAATTTCTCAACGCGAGGCTTAACTATTTTTAGGACCTAAGGTTTGGATTCCAGGATTGTATTTCCTACGAATGCAATCGATTCTCGCCACAAAAAAGCTAAAAGTGGCCACTTTTGGCGAGAATCGATTGCATTCTTAAGTTCTAGGATCTGGAATCCAAACCTTAGGTCTTATAAATAGGTTTTTTGCTAAAAACACATCCAAAAAAAAGAAATGTTTTTTTTTTCATTGGCGGCGCTAGTTGTGAGACGTATTTCATCTTAAGACCCTTTCAGCCTTCTACCCTCTAACCTCTTTGGAGGCTGAGGGTAAATTATCAATTTTCTTTGCAAGTTCGGAAAAATCCTGTTAAAAGGCTGTATTCCTGCACAGATATATTTATTCCAGTAGGATTCTAGCAGGATAGTCCTAGGAAAGTCCTAGTAGGATCCTAGCAGGATAGTCAAAAGTTAGGATATCCAATCCACTCACCTTCTAACAATCAGAACGCTCCGGTCTTTGTTCTCAAGTAGTTTAGAACTTTAGAGTCTAATGCCCGTTTTCACCAACCACCCCTAATTTTAAAAGACCTTTTAACGCAAATTAGGGGTCCCATAAATCAATAGCGGTTTTCACCAAGCTTTGAGTTTGATGAGTTTGGTGAAAACTGTTATCAATGTGTGGGACCCTTAATTTGCGTTAAAAGGTCTTTTAAAATTAGGGGTGGTTGGTGAAAAATTTAAAACGGGCATAAAGCTGTTAGGTCCTCCACTGACCTTCAAAGATGTTCTGTATGATGAGGTAGCTCTGCGTAACCACGATGAGTAGCGCGACGTGTGTCCACGCGAACAGACTGAACTGTCGCATGTAGTAACGCTTGACCAGCGACAGCACGAACCAGACGAAGCCGCAGCAGTACAGACTGAACGAGATGAAGCGGTGGTACGTCACCAAGAACTTGAGGTAGTCCTGCGGAGAGACGGTTCGTTTTGAAACAGGTTGAGCGACTCTAGTCTTGCTGGACCTATTTTATAGAGAAGGCGGGCGCGGGTGCTTGCAAATCCAGTGTACGTAGACGCTCCACTACCTCATACGATTACCTACCCCCTACGATGACATTGTAGGGGGTAGGTAATCGTATGAGGTAGTGGCCACCCCTAGTGTCAGAGTTTTATGCCACCCAAAGGGCCTCTGACATGGCTTAACGATTGTTATTAATCAACAACAACCGGGAACAACGGTTTAACGTGCCTTCCGAAGCACGGAAGCGCTCAGATATTATTGCCACTGGCGGTCACCCATCCATGGACTGACCGCGGCCATTGTTGCTTAACTTTGCCAATCGATTAAGAACGGCTAGTACAACTAGGCTGTGAGCGCTTTACGACATTGTTACAAGGAATGGAATGACAAATGACATTGTTACAATAGTTAGAGAGCTGGTGACCAATCGAGATATTTTTTCGTACAAGGCTAGGAGTTGGTAGGCTGATAGAGTAGACTTCGCTGAGTCTGGGAAAAATATTTTTTTGGCACGGTCGCGGTTGAAAGTTAGATTTGTTCGACTTTGAAAGTTTAAATGTATGGGTTCAGTATATTATATTTTTAGTATATTTTTTGTCATACAAGGCTAGAAACTTCTAGGTTAGATGTTGAGACTCCGTTGAACAAGAAAATATTAGTTTTTTTGGCCGAGCTTGGTTGAAAGTTTGATTTTTATAACCCAAAAAATTCACACTTTCTAGGTTATAAAAAACAATATTTCTACCGCGTTTGGCTAGTAATAAATAGTGATTTCGTGATCAGCGGAGACTAAAAAGGCAGCCTAAAAACTCCCAGCCTTGTAGACAAAAAAGAAATGACACAACCCATAAATTTAAACTTTCAAAGTCGAAAAAATCTAACTTTCAACCGCGACCGGACCAAAAAAATATTTTTCCCAGACTCAGCGAAGTTTACTCTATCAGCCTACTAACTCCCAGCCTTGTACGAAAAAATATCTCGATTGGTCACCAGCTCTCCAACTACAAGGAGCGTTTACGTACAGTCGGCCACTCGCCAGGATACACCTTTTTGTTCTATTGGCGCCCTTATGCCGGAGCTTCCATGGGCTATTCTAGATTGTGGCCGACTGTACATGTGATTTGCACGCACCCGCGACCGCTTCCACTCTGAAATAGGCCAGGGCCCTTAGCCTGTAACACAATGGTGCCAAAATGGGCTTCCGGTTGACGGTTTTAATTACGATTTATTGATGCTGTCGGTCCAGTGTCGGTCCTTTTAATGTTATTGTAGTACAGCAAAGAATATTATCCCGGTTTTGTCCTTCTACCTAGGACGCCATTGAGACGCCATTGTGTTACAGGCTAAGGCCCCAGTACCGTTTGCAGAATAGGGGTTGTGCTGAAAATAAGCAATTAGGTTGTCACACGTATGACATTATGATTAATAATGAGCTAGTCTCTCTTTTTGCTTCCAGAAACAGCTGTAATAATGTAGTATACGTAAGTACTATGTATGCAAATGTAAATTACGTTTTTAGGTGTCATGTGAGCACCAATAAACCATACATATTTAAATTTCAGTGATTGGTCTGACGCTTTCGACACGACAAAACAAGTGATTGGTTTGAGTCAAGCATACCATTGTACATTGTGTGGTTTTTTGATTCGTCGTTCTATGCTCAAGGTAGATCAGAAGCTTTAAAAATAGGAGACAGCACTGCACATATCAGCTCGATATGGGCAACATTACGGTTGTGGGAAGCATTTAGTTCTCTCCAAATAAACAGACGTTTCACTTTCATATCAATGTATAAGTGATATTCCACATATATAGTGCACGTCTCAAAGTGCCGATGTTACGTAATGGATACGCATAAGCCGGGATCGATGAGACCTTGAACTATGAAAGGTTTCATATTGCAAATTACACTGGACGCTAGCTGTCGTTTCCAATGTAATGCATTCCTACAAAATGCTGTAAGGAATTTTATATTCATGTTTAAATTATCGTAAGTTGATGCTTCTAACAGACCTACTTAATTAACAAAGGCCTATCCTAAAATGTTACGGAATTGAGGACCAGAGGATCTGATAACCTAGAAAAAACTAGTTGGAGGGGATATGTGGAGGGCAAGAGAGTTAAAAGCGACCACCCAATAGACTTCGCTCTTCACTTCCATCAAGTGATGGTCACTGTCCTGATATTGACACCATAACAAATGCCCAATTCAGGTTGCCTCTACGTGCTGCTCTACGTTTATAAATTGGGTAGATTGAAGACCATTACAATTATTAGGGGACGCACTTACATTATTACAAATGATACCATTACGTTCGCTAAAGTAATTTATTATATGGCTAATGGACGCCGATATGGGGTACAAGGGTGGAGTAAACAGTATAGAGTCAACTAGAATACGTAAAAACTAAGGCATTTGCTAATGAGTCCCATTCCAGGCTGTAGCTTTTGAAGGTTCATTCCACAGTTCGAGTTGAGGTGCCACTGGACGCTGTATAAATCATCGAATCATCACCAAAGCCTAAAGGCAACGTTTTCAAATATTGATTGATAAATTAAACAAACTAGTGAAACTAAATTAATCGGTTTGACCTTAATTGGATCGGAGTGGTCGAACTGAGAGCCGATTTTCGTTGAGTTTATTAGGCAAAATTCCTTGTAAAGTGTTTGCACAGAGTACTGTATAACTTGGCCGATTTAGAATGACGATGTGTTGGAAATCACATTTAGAAGTTGACTTGTTTCAGGAATAAAGCTATTTAAAAATTGCCCTGTATTTAGCGAGCAGCGTATCCGTAAATGTGAATTTGATCGCTTGCGTATCACGTCGCTTACTACAGGGTGCACTCTAAGTCGATAGCGGAACTTTATGTAGGCTGTCTACTGATCACTACAAACAACTTGTACTAGGTGGCGAAAAAAATGGAGCGAAAAAAAAATCTGCTGTTTCATACATTTGGTGCAGTACTCAGTTGACCTTTTGTATGGAACAGCTGATATTTTTTTCGCTCCATTTTATTCACCACCTGGTACAAGTTGTTTGTAGTGATAAGTAGACACCCTTCTTAAAGTTCCGCTATCAACTCAGAGTGCACCCTGTAGTGTAGCCTCAACCTAACATGCCAGCTACTACGCTGCTACTTATTTACTCTTAAAGATAATATTGTAGCAGTATAGCTTGATTCCCTAACTTGTAATCTGTAGCAGACAATCCATGAAGGATTAGGTATAAATGTATAATCGATTATAAAGCGATCAACGTAAGACATATTGGTCGTTATCTGCTGAAAATGCGTGTCGTGATTATCGAAACGACCAGGCAAGTTTACCTTCCTATATTTTTGTAAGTACTCCGTCATGGTTTGAACTAAGAGCTATACGCACTAGCAGAACCTTAAATTTATGGAATGATTAAGGCAATTGGTCAATTCATCCATGTAGACCCCGTTTCATAAATAATGGCTCGTTCTGCACTACGCATCATCAACTAGAGCAAAAAAAACACAGTTACAAACATTGGTGTAAACGTCAACATATTACAAGTCCTGGTTCCTAGGTTCCGAAGGTCATTTTCCGTATAGTTTGCCACATTGCGATCTGTAGTTACTAGGACTACAATAAGCACTGTAGTACCAACCACTATAAAGGTCTCTACTGCCAAGATTAAGATTGAGTACAGTCGGCCACAGTCTCAGATACCCCTTTTCGTTCGATTGGCGCCCTTATGCCGCGCGCGGTAAGAGCTGCCATGGGGTATCTGAGATTGCATTGATAAAAGTGTCACATCATTCCACTGTAGTGGAGTGGTTGGAATAAATTCATGCAGCTGAAGGCATAATAGCTATCAACGTGATTTAGCACTTTTCCCCTTGATAATACCACCTATTAAGCAGTATGCTGCAGATACAGGTAAAGATTAAAATCGATAGTGTTTCACGTGTGCAAATAATTATCAAAATAATGATGTTATCTTATCACATTTGTCATATCAATATTATGACGTACAAATATATTGGACAGCTCATAAAGCATCGCCTCATTCTCGTACGATTGATACTATCAGATTTAGGTATCAGATAGAGCATTGCCCCTCTTGCTTCTTAATGAAGAGATTAGAGGTTCTATTTGTGACTGTGAAATGTACTCCACTATTTGCTTAGAGTAGGCTATGTGGATTTTTTTTTATGTTTACACATTTTTTTATGAGAGCCACATTTTTAGTCTTAGTGCGCTCGTACGAGTCTACGAAAATTACAACTAAGATGCTTCTGCTTGGTCGTTTACATCTGAGTGCACTAAAATGGCCGGGGTACACGAGCATATACTGGCCGAACACCATCCTTAAGGGGCCGTATAAAGCCAATTACGCTCACTTCAAATGACCAATTCACACAGTTCTACTTAGTTCATTAATTTCACAAAAATAGTACAGATACTTGACTATATTTGTGATGAGCAGGTTTAACAAAAAACGTAAAAGATAAAAGTTGACTCGATAGAAAAAAAATACGAAGTTACCTCTATTTTCCCAATTTATTGAGTATTTAGACGCCTAAAATATTCTTACTGTAACCATACAACCTCGAAACATATATTAAATCGATGACCACGTCAGTGGGTCTTACAACTTTTCATTGTTTAATACAAATATTTAGTTTTATTTCAAATTAAAGAATTGGCGCTTACGTCAACTAATTCTGAGGCAGATATTTTGTTTTCTATCTCCGTCACACACGCTTGGCGACCTATCGTTTGTTTCATTGCCACTGAGCGCTTCATTCCCAATCGCTCCGTTGAGACGAGCGGTCTATGCTTGCGTGCGCTCGGCAGCACGGATACGACGACACGTTATTAAAATTTTTTGATCACGTAAGTATTATTACAAATTCGTGCCTTCAGAGTGAGTGAAGTGAACAGTATTCATAAAAGTACATAGATTTTGTATTTTTCAGTCAACATGGGAAATAAAAATAATAAAAGGAGCAGGTGCAATATTATACTAACGCACAAAAAAAAGAATACTATGAAAAAAAAAGACTACTACGTAGAAATGTTCAATTTACGTAAGGCACTACAGCATCTGAGTGGTCACTTCACACATCTAGTGCGGTTAGAGCTGCCATTAGACTGTATAATCATCTACCAAAAAATACTTAGGACTTTGCAACTACGTTAGGCGATAGTTAGATGGGTAAAGTGACCACTCGGAAGCTGCAGTGCCTGGGAGATTGTTTTTAGATGACTTGTGTTTTCTTTGGTCTAGGTTGAATAAGCTGTAAAATGATTGACTACTTATTCGACCTAGCCCACAGGAAAGACAAGTTTCAATACGTGCGTGCACCAACTAATCCGCGGATTTCCTAATGATGTGTTCCTTCACCGATAGCGAGTAGCATTGCTACTCCAAATTCACAAATGTGCGTAAATTTTAAAATAAAAAAAAAAACATGCCTGCACCGGGAATCGAACCCGGGCCGCGCGCGGCTTGTATCGCGCGCGGCACACGCCGCGGTGATGTTAGCGGCGAAGTCTGTTGTGCGTGCTAGCTACCCCTCACCTCACTCAATAAAGTTTACTATGCAATTTTAAAACCTAGCATGAGCCATTTGACCGATTTTACAGGAGCGCAAAAAAAGGTGTTTGTTAGTTGTAAAATAAAAGGTGGTAGGCAAAAGGTGAACGTGAGTAAGCTCAAAAGCGGAAGAACCATGGCTTGCCATACAATACAATTTCATTTCTCTATGGCTAATGTGTACGTTAAATGTAATGAAAACACTTGCTAGATTTTCTGGTACGATTGGTTTTGTTTGACCATTTTAAAACCAAAAAAGAGCCTTACTAGGTTTTAAAATAGTCGATGGCTCATACTAGGTTGTTTGAGTTTGTTTTTTCATCTTTGTGGAATTGCTAGGTTTTTTAAGCGTTTTTTTTTTGAGATTTTAACAATGCAATTTCGTGGGCAATCATCTAAAATGATGCATAAATCTTAATTTTTTTTTTTACAAATGTCGCTTGCTAGGTTTCGAAATTGCACAGCCGCCCTCAACTTGCAACTACTCAGGCGCGCACTGTGTGACGGCGCGTGCGTTCGTTCAATGATAGTAAATGTAAGGTATACAGATTATGATTCACATGAACTCGAAGATTTTGTTTTGTATTTGCATAGGTCACCCTTGGTAAATGATGTGTCTGCTGTACGCGAGAATGAACAAGATCACGACGGCATTGAAGGTCCTATTAGGTATGTAGAAAGATACCGAATTTTCTACCTGACTACCTTTGGAAGCCAATTTCAACACAAAATGGCCTATTAAGGACCACTTTTTTTACTATTTGGCAAGCTGATAAGCAACAGAACTTTTTGAAACTACTTTGAAAGTACAGAACATCCATTTTGTATTTTTAAGAGACTTTTGAAATGTTTGCTCCGTCCACCTCGAATCTAAAATGTTCACTTTCGACTCTTATTTTGGTAACTTGTAGTATGGATTTTTTTTTTTCAGTTTTTTTTTTTAAATTTTGAATAAAATCTGAGCTTTTTTTGTGTAGCGATTTTTGATTCACTGCAACAAAATTGTATTCTTTTCATTATTGTAAACAACAGCCTCTGTTTTGTCGACCACAAAACAAAATCTGCTTAATTATTGTTGTTCTGTTGTTTACAATAATGAAAATAATACTATTTTATTGCCGTGAATTCAAAATCGCTGAATAAAATAGCTCAGTTTTGCTTTAAAATTTAAAAAAACTGTGAGATTATTGAATTCCCGCCACGCTGCTATCGTTGGACCTTAAATGCTTAATTTTTTGCTCTCCATCCACCTTAATACTTGGAAGTCCAATATTACGATGTCTCACAATGATCCTCATTCGCTCGGGGCATCATTGTATGGATTTGTCGTAAAGTTATGCATATACTATGCACTCTTGAAGCTCAACTGCTCGAGCGACACGCAGCGCCGCGCGCGGCACGATTGAGTAACTACTACACAGTTAGTTAATCATCATTTCGGTAGATGTCGCTTGCTTCTCATGTCGTTGACCCCTGTAAGCGGCTATGATTGTGGTGGAGGGGAAGTTGTGAGGAAGCGGGGTGCAAATCCGATTTTTCTCTGGCCTTATACGCAGCCTTAACGGAGAGCTGTGGGTGAGGTGCCACCAATCCCCCATAGGGCGAGAAATCTCTTCACGAAAGTGGAGGGGCACATTCCGAAGGGGACAGAGCGGCAGCGCAAACTTTGCTTTCGACTACGAGAAGACGAGGACGCCCCGCTCACTCATGGCAGCGAACAGTGGAAGGCGAGCTGCGAGCCGTCGGACTGCGCTGGAGCGAAGCCAGAAGACTTGCTGAGGACAGGAAGGCGTGGCGTGACCTTGTTAAGGCTCTTTGTACCTCTGGGGTACCATAGGACAGCAGCAATCGCACTAAGACCGTAAAAACGCAGCTTTAGTCTCACTTTCAGCGTCCGAATTGAGAAGTCGCAGGGAAGAGGCTAGTATGTGCACACACACAGCACATGAGACTGTACACTTTTGTTGTTAAGTCGCCCGTAACGTAACCGAGTATAGTGCTAGCGTGTAAGCCTCGACGTGCTGTCGTGTGTACGTATGAACAAGAAATAAATAGATAATTATTATAATATGCGGAATAATTAGTAGATCTCGTACCTATGTTATGTATCTTTTATATGAGGTATCACTTAACGGACACGAAACAGTAATAAAATAGTAAGATCGTTACGCCATGTGTGGCAAGGCATTGGTTGGTTGCTTCAGCTAGAAACATACTTATACCTCTATTACACAATAAATATACCTACTAAATGTTCGAATTTTGCATTTCTATCGAGCAGAAATACATATATTTCCGACTGTGAGAGTGCGCCAATCACGGTGCAAAAATAAAGAGGTCATACAATGAAATGGTGGCCCAAGAGGAGAAAGGCATGACAATTGAATAAAAAAGAGAATTGCACTTCTGCTGAAATAAAATTGTAAGATATTTGTTCAGTGCATCCTGTACATTATAACATTCAAAATTAAATAAGTGACTTTGCAACTTTCAGTCAGGTCTTTATTTTTTCAAAACAAACCACTATTACTATTATAGTATAATAGGGCCAGCCTTGACGCATTTTACCAATACGGCCGCAATATGGCGCAATTTACATAATTTAATATTTTACAAATGAAGACGCATTTTGTGTTTTACTTTAATAAAACAGCGTTACCTTTGAATAAACATTACAAAGTATTTAAAATCAAAGCATTTCTATGCGACTTCAAAGAGAAATTAATTTTTAAACTTTTTCAATTTGATTGCAATAGCGTCAAGGGTATTGATGTTCCGTTCCCGGGAACATTGCCAATAACTGGAAACATTGCCGGCAATGTACCCCCAACTGGGAATTTAACGGGAACTTTGCTCTAAACTTTAGATATTTCAATATTTGTTTATTGACTTGTAAATGGTTTTGGATTCTTAATACACCAAATAATAAGTTACTAAACACATAATTCATACGAATTTCATAGGTAGTACGGATATAAGATAGATTTTTTAAGGAAACACCGATTTCATGCAGTTTCCATGTGGCAACACTGCAAGGACAAGACACTTATGCAAATATGCATGTCACTTGACTAACCAAAGCGATAATTTAAGATTTAGCATGAATTAACAAAAAAAATATCACTGGGAATTTATGGAAACATTGGGAAACTTTCGGAAACTTTCCGGGAACATTGCCAGTGGAAATATTGCCGGAAGTGGGAATGTTTCCAAGCGTACATCAATAGTCAAGGGTAACCCCCCAGCTCTGAGATCCCAAAAAACCTCAAATGCTCCATACATTTCGTGCAGTGCCTACTGCACTAAATGTATGCTACTACAGCTGATTAAGTTAGCTCTAGCACCACCTATTGAGTACCAACTTCATGGTAGGTACATAAGAAATTATCATTTCCTCATGTTCATCAATCATTTCCTCCTTTTTACTAAAATATGAACCTTGAAAATTTAGTAATGTATGATAACAGGAAAAATTTTAACACTGACCGCAACATTAATTTTTTTTTGAGGGACAAAATTATTTATCAATACATTTATCTTTTTTAATGCATGGTCGGCCCCAGTCGAGGATACCCCATGGCAGCTCTTAGCGCGCGCGGCATAAGGGCGCCAATCGAACAAAAAGGGTTATCCTAGCGTGTGGATGACTGTACCTTGAGCGGGACATGAAACAACTTCTCATCTTGATGCTTATTTTCAATATTGTTTCAGGATCATGATTAATAGAGTTAGCAAAAATCTTGGTTTTTTGTAATGTTTACTAAAGAAGAACATTTTTTTTTATTGTTAGATTCAAAAGGAGAGTGTAAAACTTACCGTTCTATTGATGACAACACCAAAGTAGTCAATGAGATTCTCCCCGTAGAAGAAGTAGTTGGATGTCAGTAGGAAGTACCATGAAAGGGAACGGAACCACGGCAGACCATGGACCCGGTACACCGCATAGCCGATGTTTATGATCTCTTCGAAGCATTTCACTTGGACACATAGTACCTGGCAGAAAAGGAGATTTCCTTAGATCCACAAAAAAAGTTTGATAAATTAACTAGTAAAAAAAGCAAGGCACTTGAAAGAAAAATTACTGATTTTATTCTGAGACTTTTTACTGTTTTGATCTAGCATAATGTGAGAAGGTAAAAAAGCAAAATTGACAGTAAATACCGTGATCATTAAAGCCAAAGGTCCTCCATAAATAAGGAGACAGAAGGCGCCAATCATCAGCCAAGTAAAAATCCCTCGGATCACCCAGTTCCTCCATCTAAACAAAGAGAGGTAATTTATACATATTGAATTCCAAATAGCCGTATTTGTATAAATATGGCGGTCTAAATAGGAACAAGAACGGATTTCGTACCTGGAAGACAATCCAGAAAGTGCGGAGTCCAGAATTTCCGGTGTTTTGTCAGTTCCTTGCGGCAGATTCTTCGCCATTTCGTCCACATACTTTTCTTCTATGTTCTTCTCCTCTTCCGAATCGACCTATTGAAGGACGACAAGTTGTTTAGAAACCAAGGAAAAAATCACAACAAACAATAGAAAAATCTTGAAACGAAAAATACATGATCGGATTCTCCGGCGGTTTCCACTTTGTCGTTGCCGTCCCCCTCGCCGCGACGCTGCCGTAACTCACTCATTTTGGTCGGGATTCGAAGGGAACGAATGCCACTTCAAGCAGACCAAATTTTACACAATTTCATGCGAACGAGGCGAATATTTTCACGCAAACGATGATAACCGAACAACAATGTTTTTACACCCCTTGTCAGAATGTCAGCCGAAAATCAATCAATAACTAGTTTTTTTTTCAGCATGATGTTGCCAGTTGTGTCCTGTCGACTGTCGATTAAATTAATGTGGGTTATAATCGAGGTCAATATTTTATAATCGTGCGTGTGCGTGTGTGTGTCTGGTAGTCGTTTGACTTTGTGCAGGAGGGGAGGATCTATTCTGGGATCTATCGGAGGATGGGTTAGGTTAAAAACTTGACCACCCACACATATCGCAAAAAAAAATTGAAATTAACATAATTAACTTCTTTTTTTACATTGGTGGCAAATGGCAATAGAACAGTCGTACTTTTATTACCCGACTGCGGTGAAACCTAATAAAAGGAGTGCGCTAATAGTGTTAGCAAAAAGTTACACATCTGTAATCTGTAACTTTACTGAGGTTGCGATTTCACAGCTCGGGGCGAACTACTAGTTTTACCCGACTCCAGTGAAACCTAATAGGTAAAAGGGTGCTCTAGTTTGTTACACAATCAACATATTTTGGTCCTAAAACGGGATCATTTTCTGCCACCCTCCCCTTAACGGTCGATTATGATGAAAACGTACAACACTAGTACAAAAGACAGCACGTCGACCTTTAAACGCCAGCACCCTATTCGTTTACGTTACGGGCGACTTTACAACAAAAGTGTACAGTCTGTCGTGCTGTCGTGTGTACAATCAGCTGAGTGAGAAGGCGAGAAGAAAGGACGAAAGCAAAATATTATTTAGGTAGTGGAAGTTGGTTTATTTGTTCTGAGATTGGAAGAGATAAAATCCATCTTAAACACCATTTTTTCCCTGTTCCATTGATTTATATTTCTTGGTTCTTCTCTTTGTTTTTCTTTTCTTTAGTTGATTTCTTCAGTCACAGCCTTCTTTAGATAAAGAAGGCTGTGCTTCAGTCGAGTGCGGCGCCACCTTGCCCCACCTTATTTAATTTTATTGCTGGCAACCTCAATAAGAGAAACGTCAGTGTCAAACTGACGTCTGTCAGTCGCACAATATTAAAACAAACAAGCGAACATGTCGAGTGACGAAGACGATTTAGAAAAAAACATTGAAAATGTAAGTAAAAACATCATAATAAGCAAATAGGAACTGGGCCACCAGGATAGCCTACTGAACTATCATTTCATTTCACAGGCAAAAAACTCCGTTCACAAGGCTTTCGCTCGAATTTCAGCTAACCTCAAAGCGAGGGAGCTGGAAACTCTACGGCAACTCAACGCTATTCGAATACAGTGCAAAGTAAACGAAGAACTGAAGCGGAACTGTGTTCACAATCTCCACATTTCTTATGAAACCGAGTCCAAATTGGTTGATAGCATTAACAGTTACGGAACCATTGATTTTGAGAGGCTTCAGCTTGATGGCAGTTTGTTGACTAGTGACGTGAGAAATATTAGCAATACATTTGGTGATGAATTATACTCATTGAACTGCATCGGAGACTACACTTGCGAAGAGCAAACTGAGAATGTTGCTACAAAAGGGGCTATCCCAATGCAACACACTCTAATAGATAACTGTACTTGTAATCTGAATACTATGAACGGCGACGCTAACTCAAATACCTCAAGAAAAGGTTCAGATGCTATCTTATCTTCTGCTGATTCCTGCACTGATAATACGTCCTTTCATGGAGACTCTGACAGACAAAGCATAGAAAATAAAGAATGTGATAAACAAAGAAAGAATTCAGTAAAAAAGAAAGAGCCTACGGATGATTGGTTAGAAAGTATTAAGACAGAAACAGATGCTGAGCCACTGGCTAGAGATATGATGGAACATATCAATATTTCGGAACCCTAGCAGCAACTTAACGTTAGTATTAATCCAATAATATCCACAGTATTCTAGTTATGTACTTATTCAGATATTATTTATGTAATTTTATATCTAAAGCCAAAGTAATGTTTACTCATAAATTATATTTACAAAAGTGGGCTTCAGACAATAAAAATAAAACACAAATATTAAAGCATCAACTTTAATTGTTAATACATTTTTACAAATGGCGTTACTGAACACTTAATTGCTAATATGCATTGACTTCTGATTACAATCCCTAAACAAATAAATATTACCCTTTAGTGTTTCACCGGCACTCTTGAATAGTCAACAGTCGCATACAATTTTTTAAATGATTAATGAAACCGATCCCATTACCAATTCAGTTTTTTCTTTACTGCGTTGCTTATACACATTGTTTCCTACTATTATTCTGTTTTATGGCACTTAGACATGACATTTTGTTATATTGTACAAAACATTCTTTGAGAATGTTTCAAAACTGGATGGATTCTGATCTTAAAATTTTATTGGTTAGGTATTCTAGTTTGTACTCATCTTACATATTATGAGAAGAAGTGATGGCACAATGTGCTGTTTTGTTGTATACTTTGGAGCAACTACTAGTACAATTAAAAAAGTTCGCCCACCAATCAACAGGCAATACTTTGGAGCAAACACCAGTTTGAAAACATTATTGTTTATTTGGCCTTAGCCACCTGGATGAAATAACACATAATTATTTGACAACTGGATCAGCATACCTAACATTGTCTGTCACTTATTATTAAATGTCTTGTTCTATTCTTGTTTGCCCCTTAAAAAGAGATTTTTGTTAAATGGGTACTAGTGCTGTGTAAGCTATTGCGATTGTGAAAAGATTACAATTAATTGACAAGTTTTTCTAAGAATGGAACATTAGGCCACATTTTTTCCTATAATAATATGATGGTATACAATTTTTATTGTCGTATCAAATCCCAAAATAAGGTGAGCTACAAACATAGAAAATAGATTATGTGTGTGTTTACTTGAGTACATATTTTTCGGATAATTTCTTATGTATATTTCAATATTTTCGATGATAATAAGTTAGTAATGGTAATGACAAACGACATTTTATTAAAAACGAAAAATACTATTGCTAAAATACTCGTAAAGTGGAAGTACAAATTAATGAATGAGTACAAAGTTTCAAAACTAATGTTACGATGTTTACCTAATACAGGTTAATAGACTACCTTAAAAAATATGTTAATGGCTACTCTAATATTGTACATTTTAACAAAATTAACAAGTCCTTATTATACAAGGCCGAAGTCGGTGCAAACGGCTGCCACATCCCTGTTGTTTTGTTTCTCTGTGTTGTTGGCAGCCATATTTAGCTCCACCAGTGTGTCAACACTGTTGATACTGACACCCTTCAATATCTTCTGTGCAGCTAAACTAGTAAAATTAAAGCTCAAATCACTTAAGCTCGGAAAATTGTAGAAGTCCTGATTCTCCTTCTTGCTCTCTTGGCTCAGGCTGTACCTTTTCTGTTTGTTTTCGATGCAGTTGATTTTCTCCGTCGATGTATTGATGTCTTTGTACTGATCTTGGTTTTTCAAAGCCAAGTTTGGCTCTGACCCCAAAACTATGGATTTTGGTTCATTACCCTTTGTCAGTAGGTTTGCTATTGAGTCTGAGCTCATTCTGTTATTCACCATTGGTAGTTGTTGATTGAGCATTTGTAAGGCGGCTGCTTTCTTCAACAAATCTACGCTTTTCAACTCGCTGTTCGAGTTCAGGTTACTTTGAAGGCCACTGTTGGCGGATGAAAGGGAATTCTTCTGATATTTCAAGCTTCCCAAAGATCCGATGATATCGTAACTTTTTGTAGGCGTGGACGGATTGCTATTCGTGGTTGTGTCTAAGCTATGAATGTTATTGTGTATGGCAGGCGAGGTAGGGTTTGAAGCCACCTCATTAGTGTTGTTAAGGTGGTTTTTGTAAAAATTCTTGTTGTTGGTAGCACCGATTTGTAGAGAAAGTTTTCGGTTATTGTTCATGTTTGTATCATTCATAGAGTTTTTATTGAACTTGTTCTCTTGCTCCCTTACGGGTTCCGTTTCTTGATATGCGTGTTGCTTGTTCTTCTCCACACATGTATCGAAAGAAGTTTCCGTTGGGTTTTTCGTTGCTGGGTTCGCCACTCCGTTTTGAGACACCGACACAACTTGCCTATCATCGTTGATGATGTAAATATTACTGCCGTTGTTGGTCTCAGTCACCTTACCATTTTCAAAAGTAATGACGGATCTTACTGGCGAATTTTGCACGTAGACTTTGGTGTTAGTACCACCTCCATTTTGGGATATCGTGTTTGTGGTAACTTTCAGAGTGATAGAGTTGTTAGAGTTGGAGCTTTGCATCATGGTGGTCGCAGGATTTTCCGCCTTCGGTCCTAACGTCCTGCTATGCAAGGGCGTAGCCGTTTTCTTCGGTGTGTTTGGGCAGTTTTTTGGCGAGTTTTTCGGGGAGGTGTTTTTGATGTTCTTTACTGTTTCTCCTCCCACTATTGGGGGCTTACTCCTGTGTTTGTGGAGGCTTTTCGGTGAGCTCTGCAGACTCTGTACTTTGACGAGTGATTGTGCTCTACTCATCCCAGGGGCTCCGTTGCTATGACTAGGTGAGGGTTTCAGAGTGCGGTCTGATATGTGGGATTCAAGGCTGGAGTGGCCACTGCTGCCGCTGGTGTGATAATTCCTTTTTAAAGGGGAGTTTGGGTTCTCAAGCGAAGAGGGTCCACTTTTGTAATCTTTTCTAGGCGCGCGATTTGTGCTTGAGCTGTCTAAGCTGGACGGGCCGCTTGTAGACATGATGTGGTCTGAGTGAGAGTAGTCTACTCTCCTTAGACTCCCACTGGGACTGTCTCTGAGTTTGGGATCGCTGCTTCTTTGCGATCCGAAGTGATCCAGTATGGTTTTGTTTGTGGAACTCCTGCTGAGTGTGGATCTTGGGAGGCTTCCGGAGCTGGGGCTGGAGTGTCGCACGGGTGAATGGTCGTAGTGCATGGAACTGGCCAGCCCCGACTCTGTCGAGAGGTGACGCTTGTGTCTACGCGGGAGCGTCGACGACCGATTACTGATCTCCGAACCGTCGTAGTAAGACGAGACGTATGATGTTTGACTCTGCAATGACTCCTGCGGACAAAACGAAATAAGTTATAAAGTGTGAAGTGTACTAAACGCAGTTTATAGACACTGTCTGAGGTTGGCGTAACTAATAATGACGTTGGCAAGACTAATTCAACGAATATGAGTAGTTACAAGTGGTTTAGGACCGGAAGAGACCTGATCTGAAAAGGGAGAGGCTTTTGCCTAGCAGTAGACTCCTTAGCCTTACAGGCAACGGTGAAAAAAAACAAGTGTCTGAAAAAATTCCATCAAACACGGACCATTTTTCATACCGTTGGATCGCTGGAAAGACTCGGTAGAGAGGGACCTGCGCGAGCTCTAGGTGGAGGATCGGAGGGAGTTAGCATAGGAAAGGAAAAGCTGGCGTCTTTTGGTTTCGGACGCCAAAATCCACTTCGGGTTCTTGGCGTTCTTTACTGAACCAACAATATTGATTGATTGGGTCGGTTGTCATGTCCTTCCAAGAAAGAACTTACCTTGGAGTTGGTCTGAGTGGCGACACAGTGCAGATGCACCGCCTTGGAGTTGAACCACTCTGTCGGCGGGAACTGCGCAGAGAACGTGCTCATCGTGCGCGCTTGCTTGCTGCGGCCGCTTCGTCTGAATAAGCGGGAGAGCAGGGACACTTTCTCTGAAACGTGAGAAAATTTAGTGTTAGGAAAACTGGATTTATTGGGCCTGACGGGGTTTTCTCTATGATTCGGCTTTTCTCTACACTTTAATTCAATATCTCTACGATAAACGGAGAAAAAAACCGACTCTACGGCTGTCATGTAGATCTGCTGATAGTAGGTAATTGGTACTCAGTTATCTTTCTCCGTTAAGGTATTGGCCCATATTCCAGAACTAAATTCGAGCATACATTGGCATTGTATTCAAGGTGGTAATCTGATAGAGACCCCAACTGCGATTAAACATTCCTAAGTTTAGCTCGTCGCATTGTGTCAAGAAAGTGTTATTTACACTTCGCTGTCATATCCAAAATCTTTAAAACTGGATCATCACACCATTGTCCAGAACTCATTCGTAGGTCCTGTTCGTAATGTTGGATAGTTAAACATGCGTCACGGTACAGCACGCCACATCCATGAAAGAGGAAGGTACAATACGCGCCACTAAAGATGAGACTTGCTTGACACACCACGTCGTTTGACTTGCGCAGTAGACGATTGAAGGTCTCTAGCGGTAGGAGGTCCGAGGAGGGAAGGGACCGGGCGACATCGGGGCGGCGGAAAGAGTTCCGGAGGGGCAGTCAAGTCTCATCTTTCGTGGCGCGTATTGTATCTTCTCTCGAATCTATTGCGGACAATAAAAGTCAGTATGCAATAAACTTACTAGGCGACGCGGATTCAACGCTCGGCGGATAATCGGTAGAGGACGAGCTGTCCGTGGTGTTGGCATTCTTGTGGTGCAGGCTCCGTGTGGACGCGCAGCGCTGCAGGTATTTGCTTGAGGACCCGAAGAGCCGCAGCGAGTGGCGGCGGTCCAGCGAACGAGGGGCGGGGAATGAAGCGCTGCGTCGCTTGTTCGGCCTCCCATACAGGATCTTGTCGTTGGGATTGCCTGGAAGGAGGAAAAAATTTCGTTGTTAGAACTGACTAATGTGAAGGAATACATCGTGAAGTAACCAGCCGTTTGACATAATCTTTTTTGTGGACAAGCTGAGAAGACGGTTTTGTGACGATGGAAAAGCCAATACTCTACATCTAATACAATAGATGCAAAGGGAAGGCTTTTAGAACTGAGCCAAGAATAGTAAGTAGGTTCTATAAATGTAGGAAGGACCTACTGGGGAAGACTTCATTATAAGCATAGGTATGACATGCACTAGGTAGGTACGCCACTTCAGTCATCGAGTGTTAAGAAAGTAGATAGTAGAGCCTAATTTTCGAACTGTGTGGATGGATGGATCTCAGGGGGAATTTGTGCGTTGTTAAGACGATACCAAGGCTACTAAAAAAATTATGTTGACTAGGAAAACCACATAATGATGGTGGTCAAGGAGAATATACCTACAGTGGAAGTAATGAACGGTGTACGCAATGAAAAATAACAATCCGATAAGAAGTTAATGAAGCTGCGTTATTTCTAAAGTCAAGGCAAATGACCGTAGGTAACGATCTAACCGTAGCGAATGAAGACATTAGGCACGCCCTAAGAAATAACTGGATTATTCCTACCTAGCTCAAGTGCAAGCAATAACTCTATTTGCTCCGCGTTTATTCATATCAACAGGCACCGTTACGAATAAATTGCAGTCTCTATAAATGACTAACAAAGAGAACTGTCTTCGGGCGCAGTTGGCGACATAAATCTGTGACTAACTTGACGTGTACTGATCCACCCTTCCTGAGCATTCCGAACAACATTTCTCAAGTCGCGATGCTCTTGTGAGAGCTCTGTTTACAAATAAAATGTGATTCGGCTTTTAAAACAATATAAACAGCGTTATTTACAGCGCAACGCGCGATGTTGACACGGTCCATATATCGTTTTGTTTGATTCCGCTTAGCGCCGCGAAATCTTTTGTTCTTACTCATTCCGGCACGCTAAATTTCTTTGAAACAGGATTTCCAACCCACTATTACCTGTTTCATTACAACTACCTAACTGCCACACCGGTTTCATAATCAAATTCTAAAACACCAGGCGATAAAATTGGTCAATATAAACCCTAACTAACTACTTAGGTAGGTAACTTTTGGATGACTGTCCGTTTGAATGCACATTCTGTATCATTACTCCACATACAGAAATAACCCCGTACGGTATTACTTATACCTACTCAGCCTTAAATAGCTGGAGAAACCAGTTCTCAGGAACGTGCGTGATGTTTTAAGAATATTTTTTGGAAGAAAATCTTTTGGCCGCAGCGTCACATCAAAGGCAGAAATAACAAGCAGAGAATGCTGCAGACGCTCTACAAACATTTGTACCTAAGATACTTTATTGGAGTGTTTAGAAGAGCTGGCTGTCGAATTCCCCGATAGAATGGCAATCTAATCCAGATTCAACCTGCCACCGGCCCAGTGCCGGATTAAGCCTGCGCGGGGCCTGTAGCAAATTCTATCATAAGGGGCCCTTGGTTTGCTTTATTAGGTTATTAAGTTTATGGTATGAAATAATACAAGAGTCCGCTACTTGGTGCCGAAACTCGAAAATTCGAATAACATGTCAACTAAAGTTTACAGTGACTAAAAACGTTATTTAACGAAAGTTTGTGATTACGAATCATGAAACAACGAATGCACGCTATGCCGAAAAACGCCATACCGAAGCATCGCAGCCTGAATATCTGACACTGCACTTGTTGTTTGTACAAGATAATAGCGCGCCCGAAAAAATTAAAACCATCTAAATTGATATTTTTTACGGTCAGAAAGCGCGCGGGCCCCCAAATGGGCGGGGCCTGTATCATTTGCTACTCCTGCTATATGGCTAATCCGGCACTGCACCGGCCACAATCAAAGGAATTCTGCTCGGAGGAATGTGGCTACATTTGCATGGTAGCGAGTGCCGTGCCAATGCTGGTCCTTCCTTCGCGTTATTTCATGATCCCCAGTTTAGATAAGTCTGTAATGGTCTACCTTCTTGGATGACCGGCGATATGCGGCGTTTATTTCTGTTATTATTATAGACTAGCTTTTATATTATTTTGCTAGCGGGATGAGAATACTTATCCTGAATTCTCTCGAATTGATTGCAGTTAATTACCTACTTACTTAAGTTTATTGGGTTTTCATAGCTTTAAAACAGTTTTGATAGAAAGTTGTGCGTGTTCAGTGTCTTGTTAGAAATCATATCATGCTTATACGGCGCCTACTTAGTGCATAGTTTTTAAAACAAGTCAAGAGACAACTTCTAAGTATCATAGGTAGCTAGGTATAGTCAGCGACTTGCTAGGATAGGTAGGTATCTCTAAGCTTTTTGTTGGAATGACGATATGCCGCTCGCGATAAGAGCTACCATAGGTATCCTAGAGTGGCGCTGACCGTACTTAGGTGTAAGGTTTCAATAACATCGAAAATGGCAAAGTTAGTTTTTTTTTAAGTGTATTCTATTTTCCCATGAATGGAGAGACTTAATTCACTGGTATGGAAATCGTTACCATAATGTAAAGCTATGTATCTATACTTATGCGCTTTTACAATATTCTGAAACATCTAAGCAACCGATTTTCAGCTGCAGGAATGCGAGCACTGACTCAGGTACCTATCTGGACTCAATTTCACTAAAAAGCGATGCAGCCGAGTAAAACCCAACATTGAACGTAGAAAGTCCTTTAAATTCCACACAAGGCTATTCTTGCCTCTCACTTTCGATCAAATTTATCGATCGTACACCGAAAATAATGAATTCCCTATCCGGTTTTGAAATTGATCATTTGCAAACAACGTAATAATAGGGGTCTAACCGTCTAACGCTAACAAGACAGGCAATCTCTCCGAGTTTTATTCGATATCGTAAAAGCCTTCGACGATTTACTCAGAGCAGTCTTTCACCGAGACTGTGTTTGTTTCTAGCGAGACAAAACAAACGCCCCATAACTAACTTATTAGAATACATCATCTTGTATTGTAACGTATTCAATATTGATTACGATCGCATCACTGTTACATTTTTCCACAAACTGTCAAAATTAAGTAATAGGAATATACGTAGATAAAAATATTGTCAAATGATTCTGTTTAAGTAGGTACACGTTGTTTTGCATGTCACCTAACCATCACATACACCTAAATTCAGCCTGAACAAGTGTGCTTAAAAGAAAGGGAAGATTTCGTTTCCCCATTCGGATTCTAACCACATTTTGTTCATGCCTCCCTACTCCAAACAAAGTGTGGAGATCATAAGTGCATCTTCCATTTCTGTTCACATTCCACAATAGGAAGTTATTTATGCGCTTTATGGTTCGTATCCACACGTGCGCTCTGTCATGTCGAATCGATAATGTAACCGGCATGTGCGCGTGCGTCGATTATTTCTAGCTGCGGCCGCGCTTTGGTTTGGTTTTTCGATTATGGCACGGCATGATGCATTTGGTCTGCTTTGGAAATTATTTATGGACGTCGCTGGGATGGGACGGGAGGCATAACTGCGCTTCGAGATTGCCCCATCCCTAGAAGAGGATGAAGGATGTAAGTTATATTCTCACACAGGCGTTACAGCGTTACTATAATCTCTACATAGCAAAGTCACTTTCTGCGTCTGTCTGTCTGTTTATCCGCTAACTCCTCTTAAGAGGAGACACCCGGGGTACCCGTCCACTAGCGCTGCGAATAAAAAAAAATGTCTTCTTTTTGGATGCGTTTTTTGCTAAAAACGGCCCGTCAAATGAGAACCCCTATAGCCAATTTTTAGGACATATGGCTAGATTCTGCCTAGATTCCAGATCCTAGAACGTTCGAATAAATCCTACACAAGAAAAAACTTTTTATTTGTAGTGTAGATTTATTTGTAGTGTGCCTTGACAATCACCTTAAACTATGCAACGGATGTTGATGAGGATAGCAGCGTCAGTAAGATATTTAAAATGCTTAATGCTTTTTTTTTCAGTTAGCCACGGGTATCGTACTCGTATCTCACTGCTTGGCAAAGGCCCCACACATCTCTGTCCTGACGAGCCACCTCTGACCGTCCGGGCAAGAATTTTTTCCGGTCGTCCGGGCAATAATTTATTTAGTACCTATATATGTACCTAAATCCCGCCTTGCCTAGCCATCTGGGGTTCCACCGCCATCATAATTAGGTCAACCTACATAAATAACTGCAACACAACCAAAACACATGCGGGTTGAGTTGACTTCTCACTGCACCATTTATCTACCGCAGTCAGTGCATAGGCGTTGCATTCCTAGTGCCCGCGCCGCTGACCTAATTAACAAGACTCCAGTCCGATACAAGTTGATCTACACGTTTAATTTTATACTGAGACAGTAATGGAACGTTCTATTACGTAGGTAATATATTCGGGCTGTTTTGACACAACTTACAAGTAACAAACTGCATTTTGGAACATCACTGAAATAGTTGATTATATTACAAGATGTTTGTAGATACTCGTACTTATACTTAGGCGTCTCTACAATAATTAAACTTGACTTGCCCCCTACCTATCTACCGTCGTGTTGCCAATTCCACATTGCTAGAGCGTGGCAATGATGCTTCTTTTGTTTTGACATCCTTAAGAGTTATGAGCACTGGGACTGGGGATTCTAATGCCTTGAGAATATATTCCTCGAGGATCAAATTTTTATCATTTCACTAATCATTGTTATGATGGTTATCACGGAAGGTGACCACCTTTCTATACCTACTCAAGGATCGATCCTACTGGAGTTGTATATGTATTTGCTCGGGGAGTGTTATTAAAAGAAACGCGCAATAAAGGTAACAAAGGATTATTTATTTACTATGCCCTAACTAACCCTAATTACATTCTTGTGCAACTGATACTATCCTTAACTTATCCTGTCTCCTACCTAATCCCTAAGCACTTGGCTTCATGCCTGAAAATCCTATATGCTCCCTAGACCTAATCCCCTACTCGGTCTCCTACCTTCGGGAGACGCCTACTCTCTGGATAGCCAAACCTGGTGGCGGTTGCCGCGGGTGGTGAGCTAGGGTCTCAAACCCACGCTCACGCCCATCTGCGGTCCTGCAAGGGGGTAGTGGGGCTGATCATGAGGGCGACGACTTTGCCGCGGCCACCTCAAAGACCAGACCCATGCCTAGGCTACAGGGAGCTCTGACCGACGACCACTGGGTTTCCTTCGCCAGACGAGTGTCATCCCGCGATAGGTCCCCACAGTGGACTGCCCGTGCGAGCTCCCTGAATGAGCGCGCGACGGCTCTTATATAGCGGCGCTGTATCCCCCACCGCCGAGTAACTGGTCCGTGCTTCATGCGTGAATCTGCGTGATCGCCGCGTGCTCGCTGAGTGACTGGTACTGGTTAGCGATGGCTGGCTGTGTGCGTGCGACGCGTGTACGCTGCATGGCGGGCGGGTGTGCGGAGACTGTCGGGCGGCGGGTGTTGTAACCCTCGCGTTACATTCTTCCCCCCCGTCAGAAGATTTTTACCTGTAAAAATCACATGTGAGACACAATGCCATACAATCTAGTAGCCTGCGCTATTAATCTACTGACGATTACTGCCTAAACTGTTTTTTTTTTCCCATTGGTCTTTACATTGTCTGAATCTGTCTAAAAAGCTACTGCTAGGGGAAACAAATCTTAATTTTCACTGACTTATAAACATGAGTGGTACTTCTGTTCTCTGTTGAGTTTGACTGTGTTTACTTCTGGTTCTGAGTGAAACGATACCCCTCTGACATCACACGTTCCGTCTTGGTGTCTGCATGCCGGTGGAGAACACCTTGGTGCTAGTTGCGTGTATGCGCCCCTCACCAGATGTTGCCTTGGCGATGCTGGACGCGGGACCGACGTCCCGTAGGATGGAGTGCTGCTGCTGTGGCTGCGGTGGAATGTTCTGGTGAAAGAAATAGGGTGTTTAATTAAGTTTCCCTGTTGAAGCCCTACTTGTTGTTCCCAGTGTCCCCGACCTCTGCTGTAAAAGTCTTTCTGTTTCTCTTCTTCCTTGTTCGAGTACCAGTCTTTGGTTACCCACTCGATTGTTCTGTGCTTTGGCCAAGTGTAATCCTTTGGGCCACTGTCAGCTTCTGAGAAATTTCGTCCTAGCTGTTTATTTAACTCTGCTTGATTTATCTGTGTCTGCTTTGGCCAGGTGTTAACCTTTGGGCCACTGTCAGCTTCTGAGAACTTTCGTTCTGGCTGTTTATTTAACTCTGCTTGTTCTGTCTGTCTCTGCTTTGGCCAAGTGTTAACCTTTGGGCCCTTATCGCACACTGAGAATTCTCGTTCTAATAGTTCGTTTACTTCTGTTTGTTCTGCCTGTGTTAGTATCTCCGGTACTGTGTTAACTGGCTTCTCTTTCTGTTCTTTCTGTTTTTCACCCCTTTTCTCCTGCCAAATTATTTGTCCCCCTGAACGCCTGATAATATCCATCCCTATAATACATGTGTCTGCATCTGGTAATACATGTAGCTTGTGTTTAATACGCGTTCCTTTTATTTCGACTTCAGCCACCACGGTTTTTGTCACTTCTCGAATACTTCCGTCTGCTAACATTATTCTGTGATCTGTTTGTATTTTGGCAAAGCCTACTTTCACGCAATCTCTGTATACCTTATCTGTTATGTATGACTGTGTGGAACCTGTGTCTACAAGGACTTTGTATGTTTTCCCCTTCACCTTCATATCCACGAATATCCTGTCATCCTTACTCCGTTTATCTGTTATAGTACAGGCCTGACTATCGTGCTGTTCTCTATATCTGTGTTTATGTTCTGTGTTTATACGTTGCTGCCTGGTGGTTGTATCTGTCCTTCTCTCTTGCTGTATGCCCTCGAAATCGGTTGCTAGGATTACGAGTTCTCTTAACTCTTTGAAATCCCGCCTCTTAACATAGCACCTATAGTCAACGTGCATGTTCTGGTATATTCTGTCTAGGCTGTCTGTCTTGCTCAATTTCCCGTAGCGTCTCATCAACGTTTGCAGATCTGTAAGGTAGTCGTAAAACTTTTCTTCGGACTGCTGCTTTCTTAAGGCGCTGTACATAGTGAATAGCCCGCGCGCCAAGAAAAATGCACAAAATCGAGTCCTGTATCAAATACACAAAAAAAATCGAAAATTTTCACATATCAAACCCTAGACTTAGGTAAGACCTATGTAAAACAGCCAGTTTCGTGTTGTCATTCATAAACGTTTTGAAGATATTTTTGATGAAAAAATATAGGCGGCGCACTTTTTTTCAAACAAAATATCTTGCAATCTGTTATGGGTATCAACACAAAACTGGCTGTTTTAGATAGCTCTCACCTAATTCTAGGGTTTGATATGTGAACATTTTCGATTTTTTTAGTGTATTTGATACAGGAATCGTTTTAGTGCATTTTTTTTGCGCGCGGGCTAATTCACTATGCCCAGCGCCTTAATATAATCTCGTCTAATAAATTTCGCTCGAAATTTTTAGGGAAATTAAATAACTTAAAATCTTCGGTGAAGTCTGACCACGATTTCCAACCTGAGCTGTTATTCATATGCCACTGAAGAGCTCTGCCTATGAATATTCTCGGTAACACTGTCAAGGGATTTTCTGATGTCCCACTGAACGTTCTCCACTGCTCGAGCCTCTCTAAAAATTCCACTGGGTCATCATCTGTGTCGTAAGATATATTCCAACTCGGTACTGTCGGTGCCTGTGCCAGGTCCCTTCCTTCTGGGGTTGTCATTGTGTCCGTGAAGCAGTCCTTGTCTTTTCCTTGTACTCTGGGTTCACTGTGTTGTTCTTCTGCCTGTTCTTGTTCTCTACAGGTGTCCACTAAGACGCGCCTAATCTCGTCGACTGACAGGCCTTCTGTTTCTATCTCTTTTTCGCTGGCAAGCTTCTCTAGCTCCTGCTTCCGTAGCTTATATATCCACGACGTAGGCATTTATCTAGGTATTGACTCTGTTCTACCTAAGCGTGTATTTATTTATTTCCTACTTTTTAGCTGACAGAGTTGGTATTTTACCGGTTTTTTTTATTCAGTTTTATTAGCTGACTGTACTAATTATCATTTTTATATCGCGGATGAATAATGTTTCTGCTGTTTTATTTACTGACTGAGAGTTTTTTTTTTCCGGAATATTTAAAACTACCCGCGTATTATTGCTGCTCTACTAACTGATTGATTATTTGTTTATTATTACTACTGACTGACTATTCTGGCATAATTCTGTTTTACTAGCTGTCTTGTTTTTTGTTTTTGTGTACCTTATTGTATCGCGAGTTATATTCCTACTGTTTAACTGACAGACTGACTGAATATATTTTTTTTAACACTCCGAGCTGTGAGTTTTTAGTTGGGCGCCATTATGATGGTTATCACGGAAGGTGACCACCTTTCTATACCTACTCAAGGATCGATCCTACTGGAGTTGTATATGTATTTGCTCGGGGAGTGTTATTAAAAGAAACGCGCAATAAAGGTAACAAAGGATTATTTATTTACTATGCCCTAACTAACCCTAATTACATTCTTGTGCAACTGATACTATCCTTAACTTATCCTGTCTCCTACCTAATCCCTAAGCACTTGGCTTCATGCCTGAAAATCCTATATGCTCCCTAGACCTAATCCCCTACTCGGTCTCCTACCTTCGGGAGACGCCTACTCTCTGGATAGCCAAACCTGGTGGCGGTTGCCGCGGGTGGTGAGCTAGGGTCTCAAACCCACGCTCACGCCCATCTGCGGTCCTGCAAGGGGGTAGTGGGGCTGATCATGAGGGCGACGACTTTGCCGCGGCCACCTCAAAGACCAGACCCATGCCTAGGCTACAGGGATCTCTGACCGACGACCACTGGGTTTCCTTCGCCAGACGAGTGTCATCCCGCGATAGGTCCCCACAGTGGACTGCCCGTGCGAGCTCCCTGAATGAGCGCGCGACGGCTCTTATATAGCGGCGCTGTATCCCCCACCGCCGAGTAACTGGTCCGTGCTTCATGCGTGAATCTGCGTGATCGCCGCGTGCTCGCTGAGTGACTGGTACTGGTTAGCGATGGCTGGCTGTGTGCGTGCGACGCGTGTACGCTGCATGGCGGGCGGGTGTGCGGAGACTGTCGGGCGGCGGGTGTTGTAACCCTCGCGTTACATTGTTATTATTTTTTAGGCTAATAAACGCAAGATTCAGTTTCACAAAGGACTCATCTTGGTTTTGCCCGTACCGACGACAGCACGTCAACCCTTACACGCTAGCACTCTACTCGGTTACGTTACGGGCGACTTTACAACAAAAGTGTATCTAGAGTCTGACGTATTGTCGTGTTTCTTTTGATCGTTTTGCGGATAACGTCGCCTTAAGAATTGCATCATATAGTCGGTATTTCGCGGTTCAACGTCCCATATCCGATTTAGCTTGCCTGCCTCGTAAAATTGGAAAATAAAAAAGTGGCAAACGTGCCGCTCTTTAATTTATCTTTTGTACATGGAAGGAATAAAAAGAATTTGCGTGTGAATCATCACTCTGTTTAACAACCTCCAAACTCCAAACCATAATGATGCATACTTACGAGTAGGTACCTATAAGATTTGAAAATATATTTTTTCTGTTGTGCAATAAAGAGTTCTCTATCTATCTATCTAATGAAACGAACCTCTGGCTGAATCGGTATTTCTCAACACCAGTTTAATAAAACCATTTCAACCATTTTTTTCCATTTTTCTTAAAAACTTGTTCATAACTTTTAGTCATACGTACTTATCTACATCTGTTTCTAATTGACAAACAAAGAAACTTGAAAGGAAGCAGATACCAACCAAAATAATTATGATGATTTGTGATGGATCTTGAATGAAACATAAAAATGGATCCGTAACTTCAGGAGTTCTGAAAGGGGCTGATAAAAATATAACTAACAACCAATTTTCAGGCCCATAAAAATCAAGATGCCCCGGTCTCCACGGTGGCCTACACCATGTTATTTTTACCGCGGTAAATCAATGTTATGAAGTCACTACCATAGGTGGCACAGGATGCTACTAAAATATTCTGTCACACTTGGCCAAAACAAAAATCTTGAAATAATTTCCACCACCACCTTAACATTCATTTAGTAGTGTAGTTATTGAACTACGGTATGGTAGAGATAGATATAATATTAATTATTGTAATACACAACACCTACGTACGGCATTTGACCATATATGGGCTCGATAGATAGATAGATACACGGCGTCCTTCAAAGAAAAACATTACGATTGGTGGCCTTATTGCTAAAAGCGATTTCGTCCATACAACCGATAGGAGAGTGTAGTACTTGTACCTATCTTGTACGACATAGGCAGCTAGGATATAAAACTCGGCGGTCATTTATGTCTCACTCTAGAAGTCTAGATTAATCTTAACGAAGTGAGACAGCGTAACTTATCAAACTGTGGATTGTGGCGCTCTGTCATTTGTGTAACACCCTGTTTAGTCCGTCCACTTTGAAAGCAGGAAATCGTTGGTTATTGGGCACATCCCGAGCTTTGATCTATCGAACGGAGCGAGTCGCCTAGACTCAAACTTTATTCTCAACCTTAATTAAGGGCGGGCCCATAAAATTTTTTTTTTTTTAAATACTTTAGAATTTAAAGTATAAATAAAGTTTGGATAGAATAGTGGTTGATTTTGTAGGTAAATGAATCGGTCCGTTTCGAACTCAAGTATGTGTGCATATCACAAATCATTAAAATTTACTAAGTAGGTACATTAGATTGTACTCCCAAACTCTCAATTGAATTCGAACGCAGTGTTTTTCTAGGTGAAAAGTTAGCCACTTATTAAACCACCACTTTAATTCCATCCTAAAACTAATAAAGGCTAGGTTACTGGAGGTATGTACCTATACTCGTAGCAATCACCAAAGTGCCAGAAAGTTTGTAGTTATTATTTGGTCCACAAAACCTTTGGGATTAGTCCGCGGACGATAAGTTGGGAAGCTCTGACCTAGACGACGTCATATTATAAGCTGGAAATATTAGGGGTTTTAGTATTTTATGACACCTTACGCTCACTAACGATAGTTTCGTCGCAGCGCATAAAAGTTTATGTAAGTATGACACACTTTTTCGATGAAGTGGCGTAAAATATTGGTTCTAGGTGTGGTTGGGTAGCCCATTCATTGTTTAGCACTTTTTTTTAAAGCTGCAACCGCTAAACTGAAGTGTATTTCGGTTGGCAACGTATCCCAGATCCAGACTGGTGGGTAAAAGTCGAATAGAGCTAATAAGTATGGATTCCACACGATCAAGGCATTGATAGGATAGGTACGTAGATATAGTAAATGATACAGATGCGGCCTAATATAGGTTCTTGTACCTTACTTACTACGCTGGCTCAGCGAACCGAAGTGGATCCTGGCCTCCGCAACCAAAAGACTCTATCTCTCTCTGTCCTGCGCCACATCTTTCCAATCTTCCACCTGGAGTTCGAGACTTCGTCAATCCAGCGATACTTGGGACGTCCAACTGGTCGACGTCTAGAAATCTTGCCCTTCGTATGCTGTTTTAGCTGCCCGATCCTCTCCCATACCTACTCAGATAATTTTGTTTTTATTGGTCTTAACAACTCACACCTTTAGATAAAGGAAGTAATCGCTCTTGCCCATTTAATGCTTATTTAATGACATAATTTAAATCTCCAATAGTATTCCGCCGTCCACGTTACGCCTTATCTCAGCATCGTCCACAGTTAGTTTAGCGGTTGTTAAATCCATCGGCGCTACGATGAAATTATTGGCGATTAAAAGTAAATAGCGTTTATTGCAAACATCCGGCGGAAAACTCGATGAAACCGCCCACAATAAGCGCCTAGCAATTTGCTATAATCAACACTGTCTTAATTCATAAACTAATGAACAAAGGACCCCAATTCTATTCAAACTATTTGTGGATTCTCACGCGGAAATAATAAATGCAACTTCAGATTGTTTGTTTTGCTTAAACCTATGGTTTTTCAGGTCTGTTATTTCACGCTCTAGTGAATTCGTAATGTATGCATGTCGTCGTAAGCTCCATCCACCCCACCATAACGATTTCGCACCTGTTAAGAAACCTGATCATCTCAGCCAATAATTCAATAACCTACCTCAAATATTATTGCTACTTTGGTACCTACCTAATGGGTATAATCGTAAGGCGCGCAAAATCAATCATTGATGTAGACCACGACGAAGAAGAAGTAGCTGCTTATATCTTTTTTTTACCTACCTAACTTGCTGCATCATATTATGTTTTATACTTAGTTGATTTGATTTGGTACGGTACTATGAAAAGGGCTTATCTCAAATTTGACTCTACATTATTTCGGCCAAACCTATCGCATAATGTAAACGCACAACTTTACTTATGTTCTTCCTACGCATATCAAATCGTTCGTTGCGCGTATGTATTTACGTGCGTGAAGAAACAATGTCGCTCTATATGAGGACAACCATTTTCTTTTTGTTTCAAAAAGCCCTTGACACTTTGACTGATGTAAAAAGATAGAGACGATAGCAATCACTTTCCAACATCGTTGATCTCTGACTCTGTCTTTCATTGCTATGAAATATCCACGTTAGAACGAAATAAACAATGATGTTACTCAATAGTTGAACCACTTACGGCTTTACCAGAGGTAGCAAGATGATCAAAGAAAATATGTATGCGGCTTTTCTCGTAAAGAACAATAAAGGCGCGGCCATTTCACAAACATAATCCGTATTCACGTCACGTACGATGTGTTACCTGGACAGAGAGTCTGTTTTCGTCATTAGAAGTATGTTTTTTTAGCTAGAGAAAGATAGCGTGTGATTCTAAATTCTGGTAAAAAGTCACGTCCATGTCGACACTGGTTGACCAATCCGGAAAATGAAAATGCATTATTTTAACCGGAATTCTTAGTTAGAAATCTGTCAACGGGAGGGACGGGCACCACACAAAATCCTCCGTGGCTCTTTGTTATTTGTACTTGTATCATTACTTACTTGGGTCCACATGTGTTTCCTGTGGGCTAGACCGACTAAGCTGACAGAATGGTACCTATAAGTGCTGGGCAAGCCTATCTAAAACATGTCCCAGACACTGCAGCGCCGAGTGGTCACTTCACCCATCTAGTGTGAGTAAAGGTTATTTTTTTCCTCTGTGGTAAAGGTGCCACTGAACGCTGTATAAATCATCTCATTACGTATAGTACATGCAAATTCCTAAACTAGTTATCATTACTTATGGATATGTATCTTAAGTCTGGATTAATAAAAGTAGTCATCAGTTAAAACCTTTCCCTCGGCAGCAAATATTAACTTCGACATAGCTCCGTGGGTTCTACAAATTCGAATCCGCATCACTAAATCCGTATCGGACCCATTGGAATTCACAGAGTAATTACGATCGAGCACAGTCGGCATCCGTAGTATAAATATCTACCAGTCATGGTGGCAAACTGTAAATAGATACCTGCGTACTCGCTTTACTTTCGTTTCTATTTCACTTTCCTAATTTATTTGGTTTGGTATTGACAGAGCTTGATTAGGTGTGAGGTGGTTAATGTTACTAATGTTACTAACGTATGATAAGTATCTACAAATAGACATTTTCAATACCGTCCTATCCCCGGATTAACATTAAAAGATAACTTAAAAATTTTACTAACAATATTGGATAGTGTTTTTGTGTTCATAGAAATCGAGTGACAAGACTAATCAATCTTTACTCTAATGGAACATGTTTACCTTTATTATACCTCGTAATTTCAGCATACTAACATCTTGTAAACCTGTCATTAGGAGAAAATTTCATAAAAACCACCATAAAGGTAGCGACCACATGGGGGTAACGATTAGTCATTACCGACAAATTAAAGGTGACAAGAGGAAAGCCGAGGCATCCGTCTAAGGCAAGCATCTTTGCAATTTTCATTCAGCGGACACTTTCAAACGATTACCGACGCTTGCGAGAAAACCAATAGTTTGCTCCGTAAACAGAAGTCGGTACGTAATGATAGCTTTTGGTGACGTGCGGCTAGTTTCCTCGGTGGCTTAATGAGTGAATATTCTACCTACATCGTGACATGTATGCGATTATTTTAGTGCCTAGAGGACCGCGCTCTACAAGCCATCGGGATTGTACACACGACAACACATCGACCCTTACAAGCTAGCACTGTACTCGATTACGTTACGGGCGAGTTTACAACAAAAGTGTACAGTCTCACGTGCTGTCGTGTGTACAGCCCGGTCCTTTAACCGGTTTGCGTGACGGGGACATAATATCCAAAACGTAAATACCCGTTTGATAGCTTTGATTTGAAGCTGGGTCGCAGCTGATCTAATGCAATGTGGATGCACGACTAATTAAAGCCAACCTCCATGCACACCACAAGCCACAACACAAAATGCACTCAGCCTCTTTCCCGTAGACTACACAGACAATTTGTAGAGTTATTGGATAAAATTAAACTGACATCTAAACAGGCTGGTTAGTAATAGAAACGTTTGTTTGGGAATAGTATTAGGTAATATTCACTAACTTTGAAGGAAAATATCGTGATGAAACCTGAGCGTTTGAGGCATAATAACCTCAACGCGAAAATTGCCCAGCCGCTGTGGGCACGCTTGGTGCTACACCAGAACTCTCTCTCTCTGAGAGAAGGCCCATGTAGTGGGACATGAAGGTATTAGGTATCAAGTACAGGCTATATCTTACCAGGTAAATGTATTTTTAGGTTCTACAAATGCGAGGGTTAGAGTTCCGAGCCTATTAAAGCCTAGCTAGCTGTTGGTAATGGCGCAAGTTAATTACCCTTATCAATCCGGAAAATCGTCTGGCTTTCCTTTATTATGGTGCTTTAAGGGAGACAGTTCCGTTTTGCCATTTGGTGCTATTTGCAGGTGTTTATTATGTGGCTACTAATTCTGAACTTTACTACGGACTCTACTTAGTAGATACCTAACATTAGCAGTTTTGTTTAGTTGGTTTTTATTATTGGTAGCAAGCAATACTGTTTTACTGCTGTGAATATCTTAAACTATGACAGCCCGGCCCGGATTCAATAGAAAATGAAAAAAAAAACGGTGAAAAAAACACCCGCTACGCTACGCTACTATCGAAATATTAAGTACCTACTTAGGTAACAATTAGCACAAAATCGAACTGGAACTATAGCTTACTTATTTAGCTATAGAACAATTTTAACCGGACAGTTGTTTGTTGCGATTGCAATACACTGCATCCAAGTTCCGTACCTACATAAAGTGCGAAAAAAAGCTGTTACAAAAACGAACATTTAAGAGGCATCTGTTATTAATTACGAATGAAACAAAATACTGTGTGATAGATGCAGATATAAAGTCAGATCAATCTTTTTAATCACATCAATCTTTTATCCGGCACAAAAAGACGTATATGTAGAGCAATGTACTTACTTACTTATGTAAGGTAGCCCTACCTTACATAAGTAAGTAAGTACATTGCTCAGTGTCCGATTCAGGATCTTATTTAGCTGTATCTTCAGCCAAAAAACAACATAGCCTCATAGAGTAGTTTATTTTTATTTTTATCGATAGGATAAGTTAAGCTAACCAAAAGATATTCAGGAATGTCAGCGGTAGCAGAACATAAAAACTCTCACGTCCAGTAACAGTTTATTGAGTGACTGGATGTAGGCTAATCGTATTCAGGTTCATTAAGGTCTAGGAGAATAAGGTGTTCTCCTAGGCAACAATGACGTGGTCGGTACGGTGAGTGTCCAAAGCATACTCAGCCAGCATCATGTGAATACCAATAACATCCTTATTGCGTAAAGTTAGTGTTTAGTATAGTAACTGTCTGAGGCATATTTTTGGTGCAAATAAATATTTAAGTCCTCTACCTTAAGTATATATATTTCCTTCAATTAAGTTTGTAATGAATTTATAGTGGCCCAACATCTTTCATGTTACATAGGTATATTTTACTTGGACCAAATTAAAAAGAGGATGGGTTGTGAAAGAGCTCGCTTGTGAAGTGGTGACCAACTGACCATAGTGTGTGGAGGGAGAGTGCTGCACTAATAATATAAGAGTCAGCCTCTTAGACATAGGTAGCTAATGAAGATGATTACCTACACTACCCGTGCTGGGCACTGTAACGCAATGGCTTGTCGATGGCGTCCCAGCTTCAAAACCGAGTTTCCTCTTTTTTATCCTACAACCAGAGATCTAATCCTCTTAGGCCAGTCAAATTAAAAAAAATCCAGGAATTAATTTCCAGAAAGCTGGATATCATTTTAATACCTTCATTTGGTCCTAAATGCGTGTAATCCGAGTTTGCACCGTCCCAGGAGGTGAGCTCAACTTTTGGTGGCCAAAAAACCGCGAAAGGCTATAGCAGACTAAGGGAACAAGATTGGCCCACGAAAGCGATCTGGCTGATTTTTATGGTGGTGCACCGCTTTACTTACTTACTTTACTTTACTTTATGTACTTACCCAATACTTTACAAGATCTTAAGTAAAGTAAGTAAGTAAAAAACATTTATTTAAAAAAGGACACAGTTTACAAGTTACACATGCTTAAAAGATATACACTATAAAAGAAGGTAGAATTAAAATAAAAAGTTCAATGGCAGTCCCCAAACTAGGCGAGGCCTGTATCTTGGGGACTTTATTAGTGTGCACAGCGTTAGAAATTATTCTTTTAAATATGGTATGGGTATGAAATAAAAGTAATGTTTACAGCACTGATATTATTGAAAAGACTTTTACGTCCTACTTATTGGGTAATCCGATCTTCAAAAATATCTACTCAATTGAATATCTAACAAAAAGCAAATATTTACAGCATTTTAATGTTATTATATTTTACTATTACATTCCAAAATAATATGTGATTTAAGCCAAGGTTACTGTGTGCCAAAAATCAGCCCTTGATCTTCTTTTGTTTTAGAGATATTTGACATAATACCAAATCATCAAGGTATTTTTTAAATTAATATTATAGGTAATCCACGCAAGCTAGAATAACCAAATAAAATCACGATGAATGAGGATAAAATAAACAATTAAATGCAAATTTTTACGGAGGGCCCTACTATTAAACTTCAGTCAAAAAAACATAGTTATTTTGTTTTAGTTATTTTTTTTTACACTTGCCGCGGAGGTAAATCTCCCAAAAAAAAATCTAAATAAGCAATTAAAAGCCTCTACAAGGGCATACAAAAACATTTTCAAAAATCGTAGTGCGTCATGTAAAAAAAAAACATTTGTAATACAACTATGTTTTTTATAATGAAGTTTAATAGTAGGGCATTCCGTAAAAATATGTATTTAATAGTTTATTTTATCTTCATTCATCGTGATTTTATTTGGTTATTCTAGCTTGCGTGGATTACCTAAAATATTAGTTTAAAAAATACCTTGATGATTTGGTATTATGTCAAATATCTCTAAAACAAAAGAAGATCGAGGGCTAATTTTTGACACACAGTAACCTTGGATTAAACCGGTGTACCACCATAAAAATCAGCCAGATCACTTTCGTGGGCCAATCTTGTTCCCTTAGCCTGCTATACCCTTTCGCGGTTTTTTGGCCACCAAAAGTTAAGCTCACCTCCTGGGATGGTGCAAACTCGGATTACACGCATTTAGGACCAAATGAAGGTATTAAAATGATATCCAGCTTTCTGGAAATTAATTCTTCAAAACGCTTTTTTTGAGTTTAATTTGCTTGGCCTATCTAGAATTAGAACCGAAATATTCTTGGCTGTACTACAAAAAATTCAAAAGACCGACAGCATTAATAAATCGTAATTGAAGCCGTCAACGGGGAGCCCATTTTGGCACCATTGCGTTACAGGCTAAGGCCCCAGGTCGCTGCGTGGCGTGCCCAGAAAGCAATCTGCTTGTCCAGCGTGGTCTACCTACCTAGTTTCTATTGTCACTTAGCCAAGAAAGCACCGTAGCCGTAGCCCTTAAACCATCAGGCTGTGGCTCGTTCCAATTGCGTCACAGAGCACGTCGCGTGCAAATGAACAGTTCCTGCAGGCAGATTATGGTTCTTAACTCCTCGAACGAATCTCGTTAATTTACAGGCTTGCATTGTTAAAAGGTGGTCGGTAGTTATCTTGGCTTGTTTGTGGGAAAAGGCGCTCAGGGCGAAAAGCAAGTGCGGATAGAAGGACGGTGGTAAAATACTAGTTTGACTGATATGTTGTTCCAAACTACATTGTTGCGACGCACGCTGTGCGAAAATAAATAACAATGGTTCGTCAGTTCGAATGCTTCGAATGGGACAGTGCAACAGCGCAAACTTTGCGAACAGTCTAATGGAAGGCGACCTGGAAGCCGTTAGGTTGAGCTGGACCGAACCTAGAAGAGTTGCTGAGGACAGTAAACCGTAGCGTGAGGGTCTTCTGTAACTCTGGGGTACCATAGCACAGCAATTTGATTCAGTGAGAAGATTTTCCGTTGATAGTCAATTGGGTTACTTCTGTTTTATTCACTTTATAGTGTTAGCTTTGAGGAACTGAATGTGAGTGAAATCCTGGCAAGAATTTATTCCCTTGGCTTGATTGATTTTAGCTTAGTTTAATTGTCTCCCGTAATGGCGACAGGCTAGCTCCTTATCTTGCTTTGCCATTAATTGGCTTAAGTGTGGCTAATTCGAAATGGTGTGTCTCCAACTTTCTCCTAGATTTGCCACCATTTAATTGCTGTTTCTACTATTGTCTAATATGTCTATTCAATAATTTGATTATATTTTATGGAAGGCCTAATCGGGTATGGTTGTCTCTGTAGGTTCCTCACCTTTATATATCTTAGGCACGATTTATTGTAAGTCCCACCTAGCGACTACTCTACTCTTCTCTATCGTCAACAGACTAATCAGGATCGGAGTTACTAGCATTGTCAATACACGGACTTTTCACAATAGCTCACAAAAACCACCAGTTAAACTGTTCAATCGAATCGAATGAAAGGCATAAGAATAGTCAAGGAACTTAGCTAGCATGTTATGATCCAAAGTGGCATGATGCATAGGCAGTCCCATTTATTATTACATTTTATAACTTTCTGTTTGATTTCAATAATTAGATTTCCATAAAATCACTGTAGAAAAAAAATACCACAGGTAATTTGCTCATGGGTCTAAAGTTATGTGTTCATTCTCTGGACAAAAAATCACTAAGTAGCCATTGAAAAGACTTCATGAAAAATTAGGTACATCCTGTGTAATGGGTCGCTAAAATTTTAAAGTTAACGTTATCCTAATTTTGAGTAATTTGACTTTCATTCCTAAAATGAAAATGGGCTACCCTGTATATCTTACTCACTGTAAATGAAAATCAATATAAATTTCAGTAATAATTATATTAACACTTTTATGGTAACATTCCTATGTAATTTTTGCTCTTTTGCGCCATTGCTGCCTCGTCAAAAAGATCGTGTCTTCTTAGGAAGTCAATAATGATAGGTGCCACCAGTTCCGGTGTATTCAGGTGCAAATGATGTGTCCCAGGCACGAAATGCATTTCAAACTTATCGTTTGTTTTTTTTAATTGCTCTCTTATTTCAACTGCTAATGGAGTGTTCCCATTTTCTGAGTCTTTACCTTTTAAATATAATGCTGGGCAGGTGACCCGCCTAGCCAATTCCCTTACAAAATCGGGGTATTCATTTCTGAATGTCATGTGTTTTAGGCGGGAGTCTCTACTAAGGACATATTTTTTTGGATCCGACTTGGATGGTCTGGAGCCACGAACTAGAAGGTGATGTACAGCGTCCATATCCACAGAGTTTTTCGTGCCCACGCACCAGACCTTCTTTAAATCTTCATAAGTATACGATGTTGGTTCACTGTCCAGTCGTGACTGTTCCATCAACAATTTCTTCATACGAATTGGAAACTCATTGGCAAACAATTTTGGATCAATACATTCGTAAATTATGTTGTCGAATCCGATGTATGCGTCCACATCATTCGGAAACAAACTAGCAAAGCGCATTGCAGCTATGGATCCGATCGAATGCGCCAACAGGGTAACTTTGTGCCATTGAAAATGCTCTTTTATACACCAAATTAGGTAAGTTAAATCCCAGCCGTGGTACTGCATACCTGAAAAACGTACCTAAATTGTAATTGAACCGGTTAGAAATTGTGGGAAGGGTTTTAACAATTAACACCTTGCATATTATTTACACAACACAGCCTAATATATTACAAAACTTATGCTAATATACACGACAGTACGTAGACGCTTACCTACACGCGTGCACTGTATTCACTTAATAATAATTATTTATTTATTTAATCAGATTATTAGATCACTTACGTTACGGGCGACTTTGCAACGAAAGTGTAAGCGTCTACGTGCTGTCGTATATTATACCTGGAGGAAGCCATGACGACAGTCCGTGCCCGGGGAAGTCGATGGCCAGTATAGAGCAGCCTCTGCCAAGTATTGGTGCAAGGGGGTCCCAGGTTCCACAGTTGTCTTGCCAACCATGTAGAGCCAGAATAGGTCGTCGATTTACATCACCCCAAAGTTTCCCACCCAAATGTCCCCATTGGGTGGGTATTTGGATTTCCTTTACAGAAACCCAAAAAGTGAATAATGTATTAAGGGTCGACGATAGCAACGTGGCGGGAAATTCAAAAATTTCACAGTTTTTTACATTTTGTAGCTAAACTGAGCTATTTTTGTTGAGAGATTTTTCGTTCGCGGTAATAACAAAGTATTATTTTCATTGTTGTAAACAACAATAATTCAGCCGATTATGTCTGTTCTGGTCTACGACAAGTTTTTTGTGCAATACCACTGCTTCGTAGACCAGAACACATAATCGGCAAAATTATTGTTGTTCTGTTGTTTACAATAATGAAAAGAATACTATGTTATTGCCGCGAACGAAAAATCGCTGACCAAAAATAGCTCAGTTTAGCTACAAAATGTAAAAAACTGTGAAAATTTTGAATTTCCCGCCACGTGGCTATCGTCTACCCTTAATAATAAAATTAATCATCCATATTGCAATACAGGGTAGCCCAAACATAGACGTCAAGCGAGAAAATCTAGATAGCTGACAGCAAGGGCTACCCGAATCATCCCCATGTATGTTCAGCCATTTTTGTCGTCTTGAAGTTATGAGGCTTTTAAGGTTTTTTGGAAAAGAATAATTAGCTAGCATTGGATTTTATTTTGTACCTTCTTTTCTTTTCACTTTTCTGAGATTTTTTTTTTATTCTTTAGGGTCTCAGATAACTTATAATATATCATCAAAAATAAATAATGATCAGCTATGGACTTCTGGGAGTTAGTTCCCGGTCATAAAGATAACGTCCTATTTTTTTTTGGCTTCACGTTCCTTCGATTTTTATAAGGTAAGCGCCACCACAAAAAAAAACACAATGACATATTGACTTACAGTGTATTTTTTGTGGAGATACGTTATAGTCCTTATTAGCGTGGTCTTTGGAGCCAAAACATTTTTAAATACTGTGCTGCACATTTTAGTTCTCAAGATAAATTGATAATGAATGATAAATAAGTTAAAGAATAGAGGTCCCCGAAAATAAAAACCAAGGTAGGTTCTCAATATGTATTAGTTCTTTTCGCGAGTTTTCTAATAATATAAAGGTACATTACTACGCGATCACTCACTGACTGATAGATTTACTGAATGATTCACTAATAGGAGGAGATGTTTCTTGTGGTTCATCTCCCTCGAGTAGAAAAAAAAACATATACAACGTGTTACAAAACATCCTAACTCTTTTTTAGGGTGTAACCTACTGGTCAACAGGATGTCAATTCTGTAAAAAGTGTTGAAAAAAACAATTTTTATTTTATAACCTCAAAATTAAAAAAAATAATATAACTTTTTTGTTAGATCTTATAGCACTTAAATCATCCTACATAAGGCTGCAATGGTGCACTTTTTTTAGTTTTTTTAAATATTTTTATGCGGAGTTAAAAGTTACAAGTGTCGTACCCTTTTAAAATAACCTAATAAACTTGCCAAGGGTAGCGTAATTTTTTTTTTAAAGGTGGAGTGTAAATGCTGGGCGTAATATTTTTCAAACTAACACTATCAACTTTTATTTTGGTAATTTTAAACAGTTTATTGTGGGTTTGTCAATGCGATTTGATAGCATGGTTATTAAGGATTAAGTGAAAAAAAAAAACAAAGCAATATTAGAAAATATACGACCTCAGTATGTGGTATAGGGCAACCAATTTTTTTAAAAGAAACTAAGCGAAGCAACATGCATTTTTTAAATATTTTTTCCCAGTATCGTTATGACCGGCCCTTTCACCCCGTTTCCATTGACGTTGAATTTAGGGCCACCCCGTAGACGTACCATCGCATACAGAGACTAAAATGTTATGTAGTAAATTCCAAATTCAAAACTGGAGGGAAAATAGATTTGGCCACTGGAAACCAATAGCGCAACCGTTCCAACGGTATAATCCGTGCGGAATCAGAATAGGATAATACCTTTTGGAACTGAATCGAAAATGACAGTTCTCGAGTAGCGTCAGTAAAAAAATAAAAAAAGTTTTACGTTCTATCATAGGATTATGAAATTGAAAATGCACAAAAATGTTTAATGGTTGTAATCTAAAAGGATTCAATGTTATTGCATTAATTGAATAAAACGTGATAAAACTCGAGCACACACCCACGCGCACAGAAAACACAAGCAAGTTTCGACGCGAGTTTGCCATAGACAACTAGAGTTTGCCGAAATGCTGACGCTACAGGACCGCGAGCTACTCAGTTCCAAAAGGTATTATCCCATTCTGATCCCGCACGGATTATAACGAAGAGTTGACAAAATTACGAAATTGTGACATTCCAAGATGTAAACCAGCAAAAACTCCGTCTTGTAGCGTGTAGGGGGCGCAGCCACCTATATATTTTATACATTCAAATAAGCATGTAAATTTAGGCAATGCAATTGAAATACAACTTGAAAATTCATTAAATTACCTATGCCCGACTATGTCTAATGTATTTATAATTCCTGAATAAATACCTACTTCCTAAAAGTCTGCGGGCACAAGGGTACTACTTCATTAGCCTCTCATTAGTAGGTAGGATTGTTCATAAAACGTCCATTCGCACTACGTCCACCCAATTTACCTACGTGTTCGCATAAAATACTATATAACGTATTAAATAAATGTTATTATACATTATGGCCGGGTTTCTGAGTTGAGAAACCCGGCCATAATGTATAATAGTGTATTACAGTGTATTTTTTGTGGAGATACGTTATAGTCCTTATTAGCGTGGTCTTTGGAGCCAAAACATTTTTAAATACTGTGCTGCACATTTTAGTTCTCAAGATAAATTGATAATGAATGATAAATAAGTTAAAGAATAGAGGTCCCCGAAAATAAAAACCAAGGTAGGTTCTCAATATGTATTAGTTCTTTTCGCGAGTTTTCTAATAATATAAAGGTACATTACTACGCGATCACTCACTGACTGATAGATTTACTGAATGATTCACTAATAGGAGGAGATGTTTCTTGTGGTTCATCTCCCTCGAGTAGAAAAAAAAACATATACAACGTGTTACAAAACATCCTAACTCTTTTTTAGGGTGTAACCTACTGGTCAACAGGATGTCAATTCTGTAAAAAGTGTTGAAAAAAACAATTTTTATTTTATAACCTCAAAATTAAAAAAAATAATATAACTTTTTTGTTAGATCTTATAGCACTTAAATCATCCTACATAAGGCTGCAATGGTGCACTTTTTTTAGTTTTTTTAAATATTTTTATGCGGAGTTAAAAGTTACAAGTGTCGTACCCTTTTAAAATAACCTAATAAACTTGCCAAGGGTAGCGTAATTTTTTTTTTAAAGGTGGAGTGTAAATGCTGGGCGTAATATTTTTCAAACTAACACTATCAACTTTTATTTTGGTAATTTTAAACAGTTTATTGTGGGTTTGTCAATGCGATTTGATAGCATGGTTATTAAGGATTAAGTGAAAAAAAAAAACAAAGCAATATTAGAAAATATACGACCTCAGTATGTGGTATAGGGCAACCAATTTTTTTAAAAGAAACTAAGCGAAGCAACATGCATTTTTTAAATATTTTTTCCCAGTATCGTTATGACCGGCCCTTTCACCCCGTTTCCATTGACGTTGAATTTAGGGCCACCCCGTAGACGTACCATCGCATACAGAGACTAAAATGTTATGTAGTAAATTCCAAATTCAAAACTGGAGGGAAAATAGATTTGGCCACTGGAAACCAATAGCGCAACCGTTCCAACGGTATAATCCGTGCGGAATCAGAATGGGATAATACCTTTTGGAACTGAATCGAAAATGACAGTTCTCGAGTAGCGTCAGTAAAAAAATAAAAAAAGTTTTACGTTCTATCATAGGATTATGAAATTGAAAATGCACAAAAATGTTTAATGGTTGTAATCTAAAAGGATTCAATGTTATTGCATTAATTGAATAAAACGTGATAAAACTCGAGCACACACCCACGCGCACAGAAAACACAAGCAAGTTTCGACGCGAGTTTGCCATAGACAACTAGAGTTTGCCGAAATGCTGACGCTACAGGACCGCGAGCTACTCAGTTCCAAAAGGTATTATCCCATTCTGATCCCGCACGGATTATAACGAAGAGTTGACAAAATTACGAAATTGTGACATTCCAAGATGTAAACCAGCAAAAACTCCGTCTTGTAGCGTGTAGGGGGCGCAGCCACCTATATATTTTATACATTCAAATAAGCATGTAAATTTAGGCAATGCAATTGAAATACAACTTGAAAATTCATTAAATTACCTATGCCCGACTATGTCTAATGTATTTATAATTCCTGAATAAATACCTACTTCCTAAAAGTCTGCGGGCACAAGGGTACTACTTCATTAGCCTCTCATTAGTAGGTAGGATTGTTCATAAAACGTCCATTCGCACTACGTCCACCCAATTTACCTACGTGTTCGCATAAAATACTATATAACGTATTAAATAAATGTTATTATACATTATGGCCGGGTTTCTGAGTTGAGAATTTTATTAAGCACATACTTACGTATCGCTCTATCACGCTCTTTTGTGAGAAATCTGCAGGGACAGGACGATACTTAAGCATTTGGTTAGTGAATTTCTCAACTCAGAAACCGGGCCTATATTAGGCAATTAAATGCACAGACTATCCAGACTGTGAAATTGTCTATTCGAGAATACAACGCGTTACAAAAGGTCCCGACTCTTTCTACGGGAAGGGTTTACTTAGCACCTGGTGATTTTTTTGCTCTATGGCGTTCTGTTAGTTTTTAAAATAATGATAAAAGCGCTGTGGCGGGAGTTCTTTTAAAAATATTTCTTTAATTTATTTTCACAAAGTTTTAACAACTTAAATTATGCAAAAGCACCTCACGCAAATATGTGTTTGATTTTGAAATGGTTTTTTAAATTTTTGTTTACTTTAATGTTATCCTGTAGGTTAAGACTACCAGTGATAAACCAGTGTTTAGTAGCCGATCAACACCTTCTATTTGTATTTTTTTATTAACTAGGTATGTTGTACTACTTATTTGTTACCTACTCTGATATTATCTTAGCCGTAAGTTTTTCTTTGAAAATAAAATAAAATAAAATAATTATATCTATCGAGCGAAAATCGCGTTTCGCGCGCAAAGAAAAATGCACAAAATCGATTCCTTTATCAAATACACACTCGAACATGAAACTGGCTGTGTTAGATAGGTCTCAACTAATTCTAGGGTTTGATATGTGAATATTTTCGATTTTTTTAGTGTATTTGATACAGGAATCAATTTTGTGTATTTTTCTTTGCGCGCGGGCTAATTCACTATGCCCAGCGCCAGAAGGTTTTAGACTAGTGCCTTTTTTCATAAGTAAATAAATAAACAGATAAAATAAAGAAGCAGGTACACCATTTCAAAAAGTGCCGATTTTAGCGGAATAGCGCCTTAATAAACTGTTGCATAATTCATTATCATTAATGTAAACACAGCCTTACAAAACAGCGATGTAACTGGATTGTACAGTTTTTTAAAGGACCACCCTCTATTATTTTTAATTCTCGATAATTGTCGTCGATTGTATTGTAACTATTGTTTCTCAAGTAAGTCAATGTACATTCTTGTACGAGAAATAAATATCTTAAACCTTAAACCTTAAGATGAAATACGACGCACAACTAGGCGCGCCAATGAAAAATAATTCATATCTTCTTTTTGGATGCGTTTTTAGCAAAAAACGCTCCTGCGATTTCGCAACGCGAGGCTTAACTATTTTTAGGACTACTTTGAATTCAACGATTTTGGATTCTACGAATGCAATCGATTCATGCCAAAAGTGGCCAATCGATTGCATTCTTAAGTTCTAGGATCTGGAATCCAAACCTTAGGACCTAAAATAGTTAAGCCTCGCGTTGAGGAATCGCAGGAGCGTTTTTTGCTAAAAACGCATCCAAAAAGAAGATATGTTTTTTTTTTCATTGGCGGCGCTAGTTGAGTCCCATTGCGTCTTAAACTGCAGTTCTGAACTTTGCAACATAGTGCATCGATGCGCGATGGTCAGATTGGTCAGGGTAAAACCATTTTACTTCCGACCTCAGATGATATCATTACAGATAAACGTTATAAACGATCAATTGGCCGCTCGTAATCAATCTTTACTACCCTTTTAGTACTAGTTGATGTTAATCTATTAAAAGAGTTTCCTGTCCTCTATCTCCCGAAGTCCCGATAACAGCGACCTTAAACTGATTAAGATAGGAGCCACTTTGCATTGTCAATGCAAGTGTGCACTGGCTTTCCACAACTCTCGTTTCTATACTATCTTCGCTACTAGTTCTGCCATGTTATCGGTGCTGTTTAGGTGACTTTTATGGCTCAGGTGATAAGACTGGTATTAGATTGTGTTAATTTGTTTGCCAGTTTGATTGACAAGAGTGCGGCCTTCGCAACTGGTTGCTCCATATTATGTCTCGTGCTAGCTTAGTGCTAGTCATAAATAAGGAGTGACCCGTTGCTTGCCTAGCTAGAGAGGATATTGATCCGTGTGGTTTTTCATTCAGTCTTTAGTTAATTACTACATTAGTAGAGTGAGGTCTTCGCTCAGGGTTCCGCGGTAGGTGCCACAAGAAACCGAAGAAGAAATCAAGTTACACAAAATTTTCTAAATCAAGTTACTTACTCAGAAGAAGAATCAAATACTTTTTGTATTTTCTAAAGCACTAACCCGTGCTAGAGGGAACATTGTAAAGATATTTTTTTTCGGTATTCGCTTACAGTTACTTGAATACTTTACTCGGTAGAAGAGCGCCTGCACGGTATGCAAGAGGTCGCGGGTTTAAGTCCTCTCCCGAGTGAATTTTTTACACTTATAAAAAAAATATATTTTTTAAATAGTATCGGTAAAGGGTGGAAATTAAATACCGTTGTTAGAGGGAGAGTAGGTACTCTAAAAATATTGACGGTGGCAAATTCAGTAAATAAAATAAAACTTGACGTATTAAAAAAATAACAAAAACTTCATTCCGCTTACTTTTGAAGACTCACATAAATATTTTTCAGGTTTTGATTGTAACTTGTGTCTTGTGTAGGAAACCCTTTTTTGCGATTCGACTCGCTCTTGGTCAGTTTTTTCCTAGATCACTGTTTTAATTAGTCGAGCAGTCAGTAGGTATGGCAGGCAACTATTTGTGTTTCTTTCTCGTATGGGAAACTTTTTGCTGTGGTGCAGTGCAGAAATATAGATAACCTGCTCACGTGGTTGTAATTTAAGTTTTTCTTTGTTTTTTTTTTTTATTTTAAGTTTGCTACCTTACGTTTGATAAGACACACTGGAAGAAGCCTGGCTACCCATAGCACAGGATATCCTAGTTTGGGAGCCAGGACACAGAATGTAACCTTATTTAGCAATAAACTTTTTTGAATTTGAATTTTGATTTTGAATCTACCTGATGAATATGTACTGCAATTATTTTATTTTGCAAATGTAATTTGGCGACAAAGCCAAAGTAGCCGGAAATCAGTGGTTGCGTCTGGCGCAGGATCGTGAGAGGTGGCGTGAGCATGAAGAGGCCTTTACTCAGCAGTGGGTGCTAACAGGCTGATGATGATGATGAAATGTAAGTTACACCTTGTTCTAATACCTCTGGTCACCGTGGTCCTACATCTACGGCTGATTGATCACGTGACGCGAACGTGAACTGTTTGGTTTGGTCCTGTTGGTCCTACTGACCGGACAACGAAAGCTTTTTGTCCTGAATATACTACGACTAGCTTTCTTTTCGGTTGGTATAACTGATACCATTACCTACATAAGGGTAGACGATAGCAACGTGGCGGGAAATTCAAAATTTTCACAGTTTTTTACATTTTGTAGCTAAACTGAGCTATATTTATTTTAAACACAGATTTTAACGGATTTAAGACTCGTTTTATTAACTTTTTACATGTTCCATATAAAGTTTCCAGTAAAAAGTTAATAAAACGAGTGTTAAATCCGTTAAAATCTGTGTTTAAATTATGTATAGTGCTCGTGCAAACCTAAGAAAATATTATGAGCTATTTTTGTTCAGCTATTTTTCGTTCGCGGAAATAACAAAGTATTCTTTTCATTATTGTAAACAACAGAACAACAATAATTCAGCCGATTATGTGTTCTTGTCTACGAAGCAGTGGCACTGCCCGAAAAACTTGTCGTAGACCAGAACACATAATCGGCTGAATTATTGTTGTTCTGTTGTTGACAATAATGAAAAGAATACTTTGTTATTTCGAGTAGGCGACATCTCGGACAAAATATTTTCGGACACTTTGTCCGAAATGTCGCTTTATTATTTTAATATTTTTGAGGCGACATCTCGGACACTTACAAATAAAGCTGTTTTGTACAGTCGGATAAAAAAATCCCTACGATCTTATTTATGAGGAGACTAATAAAAATGTTACAAACCCACATGCAAATAATATCTTGTGTACTCATGCAGTCTACAACATTTGCTCTCCCCCGCAAGTGTGTCGCTCGCGACACACATTTTATTTCATCATTTTTATGTAAGCATATCTTAAATATATTATGTTGACAATATTTTAACGTTTTGCGTCGTGTACCAACGTTTGGCAATCTGCTTTCGCGTCTCATGTCACTCCGCAGGTAACAAAGGCTCAGCACATCCAAAAAGTCCCACTAGTTATAGGCCCGGTTTCTGAATTGAGAATTTTACTAAGTAAATACTTAACTATCGTTCTGTCACCTTCTTTTGTGAGAAATCCGCAGAGACAGAACGATATTTAAGTGCTTGCTTAGCGAATTTATCAAATCAGAAACCGGCAGATAGTGTAAATAATGTTAAATCAAATAATGTTTGATGAAAAAGTACTAGGCTTACATAAGGTGGTAGGAGGATCACCACCTCAGTTCCCACATAATTACGCGGGGTTAGTTAGGAACAAAATGATGTAAGAACTGAGGTGATAATCCTCCTAGCACTTTATGTAAGCCTAGTACTTTTTCATCAAAAATGAGCCAAACGCGATCTGAGTGCTTAAATTCAGGCTATCCTAAAATAGGCAGCTGTGGTAACGTTCTTTCTAAATTTGTATACTTTAGTACCTATCTGACTGTACGATACAGGTTCAATATTTTGAGAGTGTCCGAGATGTCGCCTCAAAAATATTTAAAATACAAAGCGACATTTCGGACAAAGTGTCCGAAAATATTTTGTCCGAGATGTCGCCTACTCGTTATTTCCGCGAACGAAAAATCGCTGAACAAAAATAGCTCAGTTTAGCTACAAAATGTAAAAAACTGTGAAAATTTTGAATTTCCCGCCACGTTGCTAGCATCCCACCTTAAACAAATAGATTGCACGAACAACAACTTTGCCTTCTACGATTGAGATATTTTACAGTAACTTTCAAGCTTCTTTGAACTTTCAGTTTAATTGCAAAGTTCTATACAACGTGTTAAAAAACACCCTAACTCTTTTTACTGGGTGTAACCTGGTGGTCAACAGGATGTCAAATCTGTAAAAAAAGTTGAATAAAACAATTTTTATTTTATAACCTCAAAATTGAAAAAATTTAATAATTTTTTTGTTTTTTTTATTAGCTCAAATTTAAAAATGTTTAGGTGCGTGTAGGTGCATTTACATAGCTTTGAATTGTTAAAACAGTGTGAAAATCAATGAAAACAATATTTAAAAAATACTTTTCTTCCGTCACATCGTTCACATTATATTAAAATTTAAAATTAACGGAACGTCATAGAGCAAAAAAAAAAAATTTAGGTTGTAATCCCTATCACCGAGTGCTATTACCCTGTAAAACGAGTTAGGTACTTTTGTAACACCTTGTATAGTTAGTAGTTAGTTGTTTTATTTTATTTGATGCTATAGGTAGTTAGCATCAAATTAGGACGGCGACCTTTGACCATAATAATCTAAGTAAGTAGATAAATAGGACAAAGTTCTCTGACATTGACTTCATTGAGGTAGAAGGTACGGTCGGCCACAATCTCAGATACCCCTTGGCAGCTCTTATCGCGCGCGGCATAAGGGCGCCAATCGAACAAAAAGGATTATCTGAGACTGTGGCCGACTGTACAATCATTTACTTACACCGAATCATCATCTCGATCACGATAGCCAAATCAAAAGCCTGGTATTGTTCGAACTAAATATAGGTGTCTTGCCGAGAAGTTATCGTGGGCTTCGCGATTAGTTTAGTTCACAAGTATTATAATTACAAGCAAATTAAACTAGTTACTGTTGTAATCATGAGGTATGTATTGTAGAAAATCACTCGTAAAGTAACTGGGGGCTAATTCTCGGGAATCTCGCATTCGACACATCTCGAAGGGGAAATCTCATTTTGCGGCTAATTTTATTACCCGACTTTTATTTATTTTATTTTATTTTCAGAGGAAAACTTACGGCTAAGATACATACAAGATAGCAAATACATAGTTAATAATATATAGATTAACGCCAATTAAAAGTTTTCACAGATAGAGGAAACAATAGTAAGAAATGGTACAGAATTAAATAGTTAAAGAAATAGAAGATTTTATGTACCGAAATAGGAAGGTACATCATAGTTCTTAATTATAGGTAGAATAAGAATATATTATGCATTTCATTTCGAGAATAATAATAAGAAAAGAAAACACAGCTGAATTTATGGTAAAGAGAAAACAAATGCAGTGATATGGCAATACGTATACCTATAAAGGTATTGAGTAGATCGGTACCTAGAGCGAGGTACAAAATCGCACTGTTAGTAATGTCACATCTCCTATTCTCACGAAGTCATCCACGACATAAGGCACGACATTTTTCTGCGAGATGTTTGCCTTTTTCACTCTACATGACTCGAGTGGTCGGGAGCAGTAGAGATCGAAATGACATGAGATTTTGTCCTTCGAGACGTGTCGAATGCGAGATTCCTGAGAATTTGCCCCCTGAATAGAGTACACGCGACATGCTATCGACTGTACTAATAATACAAAAAGCGGTATTTGGGTGGGTCGAAATACATATAAAAAGAAATAAATAGGCTACGTGGGTGTGTGCGTGCGTGCGTTATGTGTTACTCACAATAATGCACAGTTAAACTTTGCGAGCTTATTTATTTCTGAAATATTGCCTACTTATAAACAATTATTTATTTTAAACTAGTCTGTAACTCAATGGATCTCAGTTATCTGAATAAATAAAGATATTATTATTATTATTTATTTTATTAACGCAAAAATAACGAAAAAATGTACATAGAGCTGTTTCAGCTTCCTCCACTATTTTAGCCACCCAAGCACTCAAGCAAAGCGCAAAATATGTGTGGTTATTTAGAAAAACAATATTCTAAAGCCTCATGGAAGATTCAAAGCCAACCTCTCGCCTAAAAGACTTATAAAAGGTGACCGTTTTATCCGGGGAAGTGGTATTCATAAAATAATGTTACAATTTTCGTGTACCGTTACGATTGTTTCCCAAATAGTCTGAGATGTAGTCACGATCGACTGTGACCGACCCGTGACCTCTAGCCTTCTTTCTGACTCGAAGACAGTTCAATGTCATATTCACATGGTTTTAGGAATAATCATCGAAATCTACTATTTAATATTTCATTTGTGAGAAGGTGAAACATTTGGAGTCTTACGCTCATGTCTTGCATACGACTCAAACATTTCCTTCCTTTGCCTTCGCAGTCTGGTAAAAGATGTGCAAGCGAAGGGTGACATGGGACTGGTGTTATCATCTTGGGGATAGGTCCTTGTTTCTCATGCATAAAGCTTATATGATAACGTAGCCTGTATGCTTGACACATGGCTCACTAGCTTGATAAGGCTTTCTATCAGAGGAAGAGAGTTCAGACTTGTTCATAGAGCTCAATTATCCCAACTGATTGCAATCGTTTGAGTAGGTACAGTCGGCCACAGTCTCAGATACCCCTTTTTGTTCGATTGGCGCCCTTATGCCGCGCGCGATAAGAGCTGCCATGGGGAATCTGAGATTGTGGCCGACCGTACCTACCGAAAAATGGTATGCCGTCCCGTATAAATCATAGCTCGAGGTTGGAGGGGCTAGGTGATACAAAAACAAGTCAAAGTGCAGGCATAGGCTGCTAGATAGATCCATTTTAGTCTATGGAAAAAACATCGAAGTTAGTACAATACAACATGGTACTGTAATGATGTAACCTCCGTTGGACTACTGGCTGATGATAATATTTGAATTAGGTAGGCTGTTTAAAATTATATGTTGGAAGGCTGTAAATAAGATTGTCAAGGAGAGACTGAGACGAGATCCGCCGTTGGGTGCAGACGAAAATGTATATTTTAACTTAAATAATAAATAGGAATATCGGAAGTTCGAGTTTAATTGATAGAGTTATAGCTAGGGATAGCACACAAGTGCTACAATGGTGGAGGCGCCTTAGATCGCGAGTTACCCCGATAGTTTTAAGATTAGGTTTCAGCTCGTCACTCAACGATACACCCCCATAAAAAGGACGAGGACCTGATAATAATGATGATAATGATGGTAATGATGAGCCAAGCAGCCAAGCAGAGTTGCCCTTACGTTTGAGAGAGGAGGAAGAATAATTGTGATAAGTGCCAAAGAGGACGGCACACAAATTAAAGCTAAGTGGTTGATGTTTTTATAAAAGTGAACTGGTCTATGTTGTGGGTTTCTGCATAGCAAACCATGGCGTCGACCTTCGACGGGTTTTCCGTCGACATCAACGAATTTTTTCGCCAGTTCGAAATAATCGCGGCGATAAAAGACTGGTCGGATGAAGATAAAAGGATTGTGATTGCAGCGTATTTGTCCGGTGCAGCGTTTTATTATTATAGGGGGTTTCTGTACGAAACTACTACGACCTATAAAGAGGTGAAAGAGGCCTTAAGGGCAGAGTTTCAGCCGTGGAATGAGCCGAAAATTAACGAGGGTTATGGAACCCGTGAAGCGCCGAAAGCGCTAGAGCAGCCTATTGTTCAGCAGTCGGCAATTAGCAAGCAGGTTATCCCGGACCGTTGCAACCGTTCGAATGAATTACAGAGAAAAGAAGTAGACGAGGTGGACAATCAATGGCAGCAGTCGGAGCCGCCAGCTCCGTGTGCAGACGCGCACGATGAGGACAAGCAGGTGTTCGCAGAGGAAGATGGCCCAACCGTGCAGCTGGTGGAAGAGCTGATGATAGAAGACACGGAACAAAAATCCGGTGGGTCTGATCCGGTTACTAAAGTAGATTTAGTAGAAGAAGAAAGAGAGCCGCAACGCGACGACGTGATCCGGCGCCAGGGTGTGCTGCAAGAGAATGCGGGAGTTTCATTTTCAGGATCTCCCCTCATCAAAACAGAAAAATGTCCTGTCACTGTTGAAGGAAGCGGACAGCTGACAAGTTGTCAAAATGAGGCATCGACAATGAAAGAGCCATTGACAACCGAAGTAAGTAACTCAGACTCCTTGGTCAAGTCCGAGGAAAACTTGAAAAAGGTGCAGTTGAAAAAGGTGATGTCAAATGTAAATGACAAATGCGTTGACAGTTTTAAAAAAAAAGTTGTCATGACCAGTGTTGTCAAAAATATTGATTTTTGCACAATGCGGAAAATATTTTCTGATCGGTTCAAAGGTCGCAAAACACGACGGGTTAAAAGGAAGCCCAAGGTGGGAAAGAAGGCGAGGAGGTCGAAGTATGAGATACGGCGACGATTCATAGGTCAACGATGTGTCACGGCGAGAGTGGTGAATAAAATTGTAAATAGGTGCTGGAAGTTCAAGGGTCCCTTCGAAATAGACAGACTGAGATCCCTGTTGGTTGGTGAAGTGATAAAGTGGAAGGAAAAGATAATCCAGTAGTTTAAGAAAAGAAAAGACAGTATGAAGGAAAGAAAGAGACTCTTCTATGAAAGATAGTTAGGTAGATTGTTGTTGCAATGATGTATAATATAGATTATTAATGCTTGTAAATATTTTCATGTGCGGTTTGGACGGGGAATACTACCTGAGGCGGCAAAGCTTGCAGCTGCAGAGTGCAGCGAGGCTGAGGATGGTTGACGTGGATCGGAGAGCTGCCGGCAGCAGCGTGTCCGATGCGTGTCGACGGATACTCCAACAGCCATACGTTACGAGGCCGACATTTATGAGGATAGGAAGGGAGACAGGGGAGACACTGGCATGAGTCAGGTAGACTTACCCCTCAGATAGAAGTATAGCTTGATGGGGAAGTTGGTTGCTTTTGGTGGGTCTGACTGACATAGTGCCGAGGTCCCAACTGTTAATAGCGCAGGTTTTTTATATTTTATGTCGACGATTGGGTAGCCCAATTATGTAAGGGCGGAATAGTATCGAATGAAGTCGAGTAATCTTTGGGCCTCGCTTGTAAATTATGATGGCTTGGAGTATCCAATTTTAACTCAGCCGGATTATTAACCAGCTTTGCCAGATTGTATTATACGAATTCAGGGTAGTATTCTCGCATTTTATGAGTAGGGAGTTAGGTATTTAGGGATGGTGATAGTGAAGTGACAGTGAAGTGTTGTACTATTATTTAATTGAAATATTTAAGTTGTTTATTGATGTATAGTTAGATAGTTAGGATTCATGTCTAATTTTGATTTTAGAGATGTTCAAGACCGACCACAGTTGATTAAATTTTGATCACTATCAAAATTTAATGAACTAGAAGGGGGAAGATGTAATGATGTAACCTCCGTTGGACTACTGGCTGATGATAATATTTGAATTAGGTAGGCTGTTTAAAATTATATGTTGGAAGGCTGTAAATAAGATTGTCAAGGAGAGGCTGAGACGAGATCCGCCGTTGGGTGCAGACGAAAATGTATATTTTAACTTAAATAATAAATAGGAATATCGGAAGTTCGAGTTTAATTGATAGAGTTATAGCTAGGGATAGCACACAAGTGCTACAGTACCTAAGTCACGCGTTGAACTCTTCTCTACGAAGGAACAATCAATTTGCCTAACTCGCCCTTTGGTCTATTGCCGTGATATCTCGGTGAGCTTCAGGCCTCCTACTGACTGGAATTTGGTTATTACGGTTACATCGTTCCCACGCTTGAACTTACCTACTTCCTTAAAGGGTAGACACAAGCAGTAACCTTTTCACAATGGCTAGTGAAGAAGAGGGTGGGCACTTGGACAGACCGATCATACAAGGTGTTACAAAAGTACCTAACTCTTTTTACAGGGTGTAACCTAGAGGTCAACAGGATGACAAAACTGTAAAAAAAAGTTTATTTTATAACCTCAATTACAAATAAAACAATTTTTATTTAATAACCTCAAAATTGAAAAATTTTCATAACTTTTTTGTTTTTGTTATTAGCTCAAATTTAATAGTTATTTGTTATGCAAGAATGCAAAATTATTGTTTGCGGCGAGTGCTTGTATTGAAAACCGAGCTAGCGAAGGTTTCTAAAATAGAGCCACGAGCGTAGCGAGTGGTTCAAAAAAAGAAACCTAAGCGTAGCGAGGTATTCAGAAGCACGAGACGCAAATAATATTGCATTCGTGCGAAACACAAAACTTTTCATCTCACAGAAGCGAGAAAATGATTTTCTTAGCCAAGCGGGAAAAACTCTATAGACAACACTTACAGGCAAAACAGGTGAGTCAAATAATTCCTTTTAGAAGCATATTTTACTATAGTTACGGCTGCCTCACTAAAGTTTTGAGCTTCGTTGGTATTAAAACCATTCGTTTTATTAATAATTTCCTGAAGTTTTTTTATCCAGACACAAAAATAATGTAAATAAAAGAATGTTTTTTTTTCCGGGTGCGTTCTGAACTTTTACCATATAAATTTAAATTTTCTAGGAGATAAAAAATGAAATTAGCAATATCGTTTGAAAAAATGTATTCAACAAACCAAAACATAATTATCTATTTGATAAAACAGAAGAGAAGCTTTTTTTTATTTACTGGTATTATAAAATAAATATAGTGTACAAAATATTGAAAAGACTATAAGAAGAAACCGCGTTTCTGAATGTTCTATTCCGTGACTTTACCTTTTTAAAAGATGCTTATGCCCCATTTACATTCACAGTTTTTTATAGAGAATGGGCACGAACAATCACTTTCGCTGAAGTACGCGTGTAAACGAACTATGAATGAGGATCTTTTTTCGGTCGGGATCTGGCATCTACTTAAACGGCCAGTGTTTTTTTCTTTTTCAACACCATAGGGCGCGGGAAAGACTTTCCCGGCGTCGCGTTCAAATTTCGAAGCGAACTAAAATGCAGATAGTTTAAATCCGGCTTTTACACGATCGTAAGTTACTAGTAACAGCAAACTTTCCGAGCGTGGGAGATGAAAAAATATGTTTGTGCGTGTAGGTGCATTTACATAGCTTTGAGTTGTTAAAACATTGTGAAAGTCAATGAAAACAATATTTAAAAAATACTGTTCTCTCGCCACATCGTTCACATTTTATTAATTTAAAAATGAACGGACCGTCATAGAGCAAAAAAAATTTTTGGTTGTGATTCCTATCACCGGGTGCTATTACCCTGTAAAAAGGGTTAGGTACTTTTGTAACACCTTGTACAAAAAGGTGTAAAAGAGTGAAAACAATGGATAAAAATAGAAAGGGCTCGAGGAGGTTGGCGTGACAGGGAAGACCTATGCCCAACAGTGGGCGTCATTCATGGGATGCATAGATACCTGACTACGCGAAGCAAAAAGAAGGGTAAAGGTTGGATGGATCTTGACCGTAGCACCAACTGCAGACTTCGTGAAGCCCGGCGAAACTACTTACATATTATTTAATGAGCCGTTTTCACGGCTGTAAAATTTCGCTTTTTCTGATGATATTATAAGCGAAAGACAGCCACTTCCCGGTTCGTGTATGGCCAAGCCTATGAGCGCTTTACAAAGAGCTTTGAGTTCGGCTTTTAACTGTCAGTTGAAAACGGGCTATTCTATGGAACACAATTCGAGCCGGGCGACGTGAGGTCCCTATAGAAAGTTTATGCATAGGGCTTTACGAAGTGTGCTGTGGTCGCTGCGGTCGAAATCCAACCGGCACTTTAGAGTTTTTCGTTGATTTATAAGATAGTACCTCCTGCTTAGGTAAGGTAGCCTTGAAGTAAGCTGACCTACATTTGCAAGCTTTTAGCTCAAACTTCTGCCTCGACTGCAGAGCTTCAAAGACGAAAATAACCAAGCTTAGAGTGCTAAATGTGAAATTCTCATGAAGTATTCAACCTTGGTCTTTATAGCGGTAGGGATGGGATATTATGTACATAAGCTTTTCTTTCTGTTTACCTCGGGCAAAGTAGGAGCTGTTTGGGAATCTAAAAAGGCATGTGTGATAGTTACGAAAGCGTTAAATTCGCTTTGAGGACTACGAATATTATACACTTCTCCGACTTAATGAATGAAAGAGCTATAGAAGTCTAAGAACTTACACTGATGAGTTGATGAAATGCAAGTTTGACTCACGTTAAGTTCTAAAGTAAGTTTGGTAAGACTTAACCAAGTTTTGAGAACAGAACAGTTTTTTTTTAAACTGAGTGCTCTTACTTATTTGCTTTGTGGCAGGTAGGAACTTATGATATTACGAGTACAGTTTATATAGTGTTTTAACTGTCCCGTTTTTGCCTTTTGGGATTAATACTCGTATGAAGGAAACCCTAGAAACCGAGGCATAGTTTGATTCCCATAAAACGTTAAATCGCTAAGGCCCGGTTTTCTAAGTTGAGAATTTTACCAAGCAAATACTTACGTATCGCTCTGTCGCGCTCTTTTGTGAGAAATCTGCAGAGACAGGACGATACCTACCTATTTGCTGAGCGAATTTCTCAATTCAGAAACCGGCAGTAAGACGCTGCGTGTCGAGAGCCATACGTACACACGACAGCACGTCGATCCTTACACGCTAGCACTCTACTCGGTTACGTTACGGGCGACTTTACAACAAAAGTACACTCTGACGTGCTGTCGTGTGTACACAAACAAGGTACCTATCATCGCTTACGTAAGTGGTGCAAAAACAGTAGCAATGGCGGACGCGGCGGCCTCTCCGCCGAATGAGTGCGGCAGTAGAATCAGGTCACTGCAGCTGTAACCTACATTGTATCGACTTTTTATACGAAAATATTCGTCAAACGAATTTGGCTTAAACGCTCCCTGCATTGGCATTTCTATGTTTGCCTGCAGTAAATCGTTCAACCTAGGTAGCTTGTCGACTGCTGCTAGTAACTGGGTAAACGCTTGTTTATCATCTTATTTTAGGTATGTTTGGCTAGACTATAAAGAGGTAGGAAGATATAACCCGTGCCATTAAAGAAACGATATATAAATGGCAGACACTCTCGCGCCCTCTCGCTTTAATCATATCTCTGTCTATACTCACACGTAACGTTAGCAAAATCATTTTAGGCAGTCCTGATTAGTCACCTACGCTTGGCTAATAAAACACGCCAAAATACGTTCGCCTCTTATTGATTTTTTTATGTTTGTCGAGTTATTTCTATATTGTAGTTTACGTTAAGTGTTATTATTTGTTGAGGTTTGTATTATTTACTACATTTTAATATTTTTGATCTTATTTTCATAAAGATTGTTGTTTAATCACAAACCCAACGTAGAACAATTACCTAATCAATAAAGATAACATCGTAAAACAATATTTCCTAAGCAAAAATGTAAGCAAGTTTTAGGTACCTATAAACCGAAATCGTATTTTCGTAACCTCTTTTTCAGACCTTACCATAGGTACCCGACGCCATTTTCATATCGTTTCTCTATTGGCACGGCTTATACGTGCACAAAAAGTTTTCTTGTCACCTAGTAATCAAGAGATTCATTATCCGCTTGCTCCAGACACAGGTCAGTTAGTTAAAAGCAAATAGTACAACATTACAATAATTCCTGCCATGTCAACCTGACAAAGTTCCTATCTGTATCGATCTACGTACAGTCGGCCACACGCTAGGATACCTTTTCTGTTCCATTAACGCCCGTAAGCCACGCGCGGTAAGTGTAACGTAGACTGTGGACCGTACCTAACTCTGCTAGAATCACATCAACGCTGCATTGAAGTAAGCATTGGTAGAAACACTACTGCACTCAGATGACAGCCGAAGCTTGCAGTGTCAAAACACGAACCAAGCAACAAGGAATAACGTTCACTCTCCTCCGTAAATAGTATCGTCCAAATACCTACATCTGCTAATAAAGACGGACATCTCCGTCATTTTCTGGTTTGAATTTATTATAGTGGCCTCTTTACCGTCACCTGAAATCATGAAAGGGGGCAGAGTACTTCCAAAAACCTACAGAAGCTGGGTGCCACGGACCAGTTACAGTAGGTCTACCGCCTTCACCGGGCAGTCCAAAGAAGAAAAAGCTGCTTGCGAGAAGACCAAACAATAGATCTAAACCATTTCTCAGAATCAAAACTCGACTCATATCTACAGATAACATCGGCTAGATTAGTTTGCAAACATACCAAAAAACAACAGAGTACTTAGTTTGCGTACCCAAAGATAGGAGCAGATAGCAGATAATATCGGCCAGAATAGTCGGCACACAATCCAAAAAAGACTGGGTCCCATGAACCTTTTCTGTCAAACAAATCTCGACTCACCTCCGCAGATAACATCGGCCAGATTCGTCTGCACGCACTGGTGGGTGACGGCGCCGTCCCTCAGAGTGGTGATCTCGCCGTAGAGCTGGTGCAATGCCTCCTGATCCGACATGAGCATCGTGCGGGGGGAAGGGCACGGCTCCTCGTTGCCATGGTGACGGGAAGAGGAGCGCGACCGGGACCGCCGGCGCCTGAAAGGAAAAACAAATGAAGACATGAAAATACTACTCAAATTGAAAAAACCCTATCTGGCTTCCATCGCATAAGCCCACCTCTGCCCACTGTTGGATATAGTTTTCCCTTCGTGACTCCTCATTTGGCTTCCGATGTCAATCAAAGAGACAGATCTGACTCTGCATAGCAGATTTTTTTGCTACCCAGGTTAGCCGATAAATGGGTCACTTCACCCGATAAATGGGTGAAGTGACCATTCGGATGTTGTAGTAATAAGAATGTATTCTATAAACATAGAGTAGGCTTGCTCAGCAACTACGAGTATACCATCTTCTCAATTTAGTCAGTATTGCTAGCCTATGAATAAAATATCTTACTTGCAAATACAGATATAGGAAGATCAACCTATCAACGCCAGCTTTTTGTGATTTAACTTTTTGTGCTATACAGATCTTGCCGTCTGCGAGATGCAAGATTAGACTGGATTACTCAGCTATAAATAAGAAGGTATCTCACGAAGCTTTCGACGTTGCGCGTTGTTTTGCTCTCATCTTTTCTAATCGCGTTTCGTAAGTTTTTGCTAAAACCCGGATTTATACATAAAAACCGCCAGATATGTAGTAGTACCTATCGCATGAGTCTTTGTTCTTGGTAAGACATTAAATGGGTATAAAATTGAACTCTACACGAACCATAATTTTCAATTTAGTAAAACATATAATTACGTTTAGACAATATGATTGGACAAAAAAAAAGGAAGTAAATTTTCAGGCTGCAATATAACTATTTGGTCAGCAAGAAATTGCAGCTTGTATTTCATTTGAGCAGCGAACAATTTTTTTGCCGGCAATAAAATCAAAATGATTCGCAATAAGTGGTTAGAAAAAAATTCTAATATTGACAGCAAGAAATAACATTTTGTGTCAGCTTAATAATTAATTTGTTTGCGGAATAAATAAACGATAGGCAGAATAATTAATTGGTCGGCAAGATTATACAATTGGTTAGCTCAAAAATAATATCTGTAAGCTATAATATTGATGGGTCTGCAAATTAAAGTATTGGTTAGCAAATAAATTAAAATGAGCTTCATTACGTTTAGTTGATGTGCTATTTTACTGGAAAAGCGGGTTACGCGAGCAGCCAATGGCGTGTGGTGGGATTTTTGGTAGTGAAAACAGAAGGTACTTAATCTTTGAACCTATAGTCACGAAAGAGAAGATGGAAAGAAGAAATAACCAAGTTTTATTTTTTATTTGGCACCTTAGCTTTTTTTTATCTATATTTTATATCGTTATTGCCAAATTTAATACTCGTAAGTAACAATTTTTTTATAAGCAGTGATACCTAGTTCCTACCTAATGTTTTTTTTTTTTGTAAATAAAGCATTTTGATTTAAATATACAATTCATACATGAACTAAGATGTAGACCGCCAGCGGCCATACAGTACAACTATTCAAATGGAATGTTAACGTGTAGCCAGTGCAACCGCACTTTTACAGCCAAGATAGGCTACATAAGTCATATGAGGGCACATGACCGACGCTTTCCCCAGCCGCAACAGTCGCCGTGACCGAATCCGGTCGGATGGAATCATCATCACAATTCATAATATTTTTATTTACCCGGTTAACCAAATAAAATAACCGTAGGTTAGGTAGGTAATCTTTAATTATTTAAATGATTTTCAATTACTTAATGCAGCACAGAAGTTGCGTACATTTGTTGCTGTAAGAACAATGTTAGTTCGCCAACCAAAAATAGTTTTACAGCTTGCCAAAATTGAATTAAATGTAACTCACAATTTGCCTTTCAATTACATTTATGGCTGAACATATACTTAATTAGCTATACAACCAATTTTGGAGCTGCCCAATAAGACATTACTTGCTGACCATTTTTTTAATTCTTGCTGGCCACTAGTTGCCGCTCAATTAGCTATTTTTGCCAACCAAAAACATTTTAGAGCCAACCAAAACCTGAATATACTGCCGGCCGTTTAAATCATACCCAAAAAAAAACGCACGTGAATGAAGTGTGAAGATAAGTATGTTTCAAGTAGCGAGCAAGTAAAAAATTGTTTTTGTGCAGGTCTCCTCACAATGCCATCCACTACCCACCACTAGTAACCTTTTACCCACCTTTTAGCGTCTGATGATGTTTATTATGTGCTAGAAGCTATGTCAAAAATTAATCTTTAAAAGTAAACACAAGCAAGTCAACATTACTAAATTAACAACCGAAAACCTTGACTTCACACTTAACGCCACACGTTTAAGACTACAGTAAATAATGACTCTTTAAACCTATAGGTAATTCTCGCGTAATTATAAATTGATTCGACCTTAAGACGTTTTGAAATTCCACCCACGTTTCAGTAAAGCTTGCACCTACAGCAAAGTACGTTGTTGTAGACGCATACAGAAAAGAGTTGCTTCAAATTATCGATAAAGCGGTGCAATAAAGATCACAATCTTGTACCCAAAGGCGAGTTACCATCAGAATTTGTAAGGCAGATATTTTTCTTTGGGATCATAAATAAATAGTATGAAAGTTGTCTCTGTTTACAAAAGGTGGCGCGAGAGGAAAAAGGCCCATACCCAACTGTACACAGAGATGGGCTGATGATGATACCTAGCTAGTTTTTGAAGTCCATTGAATAGAGGATGTCCTTGAATAGATAAAACTATGATATTGTAAAGTCTTACTCAAGAGGGGCGTAAAGTGCTACTTGTATCCAATGAAAACCATAATTTTCGTATAATCATATCAACAAACGAACATTTACAGACTTGAGGCTCTGTTATGTCTTGCCACCAATAGTGGCCTTCACACCTGCCGCCAACAATGTCTAGGCTTTAATGGCATAATTTGCCATCTCAGGTAGGTGTAAAGACACCTTGCCAATTTGCCAGCTCCAAACCTACAACCTGTAAGCGAGCTGCACCTCAAACGTCGGGCGAGCGAGCGATGATGTCACCAGACCAGAAGGGGTTAATAAGGGACATGCCCATCTACTGGAGCATCCCAAAATGGACCGGTGACTCATCGGGCTACGGATTTAATGCACTGAGTCAGGAGCAGGACTGGTATGGCAGAGGGAAACTTTGTAGAAGGTTGGTTTGCTGGTTTTGTTTTGCAAAACTCTACTCTGTATCTTATTGAATGCAGGTATAAATGAATGCCATTCTTTCAAAAATTCATTGAGTTTGGTGGATTTGCATGATCACCAGGTACGAGTATGAAACTAAAAGGGAGTCTTCACTTACAAGTCGACCCAATAGTTTATGGCAAACTAAATCTTATCCCGTTTCAGAGTTTGTTGCAGTTGTCGAGATACTAATTTGTATGGAAACTAAACTGCCCCTGTGGTCAACTCTGGCATTATAATGCGCAAAATCACTTAACTGCCATTGCCATTTTTCTGAAGTCCCACTGACGAAGCCGTGGAAAACAGCTGGTACAATTGGACTGAGCCATGCTTCTGGTTTGCACTTCAGCTGGTATGTCCATCAAGGTTCGCGTTTAAAGTGTGAGGGTTGCGCAATCAAGTATCGAGCCACGTGGGTTGGTTTTTATGGCCCGCGCACTAAAGGACAGAGTCGTAAATGACAACAATTATTGCCGATACTGGAACGGTACATTGGCACTGGATTCCTTAGGTCCGAGTTAAGTATTCACGAGACGTGTTTGTTTGGTAAAAATAAAACTTTGTTTTTTAAATCAATCTAAGAATGACTGATTTATTATACAAAACCCGGTGGCACATCCATTTTTACTTTGAGTAAAGTGACCTTTTGGACTCGTTAGATGGAGTAGGCTTGCCCAGCAGTACTATCCTCTATACTTAATGAGCCTCAGCCTAGACCTAAAGAAAGACATACGTGCTGAGCCATCTAAGTTTGCTCACGATGTTTTCCTTTACACGTGTTTTACAGCTTTTTTTTATAAGAAGAGGTGCTTTTAATAAATCAACCACACTACGCGTTTGACCGTTCTGTCCTGGGAAACTGCAATGCCTGGAACATCTTGAGATCCAGTAGGCAGAGTGGGCTTGGCTAATACTCTACCTACACTATTCTTTGAGCTTGGCGCAAAGTACTGCCGGCCGAAAATTTTACATTTCGGGAGAAACTGGGAAACCGAGACGTAGTACCGTAGTCCCGTAGTGACCTTCGTAGTAGGAGTCAAAGTAAGTACCAATAGTATACTTACTCTGGCGTGACGATGAAGAATCCCCTGGAGGTCTGGTAGATCGGCCTCTTCTTCTTCATCAATCCGTCGTGAACTCGTGATTGAGGATTGCGATATTGTTGGGCTCGTTTCTATTAGGAATGGCCTTCAGGAGACCATAATCTAGACTAGAATATCGAACACGTAATTGTCATAGAAAATTGTTCCTTCCCATTTTGCCTGGATCATGTTAGTGCTGTGGAATAATGTTCAAAGCGAACGCCTCAAGCAAACACCTTTCCCAGTTACAACCCATGAGTGTGAAGTACTTACTCTGGCGTGACGATGAAGAATCCCCTGGAGGTCTGGTAGATCTGCCGCTCCTGCATGAGCTGCGCGAGAGTGTCGTACACCATCTCCTGCGACGGCGTCTGCATTGACGGGAACTTGGACGAGAGCGAGGTGCGGACGCTTTCCAGCGTCGCTGACTGGCCCTGTGATGAAAAAAAAAAACGTTTTTGAACGGGCGAGCAAAGCGAGAGAAGTTCTAAGAGTCTACTGGAACAATGTATGTATGAATGTTCGTTCGACGATAACATGAGTAAATTTAGTCGGATCGTCATAAAAGGTAGGCGGGTAAATGAAATTGAGCCAAATCGGTCGAGGGGTTGCCGAGATATGGGTTCGTTAAGTTTATATGCGCGAATGGTGTTAGGAAAAATTTACACATTGCGAGCTCACAGTTCGGGGCGAACTATTTGTTCTAGTTATCTGGTGATAGGTAGTCAGGTTCAGGCTTGATATCTTATTTTGAAGGCTCCGAGCTTCGAGAAATCCGAAGGGTGCCTCCATCCATAGATCACAATGTATACGTGGAAACCTCCATCACCCTCACACGTAGTATGTGTCACATACGCTCGCTTAAGATAAAAGCTAAGACGCGTTATTGGCTTGCAGGAAATATTTTCCACGAGGATAATATTCGGGCTATAAACTCTATGCCCGCGAGCAATCACTGCGTCGCCCTGTGAGATATTGCCTCCATAAATAAAGGCTCCAAGTGGGGTCCAAAACTAGTCGGTGATTCCGATTTCAATAAGTGAAACCGTACATAAATGTTCTCCTAAATAAAACGACAAAGTTAAATACGAATAAGTTTAGCCATTCACTAGTACAAGGCAGTGATGCGACAGCAGACCCCCATTACGATGCATGTTTAATTTGGCATGTCAAGTGGCAAACACTTATTGCGTCCTAAAAACCTCAAAAGTTAATTAGGATGCCAAACATGCGCCTTGGACATAATTTGACTCTGACCATGATATTGACATTGAATATTTATGATGATGCCGATGGTTGCAGATAGGAATCAATTGTGCATACAAATATCAGATAGGAATCGCTTGTTTGTGGCCACAATTCGTCTCTCGACAATCAAGATCTTTTGGCGCAATGCGCAATCGAACACCGATAGCATTACAAACATTAAAATACAGCAGGACGGATTAACTATGCTTATAAAATAACCCTCCTTTGGACAGTCGGGTAGAAACTGAAAGCTTTCCAGTGGCACCTTTACTTATTCTTTATAGGTAAAGGGACCACTCGAATGCTGCAGCAGTGCCTGGGACATTGTTAGAGATGGAATAGGCTTGCCCAGCACCTACGTCTACCATCCTAACTATGCTTATAGCCAACTCGATATTTTACTTTTCCACCTCTCTACCAGGATTTTCTAAGGATCGGGTCTTCTCTAGTGTTTATTATTTGTCAACTAAGTATGTGAAATTACTACACACGACAGCACCCTAACACGCGGTTACGTTACGGGCGACTTCATAAACAACGAAAGTGTACACTCTGACGTGATTTCGTGTGTATCAAGATGATTTTATACAACTTTCAGTGCTACATCCACTCTCACTGGATAAAGATATTTTGGTGATGGTGCTCACTTTAGCATACTTACAACAAAAATGCAAAAAATAAAACCGTGAAACTGAGGGAGTTGGTCTCTTAATTTTGGTTTTTGTTGAAGTGGTTGGTCTTCAAAGGCCGGTCCTTTCATCTTAACTACCGATTTTATTTTGTCAATTTCGCAATGCGACCTTCGCAGCAAAGAATGTAGCACCAGATATTAAATGTCCCACCATTGGGCAATGTTTATAGAAATTATGCACATTTATAAGCTTGTCGGATCGTATTGTAAAATCTTGGAGCCGTCAAAACAAGATATCAAGCCAGAATCTGACGCCCTATCACGATACAGACGCGATTCTCGGTGGTATGGTCACGATTTTTTGTTCGATTAGCGCCCTTATGCCGCGCGCGGTAGGAGCTGAGTATTAGGTACTTTGTGCACTTTTCATACAAATTGATTTTTTTAATTTATTTTCTTAGAATATTAACAAAACATAGTTGCTTGACACCCCTAAACCGCATGGTACAAATCCCTATAGCGTGTGTCATCATAAGTCATGCATGAAATAAAATCACTCAATCAAGTAGGTAATTTAAACAAGTTCTCAAAATTTTATAAGTAGATAACACAAGTTCAAATTCGTGAGTAAAGAGGTAGATCAATCCATAATCAGGAAAACTAGCCTGAGTAGGTATGTATTTTAAACATCACCGTAACTTAATAGTAGAGTAAACCTTAAAAAACGAACAACATCCACAAGTCTTTCCGATACTTAAAAGGGCGTTAGAGCATTATTTCCCCATACAAACGTAGTTCCGGTTTAATTTCTAAACTACAGGCTGGATTTTGCTGAAACTTGGATTATATCAGTAGATGACCAATACGGAGGTTTGCAAATAGTTTTTATAATAAAAAAAAAGCCTGAAAGAAATTAGAACGATGCTTTTTTCGCGCCGAAAAAGGTGTTACTTTCAGCTGTTATTTACTTACATTATTACACTGTCTATTGGAGTCTAACTACCTTGGGAACATCAATAATGTATTGTACTTGTCAGAAAAAAAAAGATTTTTGAAATAGCTAATAATATGTAGAAATGGCAGCTGAACTACGAAAACATTTGGGAAAATAGATCTATTACATTAGAACTACAACTACATACTCGCGAAAGGACACGAACACACGTAGACTCATACAGCCGCATTGCCTCTCACTTTTCCCGCGCCCCGTCTCGCTCTGGGTGAAACAGCTATATAAAACAGCGCTTGGCCATCGCCGAGTTCCCACGGTCCTGAAGGGGCCTCTTAAGCTCCAGCTTCAGGGTTCATGATAGGCCCTCCGACACCTGTATTGTGGCCCGTAGGCCATTGACAGAACCTGTTGTGATTTACTTCATCTCGCTCGCCCTCATTACATTAGCTATTACGAGACACTAAATTCAGCTTTAGTAATTCAGACAGCCTACATTCATAGCCCAGAATTTAAGGTCTTGTCAACTAAACATTCTATTGCGGGTTCAGACGGTTTTGCAACGCCGATCGATACCCTTTGCAGCAAGGCTGTTTTGGCAAACAGGTAAGGCTGGTTTTGCGTGCCTCTTTGTATAAAAATACCAACCATCACGCCCTTATTTCGAGAACACTTTTTTTCTCAGAAATCGAACACACGTTTTTCGGATAACTGTACTTAGAAATATAAGTAGTCGTCGAACAAGCGACCACGCGTAAAATAGTTTTTCGAAGACTCGTTCATTCGAATTCGAATCAGCGCTGTTTGTACCTAAATGTGGTGGAGTCAGCCTTCCTGATTGTCTCTCTCCACTTCGCCCTGTTTCTGGTGTCGTCTTCGGAAGCTCCGCATTCTATGAGGTCTTTCTTGACCACGTCCATCCACCTGGTTTTCGGTCTTCCTCTGGATCTCCGCTCAGGTATGGATAGTAATTTGCCGATAATCATTACAAGAGTTAATTTGATGATTCTACCATAATGCAGATAACCTACCTATGCCTTTTTATGACCATCACACACAGTGACTCATACATACCTGTTTTAGTCATAACATGCACCGCACCTAATAAACCTCATGTAGGTAGGAGCCTAAAGCGTTTATCTGCATGAAGCCGTGGCTCGTGGATTTATAATAAAATTATTGTTTTTATTTCTTTTTTGTTCCATCCTAATGCGATCATCCAAAAGAAACTGCCAGTTGCTTACCAAAATGTTTTGCTTCTTCTTTGTATCGCAATTGGGAAAAACCTCCATGGGTATGCACTGGCTCCCAAGGTCTCAAATCTAGATCTATCCTACTTATATTATAAAGGCGAAAGTTTGTGAGTGAGTGAGTGTGTTTGTTACCTTATAACGCGGAATCCACTGGACGGATTTAGATGCAATTTGGAATGTAGATAGCTGAGACATCAGAATAACATATAGGCTACATATTATCACGCTTTGGTGCTTAGGAGCAAAATAAACACACAAAGATTATCATATAGTGGCTATTTGTATAAAAGTGAACGACACAACCATTTACCAAAGACCCTCTGTCATCACGTAGCGTTGAGCTATTTACTTTCGTAAATCCATCGAAAACTGAACAACGGTGAATTTTAATGCACCAAACAGGCCCAAATGTGCCGCAAAACTCAAACGATGCACAACAGTGAAGAAGTTGTTTTTAATTATCGCTGTCATCAGTCACTGTCACAAAAATAGTATATCAACAAAGCAATAAAGGAAAAATCTACAAGTTTAATTACTCAAAACAGGCAAAAAACATAAGTTCAGTGATAGCTACGTACAATCTGAAAGAGCCAATAAATCCTTACTTTAAAAACTCTGCATCCGGCAGTTGTATCAAAGCTCTTTACAAAGTTGCGGTTGCATCCTGAGATCTTTTGGCCAGACGAAATGGGACGTCCGTTGAGTGCATTGCTGATTGCTGGTTATTCAGGGAAGAATAGGATACCTCGAAGAAAAATAAAGATATGATGTTCTGACCAAAAAATCAGCTGTGCGTACCTACTGTGCAAGTGTAGAGTCCCGAGCGACCATAGGCGCATAACATCAGCCATTGATGGTGTAACATTAGTACTATGATCGCTTTATTTTCATTAAGTAAGTACCTAGGACTGGACACTGGACAGGTGCACTTTTTCATAATATCATAGTCGCCTATTCATTGTTGACAACTCTGATAGGCTTTCCACATACTTCAGACTGACGAGAAGATTGGAGCATGTGAAAATCCCTGAACGGCCTGCGTGGTGGTGTTGCCCGCATGAAAGATATGTGAGAAATAGAGCCAGAAGAGATGTTTTGTTACAATCTTAAACCATACCGACAACTTCGCGTCGTCATACCTGTCCTGATGCTGCACAGTCCAGCTTATCGGATTTCCTGGAGGCGACCCCAGCGCGACGTGTGTGTGTGACACTTTCAACACGAAAGAAGAATAAGACCGACGATTCAAAACGGTTGTTTCAGACTATGGCATCGTAGATGCTAAGAAGACGCGTTGGGTGTTTCAGAAGAGTAGCTCATAGAAAAAAACACTATTCAATGTGATAGAAACAATATGGTTAAGTATCTCCTGATATTATCTCATATTTTCTGGTGTCAGAACCCAATTATTATGATCGTTCTCTTTGAAATGGTATGATGCGATTAAATAAAATAAAATTTCTTAAAGTTTTTCTCTGTTAAGTAACTTTGTGCCTATAATACGAGTAGGTGACGCTAACTAGCTCTGTTGGAGATCTTTTACAGTTTTATTGAACGCCAGAGAGATGTTGAGACCTGTGACGTACTGCAGTGAATGCTGATAAATATTCATTCACCAAACAGCGCAAGCAAACGAGATGTACACACGACAGCACGTCGACCCTTACACGCTAGCACTCTATTCGGTAACGTTACAGGCGACTTTACAACAAAAGTGTACAGTCTGATGTGCTGTCGTGTGTACTTGGGTATCAAACTACGCATTAGGGCTATCTAACATCGGTAGATGCAGTGTCCACAACGACCACAAAGGCCACAAAGTCACGAACACTTGGGGCGAGACCAACTGAACAGAGACAACCCAGACTGAAAGTTTGCAATAAGGAGTAGCAGATTAGCGGACTCAAAATAATAGGATAGGGCTAAAAAGAAAAGATAATCTTTGAGTGTTTCTTGAAATGTAGGTAAATCAGTTAGACGTAGACGCCTATAACAGTAGGTATCTGCATCTTTGCTCCGTTCAGTTTTGTAGAAGCAGACAACAACGCGTGGTCCACGGGATCGAAATCTCGGGCCAACGCTTTGATAGTGCAGGGGGTGTGTTTTAAGTACATCATACCTACTAGGTGGTAAAAAATATGCTAGGTACAATTTGCAAAATCACCACGTTTATCCTTTTTCTTTTAGCCACGTGAATGAAGTCGTGGGCACTAGCTATCAACACTAATATTATAAAGAGGAAAAGTTTGTAAGTATGTACGTATGTAGGGGGTAATCTCCAAAACTACTCATCCGATTATAAAAATCCTTCACTAATGGGAAGCTACGTTATTGCTAAGTGCTATAAGCTATGTTTTATTGTGATAACGGGAAAAAAACTAAGTCTGCGCGGACGAAGTCGCGGGCAAAAGCTAGTCTCTCATACGAGATCAGAATGAGTTTTTTAAACGGATCTGCCTAATACGTAAAGGCCAAATTCAAATGATCTATGATCAAGATATTTCTCGTTACTTCTAGCTAGATGCTCTACATAATGCTTATTGGGTTACAGTCCATACTTAGTGGCTTCTTTTATGTTTACCTATTTTGTCCTATTGCGAAGATGCTTTGTATACCTGTGTGACCTCACAGTCGTTATGAATGTGTTGGCAAAAAGACCATGAGCCACGGAATTCCTTAACGAGGCTCAGTCTGACCGCACAAGATCGCCGAAACTGGTTTCTGCACTCGTATGGACCGTATTTTTTTTTTAATTCATGGCCATTGGCCACGCCGTCATCGTAACGACATTAGGCACTGTCAAAATACGGATAGTATGAGTGAGATTGTGCACTTTTGCTTGTATATTTTAGTAGCTTTTGCCCGCGACTTCGTCCACGCAGACTTATTTTTTTTGTTGTGAGTTTTTCCGTTGTTTTAATGGTTTTTCTTCTATTCGGGGCGGAGAGAAATCCAACAAATCAAAAATCATAAAAATAGGTCCACCCCTTCTCGAGTTATAAATGGTGTAACTAACACGACTTTGTTTTACAATATTAAGATTTCCACTGGCGAGAATCTGATGCCGGATCGATGAAATTGTTAAAGTATTATAAATAAAAAAAGATATGATTTTAAAACATAACAAGGTAAGTAGGACACTTTGGAGGCTACATGAAAAAAAAAAGTCCTATTTAATTAGTTAGCAGGCGGACCATTGCCAAAATTTTCCCACTTTCCAGATATAATGTGATGCCTGGAAATGGTGTATTTACATAGACCAGAATATACACCCTGACATGCATGACACACACACACACACACACACACACAACCCCCGAGCGAGCTTGAAGAATGTAATGAGCACAGTAATTGGCTGTAAACACTTTACTTCAAAGAAAATAACGATCGTTAAAAATCTAGGGCAGATATACTAAATAAATGACTGTGTTTAGAGTTAAGATAAACATAATATTATTGGCTGAATGCAGTGGGTATTTCACTAACGTAGCATCAGAACATACAAATGTGTTTCTTTCATCTCGACCAAAAAGAGTTCAATTCGTGATGAACTATTGAGTATAAGTTGAACTATTGAGTATAAGTATAAGATATCCCATCAAAAACAAAACTTGTAAAAAAAAACCAAGCCTCGCTGCTCAGTTCTTCTACCGTAAAAAGTTTTGAGATCCATGTAATACCAAGTCGGTTAATTTATTCAGTCCCTACTTTTTAAGGGTCCTTCTGTCTTGAGTAATTTATTACGTAATTAGCTAACCTAACAACATCTTATAGTGACCATATCAAAATTAAACATCTTTTATGTTTTAAATAATTAGATTGACTTGGCCATCGCATAAAAACACAAGTAATACAAATTATATTAAATTAGATTATTTAATGCGATTGCCAAGTCAATCTAATTATTTAAAACATAAAAGATGTTTAATTTTGATATGGTCACTATAAGATGTTGTTAGGTTAGCTAATTACGTAATAAATTACTCAAGACAGAAGGACCCTTAAAAAGTAGGGACTGAATAAATTAACCGACTTGGTATTACATGGATCTCAAAACTTTTTACGGTAGAAGAACTGAGCAGCGAGGCTTGGTTTTTTTTTACAAGTTTTGTTTTTGATGGGATCTTATTTCTTTTTGTAGATAGTCCTACTTTTTTTTGCTTTCTACTTCTACGAGTACGTCTTCTACCTTCCAGGGCCCTTAGCCTGTAACGCAACGGTGACAAAACGGGCTCCCAGTTGACGGCTTCAATTACGATCGGGCAACTAAACTTATAGGCCCGGTTTCTGAGTTGAGAATTTTGCTAAGCAAATGGGTAAGTATCGTCCTGTCTCTACAGATTTCTCACAAAAGAGCATGACAGAACGATAGTTAAGTATTTGCTTAGCAAAATTCTCAATTCAGAAACCGGGCCTCTGTCCATCTACTTAATACTTTGCGGGATTTTGGTACAACTTCAAGACATCCCATTCTGGCTTTTTCATTCCGTTGACCATTGTACAAGTTACCTTTGAACATAATAATATGTAGGTAGGTACATATTATGTAGGTACATATTATGTAGGTACATATCTACAACTATTGATTCCATTATAGGATTACAAACTTACATTTGCATTGTACACAAGACAGCACGTCGACCCTTACACCCTACCACTCTACTCGGTTACGTTTGTACACTCTGTCGTGCTGTCGTGGGTACATGTATGCAAATTAAACTTTGTATTCCCATATAAACATATAGGATTACAAAGTTACATTTGCATTGTACATGTATGCAAATAAAACTTTGTAATCCCATATGTTTATATGGGAATACAATGTTATATATGCAGTTGGTGTATCTAGAAACCTGGACTGAAATTGCAAAATATTTTAGTTTTTCCTTGATTTATACACTAAATACTAATTGTATTCTAAATTTGAAGCTTCTATGTATGCTAGAAGTGCCTAAGAGTTTTGATGATCAATCAGTGAGTGAGTGAGTGACAAAATACGAAACTTTGACTAGTTATAATTCTTAAACTACTGGTTCAAATTGAATGAAATTTGAAATATTCCGTGTTTATACAATGCTTTCTTGGTTACAGAAAATTCAGGCTTCTAGTTTTATCCGAAACGAAGTTATAGGGGGGTCGAAAATGGCCTGAACTGCTTCGAGAAAAGTATGGTACGGCCGTGCCGCTTTTTAGCTCGACTTGGTGGGGGCACTGCCGTGCCCCCAGATGAGTATAAGTTAGGCACTCAGGTGTTATTATAGAAATCACATTGTCTTTAATAAAACGGGCACGACTTCTGAGTTCTGATACAGCCCGATCTCAATAATCAGTCATGCCGTCATGCTTTCAAAATATTTGTATCGAATACCTTTGACGGTATTTTCGGAAGATGCTGGGTATATAACGTGATAATGAATCTATAGTTATTGTTCCAAACCATATTATATGACAGTGAAAGTAGATCGGAATCCCGTAAGCGATAATCAAATTGTTTACTAGAAATCTCAGAAGGAAATGAAACAGACAAAAATGATTGTCTCTTAGTCTAATTATAAAATAATTACAGTTTCCTAGTTTGGTTATTATTTTATGGTTCTAATTAAACGCCAGCTTTCTCACAGGTGGTAATAAAAGAGTTAAAATAGTCTCCTAATGGGTTAAAGCAAGATGAGGAAATCGGATTTCATATCCTTAAAACTAATCAACATCAAGTAATTAGGTAGGCTTGTGAAAGAAGAAACTACCGCTTCCCAAGTAACATTTCATTTGGGCCTAGGTTGTAAAAATTGCCTCTAGGTTTTAGAAGGGTTGTACAAAGGTTAATGATTTGCTAGTTGGTTAAATTTAGTATTTGAGAATGATTACTAAGTCCTAAAACTAATAGTTTATTGTTAAAACCTTGAAGTTGCTGACAAGAGTTAACGTTAACGTTATTATGACTTGTGTTTCAAGAGCTTACAGCCTCAGGATCTTATAGTTGTCGTAAGCTACTGATAAGGTTCTGAAAAGGCTGTCATTTAAGTTATGTGTGATCTAAAGGTTAAATTTTTAACCTTGATATTACCATAAGGTTTTGAAAAGTTGAAATTGCTTATAAGTAGTTTCTAAAACCTACCTACAACTTTGAGGTTAGATCAGAGTTGTCTAGGCAAACAAATTAGGACTGTGTGGTGAAAAACAAAACCAATAAGCTGTTGTTTTGAGCTGAAGGCATGATTCAAGTCCTACAGGAATATTTTAAAGCTTGAGAGGCATCCTCAAAACCCGACAGTTGTCTCCGCGACTTCAAAGAATAGGTATACATTGCAAGCATTACGCGTTTTGAAAAATGAACCGACACAGGGTGATACAAAAAAAGGAGTGGATATTTTAAGCGTAAAGTGCGTAAAAATGTTATGAATGATTAATACAACGGTAAGTTTTATTGTTTTTATTATTTACTAGTTGTAAACTTCTGTTCTCTTTAAACTTCGTATCAGTTCGATTTCGCTATTTATTTTTTTGTAATTTTCAGCTGTTCCTTTAAATCGATGAAGCCATTTTTTTCATTTAGTGACACTAATGGAAAGCTGGGTATTCAAGATAATAAGTACACACTAAATTAATATGTTTTTTTTATGAAATAGATGTTTTGGTGAAGGTATTTTTGGAAAGTATTAAAATATTTTTCACACAAAAAAAAATACAAATACCATTTTTTACAGAATGTATGTGTAATAATGGAGGATACGACAACAAATAATAATGAAAAATAAGGGAGGACCATATACCACAAACGTGTTTTTATACTTTTAGAATACCACCCTTACGCCCGGTTTCTGAATTGAGAATTTCACTAACCAAATGCTTAAGTATCGTTCTGTCACTGCAGATGTCACACAAGAGAATGTGACAGAACGATACTTAAGCATTTGGTTAGTGAAATTCTCAATTCAGAAACTGGGCCTTAGGATGGTATACATGAACGATACTTAAACTGTGATCCAAATTGAACTCAGTTTAAACTTAGTTTAAAGTGAGCTCAATTTTGAACTTACTTTAAACTGAGTTCAAAATTGATCTATGTTTAAACTTAGTTTAGTGAGATCGATTTTGAACTTACTTTAAACTGAGTTCTAAATTGATATTATTATTATTCGAATCGAATCGAATCGAATGTAATCGAATCGAATCGAATCGAATCGAAACGAATAGAATCGAATCGAATCAGCTATTGCTAGATTCATACTGATTCAAGTATCAAAATTTTAACTGCCCATATCTCCGAAACGGCTAATGCTAGACCCATGTTTATGGTACTCTAAAAAAAGGACTTGACGAGCTTTATCTGATGAAAGAAACAAAAAGAATAAAAAGTTATTAAACATTTATAAAAAATAAGTATCAAAACTTTAACTGCCCATAACTCCTAAACTGGGGACACTTATAAGTGTTCCTACTTATATTATGTTATATATAAAAAGTAAGATGTAGCCTGTACAATTGTAGGTGCATGTCCCATTGGCTGGGCAAAGGCCTTCTTTAGATTTTTTTTATTATTACTGTCACATGCGTACGTTATATTTGTTATAGATTATTGGTGGAAACATTTTATTGGTTAATGAACAACATTGTCGAAATTCTGTTAATAAGTGTAATTTACAACTGTTATGCTTCCCAATAAATAAAATAAAATAAAATAAAAAAATAAACGGCTAATGCTAGACCCATGTTTATGGTACTCTGAAAAAAGGGCATGACGAGCTCTACCTGATAAAAGAAAAATATAAAAATAAAAAATAAGTATCAAAACTTTAACTGCCTATATCTCCTAAACGGCTAATGCTAGACCCATGTTTATGGTACTCAATAGTGGTTCGCCCCGAACTTTGAACTCGCGACCCCATATCTCAGCAACCCCTCGACCGATTTGGCTCATGTTTGAACTTAAAAATTCTCTTTACCTTATTTACCTGCCCACCTGACGATCCGACTAAATTTACTCAAGTTATCGTCGAACGAACATTCATACATACATACATACATACGTACATACATACATACATACATACATACTAACGCCGGATTGTTCCAGTAGACTCGGAGAACATCGCTCGCTTCGCTCGCTCGTTCAAAAATTAAAAAAAAAAGAAGTATCAAAATTTTAAGGTCCCATAATTATCTCCTAAACGGCTAATGCTAGACCCATGTTTATGGTACTCTGAAAAATGGGCACGACGAGCTCTACCTGATGAAAGAAACAAAAATAATAAAAAAGAAGTATCAAATCTTTAACTGCCCATATTATCTCTTAAACGGCCAATGCTAGACCCAAATTTGTAATTTAATTGAATGGGCGAGCAAAGTTCTCCGAGTCTACTTGAACAATCCGGCGTTTGTATCCATGTTTGTATGTATTAATGTTTGTTCGACGATAACTTGAGTAAATTTTGTCGGATCGTCATGAAATTTGGTAGGTGGGTAAATGAGGTAAAGAAAATGTTTAAGTTCGAACATGAGCCAAATCGGTCGAGGGTTCCTGAGATATGGGGTCGCGAGTTCGTAGTTCGAACCACTAGTTTAATTTGATTCGATTCAATTCGATTCGATTAGATTCGATTGAATTGGATTTGATTTGATTTGATATTGATTTGATTCGATTCGATGCGATTCGAATCGAATCGAATCAATTTAAATTAAATTACTAATTTGGGTCTAGCATTGGCCGTTTAGGAGATACTAGTGGTTCGCCCCGAACTTTGAACTCGCGACCCTCTATCTCAGTAACCCCTCGACCGATTTGCCTCATTTACCCGCTTACCAAATTTCAAGACGATTTCATTTACTCAAGTTATCGTCGAACGAACATTCATACATACATACATACATACAAACGCCGGATTGTTCCAGTAGACTCGGAGAACTTCGCTCGCTCGTTCAAATATGGGCAGTTAAAGTTTTGATACTTCTTTTTTATTGAATATAAAAAGTAAGATGTAGCCTGTACAATTGTAGGTGCATGTCCCATTGGCTGGGCAAAGGCCTTCTTTAGATTTTTTTTATTATTACTGTCACATGCGTACGTTATATTTGTTATAGATTATTGGTGGAAACATTTTATTGGTTAATGAACAACATTGTCGAAATTCTGTTAATAAGTGTAATTTACAACTGTTATGCTTCCCAATAAATAAAATAAAATAAAATAAAAAAATAAACGGCTAATGCTAGACCCATGTTTATGGTACTCTGAAAAAAGGGCATGACGAGCTCTACCTGATAAAAGAAAAAAATAAAAATAAAAAATAAGTATCAAAACTTTAACTGCCTATATCTCCTAAACGGCTAATGCTAGACCCATGTTTATGGTACTCAATAGTGGTTCGCCCCGAACTTTGAACTCGCGACCCCATATCTCAGCAACCCCTCGACCGATTTGGCTCATGTTTGAACTTAAAAATTCTCTTTACCTTATTTACCTGCCCACCTGACGATCCGACTAAATTTACTCAAGTTATCGTCGAACGAACATTCATACATACATACATACATACGTACATACATACATACATACATACATACTAACGCCGGATTGTTCCAGTAGACTCGGAGAACATCGCTCGCTTCGCTCGCTCGTTCAAAAATTAAAAAAAAAAGAAGTATCAAAATTTTAAGGTCCCATAATTATCTCCTAAACGGCTAATGCTAGACCCATGTTTATGGTACTCTGAAAAATGGGCACGACGAGCTCTACCTGATGAAAGAAACAAAAATAATAAAAAAGAAGTATCAAATCTTTAACTGCCCATATTATCTCTTAAACGGCCAATGCTAGACCCAAATTTGTAATTTAATTGAATGGGCGAGCAAAGTTCTCCGAGTCTACTTGAACAATCCGGCGTTTGTATCCATGTTTGTATGTATTAATGTTTGTTCGACGATAACTTGAGTAAATTTTGTCGGATCGTCATGAAATTTGGTAGGTGGGTAAATGAGGTAAAGAAAATGTTTAAGTTCGAACATGAGCCAAATCGGTCGAGGGTTCCTGAGATATGGGGTCGCGAGTTCGTAGTTCAAACCACTAGTTTAATTTGATTCGATTCAATTCGATTCGATTAGATTCGATTGAATTGGATTTGATTTGATTTGATATTGATTTGATTCGATTCGATGCGATTCGAATCGAATCGAATCAATTTAAATTAAATTACTAATTTGGGTCTAGCATTGGCCGTTTAGGAGATACTAGTGGTTCGCCCCGAACTTTGAACTCGCGACCCTCTATCTCAGTAACCCCTCGACCGATTTGCCTCATTTACCCGCCTACCAAATTTCAAGACGATTTCATTTACTCAAGTTATCGTCGAACGAACATTCATACATACATACATACAAACGCCGGATTGTTCCAGTAGACTCGGAGAACTTCGCTCGCTCGTTCAAATATGGGCAGTTAAAGTTTTGATACTTCTTTTTTATTGAACGAGCGAGCGAAGCGAGCGAAGTTCTCCGAGTCTACTGGAACAATCCGGCGTTTGCATGTATGTATGTATGTATGTTTGTATGTATGTTCGTTCGACGATAACTTGAGTAAATTCGGTCGGATCATTATGAAATTTGGTAGGCGGGCAAATGAAATGAAAAGAATTTTTTAAATCGAACATGAGCCAAATCGGTCGAGGGGTTGCCGAGATATGGGGTTGTTAAGTTTATATGGGGTCGCGAGTTCACAGTTCGGGGCGAACTACTAGTTATTTTTGTTTCTTTCATCAGGCAGAGCTCGTCGAGCCCCTTTTTTAGAGTACCATGAACACGGGTCTAGCGTTAGCCGTTTAGGAGATATGGGCAGTTAAAGTTTTGATAGGTACATCTTTTTATTATTTTTGTTGCTTTCATCAGGTAGAGCTCATTGAACCCTTTTTTTGAGTACCATAAACATGGGTCTAGCATTAGCCGTTTAGGAGATATAGGCAGTTAAAGTTTTGATACTTGAATCAGTACACACGACAGCACGTCGACGCTTACACGCTAGCACTTTGCTCGGTTACGTTACGGGCGATTTTACAACAACTTTCGTGTGTACCATGAATCTAGCAATAGCCGATTCGATTCGATTCGATTCCATTCGTTTCGTTTCGATTCGATTCGATTCGACTCGTTTTGTTTCGTTTCGTTTCGTTTCGATTTGATTCGATTCGATTCGATTTGATTCGATTCGATTCGATTCGAATAATAATAATATCAGTTTTGAACTCAGTAATACCAGTTGGTTAAAGTAACTTCAAAATTGATCTCACTAAACTAAATATAAACAGAGATATATTTTGAACTCAGTTTAAAGTTCAAATTTTGATCTCACTTTATACTAAGTTTAAACAGAGTTCAATTTTGATCTCAGTTCATGACCACCCTTAGAGCAGCCTGTAGCTGTTTGTTGAACGAAGGTCAAACGCATGTCCCCCTACAACCAAAACTTAAAAGCAACAAATTTAGCTCAGTGGTGGTTTTCGCAACTGGTAAGTCTTGGACAACTCCTGCTAATAACCTTGAAGCGTTGAAAACAGCCTTGTCGTTTGAGGTAGCTCCGCGAGATTACCTTCAGCTCTTATTTTGGAAAACCTTAAGAGCTCTTAGCTGTTATAGTTCTGAAAAGGAAAAACATAATACTTTCAAGTAATTTCCTAACGTCAGCCATATTTAATATTAAAAAATGAAAAAAAAACGAAACAAAACCAATATTTTAATTAAATAAAGCGTAATCAAATACCATGCGCTACACGATTTATAATATATATTTTTCATATGAATAGTAGTTTGATTTCTGATGTGACTTACCACCGATCACCAATTTTTTTTATTTTATTTTATTAAAAAATCTTCGAAATGTTTATCTTATGAAAGGCCCGTCTTGTATACAGCACTATTATCGTAAAGTTTCACGATGAAGTGCCAATCGCACTATATTTTGATTATTTCCTGACTTTACCAAGCTACTTATTATTTTTATAAACACTTTGCTTATCTAGCCATTTTGAAAGATGGCCTAGAGAAAAAGGAAGGACGCCATTGTAAATAAGTATTTGAATCTGTGTAAAAAATCTTAAACAGAAGCTATTTAAAACTTGTAAGTCCTGGAAAGGTATTTATTCATATCCATCAAAAAGGTTCTAAGTTGTCATAGAGTTACATCCAAGACTAATTTAGAACTTATAAGTTGTCTTGCAAGGTTATAATAACGTTAAATTAAGGTTGTGAAGGTTATATTTAGGTTCTATGCAAGTAGTTCGAAAGGTTCTGGATTTGAGCTATAGGTTGTGCTGTAGCTCTCAGAAAGGTTCTAAAACCGGGGCCCTTTTGGCACTCAGAAGGTAATTACAAGGTTAATATAACTTTATTGAGAGTTATAAGACTTACGAGCAGATTTCCATACAAAGGTTCTAGAACCTGTTCAAAACCTTTCTACAACCTAAAATGTTACTTGGTAAGTAGCTGGAAAGATGTTAATGATACTACAAGATCTCTTACACCGATAGAAAATAAGTTGGTCGGGATCAATTCAAGTTACTGACCAATCGACTTATTTTCACGAGAAACGAATAAAGCTGAGAATTGGTAGACATCGCTGAGTGTAGGAAAAATAGTCTTGCAGGCCCTGATTGAAACTTATAGTTTTGATGCTATTTAAGAACAACTTATGTAGGTCCAGTAGTGTTTGATGTTTGATCCATCTGGTGGTTAAATCTGAAGCTTATGTTAGTTTGAAGTTACATACCTGTGACGTGAGGTCCATAATGCAATCACACAAGGCCTCTGGCAGTGGCGTGAACTGGCCCTGGTAGGCTGGCGTCACTAAGCAGTCTTCAATGTCTCCTGAAACAATGGGATAGAGTATACGTTAATAGAGACAACGGCAGACTGGCCGTTGCGAAACGGACCAAATCACATTTCAGCACTACACGCCGACATATTCGTAACATTTCTCATCCATGCGGACCCCCTTTAGATAGAGCATCCCTAAGAGGTTTAAGAAAATGCTTTCTATCTTTCGTGGTTTTGTCCGTGCGTCATTCAGTATATTATTCAGTTCAGTGCCTAGGTGGGTAAAGTGTTATTCTTCTTGTCATGTTAAAAGCATCGTATTTTTGCAAGCATATCTACGTGCCCAGAACCTTGCCACTACGTAACGTCAGTGTATGGATAGGATAACTGAACACCAACTATAATTTACGACTGTTGACAGGTTCCACAAAACCACAGCCACAAAACGGCGGTTTTAAGTTTTCAAATAAATCAATTAAATATTTAAAACCGCCACTAATGCCGCAGATATTTTCAGTCGCTCTGCATCGAGCCATGTTTGGAGTGAAGCCAAACGTTTTGGATGCCACGGAACAAATGAAAGCAGCGAGTGATCCGGTGGATGGACGGATGTAGCCGTGAAAATACTTAGGCACTTGGAATAGCTGAAGCAGTTTTATTCCTTTGTGGCTATAAAAGTCGAAGAGGAATGGTATGCTCTTGCTGAGTGTTATGGTAGAAAAAAACTGCTTTTTAGATATTTCATTTGCAACATCTCATGTGGGCTTGTCTAGTTACATGTCAAACATTTTTATACTAGTGATCGCCCCGAACTGTGAACTCGCGACCCTATATCTCGCCAACCCCTCGACTGATTTGGCTCATGTTCGAACTTAGAGTTGGCATTGAGATTAACGAATTTTGAGATTTGTAGCTCTTGTAGTTTGAGATCGTGTAACTCTCTGTAGTCAGACTCTAAAAAATATTTTACGATTACGATCCGATCGAGGGTACTCAAGTTATCGTCGAACAAACATTCATAGATATCTACAAACGCCGGAGCCGGATTGTTCCAGTAGACTCGGAGAATATATCTCGCTTCGCTCGTTCGATCAAAAAATTTTATTTGCGCGAACTTTATATCAAAGCTTTTCCATTTATCACAACAAAACCATCAATTTTATGGTACCAGGTACATTCCTATCTCTTGCTGAATCTATTGGGACATCAAGGTTCTAGCTCAGTCCACGGCATCGGTCGTCCCTAGGGGAGTCGCAGCAAAATGCACATTGTGTGGATGTAATTTATTGGACCAGGCTTCGCTTCCAAAGCTATCATGTCCGTTGCTCCCGGGCTGTGTGTGAGTTTATGCTATGGGAACTTTATAAAGATTTTTATAAGGTTAAAAAATTCGCTCGGGACAGGATTTGAACCCGCAACCTTCTTGCATTCCGTGCAGGAGCTACCGAGTCAAGTACTGTCTTTGCGAATTTTCTAATCTCATTGAAACTCGTCTTACGGACGATGGGGCGCCCTAGCACGGGTCAGTGCTTTAGAAAATACAAAAAGTTATGCTATGGGAGTTTGAGTTCGATGTTATGATTTATGAAGGCTTACTATGTTTAATGTGATTCGGTCCCGTACTTTACAGTTTTAGTTAGACGCCCACGAAAAAGTACATTAGGTACTGAAACCTGACTACCAGATGGGTTGGCCTTTAGTACGGTCGGCCACAATCTCAGATACCCCATGGCAGCTCTTACCGCGCGCGGCATAAGGGCGCCAATCGAACAAAAAGGGGTATCTGAGACTGTGGCCGAATGGACATCTACACGTAATGAGATGATTTTTAATACAATATTAACATATTTTAAAAATACCGACTTCACTGGTGAAAAGGTACACTGATATTAAGCTGAAAGTGATGAGAACATAGTAAACACAGGGTAGGTATATGTTTCATGAGTTTCCCAAGCAATCGGCGTAACGAGAGCCGGTGTCAGGACCCAATGTATTAGCGAACAAAATCTATTTATTGGCTACTTAGAAATACGGAACTTTACTGTTTTGCGGACAACTAATAAGCATTCGTAACCTTATACGTACACCATGGAGTGATGAACCAGAAGCATCGCTTCAAACATTGGATTTTAAAAGATTACTGACTATGACTACTGTTCATTAGATAGCATTTGATCTGTACTAAGATCTCCTTTTAAACTATTTTTAGAAGATGCTCTTTAAGTGCATTTTTGCTCATGCAATTTACCTACAAAAATAACCTCGATTCGATTCGATCCGTTTCGAAACATATTTGTGTGCAATTGCATTTATGGTATTATTTAATCATTCAACGCTAATTGAACATAGCAAATCACATTGCGTATTGTAGCGATTTTAAGGAGTCATCTACAACCTAGTCTTGTGCGTGATTAGTACTTACCCAAGACACCACGTCGTCGTCGACCCGACCCTTACACGCTAGCACTTTACTCGGTTACGAATTTACGATATTATGACTTTACAACAAAAGGGTACACTCTGACATGCTCAGCTGTCGTGTGCACCTAAGAGTGCCTTCTCAATCATTTGTCTCTATTTCCTACACACTCTCTTGAGCCAACCATCTCTCTATTTTAGTTTATGTAAAGCCCGATACGGTAAGGGAAATGCCTTCAATCGGCCATTAAGACTTAAAGGCAACTATTTGCTGAACGATCGAAATAAATAAACATTTGATACGCACGATTTCCTTGGTTCAACCACACAATACCCACAATAAACTGAAGTGTTAAATCCTAAGGACTAGGTAAGCTGAGTGTTGGGCAAGCCTACTCTATTTATGACAATACAGAATGTTGAAAGACCGCCAACATACCCGAAAGGTACGCATACTAAACACCAAAACAAAGTAATTTTTCCATAAATTATTGCTGGGAAATGATTTTGGTTTTTTAGGTTATAATTTTGGAAAATATTTTATCACGTAATGGAAGTGTAACGCGGAGAAGTCATATTGCGCAAGCGTTGACATAAACTTACGCTACTTACGCTCGAGGTGCTGATGTTTAGAATACATTGCGGGTTGCAATTTGCGCGTCGTTTTATGTAAAAAATATTCAAAATTTTGATATAATTCCTTGAGAAGAAATGTTAAGTACTTACTCGATACTGAACAACTTTCAACAATTTTTTTTTTAAATGTTGATTTCCCAGGCATGCTTCCTTTTGCAAAAATGTTCGTTATGATGAGGACAATACGTGGTTTCCCGCTTTGTTGGCGGTCTTTTAACACCTTGTATACAGGGCAATTTTAAATAGCATTTTTCTTTAAACACGTCAACTTCTAAATGTGATTTCCAACAACTTTTGTTCTATGACTTTGGTGAAAGCGCATTTTTTGCACAGTTTGTTCTTTGTTTTAGGAAAAAAGCCATTTACTTAAAACCTGTTACTACAGGGTGCACTCTAAGTCGATAGCGGAACTTTAAGTGGGCTATCTACTGATCATTACAAACAACTTGTACTAGGTGGCGAAAAAAATGGAGTGAAAAAAATATCAGCTGTTCCATACAAAAGGTCGACTCAGTACTGCGCCAAATGTATGAAACAGCTGAAATTTTTTTCGCTTCATTTTTGTCGCCACGTAGTACAAGTTGTTTTTATTGATCAGTAGATAGCCTACTTAAAGTTTCGCTATCGACTTAGAGTGCACCCTGTAGTATGATACCTTTTTGTTACAATTTTGCTGGCAATCCACAGTGGGCACGGGTTGTGAAAAGTTACCTTTGCCGAGCTAGTGGGACATTTGGACTAACATCGTAAAGCCACGATGGACCCCGGAACAGAAAGTTTTAAATAGTCGCACATTAAGGCTGTAAGATAGCAGCGTGGCGGGAAGTTAAAATTTTCACAGTTTTTTACATTTTATAGCTAAACTGAGCTATTTTTGTTCATCGATTTTTCGTTCGCGGCAATAACATAGTATTCTTTTCATTATTGTAAACAACAGAACAACAATAATTCAGCCGATTATGTGTTCTTGTCTACCACAAGTTTTTTGGGCAGTGCCATTGCTTCCAGAACACATAATCGGCTGAATTATTGTTGTTCTGTTGTTTTCAACAATGAAAAGAATACTGTTTTATTGCCGCGAACGAAAAATCACTTAACAAAAATAGCTCAGTTTAGCTACAAAATTTAAAAACCTGTGAAAATTTTGAATTTCCCGCGACGTTGCTATCGTCCACCCTTAAGTTCTTTCTTGGCCATGCAGGTAGGCTGTAACATTCAGGTAGCGAGCAAACTTTAGTCGTCATAACTGTTTTCGTCGTATTCCGTAAAGTTGAATCTGCATTGCCCAGTCAGATATTTTCCTAAAGTTGTCGTAAAAACGAGACAGAACAATGCTATAATATTTTACGGCCAGTTAACGTGAAATGCCAAGCAGTTAGACGCAAAGACCAGCAAATACAGTCTACGTTTTATTTCTGAGACGATATCCTGGTTAGGACGTTTAGGTTGATTTGGCAAATAATATAATGTTTATAGGATAGCCGATTTGCTTCACCTCAAACTCATGCCACCAAAAACATTTCATTTAAATTGGTGCCAAGACGAGATCATACACCTCGCACTGTCAAAAAGCTATCAGATCTCATGTAGAGCCAAGCTTCTAACTCTACAAGCCCGAACTTCATAAACTCTACACCTTAGTCAAAATACAAGGTGTTACAAAAGATGCCAACTCTTTTTACAGGGTAATAGCACCCGGTGATAGGGATCACAACCTAAATATTTGTTTTGCTCTACGACGTTCCGTTGATTTTTAAATTAATAAAACGTAAACGCTGTGGCGGGAGAAAAGTATTTTTTAAATATTGTTTTCATTGACTTTCACAATGTTTTAATGCACCTACACCCACAAAAATATTTTTAAATTTGAGCTTATACCAAAACCAAAAAAGTTATGATTTTTTTTTTTCAATTTTGAAGTTATAAAATAAAAATTGTTTTTTTCAACTTTTTTTTACAGAATGACATCCTGCCTGTTGACCAGTAGGTTACACAAACAAAAAGATAGGATGTTTTGTAACACGTTGTATGTGGCTTTTCGCTTGATGCCTATGATTATGATTATGTTGGCCTTAACTTTCTTGCCTGATAGAGCATTTTGTACTTATCAATGTGACTACTGACAATGATTCACGAAGAAAATACATAATATCATTATTTTGTCCAGTCCAATATTATAATTTGTGTATTTTTGATGTACGATTTCAGTGTAGTCTCTCTTAGTTTAATAAAATTAAACTACACTTTTAACGGATTTAATAAGAGTGGAATAGACTGGGGACTTTTCCAAGCGTCAAATTTGACAGCGATTCTAACTAAATCGCTAAACTAAATCTGTGGTTTGGGAACCACAGATTAATAGACAGATTTTGACAGTTATTCTATCTATATTTCAGGCTTGGAAAAATCCTCATAAAGTTTGGATAACAAATAACAAACACAAATTCACCCTGTAATTTCCTGTATATTCTGTTCTATGAACACTGCAGGAGTGTAGTGATCTTTACTGCAGCTCGCCAGTTATTTCCTCATTAGCTTCGTACACTGCGAGGTGCCGTGTCTCCTCTATGAAATTTAATTGGGAAAGTAGAGAAGTACTTTTAAAATCATCAAAATACGCTTATATTTGTAGAGTCTTTCAGCTTAATCGTTAACTTTGAATCTAGTTATCTAGTTACACACAGAAACCGAAGGCGTGGTGGAGTCGACGGCTGTTGTCAGTTGTCATGTCAGTCAGGGTGACATACCTATACAAGGTGTTACAAAAGATGCTAACTCTTTTTATAGGGTCATGGTACCTGATGATAGGGATCACAACCGAAATATTTTTTTAGCTCTATGACGTTCCGTTGATTTTTAAATAATTAAAATGTAAGCGCTGTGACGAGAGAAAAGTATTTTTAAAATACTGTTTCCATAGACTTTGACTATGTTTTAACAGCCTGAAGCTTTTAAAATATAGGTAAGCAAACAACCATATTTTTTAATTGGAGCTAAATCCAAAAGCAAAAAAGTTTTGAAACTTTTACAATTTTGAGGTTATAAAAAAGAGTTGTGTTTTTCAACTTTTTTTGCAGATTTGTCATTATGTTGATCAGCAGGTTACACCCTGTAAAAAGAGTTAGTATCTTTTGTAACACTTTGTATAATTATCGATGGGTTTGACACATCGCGTCGCCAAAGCTCCCACTTGTGTGTGAAGTCTCAAATAAATTCAAAGAATACAGAAAAAACCGCATTCGGCTCCGCCACGTCAAAATCGATTTTCAAAGACAAAAATCGGAAGCGTATGAAAATATACAGATGACTGGATCAATGTTCGATAGCATGGGTAAGTATACAGCATGGGTAAGCAAAGGTCTTTGCACGTCCTGAGCAGGAATAAGGAAGCGGCTGACACAAAAGATCCCACTGGGTCGAAATGTCCCGGGCTCTTAGCCTGGCCCCATACTGATAAGATAAGATAAGATGGGTAAGTATTTAAAAAAAAAAAACGATTTTGACTATACCCCTTGTATTTACGTTTTACCAGTGCATAAAATTCTATGCACCACAGACAGAATCCGTAATAAACCCTATTCACTCTAGCTCAGTGGTTCTTAACCTTTCAGTGATGGCGGACCATTTGACAAAATTTCTGTCTTGCCACGGACCACCAACTGTTTGGAGCTAATACACGTAAATTTAAATGAATAAAGGGTTGTTTTATCTACAAATAAAATACTCATACAATTTATTCAAAGCTTAGCGTATTTTGTTTAGTTTTTTTTTTCTAATAGTAATATTACTGTACTCATATTTGTATTTTTCATAACAGAGGTTTCCTTAGTTGTAAATATGACAAACGCGCGCAGCGCGCCCGAAAATTCACCGGTTTTTAAACGGTTTTATTTAGCTCACCCCGTTTGTTTTATTTATTCTTGGGTCAAATTTAGTAGTTCAAATTTCACCCTCTTCCTGTCAACCGATTAATCTGAAATTTTGTATACACTTTGGATTTTGGTGACAATACAATTATGTTTATTCATTATCATTATAAATTCAAGATGGCCGCCGCTACAAAATGGCGGATAAGTTACGTTTTATTAATCCCATCAATATGGGTATCAAATGAAAGGGCTCAACAAGCAGAATACAATATACTATAAAAAATTGAAATCCAAGATGGCGGCCGCTACAAAATGGCGGATAACGTAGGTTTTATCAATCCCATCAATATGGGTATCAAATGAAAGGGCTCAACAAGCAGAATACAATATACTATAAAAAATTGAAATCCAAGATGGCGGCCGCTACAAAATGGCGGATAACGTAGGTTTTATCGATCCCATCAATATGGGTATCAAATGAAAGTGCTCAACCAGTATAATACAATGTACTATATGAATTAAACAGAATGCGAAATAAAAACTAAAAACTAGAAAATAAAAATAAGTAAAAAAACTTTTTAAGTTAAACGGTTTTATGTTAAACCTACATTGCAATGTTTAAGATAAATGTACTAAAAACCAAAAAATAATAAAATAGATACAGTCGTGGGAATTATAAACATATGCATAGACTAGACTAAAATAAAACCGTGGGGCACGTCAACTGCCTAATTATAGTGTAACATTACAAAACAAACATTTTAATCAACGATTGTAGACAATTGACGTGCCCCACGGTTTTATTTTAGTCTAGTCTATGCATATGTTTATAATTCCCACGACTGTATCTATTTTATTATTTTTTGGTTTTTAGTACATTTATCTTAAACATTGCAATGTAGGTTTAACATAAAACCGTTTAACTTAAAAAGTTTTTTTACTTATTTTTATTTTTACACTAAATTATGCCTTTCAAAACCACTAAATGTCTAAGACATTTTTTCTGGTGGCTTCGCGGACCATTTCGGGTGCCTCCGCGGACCACCAGTGGTCCGCGGACCATAGGTTAAGAACCACTGCTCTAGCTAAACTAAATAAGGCTAAGCCTTATCAACTGCGCCACAGCCCTCGGCGCTCCTACAGTGCATCAGGTACAGTCTACCGCAAAAAGTAACACTGTAAGGCTGGTATTAATAGTCCTCTGAGATCACCTACTTGAGATCGGTCTCAAGTAGGTGAACTCAGAAAACAAAAATCACCGACTTGAGACATTGGCTTATTAATAAACCTATCTTAGGCGCGAACTTGAGTCCTCGATTTGAGTAAAGAATGAACTATTTGAACGAATGATACCATTTAAGGTTCAAAATGTGGTCAAAAAGCTTAAACCCAACTCAAAAGTACTAGGCGCCCATACATTATAAAGAGACTATTCGAAAAGGCACAACCTGAGTTTGGCCTCCTTTTGGTCTATAAAATTGTCCATGGTCCGGTGTTATTCAGTTGGCAACTTGTCATTTCTATAATAGTCCAGGATTCCACAAACATAAAAGTGATGTTACAAGATATAACACGAACTCTACTCGAAATAGATACTCGATTATAATAACTAGTGGTTCACCCCGAACTGTGAACTCAGGATGACTAACTTTTTGCTAACCCCATATCCACTCTTCGTCCGATTTGGATTTGGATATTAGAATTTTAAAATTCTTTTAATTCCATTAAGCCGCCTTTATATTTTTATGACGACACAATCATTCATACATACAAACATACAAACATACTTCGATCGCTCGTTCAATATGACGACACAATTTTGTAGCGGCACCCTGGTCTAGACAAAAAGGATCAGATCTGACTCGCTTCAGCCATTTTTATTCAGCATTGTTATTCGTTACTTTGGCAACAGAGAGCTTGATCTTGAGTGAGTAACTCAGCATATTAATAAAGCAGCGCTTACTTGAGACCGATCTCAAGTCCTCGACTTGAGTCAAGAATGAACTATTTCAACGCTTGAGTAAAGAATGTACTAGGCTACCATACATTAGAAAGAGGCTAGCCACAACCTCAGTTTGACCTTCAAAGAGGTTCGTAAGGTGAACAACTTTTTTCACGGTTTTCAGAACTGTCGAATAAAAGAAAAAACTTTTTCTACTGTCAAACATCAGTCAAACTACGAAAATAATTATTATAAAAATGTCTCGTAAATTCTTGTGATTTTCAGTATATTGAACGTTTTAGTCGGTTATGGATAATAAGTGGCGCCAGAGAGGTTATTTTCAATATTTTGGCCGAAAAATATCATGCCGGAAACTTCCAACAGAGAGCTTCAGTTCATTCGAGCTTCCGTTATTCGAGCTTCCGTTTTTCGAGCTTCAGTACCTAGCGGACCCAGTTGGATGACCTCTACAAACGAGTTGCTGACAAGACAGGTATTTATTCACTATAATTGTATAAAATATACATAGTTCACGATACAAGTTACAGATATCGTCTAGTTCACGATACAAGTTACAGATATCGTCAGTTAGGTCTTTAAAATACCCCATCATCAACGTTTTTTGCGCATTTAATATAACTTTAGAGGTTATATTTACGTAGAGAAAGTAGTAATTTGCCAAGCGAATTTATAATAAATTATAGAGCGACTGCAAACCTAACGTTTGATCGTTGCGCACATCATTCTACTACATTAATGTTTTATTTTGATTACAGGAAAATCAGAAAGTACCTACTGTCCGACGCATAATCGACGAAGTTAGGGCGTTATGATAAGAGGGATAAAAACCAAGGCATTTTAGAACACCAGCTTTGGTCCCGAAACCTGAAATAATGTGTGGAGAATGAACACATAAAATAAGGGGAAGAATACTCGACTCAGCGCAAATTCATGTCAGGTGTAGAAATTTTAGATGATGATTAGGAAACAATATTGTATTAATAAATATGTTACAACTCTCGCAGGCTTGTTTATTTTCCAATTAGAAAAAAAAAAAGATAATTATGTAAAATTAATGAAGGTCTTCCCTATTCAGATTTATCTTCAAGTATCAATTTACTGAATACCTACTACTCGTATGAATGATACCACACCCTCAAGTTTTCCCTACTATATCCGCTTTATATTTTATGCATGCCTAGTAACCTCTATGGTCCAACTGGGCTTTGAAGCCGGCAAATTGTCTTAAAAAAACTAGGTACGAGTAAAGAGGTTTGAATTGTATGTTGTGCTGCCATCTACATGATATGTATCATACTACATGAAACTTTCTGTCACCAATCGCCATATAAGAGATTCCGGATGTTTATGCACGCCTAATACCTTCAGACCATTGACATGACGTCATTCACGTTACAGCACTCAAATTCTATTGTACACACGACAGCACGTCAAAGTGTACACTTTTGTTGTAAAGTCGCCCGTAACGTAACCGAGTAGAGTACTAGCGTGTAAAGGTCGACGTGTTGTCGTGTGTACGTGCGTTTCACGAAATAATTCCCTTGGATTGTACAAAAATAGTCCCTATTACATCGTAATAAGAGTTTCGTCAAGGGAACTCTTTCGTGAAACGCATTTTGCCCGGATTTTCAGTAAGGAAAGAGTTGAAATATACTTTCTGCCTTTTTATTAGTGTGTGGTGTAGTTTCTTACAAGATTATGGGAGCCTGCAAATAGCCTGACAACACTTCTGTATTTGGCCAAGTACAAGCTCGTAGCTTCTGATTCTACCATGCCTTTATAGGTAGTAGGTATTTGAGTTTTAGATGGTGACGCGGTGGTGGCATAATGGGTAGAACAATGGACTCGGAATCGAGGGATCCTGGTTCGAGTCCCGATGAGGGCATGTACCCTACCCATGACATTAATTTATTTCAAAGTCGCATACATACCACTCCCTGACTGTGAAGGAAAACATCGTGAGGAAACCGGAGCGTCTGAGGCTATATACCAAACTAAACTCAAACTTAGTACCAGCTTATTTTTTTAAACCTCAGCTCCTCGGAGTTCTTTCTTGGTAATATGACTGTGGGGCTCTGAACTGCTGGAGTTTTGCAGCTCGAAGAACTCGGGCTGGTAGAAACACTTTTCTGGCTAGTCATAGCGATGTGGTAGAGGTGCCGGTCGAATGACGACGACAAATGATTTCACACCACAAGGTCCCTTTCCACGTAACTTCCGATGTCGACGATGGTCCTAAGTATATTGTTAAGCTGCAACTTCTTGCGGTAGGTTCGCTTTGGATGCGCGCTGACTAAACATCATTTTTGTATATTAATTATCAAAGAAAATAACTCCCCTTCTTGCTTTGCGTAGTCGGGTAATGAAAAACACGAACTTGAGTCGGCTATCGCCTGCACTTGGAAATGACAGTCGCAAGTCTGGTCTCAAGTAGGTGAACTCACGTAAGATGTGTCTATTAATATGCCAGCGACTCCGGTCTCAAGTAAGTGATCTTACAGCTTCTTAACATTTTATGCATGCCTAGTACTCTAAACCACGTTGTATTGAAATTGAGACGTCACGGACTGTCAAAAGATGAATGACTCACTCAATTCCGAGCTCAAGTCGGCTCTATTAATATGGCGTCGACTCAAGTAAGTCGACTCACTCAAGCAAGTCGGCTAATGTCAATGTCAATCTCAAGATCGTGTCTATTAATAAGCAAACAGCTACTCAAGTTTGACATTACCCAAGGCTTGACATTTACCTCCTTGAGATCGATCTCAAGTAGGTGAACTCAGACGACTATTAATACCACCCTTAGCATGACATGAAAATTGCCGAAAACTCAAAGGTAGAGAGGGCAGCATCAGTAGTTACAGCGGTATAGACGTGTGGAGTTTGCAGGATTCTCTATGATTATTATTTTATCATGCGGTTGTCAAGCTGGGATCTTTGGTAAAATAAACATGTAACAAGAACGCTTATTTTCTTATTATCTACAAATATTACATTGGCGACGAGGATGGGATACGAACCCACGCGTGCAAAGGCAAATATTACAAGACGGTGATGTTTCAAGTTTTTAAATCGACCCTATCGAGCTTTCAAATTATATGTTTGATTTCGTAGGGGTACTGTCGGTAAGTTTTTGTTCCAAAGTAGCTTGTGTAAATGTTGATGAGCTGCCGTGTCGTTGAAGGTGGAAACCACCTTTGTTCCCACTATACCAGATTTACAAAATACTAGATTCCCAAAATACCAGATGACCAAAATTCCATGCCTCTTGATATGATTGAACTTTTGATCCTATACAGGGTGGATTTTTGAGACGGGGCTGTAAGGGCAGGTACCTTAACCGTTATAGTTACAGGAAAATGTTCTTACAAGACCTTCCATAACTTTTTGAGATATTATGAACTGCATTCACAGATTCTGGAAAATTTTTACAGCCAGCGAAAAAAAATTTAAATATCATTTTTTTTTATGCCAATCGATCCTCTTTCAAGTAGAGATTAAAAGACTGTAAGGAGCAAACTGAGGTTCGAGTACTAGAAATGTCAGAAATTCACAAAAACTTTCCCCATACATTTTCTATGAAAGAAAAAAACTTTATTTTTTATAATGCCGTTCGATCATCTTTCGTGTAGGGATCAAAAGATTCTTTGGAGCCAATTGAGGTTTGAGTGCTAGAAATGACAGAAATCGGCAAAAACTTTCCCCCAAACAAAATGTACGCGGAGAAGTTTTTCGCTATTTCTCACATTTCTTGTACTCAAACCTAAGTTGGCTCCTAAGAGACTTTTGATCAACATTTTCTTGGCATTATAAAAAAAAGTTTTTTTTTTTCATAGAACATGTATGGGGAAAGTTTTTGTAAATTTCTGATCTCTACATGAAAGAGGATCGACTGAGATAAAAAAAAATTTTTGGTGCATTTTTTTCGTTGACCGTACATTTTTTCAGAAATCTGTGAAACCAGTTCATAATATCTCAAAAAGTTATGGAAGGTCTCCTAAGAACATTTTCCTGTAACTATAACGGTTAAGGTACCTGCCCTTACTGCCCCGTTTAAAAAATCCACCCTGTATTATACAGCGCGTAGTGGCATACCTCCACTTCACTCGAGATGTATGTAATAGGTCTTTTTTTTATGGAGTAGGAATAACCCACAGGAACTTGCAACTTGCGGAGCTAACTAAGCCACGAGGTTTTGTCGCCGGTCCTTCCAAATTGGCTTTTTGCCTTCTTATTGCATTTGCGGGTCCACAAATTCGTAAATTAGTGCAAGAATCGAGCAAAATTTTTGCACTTGCAGATGTGGCCGAGTGTGGCTGGTGGCTAAAACAATGGCGGTGCCTAGAGCCCTACGCTTCGGACACTCGACCTAATTCGCGGGGCTGCAGGATTAATTTGTGAATCTGGCATGGTTAGGTGGCTTTCTTCTGCACTAATTATTATTATGCCTACAAGCTTTATACAGGGCAGTTTTTTAATAGCTTTATTCCTCAGACACCCCAACTCTAAAATGTGATATCCTACAACCTTTGTTCTATTACTTTGATAGAATCAAAATTTTTTTCCATTAAAAAAACGTTCTTGAATTTATTTCTAGCGCAGAGTAACAAAAGCCATAGGAGAATAAGAAACGTTCAATAAATAGAAAGTATGTTGTAAGTAAACAAAAGTTGTTGGAAATCACATTAGAAGTTGACTAGATTAGGTTCCGTGGATTCGATTATACGGAGGTCGATCTTCCGAACGACCGCTTGATCCGAACTGTGACCTTATTTTAATTTCTTTTCACCCCGAAAAGTAATCCTATGTCCTCAAAACGCATCTGCAATGAATACCAATCACTGCTATGCAAATTCTAGGTACTATGAAAGAGGCAATCTAAGGACATATCGTAAAGGGGCAATTTTTAGGGTTCCGTACCCGAGGGGTGCCAAACGGGACCCTATTACTAAGGCTCCGCTGTCCGACTGTCTGTCTGTCTGTCTGTCTATCTGTATTTCTATCCGTCCGTCCGTCCGTCCGTCCGTCCGTCCGTCCATCTGTCACCTGGCAGCCGCTTGGGCTTGCCAACTATCCATGTCCCTATGGAAGCCAAAATAAATCGTAGAGTTGGTAAATACCACTCAATAACCACTTTATGGGACTTCTCTTCAAAGCAACAGTTAACCCCTCAAAAGCATGCGTAGGACAAAACTGCCGTTACGTCCACGTCTCGAAACAGTACCTAATGACCACGACAAACACTACCCGTAAATACACTCGTTAAAATCAGGCGTCAACAGCTATGAGGATTGTCGTCTCTAGTGTTAAAGTCCACGTTGACATAGCTCTTGAGTTCGCAGGTCTTTGAATAGTTTTTCCACAGGGGCGTATAAAGGGGATACAGAAGGGGGCGCCAAGCGGTTGCGCCGGACAGCTGGTTTTGTCGCGCTACAGAAGCGATGCCAACGCGCTACTATCGCAATACAGCATCGCGATTGTATCGATGCAAACGCTTGAACGTATCGGAAGATATCGGGGAGAGAACGGAGGGTGGCGCGCAAATCGCGTTTGCATCGCGTTCGCGACAGAAGCGCGACGGTATCGCGTTTGCATCGCGACTGAATCGTGGTTACGGTGGGCGAGGGCACACCCGCATCGCGACTGTATCAATAATATACGAATGCGCGACAGCATCGCTACAAAAAGTGGCCGTGGGCGAGGGCTCTAAGAGTATTTTGACAAAATAATGTTCAGTTGACAGCACGTACATTTTCGTCATAAAGGCTGCCGTAAGAGTGAAAACATGCAAAGGTCGACACGCTCGGATCCTTATTCGTTCGACGCATGCCGCACGCGATTAGAGCTACCATGGGGTATCGTGGCGTGTCACCCATTTAAAAAGTGAGACAATTGCATTTATTTTTAATAGACTAAGGTCCGATTTTTCAATCGCCAGCAATCGTAAGCACTATTCCTAGGAATAATTTGAAAATGGGACTAATTTTGTATGGGCTATTGGTCGAATAACTAACTGAGGCTTTAACTGAGGATTAAAAAATCAGGCCTTATGCCCGTTTTCACCAACGACCCCTAATTTTAAAAGGCCTTTTAACGAAAGTTATTTGCACCTCTGCAAGTCTATGGGGCATGGATGAAGGATCATACACACTCAACTCATAACGCTTGTGAGTGGAATTCGTATGGTCCTTCATCCATGACCCCTAGACTTGCAGAGGCGCAGATAATTTTCGTTAAAAGGTCTTTTAAAATTAGGGGTGGTTGGTGAAAACGGGCATTAGATTCTTAAATCCTGAATAAGAACCTGTGCCGCAACATTGTCAAGTAAATGTAGTGTTATGTTTGGTTGAGAGCACAGTGCTCGATTTGTGGTTTGAAATGTCATGTTTGTTGCCATTTGCAAAGTCCGGCAAATGGGTTGGCTAATAATGTATTGAAAGTTTGAATTCCAAAGAAAATACCTGCTTTTGCTGAATTGCATCTCGTATGTTTTTGGCTCGTACGGCATTCATACCGAATTAGTTTACAGACATATTTTTCAAGCTACCTATCTGATAAAACTTCGGCCTTACAGCGTTTGGTGGCATCTTCACTCACACTATATGGAAGAAGTCTATTTGAAACATACATGTCGAACCACCTACTAACTATTGCTACTTGCAAATTATGAAGGTGCAACGATTTTCAAAGTTATTTTTTCCTCGGGGGAAAAATTTTCATTCATTCAGCTAATTTGAAGCTAAAATGGGTATTTTGTTGTTATAGATTTATAATCAAGTTCGAAGCGCGATAATATGCGTTGGTGGGTTTCAAGGCAAAATGCATACATATTTTCAGTCTATACCCTACCTAGATCTGGTAGTCTCTGTTTCCATATGGCTTGTAAGAAATTGGAGATCACCTTTTGTGTGGCAAGTGGAATACTATACAGATGCAAGGTGGAATGAAGTTATTATAGTATTTAAATGAGCCGCCTGAATTTACAATGAAAGTTATCTTTACGAGCTGACTTATGTTGCGCGTTTTATATTGACAAAAACTTTACACCACGGTACCTAACTGCCTATAAAAGAGGAGAGGTGGCAACTGTATTTTTACTAGTACATACCTATTGATGAATAAGACATTAGCTGAGAACATCAGGGCCCTTAGCCTGTAACACAATGGTGCCAAAATGGGCTGTCAGGTGACGACTTCAATTACGATTTGCTAACGCTGTCTGTCCTTTTAATGTTTTTGTAGTACAGCAAAGAATATTATGATTCTAATTCTAGAGGATTAGTTCTCTGGTTGTAGGAGAAAAACGAGGAGAGCCCGGTTTTGTCTTTCTGCCGGGACGCCATTGACCCGCCATTGCGTTACAGGCTAAGGGCCCAGTTGTTGCAAACATTTGTATTTCTGTGCACAAAAAAAAAAAAAAAACTGGCCAATTGCGAGTAGGATTCGCGCACAGGGGCATATAGACAGACGGACAACAAAGTGATCCTTTAATGGTTCCGCTTTTCCTTTTGAAGCCTGGAACCCTAAAAATGGTCTGGACAATTAATTTCTGCCCGGTTTCTGAATTGAGAATTTTACAAAGTAAATACTTAACCATCGTTCTGTCACGCTCTTTTGTGAGAAATCTGCAGAGACAGAAGGATACTTATGTACCCATTTACTTAGCGAATTTCTCAATTCAGAAATCGCCAGTAACTGTTATGGCCCCCATAAAGTTGTTTGATGGACGAGTAGAATAGACATCTGATGCTAGACGGTCTCTTCTGTAACAGGAACTTACTGCACGTGTCTACGACACCCAGCTGGTTACGATCTTGAACCATCACAAGTATGATGGTAATGACGCGGCAGGAAGCCTAATGCAGAAATATCGTCCATAACGACTTCCTATGCCATTGTTTCATCATTACCATGACAATCATCGAGTGGGTGGACTGGGGCTATAAGCATTACGGTTTATTGCCATTCGGGGTTCTATAAAATTGTCAATTTTATTTCAATGCTGTAGGTAGAGGGCCAAGTGACTTTGTAACCCACAGCATTACAAGAGACCTAAAATAATATAAATAAATAGATAAATCCTGATCGCGGCCCCACATTAAATAAATAGAAATAATGTAACTAGCTAATCAGAGAATTTAAAATTAATTATTATGGCCTTTGACATGATCGTTCTAGTGGTAGGACCTACATTATGAACCCGAATTAACCAAGACTCTTACTAGGGAAAGTATGTAATCTCTTGGAAAGCTGGCTATAGTGATAACAAACCTATCAGTGAAAATAATAGAATATTGAAGTGATTAGTTGTAAGAAAAGTAATAGTGATCAAACAAACGTAAGTAATTAAATGAATAAACCTTCCCTGCCTTCTTTATTTCTAGTTTTAATTGCCTAAATGCTAGAATATTAATGCTTAGCTAAAGGAAGCTTTTAGATAGATCAAGGTGAATTTATAATGCATAATTTAACAAATATTAGTGCGATGCTTACTAGGACAATAACGTAGGTATGTATGCCGCAAAGTTAAAAGTACCCTACTCATTCAGTGTAAAAGATAGTAAAGGAAATTAATTAGCTAAATTAAAGTATTTTGCCTTCTTTTACTACTAGATTGAAACTCATTATCAACTTCTTAGTAGTTAAATTATACTGAGACTTCATTTAAATACTGTGAACTTTACTCAGACATTTTTACATTGAAATAAAATATAAATATTAGAAATTCGATAAAGTGAATTAATTGTATGCTAAAATTCATACAAACATTTTTGTTTGTTGGTAAAAGGACAGCTCCGACCCGCTGAACCTAGTAAACCTCACCTCTTGTGAATTGGGTTTCCCTCCAACTTTTTTTCTCTAAAATAATTTTATTACATTTAACTTTACTTTATTCATTGAAATAATTTATGAGTACCACTGGTTCGTAAAGCACTTATCATGAAGAAAAGAACCAGCAAGAAACTTCACATGTGTGCTTCAAGATTTTATAATATTATACAACAAAGTTATGTCGTCTCTTTTGGACATAAATTGTTATTGATTTCTTCTTTGAAATTTACATTTAATATTGAGTAAAATCTATGTTCATTTGCACTTCATTCTTGTGCTGAACAAGAAATATTAGTAAGTATTTATTTTACTTAAGTTTCAAATCCAATAATAAAATACAGGCAAATTCTCTGCAAAATTTACATTATTATAATATGAATCTTTATTTTGTGAATGATTAGACTTCCTTTATCTATCATTTCACAGTGCAAGAATTTACAACTTGAGAAGCAAATTATTATTCCATAAATTTTAGAATAAAAAGGTTTTAGTTTCAATAAAAATATACCCTTAGGTAAATTCAAAGATCAATAGAACTAATTCTTCACTAAATAGCTCTGATCCTAACAGATAATTCCATTTATTTGGAAAAGTAGTTTTTAAATTTCTACCTTCAAATATTTCCCATTAGATTTTTCTAAAAGGTTCACAGCTCAAACTCCTTGCTAGGCAGTTCGGATGCGAAGATGAATATTTATTTATAATGGTTATGAAAATGTTTTATAACACTTTATGATTTTATAATATCAGGTTAGTCTCTTTTTATTAGACTGAACTGAACTCTATTTATTGAGTTTAATTATAAATTGGTATAATTTTATTTCCTACCATCATCGTGCTGAATATTCATAAGGTAAGTTATCTTAAGGTTTGGATCGAATGTTACACCAAATCTCAACCCGTGAAACGGAGACACTGAATCATATCAAAAACAATCCTTGTTTGCTAGACAATTTCACCCACATGGTATGAAGATTGACTAAGGTACTGCTTTGCTTGACCTCGGATAATTTTCAATACAAAACACTGACCCATTCCCCAAGCTAAAACTGATGCAAAATTCAATAAAGAAGTTATTTGGAAGGTTAAATTGCCTAACTAAGTTATTGACTCCCAATAAAACGCGATCCCTAGCCTAATGTGTCTATCGCCCAGCCTATCCCTCTAACCCCGCAATTTCTACTGTGTTGAGACAAGCTAGAAGCAATCAGCTTCACATTTACTTTAAACGTGTAGTGTGTGATGTCAAATCTTCGATTGTGCAATGAAGATTTGCTAGCAGAGTGAAATTAAGAGAAAGCGCTGTGGGTTCGCAGCTAGGTGTGTACCTAAGTGTGTCCCTATAACCCAAAAGTGTCAAGTTTGGGCGGTGGGATTGGGTTTATGCCGTAAACTTGACTTTTCCCTATATGTTTGTGTATAGATAAATATATAAATAAGGCTGCGGTGCAAGGGTGTATCCAGAGTTTTGTCAAATAAGCGCTCGCTCTAAATAAACCAATGCCCGAGTAGCTAGCAACTCGTAATAATAAAAAACGAGGAGACAGCGGCTACACACTATTCTCTAACAAAGAACCATGTCTTTGTTATTGCCTCACTAGTGAATCTAACAAAACTTTAAAATATAATTGATTGTTCTTTGCGTAAAATAAAACAAAGTCACTTCCACAATATTCCTGCATCTCCAAGGCACACCTTAGCAAGACACAAGAATACTATTTCAGCAACACTCAACTAAGTTAAATTACAAAAGCACGAACTTCAAAAACAATCAATTATTTCGACCGCGATAACTAATTGCCTCTGCGCTGATAGAAATCCCTTCGCTATGCCTCCGCAATTCATAGAACCACGAAAACACCACGTTAGAATCTCTCCGAGCTAATCGCTATAATCAAATTACCAAATATAATCAAGCAGAGGCTTCCCAAGAAATCTGTCGCCAGGGAATCAACTACAAGATCAAAAATGTCGTACTAACCCAAGGGGTACCTTGGCTCTTAGTCTGACACACTTTGGCAACTCAAAAATGCAACCAGCAAGGTTCAAGCGAACAACAAGACTCTCAGTTATTTGAAATAATCACCAAAGTTAAATTCACTAGGAAAATCCGACGAATAATAATCGCTCCCGCTACCGCGCTGGACGTTTTATACCCCCTTCTCCCATGCTCCAAAAATTCCCTATGAAAAACTACTACTTCAGTTCGAAGAAGAAAATAAAGATAGTCCTATACTAATTATCACATAGGTGTGAAAGAGTGAGAGAAAATGACGACATTTCCTCCATTAAAGTAAAACATAGAACTGAAAGAATGAGCTAGAATATATGAAACATGTCACAAGCGTGAAAGGGTGAGAGATATTCCTCATGAAACAACTTCACTTCACTCTCCAAGGGATCCCTAGGTTTCAATGAAAACCCCGTAAACGTCAACCTACATGAAGTGCAAGGGATTTCCATGATGGCGGCCCGTCAATACCAAATTTTATTTCCAAAACCCGAAAACTCCATTAACGTATCACTACATTCAAATTTTGAATATGCGATGGCCGTTTGTTGGACAAATCTCGCGCCAATATCTATCTACACTTGGCCTCTGCCTTGATAATATTGCCTTGATAATTCTCAATTAAATGTAAGGAACCCAGTAAAGGAAATTTAGTGGTACTTCGCGTTTTCAACTCAATGAATCCTAGTACTTCGCTTTTTAAACTTAGTAAATTCAAACAATTCCTAATACTGCTGAAGTAGTTCTTCCTCCTTCCGCAAGATGTCGCCTATTGGTTAGTTCCCTCTTTGCCCTATAGATGGCGTTATGATTTTCTTATTAATATTTATTTGATTAGTTGAAAATTGACAACGTAGTTCCCAATTTCACAAACAGATGGCGCAATTATTTACATGATAATTTCTCATTTTATTTATTTATTTGTGAATGTTGGGCGAATCGATTGGAAAATCAATCTGGTTCGTCTCAGCGCCCCTCGAAGATTGTGGAAGTGAAGAACTGAAGCAAACTTCTACCCCAAAGAAATTAAATGACATTCACAAATGACTCTATCAAAGTTTATGAACACTTCCCCTTTGCTGTATTCTTTTTGTGTGTGGTGTGTATTTTAAACCAAATAATAGTCAACCACCTCAGAATATGAATAACAGAACAGCTGACGTCTGAATCATGTAAAGCAACTTCTCGCCCAAGATTTACGGAGTCCATTGTTATGAGGGAAGAAAAGGTTGTGAATCTCTTCTCTTTCATAAGGAAAGAAGGTTCTTTCATGGAGCCTCCGTTTTCATCATTGTACTGCGCAGCTCGATAAATGAACTTCCCCCTCTATAGACCTAGAGACAGTAGCCTCTCCCGACCATCCTTTAAGATTGATAATTTACTATACAAGTCCTTCCGTCCCATATCCCGATATCCATTTAACGAAATCGCATCATAAAATTTGGTGTGTGTTAAAGTATGTGAAAGGAGAATCAGCCTGATGTCAAATCTCGAAAAATTTAACTTAAATTCTTCTCCTCCTTCTTTAGCCATGTTATCTCAACAATTCTAAAGCCAGAAACTTTTTATTCCAATAGTAAAGTTTCAAAATATCAACGTGTCCCAAGCTAAATATAAAATTCTTATTAATATTGACACCAAGAATACTCAAACGTTTGTTATGATTCTCCATTCGCACGACTTAGTGTGGGGAAAATGATTGCCAAATCAAATGGCTGCATGTAGAGTAAGACCTCCATATAAGCCTGCTTTGCATGAGCGTGTCTCTTGAATGACGGATCTACAATCTATGCCCATCTCTTATAGGAAGGTATTTGTTAGTGTGTGTGTATCAAAGTTTATATGTTCATAAACTTGGCTTCTTCCCGTATAGAAATCTTTTGATTCAATTAAGCCCTTTTTGACATACATATAATAGAATATTTAAGTAATAGTCAGTCAAGTCAATAAATAGATTTTAGTCAGGATAATAATCATACATCTCTAGAATCACCATTCACCTTTTCATTCTCTCTCTTTCGTTTCTTCTACGCCACTTATTTGAATCACAAGCCCACGTAAAGAAGAAGCGGTAAACCAAAGTTATACTACAGTAATGTATTCAAATGAATCAGCGTTTTTTTTTTTTTTTTTTTTTTAATAACTGGCTCATTTGTTGTAACAACAAACCCTAAACTGTTTTTCCATTTAGTAAAAAGATAATATAATTCACTTTGCACAAAACTCTGGGAAAACTTTAATAAACTCACTAGGTCTTCCTTTTCTCTAAATATCTATGAATACCAGATCTTTCTTAAACAAACTAATTATTTATTTTCATAACTCCATTTTACTAAAATCAATTGCAAATATATCAAAACATAATAAAATTAACTTCAATGATCCATCACTGGACTCCTATCTTAAACTCCAAAACGTTTATCTCCAATAATATTTTTTTTTTAAATAAAATAAGTAATTTAAATAATTTTATTGAACCTTTGCAGCTACGCAACGAGGTGATTTATACAATTCAATGGTACAACAATGTCAACAAAGTGAATTGAATAATATGATTCAATAATTAAATTCAACGTTCAATTTCCTAAAATCAGACCCCATACTAGGTACAACCTTCTTACTTGTTATTTTTCTCAACGAGCTTTTAGTAATTTAGAATAGAATAGAACACTCTTTATTACACTAAAACACACTGTAAGGATAAACAGTATTAATATTAAAATACAACTGGCGACCCTATTGCTAATAGCAATTTCTTCCAGATAATTTATAGGTTTAAAAATAATAATAAAAACTTTGGTGGTCCATTATATGCTATTTAACCCTATAGATATTGCAAACCGTCAACCTTCGGTTTTCGATATAAAAATATTAATGAATTAGCTAGATCAATAATAAAATATTATTTCAGTGGTCCATAATAAAACACCCTGACCCTACAATTTCATCATCATCATCATCAGCCTGCTAGCACCAACCGCTGAGCAAAAATCTCCCCATGCTCACGCCAGCCCTCACGATCCTGCGCCAGGCAATGCAATTGTGCAATTTATACCAATAATACTCCAGTCGTAAATATCGCAATATTAAATAAATAATTTAATATGTCACCGCTCCGTTATTTACTACCCGACCCTACTTACTTTCAAAGCTTAATTTTAATTTCATTCTACCAACACTTTGTAATTAAATTACAACATATAACATGTCCAAACATATCTTCCGAATGAAGTGCAGGACGAATAAAATTCTTAAAGTAATTATTTCCTAGATGATAAATATATGAATCATAATGATGATGATTATGTCAGAAAAGTTAATATTCCTGAAATCGCAATATACATAACATGTCCCAAACTCATTTCCCTTATAAAAAGTTCTTAAATTAATTAATCTCTCAGATGATACATATTATTTAAATCATAATAATGATGATTATGACAGAAGAGTTAATATTCCTACTTTGTAATCAACCTAGATTATGCATAAGTACTTAGCATAATCTGCACCTGCCCAAAAGTTCAATAAAAAAAAAATGCTTGCTCAAAACATAGGTACCTACATACATACAAGAATGTATTTTACTCGAATAAGTTTTAGAATCTTTTACCCTAATAACTATACAGATAGTACCAAATAACATTCAATTTCTGTAGTGATTCAACACCGAATTGAATCATTCAATTTCAATTTTATTAAGGTTCTTGAGATTATTGAAATGACGTGTACACAGCTCTAGATCTATAATGTAACACTAATGCAATAATTCCGCAACCCTATAGCTATCCTTTAACTAACATGCAACTTATCTGTAGAGAATTAATAAATTCTGAATATTATAAAAGTTTATCCACACAAAAGAAAAATAGAAACAAGAAAAAAAACTATTTCATTTCCAGGGGCTGGTTTCGAACCGCCATCCTTCATATCGCCGGTCCAGTGCGTTATCTACTGCGCCAACTACTTAGCTACCGGTCTACGCGAATTAATCAATTGCATGATAGGTATGTGGCGTCTTCAAATGACGAAACGGAATGGAATGCGACAATCGAACGTTTTAATCGACCTACCTACCTACAGTGGCTGTGTATATTAATTTTGTAACGCTGGAAATGTGACTATCACAGCTTTTCATAGTATGTAAGAGTTCTCAATAACGTTAGGTACTGAAATAATAAAATACTTTAGGTACTGAAACATTCTATTCCACCTGATAGAAAAGTACAAATGTTTAAGAATAATTTTAATGACTCCGTTTTCCAAAACCGCAGGCCCTTTATCTAGTTCATTGTACCTACTTACTAATACTAGCCAAAATATAACACAGCCCGTGCTAAGTTACATCTAAAATCTAGACCGTTGTCTGATAATTCCGCTTTGTCCGTCTAACTACGCTATTATGAAGAAGAAAAGTTTGTACCACGACAGCACATCGATCCCCACAAGCCAGCACTCTACTCAGTTACGTTACAAGCTATTTTTACAACAAAAGCGCACACTCCAACGTGCTGTCGTGTGTACGTAATTATGTATGTAAGGAGTAATCTTCAAAACCACTGATCGGACTTTAAAAACTCCCGCACTAATGGGAAGCTTATCTATCGCTGAGTGCTACATCTAGGCTATTTCTTTTTTTTCGTGATAACGGAAAAACCAAGTCTGCGCGGACAAAGTCGCGGGCAAAAGCTAGCGTGAAAGAAAGTAAATAAGAATCTAATAACAAGCCTGAATTTGGTTATTTCTACACGATTCTAGATGCTAAAAGATATTACATGTTAAGACAACCCGTTTTCCAAAACTCCCTACGTGCGTCCTGTACACTAATTATTATTGCACTAATTACGGACAAGTAAATAAGTTTCCGTTGCTAAAATATAGCATGCTAGCTTTAGATTCGTTTGATTAAACAAATAAGCAGATATGGAACATGTAAGTATGTATTGTGTTTGATTTATATTCGTATTAACCGACTTAGAACCGAGTAAGTTTACACTGTAGGTAAAATCTAAGCAAAACAAAATAATGAAACTTGAGAAACTGAATTTGAGTTTGACAACTTTGATATTACCCTGCAAACGATTGTGCTGCACGCCTAGCATGAGAGAGAGATCCTACCCTGTCAAATTTGACCAACATGTACCGACATCGAAGCGCCTGATTAACGTAAACTCACTGTTTGGGAAAGTTTGCCAGCACGTTCGTAGCAGGCGCACCGTCTTATCACCGTCAACTAACATTTTCTAGCTTGAAAAACGAGTGAGCGAAGCAAGAGAAGCTCTCCGAGTCCACCCAAACAATCCGGCACCTGTATGTCTGAATGTCTGTATGTTTGTAAGTTTGTTGAACGAGTGAGCTAAGAAGCAAGAGCAAGAGAAGTTCTCCGAGTCTACTGGAACAATCCGGCACCTGTACGTCTGTATGTTTGATGAACGAGCGAGTGAGGCGAAGTGATAGAAGTTATCAGAGTCCGCTGGAACAATCTGGTGTTTGTATGTCTGTATGTTTGTATGTATGATCGTTCGACGACAACCTGAGCAAACTTGGTCCGATCGTCATGAAATCTAGTAAGCGGGCAAAAGAAACCAAAAGAATCTCTAAACTCGAACACAAGCCAAATCAGTCGAGGGGTTTCCCAGCTATGGTGTCACAAGTTCACGTGTACACAAATGTTCGCTGGCAAGATAATTTAAAATGAGACTTAGAGTGAAAGAAACGACCGCGAAAAGTTAATCTAAAAGTAGGTAGAACAATTTGTTCGAATGAAATCTTTGAATACTTTACACAACGTGGATCTGCAGTCTGCTCCCGACAAAAGAAAAGAAGAAACTTTATGACAAAGAGAAATAAAAAATTCGTGAGAGAGAACATGCGTCAACTTTTTGTGATTTCGGAACGCAACCTCACGCAAGTGTCAAAACAACCCAAACGTCAAGTTCAACCAAACGACAAAACAAAAACAAAATTTATTTTCACGCTATTAACTAGCTTATTCTTCATTATATTCCTCAATAGTTGTGCCCTGGAACATCCCCTAATCTCCATTCGTCTTTACTACGCACAAATACGTCGGCGGGAACGGTGTATTTAGCAAATTCAAGACAACAAAGCAACCTGAAATTGGACAATGAGCTACAAACGAAATCTCAACGTGCCTGTTTTTTCATCAACCGCAAGCAAAAGAAGGCTAAGATAAGGTAAGAAAGCAAGAAATAGCCCGTACAACTGCACATTCCCACCAGCCGGACAAAGACCTTCTTTTTCAGGGAGTGAGTTCGAGCACAATCACCACTCAAACTGGCGCCTATTGCTAAAAGTATAATCTCCCTTACGCTCAGGTTCTCTCACAATGACTAGCGAGTAGCACTGCCACAAAAATTCACAAACGTAGGTACGCAATCCTGATATAAACCAAAGTTATAGCTACATGCCCGTTGCGGTAACAAAACCTGAGTCTCTCGCCTCCAAGTCCATCGCTCTTCCACTAGGCCATCATAGATCAGAACAAAATCGCCCCCCCGAACTTACAAATACCAGAGTCCGCTCGAAAAACTGAAGTCCGCCCCCCCGTCCGTATGAATTTGCTTTTTCTAACTTCTGCATTACTCTCTCTTTCAGAATACCCTCACCAAGAAAGAAAATGCATCTACAATGTTCTCGACAACTTCTACCACAAAAACCGAGACTCCGACAAGATCCAAAGTCCATTGAAAGAAATAAATTGAACTTAGCAAGATAAATAGTGCCGCCATGAAGAGATGAAAAGATCCTTCGAGAGTCCGCAATACTACTAGAAAAAAAATAATGTTCTAAAACAGATTCCTTTCGTCTACGCTACGCAATGAGATGATTCATACAGCGTCCAGTGGCACCCCCACAGATGGATGAAGAGACCACTCAGCGCAGCAGTGTTTCAGTTTCCCCCGCCTTCTCTGTTTTATAATGCTTATTATGGTAGTAAATTAATTACATTACCCTGCCGTTTCATTATGTTTCAAAAGCTATTTTTCCCTGTGAAATATTTACATTATTCTCTTAGGTCCCTTAGTTAGTCATAGGTAAAATGTAACGAGGCCAAATGTGTCTCGGAAAGACGTGGTAAACCTGGTTGTGGACCCAAAAAATAAGGTAATTATTTTCCAAAAACATCCCAATAATCTATTGACAATATTGACAGCTCTCACTTATTTATTTTTTAAATCTGTGTCTAGCTAGAACAAAAAAAAAGAAAAGTTTGTCTGTGAATGCCCTGACTTGAGTGAATGATTGAATGAATGCAAATTAACCCTATGAGTGTGTGCATGACATAGACCTACAAAATAAAATAGGGGGCCTATTCTCGTTTCTTACGGTAATCTACCTACAATAAATCCGCAATCTAATCTTAATTGTTTTATTGTTTCTGAATTTGGCTAAACGTCATTAAATGGAATTATTATTTATAGTTAGTTCATAAAAGTCAAATGTTACTCCTTCACGCTGAAATGGCTGAATGGAAATGGATGAAACTTGAAATAGAGATAGCTTAAAGAAACGGCTGAACCGATATGGATGAAATTTGAAATACACTAAGTTTAAAGAAACGGCTGAACAGATATGGATGAAATTTTAAATACAGTTAGTTTATAGAAACGGCTGAACAGATATGGATGAAATTTGAAATCCAGTTAGTTTATAGAAAAGGCTGAACAGATATGGATGAAATTTGAAATCCAGTTAGGTAGTTAGAGAAACGGCTGAACAGATATGTATGAAATTTGAAAAACAGCTAATTTAAAAAACGGCTTAACAGATATGGATAAAATTTGAATAGGGACACTAGCTTATCAGTAAAACACACAGGCAACAAACCATCTGTCCTCCACACCAAAGACCAAAGCAAAGAACGCACCCCGTTTTTTACAGTTCACGCGGACGAAGTCACGGGCAAAAGCTAGTATAATAATAAAAATACAAATGAATAACAACAACTAGCCTACCGATTTTCTCCTCGCAAGCCATATCGCCCACAACAATACAACATCTACCAGTTGCACTCCGGAATCGCCCCTTTTCGCTCAAACAACACAGCGCAGCGCTCTGAACATCGCAGCACACGGCAGCCAGCGCGGCGCCACGGTGTCGCGGTACTCGCGGTGTCGCCCGACGGCCGCCATTTTGTGAAACGCTCGTGCACGACAAGATAATGCAATAAATGAACAAATACAAGGCATCAAAAATCTGCAAATAACTAGATTTTCCCATTTTTCAACCTAGAAGCCCGAATTAACGACCAATATAAACTTCAATACGTCGAGTAACGAAGAAAACATGCTGCAAAACTGCAAATCAAGAGAAACTAATCAAGAATCGAATCAGACATGAAACCCATGGAAATCTATTATCCACGCTAAACAGGTAACTAAATAGAAACAAATACATGGGCTTTCGCCCCCCCATCACGTAAAATCTGCTCGCTAATCGTTTTAAGACTTGACCAACCCAACTAAACTCCCAATGTTGTTTCTTTTCAGAAGAGTCATCTAGAAAATGAAAAACGAAGAAACTGCCTTTGCCTACAACCTCGAGGCTCTCGCCTGAAGACAAACAAGACGCTATGTGCAAAAGTGTTAGTGAAATAAGTAACCTAGTGAATTGAAGTCAACTTTCCAAGAAATCACGTACCTCTCACAACCCACACGACAACAAATTGTGTGCTCAAATGGAGCACCACATAAATAAATAGAATAAACAGATCCTGCGCCACGGCACCCCATATTGTAACCCACAGCATTACAAGAGACCTAAAATAATATAAATAAATAGATAAATCCTGATCGCGGCCCCACATTAAATAAATAGAAATAATGTAACTAGCTAATCAGAGAATTTAAAATTAATTATTATGGCCTTTGACATGATCGTTCTAGTGGTAGGACCTACATTATGAACCCGAATTAACCAAGACTCTTACTAGGGAAAGTATGTAATCTCTTGGAAAGCTGGCTATAGTGATAACAAACCTATCAGTGAAAATAATAGAATATTGAAGTGATTAGTTGTAAGAAAAGTAATAGTGATCAAACAAACGTAAGTAATTAAATGAATAAACCTTCCCTGCCTTCTTTATTTCTAGTTTTAATTGCCTAAATGCTAGAATATTAATGCTTAGCTAAAGGAAGCTTTTAGATAGATCAAGGTGAATTTATAATGCATAATTTAACAAATATTAGTGCGATGCTTACTAGGACAATAACGTAGGTATGTATGCCGCAAAGTTAAAAGTACCCTACTCATTCAGTATAAAAGATAGTAAAGGAAATTAATTAGCTAAATTAAAGTATTTTGCCTTCTTTTACTACTAGATTGAAACTCATTATCAACTTCTTAGTAGTTAAATTATACTGAGACTTCATTTAAATACTGTGAACTTTACTCAGACATTTTTACATTGAAATAAAATATAAATATTAGAAATTCGATAAAGTGAATTAATTGTATGCTAAAATTCATACAAACATTTTTGTTTGTTGGTAAAAGGACAGCTCCGACCCGCTGAACCTAGTAAACCTCACCTCTTGTGAATTGGGTTTCCCTCCAACTTTTTTTCTCTAAAATAATTTTATTACATTTAACTTTACTTTATTCATTGAAATAATTTATGAGTACCACTGGTTCGTAAAGCACTTATCATGAAGAAAAGAACCAGCAAGAAACTTCACATGTGTGCTTCAAGATTTTATAATATTATACAACAAAGTTATGTCGTCTCTTTTGGACATAAATTGTTATTGATTTCTTCTTTGAAATTTACATTTAATATTGAGTAAAATCTATGTTCATTTGCACTTCATTCTTGTGCTGAACAAGAAATATTAGTAAGTATTTATTTTACTTAAGTTTCAAATCCAATAATAAAATACAGGCAAATTCTCTGCAAAATTTACATTATTATAATATGAATCTTTATTTTGTGAATGATTAGACTTCCTTTATCTATCATTTCACAGTGCAAGAATTTACAACTTGAGAAGCAAATTATTATTCCATAAATTTTAGAATAAAAAGGTTTTAGTTTCAATAAAAATATACCCTTAGGTAAATTCAAAGATCAATAGAACTAATTCTTCACTAAATAGCTCTGATCCTAACAGATAATTCCATTTATTTGGAAAAGTAGTTTTTAAATTTCTACCTTCAAATATTTCCCATTAGATTTTTCTAAAAGGTTCACAGCTCAAACTCCTTGCTAGGCAGTTCGGATGCGAAGATGAATATTTATTTATAATGGTTATGAAAATGTTTTATAACACTTTATGATTTTATAATATCAGGTTAGTCTCTTTTTATTAGACTGAACTGAACTCTATTTATTGAGTTTAATTATAAATTGGTATAATTTTATTTCCTACCATCATCGTGCTGAATATTCATAAGGTAAGTTATCTTAAGGTTTGGATCGAATGTTACACCAAATCTCAACCCGTGAAACGGAGACACTGAATCATATCAAAAACAATCCTTGTTTGCTAGACAATTTCACCCACATGGTATGAAGATTGACTAAGGTACTGCTTTGCTTGACCTCGGATAATTTTCAATACAAAACACTGACCCATTCCCCAAGCTAAAACTGATGCAAAATTCAATAAAGAAGTTATTTGGAAGGTTAAATTGCCTAACTAAGTTATTGACTCCCAATAAAACGCGATCCCTAGCCTAATGTGTCTATCGCCCAGCCTATCCCTCTAACCCCGCAATTTCTACTGTGTTGAGACAAGCTAGAAGCAATCAGCTTCACATTTACTTTAAACGTGTAGTGTGTGATGTCAAATCTTCGATTGTGCAATGAAGATTTGCTAGCAGAGTGAAATTAAGAGAAAGCGCTGTGGGTTCGCAGCTAGGTGTGTACCTAAGTGTGTCCCTATAACCCAAAAGTGTCAAGTTTGGGCGGTGGGATTGGGTTTATGCCGTAAACTTGACTTTTCCCTATATGTTTGTGTATAGATAAATATATAAATAAGGCTGCGGTGCAAGGGTGTATCCAGAGTTTTGTCAAATAAGCGCTCGCTCTAAATAAACCAATGCCCGAGTAGCTAGCAACTCGTAATAATAAAAAACGAGGAGACAGCGGCTACACACTATTCTCTAACAAAGAACCATGTCTTTGTTATTGCCTCACTAGTGAATCTAACAAAACTTTAAAATATAATTGATTGTTCTTTGCGTAAAATAAAACAAAGTCACTTCCACAATATTCCTGCATCTCCAAGGCACACCTTAGCAAGACACAAGAATACTATTTCAGCAACACTCAACTAAGTTAAATTACAAAAGCACGAACTTCAAAAACAATCAATTATTTCGACCGCGATAACTAATTGCCTCTGCGCTGATAGAAATCCCTTCGCTATGCCTCCGCAATTCATAGAACCACGAAAACACCACGTTAGAATCTCTCCGAGCTAATCGCTATAATCAAATTACCAAATATAATCAAGCAGAGGCTTCCCAAGAAATCTGTCGCCAGGGAATCAACTACAAGATCAAAAATGTCGTACTAACCCAAGGGGTACCTTGGCTCTTAGTCTGACACACTTTGGCAACTCAAAAATGCAACCAGCAAGGTTCAAGCGAACAACAAGACTCTCAGTTATTTGAAATAATCACCAAAGTTAAATTCACTAGGAAAATCCGACGAATAATAATCGCTCCCGCTACCGCGCTGGACGTTTTATACCCCCTTCTCCCATGCTCCAAAAATTCCCTATGAAAAACTACTACTTCAGTTCGAAGAAGAAAATAAAGATAGTCCTATACTAATTATCACATAGGTGTGAAAGAGTGAGAGAAAATGACGACATTTCCTCCATTAAAGTAAAACATAGAACTGAAAGAATGAGCTAGAATATATGAAACATGTCACAAGCGTGAAAGGGTGAGAGATATTCCTCATGAAACAACTTCACTTCACTCTCCAAGGGATCCCTAGGTTTCAATGAAAACCCCGTAAACGTCAACCTACATGAAGTGCAAGGGATTTCCATGATGGCGGCCCGTCAATACCAAATTTTATTTCCAAAACCCGAAAACTCCATTAACGTATCACTACATTCAAATTTTGAATATGCGATGGCCGTTTGTTGGACAAATCTCGCGCCAATATCTATCTACACTTGGCCTCTGCCTTGATAATATTGCCTTGATAATTCTCAATTAAATGTAAGGAACCCAGTAAAGGAAATTTAGTGGTACTTCGCGTTTTCAACTCAATGAATCCTAGTACTTCGCTTTTTAAACTTAGTAAATTCAAACAATTCCTAATACTGCTGAAGTAGTTCTTCCTCCTTCCGCAAGATGTCGCCTATTGGTTAGTTCCCTCTTTGCCCTATAGATGGCGTTATGATTTTCTTATTAATATTTATTTGATTAGTTGAAAATTGACAACGTAGTTCCCAATTTCACAAACAGATGGCGCAATTATTTACATGATAATTTCTCATTTTATTTATTTATTTGTGAATGTTGGGCGAATCGATTGGAAAATCAATCTGGTTCGTCTCAGCGCCCCTCGAAGATTGTGGAAGTGAAGAACTGAAGCAAACTTCTACCCCAAAGAAATTAAATGACATTCACAAATGACTCTATCAAAGTTTATGAACACTTCCCCTTTGCTGTATTCTTTTTGTGTGTGGTGTGTATTTTAAACCAAATAATAGTCAACCACCTCAGAATATGAATAACAGAACAGCTGACGTCTGAATCATGTAAAGCAACTTCTCGCCCAAGATTTACGGAGTCCATTGTTATGAGGGAAGAAAAGGTTGTGAATCTCTTCTCTTTCATAAGGAAAGAAGGTTCTTTCATGGAGCCTCCGTTTTCATCATTGTACTGCGCAGCTCGATAAATGAACTTCCCCCTCTATAGACCTAGAGACAGTAGCCTCTCCCGACCATCCTTTAAGATTGATAATTTACTATACAAGTCCTTCCGTCCCATATCCCGATATCCATTTAACGAAATCGCATCATAAAATTTGGTGTGTGTTAAAGTATGTGAAAGGAGAATCAGCCTGATGTCAAATCTCGAAAAATTTAACTTAAATTCTTCTCCTCCTTCTTTAGCCATGTTATCTCAACAATTCTAAAGCCAGAAACTTTTTATTCCAATAGTAAAGTTTCAAAATATCAACGTGTCCCAAGCTAAATATAAAATTCTTATTAATATTGACACCAAGAATACTCAAACGTTTGTTATGATTCTCCATTCGCACGACTTAGTGTGGGGAAAATGATTGCCAAATCAAATGGCTGCATGTAGAGTAAGACCTCCATATAAGCCTGCTTTGCATGAGCGTGTCTCTTGAATGACGGATCTACAATCTATGCCCATCTCTTATAGGAAGGTATTTGTTAGTGTGTGTGTATCAAAGTTTATATGTTCATAAACTTGGCTTCTTCCCGTATAGAAATCTTTTGATTCAATTAAGCCCTTTTTGACATACATATAATAGAATATTTAAGTAATAGTCAGTCAAGTCAATAAATAGATTTTAGTCAGGATAATAATCATACATCTCTAGAATCACCATTCACCTTTTCATTCTCTCTCTTTCGTTTCTTCTACGCCACTTATTTGAATCACAAGCCCACGTAAAGAAGAAGCGGTAAACCAAAGTTATACTACAGTAATGTATTCAAATGAATCAGCGTTTTTTTTTTTTTTTTTTTTTTAATAACTGGCTCATTTGTTGTAACAACAAACCCTAAACTGTTTTTCCATTTAGTAAAAAGATAATATAATTCACTTTGCACAAAACTCTGGGAAAACTTTAATAAACTCACTAGGTCTTCCTTTTCTCTAAATATCTATGAATACCAGATCTTTCTTAAACAAACTAATTATTTATTTTCATAACTCCATTTTACTAAAATCAATTGCAAATATATCAAAACATAATAAAATTAACTTCAATGATCCATCACTGGACTCCTATCTTAAACTCCAAAACGTTTATCTCCAATAATATTTTTTTTTTAAATAAAATAAGTAATTTAAATAATTTTATTGAACCTTTGCAGCTACGCAACGAGGTGATTTATACAATTCAATGGTACAACAATGTCAACAAAGTGAATTGAATAATATGATTCAATAATTAAATTCAACGTTCAATTTCCTAAAATCAGACCCCATACTAGGTACAACCTTCTTACTTGTTATTTTTCTCAACGAGCTTTTAGTAATTTAGAATAGAATAGAACACTCTTTATTACACTAAAACACACTGTAAGGATAAACAGTATTAATATTAAAATACAACTGGCGACCCTATTGCTAATAGCAATTTCTTCCAGATAATTTATAGGTTTAAAAATAATAATAAAAACTTTGGTGGTCCATTATATGCTATTTAACCCTATAGATATTGCAAACCGTCAACCTTCGGTTTTCGATATAAAAATATTAATGAATTAGCTAGATCAATAATAAAATATTATTTCAGTGGTCCATAATAAAACACCCTGACCCTACAATTTCATCATCATCATCATCAGCCTGCTAGCACCAACCGCTGAGCAAAAATCTCCCCATGCTCACGCCAGCCCTCACGATCCTGCGCCAGGCAATGCAATTGTGCAATTTATACCAATAATACTCCAGTCGTAAATATCGCAATATTAAATAAATAATTTAATATGTCACCGCTCCGTTATTTACTACCCGACCCTACTTACTTTCAAAGCTTAATTTTAATTTCATTCTACCAACACTTTGTAATTAAATTACAACATATAACATGTCCAAACATATCTTCCGAATGAAGTGCAGGACGAATAAAATTCTTAAAGTAATTATTTCCTAGATGATAAATATATGAATCATAATGATGATGATTATGTCAGAAAAGTTAATATTCCTGAAATCGCAATATACATAACATGTCCCAAACTCATTTCCCTTATAAAAAGTTCTTAAATTAATTAATCTCTCAGATGATACATATTATTTAAATCATAATAATGATGATTATGACAGAAGAGTTAATATTCCTACTTTGTAATCAACCTAGATTATGCATAAGTACTTAGCATAATCTGCACCTGCCCAAAAGTTCAATAAAAAAAAAATGCTTGCTCAAAACATAGGTACCTACATACATACAAGAATGTATTTTACTCGAATAAGTTTTAGAATCTTTTACCCTAATAACTATACAGATAGTACCAAATAACATTCAATTTCTGTAGTGATTCAACACCGAATTGAATCATTCAATTTCAATTTTATTAAGGTTCTTGAGATTATTGAAATGACGTGTACACAGCTCTAGATCTATAATGTAACACTAATGCAATAATTCCGCAACCCTATAGCTATCCTTTAACTAACATGCAACTTATCTGTAGAGAATTAATAAATTCTGAATATTATAAAAGTTTATCCACACAAAAGAAAAATAGAAACAAGAAAAAAAACTATTTCATTTCCAGGGGCTGGTTTCGAACCGCCATCCTTCATATCGCCGGTCCAGTGCGTTATCTACTGCGCCAACTACTTAGCTACCGGTCTACGCGAATTAATCAATTGCATGATAGGTATGTGGCGTCTTCAAATGACGAAACGGAATGGAATGCGACAATCGAACGTTTTAATCGACCTACCTACCTACAGTGGCTGTGTATATTAATTTTGTAACGCTGGAAATGTGACTATCACAGCTTTTCATAGTATGTAAGAGTTCTCAATAACGTTAGGTACTGAAATAATAAAATACTTTAGGTACTGAAACATTCTATTCCACCTGATAGAAAAGTACAAATGTTTAAGAATAATTTTAATGACTCCGTTTTCCAAAACCGCAGGCCCTTTATCTAGTTCATTGTACCTACTTACTAATACTAGCCAAAATATAACACAGCCCGTGCTAAGTTACATCTAAAATCTAGACCGTTGTCTGATAATTCCGCTTTGTCCGTCTAACTACGCTATTATGAAGAAGAAAAGTTTGTACCACGACAGCACATCGATCCCCACAAGCCAGCACTCTACTCAGTTACGTTACAAGCTATTTTTACAACAAAAGCGCACACTCCAACGTGCTGTCGTGTGTACGTAATTATGTATGTAAGGAGTAATCTTCAAAACCACTGATCGGACTTTAAAAACTCCCGCACTAATGGGAAGCTTATCTATCGCTGAGTGCTACATCTAGGCTATTTCTTTTTTTTCGTGATAACGGAAAAACCAAGTCTGCGCGGACAAAGTCGCGGGCAAAAGCTAGCGTGAAAGAAAGTAAATAAGAATCTAATAACAAGCCTGAATTTGGTTATTTCTACACGATTCTAGATGCTAAAAGATATTACATGTTAAGACAACCCGTTTTCCAAAACTCCCTACGTGCGTCCTGTACACTAATTATTATTGCACTAATTACGGACAAGTAAATAAGTTTCCGTTGCTAAAATATAGCATGCTAGCTTTAGATTCGTTTGATTAAACAAATAAGCAGATATGGAACATGTAAGTATGTATTGTGTTTGATTTATATTCGTATTAACCGACTTAGAACCGAGTAAGTTTACACTGTAGGTAAAATCTAAGCAAAACAAAATAATGAAACTTGAGAAACTGAATTTGAGTTTGACAACTTTGATATTACCCTGCAAACGATTGTGCTGCACGCCTAGCATGAGAGAGAGATCCTACCCTGTCAAATTTGACCAACATGTACCGACATCGAAGCGCCTGATTAACGTAAACTCACTGTTTGGGAAAGTTTGCCAGCACGTTCGTAGCAGGCGCACCGTCTTATCACCGTCAACTAACATTTTCTAGCTTGAAAAACGAGTGAGCGAAGCAAGAGAAGCTCTCCGAGTCCACCCAAACAATCCGGCACCTGTATGTCTGAATGTCTGTATGTTTGTAAGTTTGTTGAACGAGTGAGCTAAGAAGCAAGAGCAAGAGAAGTTCTCCGAGTCTACTGGAACAATCCGGCACCTGTACGTCTGTATGTTTGATGAACGAGCGAGTGAGGCGAAGTGATAGAAGTTATCAGAGTCCGCTGGAACAATCTGGTGTTTGTATGTCTGTATGTTTGTATGTATGATCGTTCGACGACAACCTGAGCAAACTTGGTCCGATCGTCATGAAATCTAGTAAGCGGGCAAAAGAAACCAAAAGAATCTCTAAACTCGAACACAAGCCAAATCAGTCGAGGGGTTTCCCAGCTATGGTGTCACAAGTTCACGTGTACACAAATGTTCGCTGGCAAGATAATTTAAAATGAGACTTAGAGTGAAAGAAACGACCGCGAAAAGTTAATCTAAAAGTAGGTAGAACAATTTGTTCGAATGAAATCTTTGAATACTTTACACAACGTGGATCTGCAGTCTGCTCCCGACAAAAGAAAAGAAGAAACTTTATGACAAAGAGAAATAAAAAATTCGTGAGAGAGAACATGCGTCAACTTTTTGTGATTTCGGAACGCAACCTCACGCAAGTGTCAAAACAACCCAAACGTCAAGTTCAACCAAACGACAAAACAAAAACAAAATTTATTTTCACGCTATTAACTAGCTTATTCTTCATTATATTCCTCAATAGTTGTGCCCTGGAACATCCCCTAATCTCCATTCGTCTTTACTACGCACAAATACGTCGGCGGGAACGGTGTATTTAGCAAATTCAAGACAACAAAGCAACCTGAAATTGGACAATGAGCTACAAACGAAATCTCAACGTGCCTGTTTTTTCATCAACCGCAAGCAAAAGAAGGCTAAGATAAGGTAAGAAAGCAAGAAATAGCCCGTACAACTGCACATTCCCACCAGCCGGACAAAGACCTTCTTTTTCAGGGAGTGAGTTCGAGCACAATCACCACTCAAACTGGCGCCTATTGCTAAAAGTATAATCTCCCTTACGCTCAGGTTCTCTCACAATGACTAGCGAGTAGCACTGCCACAAAAATTCACAAACGTAGGTACGCAATCCTGATATAAACCAAAGTTATAGCTACATGCCCGTTGCGGTAACAAAACCTGAGTCTCTCGCCTCCAAGTCCATCGCTCTTCCACTAGGCCATCATAGATCAGAACAAAATCGCCCCCCCGAACTTACAAATACCAGAGTCCGCTCGAAAAACTGAAGTCCGCCCCCCCGTCCGTATGAATTTGCTTTTTCTAACTTCTGCATTACTCTCTCTTTCAGAATACCCTCACCAAGAAAGAAAATGCATCTACAATGTTCTCGACAACTTCTACCACAAAAACCGAGACTCCGACAAGATCCAAAGTCCATTGAAAGAAATAAATTGAACTTAGCAAGATAAATAGTGCCGCCATGAAGAGATGAAAAGATCCTTCGAGAGTCCGCAATACTACTAGAAAAAAAATAATGTTCTAAAACAGATTCCTTTCGTCTACGCTACGCAATGAGATGATTCATACAGCGTCCAGTGGCACCCCCACAGATGGATGAAGAGACCACTCAGCGCAGCAGTGTTTCAGTTTCCCCCGCCTTCTCTGTTTTATAATGCTTATTATGGTAGTAAATTAATTACATTACCCTGCCGTTTCATTATGTTTCAAAAGCTATTTTTCCCTGTGAAATATTTACATTATTCTCTTAGGTCCCTTAGTTAGTCATAGGTAAAATGTAACGAGGCCAAATGTGTCTCGGAAAGACGTGGTAAACCTGGTTGTGGACCCAAAAAATAAGGTAATTATTTTCCAAAAACATCCCAATAATCTATTGACAATATTGACAGCTCTCACTTATTTATTTTTTAAATCTGTGTCTAGCTAGAACAAAAAAAAAGAAAAGTTTGTCTGTGAATGCCCTGACTTGAGTGAATGATTGAATGAATGCAAATTAACCCTATGAGTGTGTGCATGACATAGACCTACAAAATAAAATAGGGGGCCTATTCTCGTTTCTTACGGTAATCTACCTACAATAAATCCGCAATCTAATCTTAATTGTTTTATTGTTTCTGAATTTGGCTAAACGTCATTAAATGGAATTATTATTTATAGTTAGTTCATAAAAGTCAAATGTTACTCCTTCACGCTGAAATGGCTGAATGGAAATGGATGAAACTTGAAATAGAGATAGCTTAAAGAAACGGCTGAACCGATATGGATGAAATTTGAAATACACTAAGTTTAAAGAAACGGCTGAACAGATATGGATGAAATTTTAAATACAGTTAGTTTATAGAAACGGCTGAACAGATATGGATGAAATTTGAAATCCAGTTAGTTTATAGAAAAGGCTGAACAGATATGGATGAAATTTGAAATCCAGTTAGGTAGTTAGAGAAACGGCTGAACAGATATGTATGAAATTTGAAAAACAGCTAATTTAAAAAACGGCTTAACAGATATGGATAAAATTTGAATAGGGACACTAGCTTATCAGTAAAACACACAGGCAACAAACCATCTGTCCTCCACACCAAAGACCAAAGCAAAGAACGCACCCCGTTTTTTACAGTTCACGCGGACGAAGTCACGGGCAAAAGCTAGTATAATAATAAAAATACAAATGAATAACAACAACTAGCCTACCGATTTTCTCCTCGCAAGCCATATCGCCCACAACAATACAACATCTACCAGTTGCACTCCGGAATCGCCCCTTTTCGCTCAAACAACACAGCGCAGCGCTCTGAACATCGCAGCACACGGCAGCCAGCGCGGCGCCACGGTGTCGCGGTACTCGCGGTGTCGCCCGACGGCCGCCATTTTGTGAAACGCTCGTGCACGACAAGATAATGCAATAAATGAACAAATACAAGGCATCAAAAATCTGCAAATAACTAGATTTTCCCATTTTTCAACCTAGAAGCCCGAATTAACGACCAATATAAACTTCAATACGTCGAGTAACGAAGAAAACATGCTGCAAAACTGCAAATCAAGAGAAACTAATCAAGAATCGAATCAGACATGAAACCCATGGAAATCTATTATCCACGCTAAACAGGTAACTAAATAGTCTTTTACAGTCCCCAGAGTTAGGCACATACGTATTGTCGAGCCACAAAATAATTTTCTTGAATCTTATAATAAACTAGCTTTTGCCCACGACTTCGTCCGCGCAGACTAAGGCCCGGTTTCTGAGTTGAGAATGTTGCTAAGCAAATGGGTAAGTATCGTCCTGTCTCTGCAGATTTCTCACAAAAGAGCGTGACAGAGCGATACGTAAGTATGTGCTTAGTAAAATTCTCAACTCAGAAACCGGGCCTTAGTGTTTTTCCCGTTATCACAATAAAAATAGCCTGTGGCACTCAGCGATAACGTAGCTTCCCATTACGGAAATAATTTTTAAAATCGGATGAGTACTTTTGGAACTTTACGTAGATCGAAAATGGATCCGTTATTGCTATCAATATTGATGCTCCCGGATCTACGGCATAACAACCACAAGACGACAACGTAAGTGCTTATGTATAGTTACAAAACTGTTGCCATGTATGGAGTGACTTTCCGACAAACAAAGTAAGTAGGTAGAGGTATGTGTAAAGTGTGAAGTCTTGCGAAGGGACATTAAACTTTAAACGCAAATAAAATTCCTGTATTTACAGGTATTGAGCAAGCTATTAATTCTTGAAGTACAAAATAACTTGTAATATAATATTATGAGAGTTCACTACATTTACGAACTATCGTCATTATATTTAAGGGTTATTTTACAGCATTTGTCCATCTAGGCATAACTAAAAGGCCTTTGCATCTACGTAATGAGATGGTTTATACAGCGCGTCTAGTGGCTCCTTCGCTCACACTAGATGGGTGAAGCGACCACTCGGCGCTCCAGTGCCTGGGACATTGTTTCCTGTGGGCTAGGCCGACTAAGCTGTCAGTGTGGTATAGGTGCTGGGCATGGGCAAGCTTACTCCATCTAAAACAATTCTGTCCCTGTCCCCGTAGCATGACTTTTATCGAGGCGGATTTATCCAACAAAATGGCGGTTTATCAGCATTTTTGACGTCTATAGTGGGTTATATATCGTCGAGAGCGATATTTTATATAACACACTATAGACGTCAAAAACCAAAGACGTCAAACCGCCATTTTGTTGGTTAAATCCGCCTCGATAAAAGTCATGCTTTCCCCGCAGGCAGGCATAACAGATTTGCGATACTGGGTGAATCATTGATATTGATGCTATATGGAGAAATATTGCATGATTTTGTTCAGTATGCTTATTCTGTAAAAAAAAACGCACAGTTGCTAACCCCTCTTCTAGCCCTACGGTCCGTAAGGACAGAATGTCAAAACGCCCTAATTTCATTGTGACTAAATTTCAATTTACCAATAGACCCAAAATATCTGTAATCCATAATTACTTCGTTTCAGTTTGTCTAAATCTCAATTAGCCTCAGTCCCAAAATGCCCGCAATTCAAAATGTAGACTAGCAACTTTACTATGCGGATTTTTTTTTACCGCATAAGCATACTGCAAGCTGCAACCAACTCTTGTTTAGCATTGCTGCAGCATGCAAATGCTGGAAGATTTGCTCAATAGGTACAGTCGGCCACAGTCTCAGATACCCCTTTTTGTTCGATTGGCGCCCTTATGCCGCGCGCGATAAGAGCTGCCATGGGGTATCTGAGATTGTGGCCAACCGTACTTTGAACACCTGCACCACTAACTGCCAATATCTGAATTGAGAAATGAGCAGATTTCTCGCAAAAGAACGTGACAGAATGATACTTAAGTATTTATTTAGTAAAATGCTCAATTCAGAAACCGGACCTAAGCTTGCCTTGCTGCTGTTGAATCAAGTTTTCTGCGATGATTAATCCTCAAACTGGATTCCTCTTCAAAAGGGTCATTGTCACCATCAATTCTAACTCGATTCTTGTTATAGACGCAATGGCTATAAATCAGAATCTGGATTTACTTACGACTGGTACAAAACTAGCAAAATGTTAAAGTATCAATTTCGCACAGTAATAAATTATGGAATTCCGCTGCAAAACCAGTGAATTGGTGCGTATTTGGCTTTTGGCTGTGTGGTTTTGTTCAATTATGTCTCTATTTTTCATTATAAAAGGTGTTACAAAAGTACCTAACTCTTTTTACATGGTATTAGCACCCGGTGATAGGGATCACAACCTAATTTTTTTTGCTCTATGACGTTCCGTTAATTTTTAAATTAATAAAATGTGAACGATGTGGCAGGAGAAAAGTATTTTTTAAATATTGTTTTCATTGACTTTCACAATTTTTTAACAACTCAAAGCTATGTAAATGCACCTACGCGCACAAAAATATTTTTAAATTTGAGCTAATAACAAAAACAAAAAAGCCTAGCACGGGTTAGTGCTTTAGAAAAAACAATAACAAAAAAATTATGATTTTTTTTCTATTTTGAGGTTATAAAATATAAATAGTTTTTTTTTTACTTTTTTTTACTGATTTGACATCCTGTTGACCAGTAGGTAACAACCTGTAAAAAGAGTTAGGTACTTTTATAACACCTTGTATGGTATACTACGACACGCAGAATACCCCATGGTCAATAGTAGCTCTTATCGCGCGCGGAATAAGTGCGTCAATAGAACAAAATGGATTATCCTACCTTGCTGCTGACTCTACCTTAATGTACTTCAGAACGTGCAATAAAACTTTGTTTATCATTATAGCTTAAGTCTAGGGGCCTGAATCTGTAAAGCAATGGTGCCAAAATGGGCCTCCAGTTTACGGCTTCAAGTCATTTTAATGTTTTTGTAGTACAGAGTACAACAAACAATATTCAGATTCTAATTCTAGAGGATTAGTTCGCTGGTTGTGGGGGAAAAACGAGAAAACCCCTGTTTTGACCTTCTACTGGACGCCATCGACACGCCATTGCCTTACAGACTTAAGGCTGGAAGATAGCAGCGTGGCGGGAAATTCAAAAATATCACAGTTTTTTACATTTTGTAGCTAAACTGAGCTGAAGCTAAAAAACTGTGAAAATTTTGAATTTTTCGCCACGTTGCTATCGTCCCACCGTAAGCCCCAGATTTCCTCACAATAAGATGCTGATAATTTAAAATAGATCAAAACTGACTGACACTCAGGTTTCGCCATTTGCGACCTATTCTCTCCAATTTGGACGGCACAAGGCCCTGCCCCTCTACCCTTGACGCATTTTTCCAATACGGCCGCAATATAGCGCAATTTACAAAATTTCATATTTTACTAATTAAGACGCATTTTGAGTTTTTATTGAATAAAACAGCTTTACCTTTGAATAAACATTACAAAGTATTTAAAATCAAAGCATTACTATGCGAATTCAAAGAGAAATTAATTTTAAAACTTTTTCAATTTGATCGCAATATCGTCGAGGGTAACCCCCCTGCTTTGACGTCCGTATACTTAATTAAGTTAGGATTAGTGTAATTACAGTGTAATGTAAAGTCATTATATTTGCGACAGCAACGGCGTTGGGTCAATGGTGGGGTCACAGGGTCAAAGGGCGCGACACTGTCGAAACGTCACAATGCTGTGTATGTCAAGGGCGTTTAAAAAACCTAGGCTTTTGCATCTACGGAATGAAATAATTTTCATATTAGAAATACGAAATTAACAAAATTGAAAAAATAACGACTTTATTGGTGGTTTGCTGCTGTCTGTTGAGGAGTTCCATTCTTCATATCCGAAGTTCTTCATTAGATCTTTACTATTTTTATCGGTCTACACGGGAAGTACTTATCTACCCTTTCAAACAAAGAAAGGATCATCAAAATCGGTTCACCTAAAAAAAGTTCTGATGTACCTAAAATTCATAAAAAAATTAAGGTCGAATTGAGTACCTCCATACGGCATTATGGCTTTAAATATAATCTTCTGAGACCAAAAAACAGCAAAAGAGCGAGCAAAATAACTCAATCGTAATAACACATCGTGACATATTTCTTGCATTGAGAATTTAGACGTTATTATGTCTTGAAGGCTGGAACTAGAATGTTTGTGAATTCCTTAATGGCAATATTGAACACATTAGTCGATAATTGAACGCGTGAACAATTTGAAACATTTAACAATGGAGCACGAGCCAAACGATTGTGTTGTACTTGACCATGTTTTTAATTCATTAGCCACAATACTGGAGCAATGAGGTCCATAATTACAAATTGCATTGGTAGTCTCTGCTTGGCAGACGTAACAGCAGGAATCTATAGGTTACCAGTTCATTTATGGTCCTGTGAACAATACTAATGATTGTAAATGTTAAAATAATCAATATTAGCTGTTTGAACTTTTGCATTTTCAACAAATTCACAACTCAATTAAACCTTGAGTAGTGACCCATTTACTCTAGGCTGGAGACTAGATTTACACTAAACTAGACTAGCCATTAGATTTACCTAAGTACACTGATTAAATTTAAATGAGAGGTATATATTGCTACTACAGCTTCAAAAAAGGTTAGACAGAGGACAAGCAAAATAATTATTCTTTGAAGGCCCATAAGCCAAGTTTTAGTTACTAGACTTGAATGTGCCAAAAGTATCCAGTGTGTCAACTCGACAAGTCTAAATTTTGCTACTTATTGAAATATGATTAATACTGTGCAAAGAGGAGATCATTAATCCCAAAAGTGATTACTAATGATAATCAGAAACAGATTTCAACAGACGTTCAGGCGTTGATATTAATCTCAGATAGCTGGTATTAATTGTGTCTGAAGCAAAATGGGAGTGGCAAGGCGGCGATGGTTGAACCGAAACGAATGCGAATATAACCACCCCTTAACTTATATGGAACCGGAGATCAATTCTGGCTAGACTGATATTGCATAATACCGCTATCATATTGCCTGCCGAAGCATTGAATTCCGTAAAACGATGTAATGGTACTAACATTTTCAGGACTTGAAGATCTTAAAATATTGATTTTGTGTATTTGCTCAAACGTCCAAAAGATTGTTTATTTCTATAGTGTCACTAGTTTGAGACATATTGGGGCAGATTCTGTTGAACAGAACCTGCCCAAATATGTCTCAAACTTGTGCCAAAATAGTTCAATAGAACAGTTTTTCAAAAGCCATTTCTGAAAGTCTTGGTGTCGGTTGGCATGAATTTGAACTCTTCATGCGTGCAGCTAGCTGCTTAGGCTATAAGTTTTTAGACTAGAGATTCCGTTGTATAAAGGCTTGGATCTCCATGTTTAGCATTCATATGCAGATACTTAACATCTATCCATATCACATCCATATGAAGAAGAAGGTCGCATGTTGATTAATTACCTTCATCAAACCGATGATGTCGTCATGTCGGCATACGTCTGAACAATTGAATCGATCATTTATTCTCAATGACATTATTATCGGGTAGGTATACCTGTGCCATTGATAGGCTCACAGTGTTAAGTTATAAAATAAATTATAATATCCAGATGACACAGAAGAACAATAAATTACGGAGCAATCCCTCAACAAGATGATGTTGTTCGTTACATCATCATGGCTTCTCCATCGTACAAATATGTTGTTCACAAATAAACACAATTTTATATTACGATAATTCTTTTCACATTATTTCACGTATTTATTTATGATATTTATTCGTTACGCTTTTATTCACCCTTTCATATTTTTACACCACATAACTAGTGAGCTCTTATCCAGTGATCTTATTCCGTTTAAGAATACCTATTCCCTCAGCTTTTCAGAATCTATGCAAAGATACAACCGCGTTGCGAGACTATTGGCGCATGTGCTATCAGTTCCTGAGTTCCTGACACAAGCTCCAAATAGACCCACTGTACACTTTTATTTTGTATCAAAGACATCATTTACATAGCATCATTATCCTGCAGCACCGGCTGTAGGATGTGCCTGGCAGTTATTTATGTGAGAAACTAATGCGCCTTCAATTAACACTTCAATGATACGCCTAAACATGTAAACATGCAGCATCACATTTCGCGATAGGCGCCATAGAATAGATTTCGTAAGACATTAGTCAGATAAGCTGATACAAGATAACCTTTACACACAAGTCATGACAGGCTCTGAGAAAATTTAACAAAAACTGGCCAAGTGCGAATCGGAATCGCACACTGAGAGTTCCCCCGTACCACCATACAATAATTAAAAAAACTGGTTGTACGGGCCCTCGCTGCGTGAGTCCGACTCGCACTTGTCCGTTTTTTATTATTATAAAGTATGCCCTACAACCAAGATTTACGCCTGTGTGTACTAGGTACTGTTTTCGTGATAAAGCAAAAATAATAAAAACACGTTTGTTGCATAGGATGGGACCCCCCTAATTTTTTATTATTGTTTAATTTTATTATTTGTTGTGGTGTCCTCCATGATAAATTGATATCACATATTCTGAGAAAACAACTGGCTACCTATTACTGTTCCAAAGATACAGCCCTTTAAAGGTAGGACAGACAGAAAGACAGCGGAGGCAGAGTGATAGAGTCCCATTTGGCACCCTTCAGGTAGGTTCTGAACTCTAAAAAGTACTAACGTTAACATTATATGAAAGAATGTAGGTAAGTTAATTACAAATAGTCTTATGTAGTAAGAATTAGCTTATAAGGGCGGTATTCTAGAACGCTACTTAAACTCAGTTCAAACTAGAACGCTACTTAAACTCTGTTTAAACTCAGTTCAAACTAGAAAGCTTCTTGAACTCTGTTTAAACTCAGTTTAAGTAGAGTTCAGTAGTGTCTACTGTCGATAAAACAGTGCATGTTTTGATTTGAATATCCCTCCCTTCATATCAAAACATGCACTGCTTTATCGACAGTCTGAACTCTGTTTAAACTGAGTTTAAGTAGCGTTCTAGAATACCACCCTTAATCTCAAAAGGATGGGGCTGATTCTCGGTTCGTTATTGCATTAGATTTTACGAAAAAAAAAACAAATATTAGTAACAAGTTACATTCGAGATTCTCAAGAATTTGCTTCCTGATATAACGACTACAGGATACCAGCCAGAATTAAGATACATTGTTAACCGTCCTCTCCTTTCCACTAGTCTCCATTGCTAAACCAGGCGCCATACATATTTCAATGGCAGATTCCCTTCATCCTTTCAGTCAATGATAGAGTGTTTTAAATATCGATAAAAAGTAAGCTATCCATAGTAGTTTCTAAGCTACTTAGTGCTTAACGAGAAGGTTGACGCAAAAACACGAATAAAAACTAAGTACAACAGAAGATGCGAGCGGTAGGGGATAGATGACTGATAGAAAATTGTACCGCCGTTACGGGCTAACTGGCAGACCAACGCCCGATTTCTGCAAGAGCAATCAAATGTAACAGGTGATATACAAGAGCGTACATTAGCACAGATAATAGATAGTTGACAAATCTGTTTCTGTCTCGCGTGAGCTCTACCCCTCAAACACTGAATGAAAGGGACAACCTGAAGAAAATCTACAAAATCGAGTTTTCGTACGTCTCTTTTGTTGGAAATCACATCCGAACAAAAGTAGTTGGAAATCACATTTTAAAGTTGACGTGTTTCAGGAATAAAGCTATTTAAAAATTGCCCAGTATGTTTGTAGTGACGGTATCCAAATGTGGAACTGTCTCTCGAATGTGTAATTTGCAACCGTACTTTTGTTTTATCTCCTCTGTTGTCAAACGTTGGAGCAACGATAGGCTCTTAAGGCAGTGTTGGATTTCCTTTAAGTGCAACTAAGCTTTTTGCGTTGTCTGAGATACTCGCCGCATTAGTGGGAGGGTTTCTTTTTGCTGAATACGATTATTCCTTATTAGTTTGGTAGGTACTTGACCAGGCCATAGAAAACTCTTACAAGAAAAGGTCGGGTCTTTTTAAAAAGCTTCATCATCATCATCATCACCTCTGCCCACTGTTGGGTATATTGCTTTTTCCCCTCGCGCCATATCTCACGGTCCCTCGCCATCCGTATCCCCATGGACCATAAATAAAATATACCTTTTCATTTAATTTTTATTTTTATAAAATTTCACATCAATGCCGCCGTGAAATTTAATATTACAACGAGAAATTAAAAAAAATAACTATAATAAAAACAACTCTGAAAATAAAATTATGAAAATGCCGCTCGATAAAAGGCCACCTTTTATAACTAACCATCAGTGTTCTGCGATTACGAGGAAATATCTACAGGGTGCACTCTAAGTCGATAGCGGAGCTTTAAGGAGGCTGTCTACTGATCAATACGAACAAGTTGTACTAGGTGGCGAAAAAAATGGAGCGAACAAAATATCAGCTGTTCCATACAAAAGGTTGACTCAGTACTGTGCCAAATGTATGAAACAGCTGATAATTTTTTCGCTCCATATTTTTCGCCACCTAGTAAAAGTTGTTTGTATTGATCAGTAGACAGCCTACTTAAAGTTCCGCTATCGAATTAGAGTGCACCCTGTATTATGGTCAGCATACATCTATAAGTCTAATATTGTTAATAATGATATCAATTAGATAAATTATTGATCCAAACGGTGATATAAGGCTGCATGCCTACCTCATTGGAGTCGGGTTGCATCTAAGTTAGGGTATTCTAGTTTTTATTTCAAAATCCCACATGGCGTGGACTGTGGACTAGATTCTGTGAACCCCGCAGTGCAGTTCTCATTGACCCCGACTCGTCTGCTTGCACCGTTATAAATATAGGTTAAATATAACCCGCGCGGATTTGTTGGGCCGCTTTATGCAGCGGGACTGATGGATTCATACACCGTGCAATTTTAGTGGTTTTAAAGCCGAAAGTATTTTGTTGCACTGGTGATTCTGAGCCAAATTACAAAATTTCATTCCAAAATGCGCGAAAAAAAAATTCACTTCTCCATACAAATGGTGTCGATTGGCGATAGCCGTTTGTATTGGGAAGTGGTTTTTTTTTCGCTCGTTTTGAAGTAAAATTTTGGAATTTGGCTCAGAATCACGAGTGCAACTAAATACCTTCGGCTTTAAAACCACTAAAATTGCACGGAGTATTATTAAAAAAAGGTTCACACTAAGGCCCAGTAGTTTTAGTAACAGAAGATTGAGTTTATGATACGATTTTACAAACTGAAATAATCTGACAGTAGGCTGACGTGTGGATTTTTTTTTTGTGAGTTCAAGCTTGTCTAGCAATTAAACGCCATCATAGTCCATAGAAAATACAAGATCAATACCTGCGTATGAAACCACCTTAGTCGCAGGCAGGTTATCCACATAGGTTTCAGGTAGAAACTCTGTCAAATTTAATTTGGAAATAAATTAATTCGCAAGACGTTTAGAAGAAGACCACCGTTACACATCACAACATTTGGCCGGTTACAAATCACCGTCAAAATTTAACCAATTATTATTGTTAATTATCAGATTCACTGATAGGCTTAGGATTATGTTAGAAAACAAGTGACGCCACGATCACAAGAAGGGCCCAAAAGAGAGCCAAATAGACCGCCGAGGGCTATAGAACGAAAAATATTAAACGGCAATAATCTGGAAGATGACCTGGTCTATGTGGTCACGTAGGAGATTGGTTTCTCCGGTTAAACGATTCTGTGACGGCCGTGAAGAATTGGGGGGAATAAAAACGAGTTCTTGGCGACAGATTGATTGAATACTACAGGAGAGAGGCTAAGTGTTTTGGGTAACTGAACTGGTAAGTTCGGTTGCAAAATCAATTTTTCGGGTCTCCCCACACGATCGATTTTACGATACAAAGATAAAACTGTCGCCGAACGCAACTTACTAAACAGACAAACAGACAGACGCGGAAAGCGAGTTTGTTTTATACTATGTAGAGTATTTTGTAGAGATAGAAAAAAAGCTCTTATTAATGCCAACAATTTAAAGTACTTGCAGGGCAAAAACCCCGCGTATGCATTTGCAATTCATCTCAATATTTAATTATAGAATCCCTTAAAGAAAACCCTTGCAGGCATTTTAAAAGGCGTGTGAGAATTTCCGACTTACACGTGCACGCATGAACGATCGCGTTTAGAGATATTCTTTGTTACAATACAAGTGTTTCTTTTTCGCGGGAATATACACTAAATTCGCTAATTATAAAGAAAAGGGAACCCTTTCGAATTCCATTCGCGATACATATTTTTTCGCCACGTTTCATTTCAAAATCACGCGATGCCACCGCAACTTTTGAAACTTAACTTTGACGTGGAAATGCAAATTCGCAAGTTCCATTACTTAGCCGGTGCCTTTAAAAGTTATTTTGCATGCAAATATCTACTCACCACATAATGCATTGAAACAGAAGAACCAGACAAAGTAAATAATAAACCAATGAAGGCAGCATTTTTCTATTGGAACTCGGCTCACAGATTTCTTTCTCAGACTTAATATGTCAGTCAAGTGTGCGGTGTGCGGTTTTATCTGGTCTGGACGTATTTTTTATTACTGTGAATGAATTTAATGAATTTAATGATGAATTTCCTTGATCAAGTGTTACAAAACTAGGTGCCCAAAGAGTTTCAAATGCTCATTATTATGTCATTTAGCGTCGAGTCGTAAAGCGCTCATTGCGTCTTTATTTTTTTAGCCATGCTGACTGGCAAATTCAGTCATGTTTTACTTTTATTTAGCCAGTTGCTAAAAAGTCGCTAGAACTGTGGCTGGCAGCCCCACTGCCGCGCTTACGAAAAACGCACCAAGGCCCGGTTTCTGAATTGAGAATTTTACTAAGCAAATACTTAAGTATCATTCTGTCACGTTCTATTGTGAGTAATCTGCAGAGACGGAGCGATATTTAAATGCTTGCTTAGCGAATTTCTTAATTCAGAAATCGGGCCTAAGTGGGGTTTTTTTCCAAATTGAGTTTCATACATACCTATTTGAAATCAGGAAAATGAGCTGATTTCGAATACGCATATATTCAATTTCGCAAAAAAAAAAAACGCACATAGTGCGTTTTTCGTAAGCACGGCAGCACAGCCGACTTTGGCTGACTAATTAGTCGACTGAGCACAGTGTTTATATTCGGTAGTCCCTCTGTACTACTCCAGTTTGTTTTGTGAAAATACTTAGCAGCGGACTTTATTCGATTAATCGTTCCGAAGTTTTAATCCCGCGTTGCGTGTGTGTCAGTCGCGGCGTTGTAAAACACCTAAGTGAAATTACTCGACAGTACCCTGGTATAGGTCTGGTGTCGACACACGATCTTTTCGTCAGTATGCCTCCCTACGTGGAACGGAGATAAAAAATCTTTATTATGATCTTTCCCATTTTTATGCTTAAACTTTCGTCAAAGTTAACGTCATTAAAGTAAACAAAGCGAAGCGAACCGTCTACAAAATTAATTATAATCTTTTCTATTTGCAAAAATTGTTCCTAATTAAGTATGGATGATACTGATATTTGCAACAACATATTTTTTTCCGTGTGGTATCCCAAGTCTTTATTTTTTTACCCCCTAAATTGGCCCATGTGAAAGTTACAGAGTCTTTGCTCAGGGCTCGCTAAACCTCCTAATATGACAGCAATGGACTTGGCTTTCCCTAAATTTTTATACAATATCTCTACGCTTGTGGACAAAAACCTCTGCTGCCATGTTGGGGCCTCTGGATAGGTGGTCTGTTCCCTCTAGTCTCACGGTCATACTGCTTGGTCCGATTAATAGCACCAGTTGGCTCTATCGGCAAAAGACCTGTAACTGATATACGGGCTCTCGCGCTACTTAGTGACTGATGTTGTCGGTATTTTATCGTCCAAAGGAATCACTTACGTGTCTTCGGCGGGGCTTTCGTAAGGGGTGTGTGTTGTGGAGCTGACACCATGACAATTGACAGGCTTAAGGAAGCGAAGCTAGCTGAAGTGTGTTGAGATAAGTGCTTTTGTTCGCTAAGATCGATCCAGATATTAATTTGGTGACCAATTGTTCGAGGATTTCTCAGCCGAGTTTGCGATTTGAGTGAAAAGAAACGGCTGGTTCTTAAATTCTAAAGGCTCGACTAGTTTTTAGAACACTGACTGTGACTTTAGTGTTAAAGCATTAAATTGTGAAAATTTTATGTGTAATGTACACAAGATTTACTTACACTTTCGTTGCATAGTCGCCCGTAACGTAACTGAATAGAGTGGACGCTTATAGCGTCTATTTACTGTCTTGAGTGCGATGTACCTACCGTTCATAAAACTAGTCATATCTACCTCTTTTTCGTATCTTAATCAAACGAGTTATGTATGTAGGTCTGTCCCTAATCATTACCTAATTTGTGTAGGTATAAGATGCAAACACTTTGATAATGTCAAAAAAGCAACGACGCCTCTTAAAACCTCTTGACAGCTTCGGACCATACTTGGCAGTTATTACCAAACTCAGCGCATATTATCTTTACAAATCGGTATTTGTTCTTCACAATAACACCTGATGGCATCAAAAGATACATCAATAAACAAAGCTCGAATTGCATAGCGATCAAAAACGAAAGACCTATAACAGATGTTACACTCAAGATAAAATAACCACGATGTTACTTTGAAAGTACCTAAAACATAAAAAGATAAACGCAATGACTTTACTTATTCGTCGTAAGACTACAACATTTCTAATATGCTACTAAATTCTAAAATTAAAAAACCCCCGACAATGTATGTACAAATTACAGCATATCTAATAAACGGCCGAACCAATTTTGATAAAACAAGTCTAAGAACACGCTAGAACCTGCTTTCAAATAAATAAAAACCGCATTCAAATCGGTTCACCCGTTTAAGAGCTACGGTGCCTACGGTGATACAGACAGACACACAAACGGACACACACACACACCCTCACACACATAGCGGTAAAACTTGTAAAACCCCTCTTTTTAGTTCGTTTGTATGTTGTGCTTTCTAATTCCGACTTGACAACTTTACCTACTTAGGGACCCCATAAAAAAACTCCCCTAAAAACTTTTTTTTACATGTTGTTTTCTCTTTGACAGAAGGTCTTTGCTCACCTAGTGGGATGTGGATATGTACCATATCTTAATTTTACATAAAGTTAGTAAAAAACTTTAAAACTACAACATACCTAAAAAGAATGGACGTTCTGTATCGACCCACTAGAACGTTCCATTCTCTGCCGACTGACCAATAGATAGATAGTTATGTGAGATAATAGCAATTATACGAGTATGTCTTAGACAAGCCTCGTATCGTTTTCTGACAAATAAACCTGGCTGCATACAACTGGTGCGTGCCAAAATAAGGTAACGGGGCCTTAGCCTGTAACGCAATGGCGTGTAGATGGCATCCCAGCAGAAGGACCAAACCGGGGTTTCCTCGTTTTTCTCCTACAACCAGAGAACTAATCTTCTAGAATTACAATCAGAATATTCTTTGCTGTACTACAAAAACAACAAAATGACCGACAGCATGAATAAATCGGAATTGAAGCCGTCGACTGGGAGCCAATTTAATTTTTGGCACCATTGCGTTCCAGGTTAAGGGCCCCTGCTTTGTTGTTATCTGTCAGGTGGCGAACATTTGTAAATAACTAATTACTATTTTTTTAATTTTTAATATCATCTTCACTTCAGAAACATATCTACGAACACTAGCTAGAAAATCTACTTTCAAATACACCGTATTTCAAATACATCAAAATCGGTTTACACGGAACCACAGACAGCCACAGCGGTCAAATGTCGGGGGTTAAAAAACTGTTTCAAAGGGCCATATTATTCGAGATCCAGTTTTCTTTGTAAGTATTAATGTACTTCCCAAGTCATCAGAGGTAAGGATAAAAAATTTACCTTCGGGTCAAACTATCCAGACTTTTTCATATAAGTAAATGTTTGATTGGGCATGGAGTATCAAATTCGTACAACCTTGATGCGATATCGAATTTGCCTTCAGAAAATGTCGTGAACTCATGAAACGTAACCGATACAAATGCTGTCTGTCGTTAAGTTAAAGCTTATGATAATTATATCCGTTTGAAAGGATAAGATTGAGTTGCAAATGCATTACATATATTCTGAACTGTCTGTAAATATGAAACGCTACTTCACAGTAAGCATGATGTTTAATGCTAGAAGTAAATACTCCCGTTTCCGCAAGATTAAATGTCGAGTAGATACAAGGAAGAAGACGACACTAATGCCACATAATTTCCTAGTGTTGCGGTCTAAACGGTTTGGAACAAAATACACAGCACAGAAAAACTGGTTGGCGGCTGTCGACTCTCAACATCGAAATGGGTTCCAGTACGTAGCCATACTTTTTAACAGACTTAAAAAAAGGAGGAGGTAAGGTACTCAATTCGAACCATATATTTTTGTTACGAGTATGTTTGTAACCTCAGAACTTTTTTGTTTATGTGGACTGATTATGATGATTCTTTTTTTGTTGGAAAGGGTACCTATACCTACTTCCCGTGTGGTCCCATAAAAAATGGTGAAGATCTGATCAAGATCTTCGGAGATGGAGAATGGAACTCCTCTACGGACAGCAGCAGATTAACAGAGTGTACCATATCACTAGTGGAAAACTAAAATTATACATATACCCACTGTTCCTGTTGTATGGAGCAGCTGATATGTTTTTTGAGATTTCACACATAGCTCCATGGTAAAAGTTGCTTGTATTGATGAGTTAAACGACCCCTTTCAGTGTCATAGAACCTTTCTGTAACAACCTGTATAAATCAAAAGAGCGGGAGAGGGTGATGTAGATATAGCGCCCATGCTAGACCTGCTGGAAACCTTTCTGCACATTCACACTCTGTGTCCAAGGTTTGTATGCAGAAAAACTAGTTTGTAAGAAATTGCGGCAAATTACTCCGGGACGGAGGTTTACCGCAAACGGACAAATGTGGGCTGCGAGGGCGGACTCTTTGATAGGAGCCTCGTTGACTATGTTTGGAGTTTTTGTTCAGATATCGACTAACAAGGCAACTACAGCCTCAGTAGTTGGGTGACCTTTGTTCGCTGGACGAAAATAAACTTTACTTTTCAGTGTCATCATCATCATCAGTTCCTGTCATCCCTTATCAGGGACATAAGGGCTCAGGGCTCAGGGCTCTCAAAACAGTTTTCTATTTCGGCCGATTTTGCGCCTTCATTTCAAGCTCGGATATGCACATCCCGAGAGAAATAATTGGTTTCAGCTTTGCTGTACCTATCAAGAAATTCGATACTTACTGCACCTAATGGAATGTTGAATTGTATTCATATCGACTAGTTCAACGACTCCTTCAATGAGGACAGAAGCAACCTTGTATAGCTGTATAATTTGAGCCCTAAATAAAACTAAAAACTACAAAATAATATCAAAGGCTATGAAGAATACAGACAATTACTGTTTATCTAACCAAAGGCCCTCAAACAAAACGCGGACGTGGGGCCAAATGGGTGTCTTCCTGCAATCAGGCAGACAACTGTGGCTTTATGACAAAGCTTTATTAAACAAATTAAAGTAATTGCAAACTGCAACGGCCTACGAGGCAAAGAGAGCCTTATTCTTCGTTAGCCCAGAGTTCCGTAAGGCACTAGTATGCGAGGATGAATTCTCGTATACGACGGGCGAGAATCGCTTCCAGGTGGCGATGCCAGCGATCGCAGTTATTTTCTTTAGAGTTTGCGAATAACTCTGGGGTAGGTAATGTCAGGAAATAAGAACTGTATCACTACGCTTCACTAGAGGCCCACGTTAAGCCACTTCAGAGGCCATAGGGCGTCCTAAAAACTTTGACACCAGATGTGGCCACTACCTCATACCCAATACCCAATACGATTATCTAACTAACCTAACGTACCTAATAGAGCTTTGAAAGTACGATTTAAAGGGTCACCTCATTCAATCTGTGGCAATCGTATCACTGGGGCTGTTTCAATTCATGAGGGATACGATTGAAAAATTGGCAGGTTTTGGTCGTCTTTACTAAGAAGTAAAAAAAAACCAAGACCGCCCAAGATAGCTCCACACTCAATACAAGAATCCACTTTGTCCTTAATTAGCTAGCTGCAGTTAGTTGCAGTTAGGAACAACAGACGACAAATCGTGCGAGATAGAAATTAATTAATCTTCATCCATTCACCAGCGGTCCAGACGAATGTCTACGACCCTCAGTAATGAGGATACAGCAATAATAATAATAATAATAATAAAGTATTTAATTCACTAAAAAGTTACAAAGTTGGCTTAGGCTAATACATAAAAAGTGTACATAATTTTTTGGTAAACCATTTGTGATTGGTTGCTGCCGAACTAGGCTTAAAGCCTGTGTTTCAGCATACATATCCCCTTACTTGTATCCTTAGTAGTATGTAAATTAGAATTAAGCCTTAGAGTAGCTACAGTGAAAACAAAGCATGCAATTTTCATCATAAGGATGGAGAAAAAGTATCATCAAGTTACATGAGTGAGGGTGAACATGAGTGTGTGTGTTTGAGTCCTCTCTGTGTGTAAATGCGAGGGTGAATGTGTGAGTGTGAGAGGGTGTGTCAGGGTTTAGAGTACTTAAGTTACATTTTTTAACATATTTTATTATTTAAAAGTAACATTTATTAACATATTTTATTTATATATGGTTACAGAAGGGATTCAGTTTAATTGATTGTTATTTGTTTAAGTTTGGTACATTTATTAACATAATATTCTATTTATATTAGTCTCACTAAGGAGATTTTCAGTTTCATCGTAGGAAATTTTTAAAAGCCAGTCAATTGTTTCTTTTTTACAGATAGTTTTAGTCATGGGGTAAATTTTAATTTCTTTATTTATTTTATCATAGAGGAAAGGCCCTAGATACGAAAAGAATCTGTGCGCAAAGTCAATTGTATTGAAATGGAGTGATTTGTCACATACGGCATAATTTCGGCGTTTATCTTGTAGACTAGGATTAAAAACCATGGCGGAGTGTTGTTTCATTATAACATGTAATATAAAGAGTTGACGGACAGTAAGGACTTCACATGCTTCATACAGCAATGTGGTAGGATACAAAAAGGGTTTAAATGTGCATATTTTAAGGATGGCTCTTTGGGCGACCTCAAGTTTCTTTAGTGTAGTTTTAGCAGCGCCACCCCAAGACGAGATACAGTAGGATAAAAGTGACTGACAGACAGCGTAGTAGATTTGCTTAAGCTTGTAAGGCAATAGGTACTGCTGTATAATTCAAGCAGGAGGTACCTCTACGAGCGGAAATCCGGGTGAATCGGATATTGGGTTCGGTCTATCGCTATCGGAAAAAAAGGCAGCTCATTAGACACCTTGCATTACATCACAGATTGTTCACAGCGGACCTGTCGCCTCGGGCAGAGGACTCAATTGCGCGTGGGCATCTCAATACAGATTATATTGTCTCCCCCAAAGTAAAAGTGAAATTGATCGTGACGCGTAGGTTTGGGCTAGTGATGTTTGCAGCGAGTACAGATATTTGTACAAACAAAGTATTCGCATCGTCGTCTGATACCGTCACAATTTTTTTTTTTTTCGATATTAAAAATAAAATGACCTATGCCAGTATTTTGTCAGCGCGAAAATGAAATCCAAAGCCAATTTGCAGTATTACGTTATCTATCCCTGAGAGAAGACCTTTGCCCGCCTAGTGGAACATGTACAGTACTCCGTGCAATTTTAGTGGTTTTAAAGCCGAAGGTATTTTGTTGCACTGGTGATTCTGAGCCAAATTACAAAATTTCACTCCAAAAACGCGCGAAAAAAAAATTCACTTCTCCATACAAATGGTGTCGATTGGCGATAGCCGTTTGTATTGGGAAGTGTTTTTTTTTAGCTTGTTTTGAACTAAAACTTTGGGATTTGGCTCAGAATCACGAGTGCAACTAAATACCTTCGGCTTTAAAACCACTAAAATTCCACGGTGTATATTGAACACTTGTACACCAGGCTACATCTTACTTTTAAGAGATTTTAACTATTTCAGTTACATATTTATGGAATGTATAAAATGCCCCTCCAAGCGTCTGCTTATTGAAAGGCCCTCTATAAACATCTTTTTGAAATAGTTCCGTTAAAATATCCCTTGCACATCTCTAGTTTGGGCTTTGGTAAACATTGCGCAAGCGCGGGGAGCTTCCGCGAAACAATGGGGCGTTATTAATGGTGATCTCGCGATCGCATATTCCGGCGCAGGCGCCGGTTACTGGAATAGTAAACAGTGACAGAGCTTCGGCTTCGATACAGCTAGTACCGACCCCTATCGGTCCTACAGAGAACTGCTACCTACAGTTGGGGAACAAATAACTCTATTTTCTACCAATCCTGCATCGCGCCAGCAAAATATTTCACGTAGCACATAATACGACTTCCGACCATGGTCGGTTAGACCTGGTCGATCCTCAAGCATCTGCTTGGTGGTAAATTTCACTTCATAGTGCGGAATATGATCATATTGCACGTAGGCAGTTCTCTGCTGGTCATAAGAACTTTTTCTTTCAGACCCTTAGCTCCTACCAGCATAGCATGAGCACCATATCTACATGGAATCGATATAATCTATCCCCCTTTTTGGTTTACACAGAGCAAGAGAGCCATAGTGTTTTTATCTATAATCCTCGATACGGCCGCTAATGCTAACCCAGCAGATCACCTGAAAACCCAGGGTTGTGGTTGCCTTTTGGGCCCGCAGATATGAATCTATGTTTTCTGTGGAGTGGTTCGACTACGTAAAGAGGTTCTAGGCAAAGCTACTCAATCTAAAGTCAAAACTAAGACATAAAACAGGAAAAATACGTTATGACGCCATGTATCAAGAGCCTTCTGCAGTCGATAGATCCGAGTTCTAAGCGCCACCAGTCCTCTCCGTGGCAGCTCGCCTTTCAATGGGGTCCTTAGGGCCCTGATCGCGATAACCTTTCGCCGCTTTGTTCCACCAGCCCATAGTGCACAATTTCGACCATAAAGCGCCCGCAGTTGAATTTATAATTCACGGCAATTTGAATGCGATTCGTCCGCGACAGTATCTTTAGCGGCGATCGCGCGAGGCGTGACGCTCGTGGAATGATATCGTGACGTCGTGACGTGCCATGTCGGGAACACTGCCTTATTAAAATGCACACAGATGGCGCCCGCTCTAGGACAGATCTTTGACCCGCGGAAGAGGTCGCCCGGTCGCACTTCCGAGGCATTACCTTACAATGCTAAACGCCGCTTTCCTCGTAGCGGTCTTATGTCAACAAAGAACCGCGGCGGTCAATGCTCCGCGAAAAGTAAACCGCGCATTGGGAGAAAGAAATGTCGTGCATATCGGCTTGTCTAGCGGCTGTTCGAACATCTCGAAGATGGACGCAGTGAGTCCCACCAATAATACGCCTCTTATGGCACTCAACAGACTATGAAATTAGCCAGGTCGTATGGTTGAGATGATAAAATGGAGCGTAGAGAATAGATGAAAGTCGCGAATCGATTGCGGAGCGTCGCGATAAGGAAGACGCTGCTTTTTGTTGCGCGAACGATGAATGTAGTCTCGGGTCACGGTGTGTGAATATGGCAATCTCATTATGGCCTAGGATTAGAAACTATCGAAACGAACGAGCTGAGAACTGGAGCAGATGGTCGGCCATTGTTGGCGGCGGGCGTGTTATCATTTCTTTATAGAAACTTCCAATTTTTTATAGCGAGTCTCGACTTCTCGAGTAGGTACTTCTACTTTCTATAGGCAGCAAAATTGCTGATCGCAACTTACACGCTTAAGGTCATACGGCTAATTACCTAAGCCCGTTGAATAGCTTCTTTATTCCACGTAAGTAAAGTTTAATTGAGTGACCTCTCTTTTGAACCACCAAGGAGAGGAGCAATCTAAAACTAATCACCGGAGACATTCGCCTGGTTCAGCCTCTACAGATACTTTGTTGAGAGGTGGCCTCTGTATTTGTGGTAGTTAGTTCGATAATCACTGTTATAAGATTACCTACCTATTCCATTACCTTCATATTCCACCTATTCCAGTGAATTGCTATGTTGCGCTGGTGGTGGTACATAGTAACTGTAGTACCCTTAGTTAGCAATCTACTTTTTTTTATAGTCACCTAACCCGACAAAGTATGTAGCAACTAATCAATAGAGTTAATTGAACCCCACTGGCACAGTAAAGAAAGGAAACTCCACCGGTAATTGGGTAATTACAGAATCAGATCAAGAGTACCAAATTACGCCTGAGAATTAGGCCTTTCAGAAAGATTCATTGCCAAGGTTCCCGGTTCAAATTTGAGGTTATATTCTAGTTATAACTACCAACAATTGTACTAAGCCACGGTAGGCGATTTCTTACCATTCTTTGCCAACTGAACAGTAGTGAAACGGTCTAAAAACCTAAATAAAAGCTATTGTAACAGATAACAAAGGAATGACAGGTTACGCGTCGCTGAATGGAGCCCGGCGTGTGTTTCAGACATTCCCAAGACATGGAACATGTAATGCGAAGGAAATTGAAGCGATTACCAACCTATCTTGATGAAGCTTTTCTAATGAATCCTCTTTTAGTTGGGAACTAGAAATTGCAGACCTTTACATTTCCCTTTTGCGCCAACCTCAAACATCTAGAATCTAGAAGATCCTCAGCGTAAAAAAATATATGAAAAGGTAAAACAGTTTAGTGCGAAGACGTACAGAATCTAAACGTGGAACTCACCTCACGGGATAAATAAAGTCACCTTCCAAATACCCTTAGAAAGTCATTAGATAGGCGACTACAAACAAGCTACAAGACCAGTAAATTTCACCGGCGTCAGCATCGAAATTTCCATCTGCAAACAACCTTTGGAAGTACAAGTTGTAAACCGTTTTAATTGCGAAGTACCGTGACAAGATACAAACGTGTGACAAAGCGTGGCTCGGGTCAACGATAGCTAACGGTGCGCGGATGTCAACCGAGCAAACCCGTCTAGACCCGTCCTTACTGCAGACATAAACTACACGCGATGACAGAGCCAGATACTGGAATACTCAGCTTTATGACGCCCAAGACGGGAGTTGTGAAACAAAACTCGCAGTAGCACAAATCACGGAGATAAACAAGACACTGGTGTTGGTGTTGCAGCTACTTGATTTACTTATCAACGGCTCGAAATGCAGTCCGTCTGTCGAACGATACACTCTTGCTTTCTTCAGACACATTCACTTTCGTCAAAACCGATACCGCCCAGCGGTCCCGATAACCATCTACGTTACTTGCCGTCAGCACACGTGGCTGTTCACGTCTGCGCTGTCACAGTGCCGTTCGCAATTCCGTCGTGACATTCGGTGATAGGTGAAAATCTACGAGCTCCGGATAAAAGGAAACGAGTCAGGGAAAGCGCAGATTAAATCTACGACGTCTGTTATAGAAACGACACTGCAGCGAGCCGATTAATAAATAAAAGCAAATTTTTATGCATCTCTTTGGATCGCCGATGCTTTCGCCTCGTTCATTAAGATTCCATTTTTCGTCCGAGGTGTCTTGGCAGGCTGACATTTCTCACCATTATCAGATACCGAGAAGTTTTGCGGAGTGCACAATTACGCGCACTTTCTCACATGCATGTAGATGTAGATTGCTCTGGATGGAGTGGAGTCAGGGGGTCACGCTCATGCCCCGCCGATTACCAGCATCTTTGTGCCTAAGAGCTGGTTATTGTTTACGGTAACCGTACGAATACAGGCTAATAACATTTAACGAGCGTTTACTTTTAAACGGTGCCTGAGAAATCGGCATTGACCGAAAAACGCCGTGGACTCTAAAGTGGCGCGTAATATTTTGACATTACTTCTCGCTTGGCAGCCATTTCTTTCAGGCCGTTCGTTTGACGTGAAAGTTCCAATGCAGTGGGACTGTATCTTTTATTACGGACACAATGATCGCCGTTGATCGAAGAAAGTTTCTCTAGTTAACTCACATTGAGTAACAACCTGGTCATATCAACTATGTAATTCCATTCAACATCAATAGAGGTGCTTAATTGAACAACGTCAAGCAAACCTTATCGGGACTCTTTCAATCACCGATCACAGGTTAATACGCCTAAACTAGACAAAAGCATCAACTAATTTGCTTGTCAGTACAAAATAATCGCCAGTGATCTGGCACTCATGCGCTCTTGCCTTTTCAAATTGGACTGTCTTGTCCCGGCTCTAGAGTTGCAATTAACTCTGATACTTTTGTGAGGTTCCATCATCAGAGGAGTACCAGTGGAAATGAGACTCTGTCACCGTTGGCATAAGTTTGGTTTCATCGGTTTGTTGACGTTTCCTTCCTCTGTTGTCTGAAGAGTCAAATGAGAGCCTATTTGAGCATGCGGTGTGGCGGTCGCCGGAGGTGCAACTCATTAAGGCAGACACTTTCACACGCGTCATGACGTGATATACTAGTTCGTTTTTATCACTTCGAGATCTAATCGATACAAATCGACTGATTGGGGAACGAGTTCACACGCTTGGGACTGTCCACGCGATGTTTCCTGTTCGCCATTTTATAAAAGTCACTGCGAAATCGGCTTAGAGTTTCATGTTTGTTTCGTCACGCCAATCGTTGTTTTAATCGATTATCCCGAGTAATTAGAGTCAGAATTAAGCTTCATAGTCTTCTCTTTTACTGTCAGTTGTATGGGCAGGTCATTCTAAAATAATAGGCAATTAATTCTCCAAACTCAGATCAAAGCGGTGGGCAGAAGTCACGATTTAGTTCTATCTCCGGTACAATACTTCCATTGCTCCCGCCACAGATCTTTATCTGTCTGTTTGTATCTCGAACTATCGTGCATCATTTGATTGATTAGTTTGGACCACAAAAGGCAGTTACAATGTAAAGTCTTAATTTGAAGCTACTGACTATTTCTATTGATGAATTGATAAAGCACGGAACCACCGACATCCAAACGGACTTCATTCAATTGTTTTATTTATTTTTTCCAATTTAAAGATCCTTCAAAAATCTATTAGCTGACCCGGTGAACTTCGTATCACCTGAAATAGTTTGACTTTCCGCGTCAAAAATGGCAATTCCAATACAAAATGACCAAATATTTATTTCTTCCGTTTTTCAGCTAATCCTTTAACTTTTTCCATATTTCTTTTATTTTAAACCTTCCCTGAACTATGGTGAACTAAACAAAACAGTAAATATGCAAATCGGTCAAGCCGTTTCTTAGTTTTAGCGAGACTAATGCACGGTGATTAATTTTTATATATATAGATTACGTACTGCAAGACATTATTGTAAGAAAACAATTCTTACCACGACCGGGTGCTGCCAAAGCCTCATAATTTATTGTAGCATTCACACTACAGGGTGCACTCTAAGTCGATAGCGAAACTTTAAGTAGGCTATCTACTGATCAATACAAACAATTTATACTAGGTGGCGAAAAAAATGGAGTGAAAAAAATATCAGCTGTTGCATACAAAAGGTCGACTCAGTGCTGCGGCAAATGTATGAAACAGCTGATATTTTTTTCGCTCCATTTTTGTCGCCACCTAGTAAAAGTTGTTTGTATTGATCAGTAGACAGCCTACTTAAAGTTCCGCTATCGACTTAGAGTGCACCCTGTAGAATCTTCTTTGTCATTGAGTTGGTAGTTACTTCTGATATTATTAATTTGAAGGCAGCTATTCCCTTCGAGTCACCTGATCGACCATTACAGTCACTTGGTACAAAATCTCTACATCCTATGATGCTACATAGCAGGAAACGCAATTTGATAGTAAGAAATCACTTCGCGTCACGGAATCATCGTCGATAAATCACACCGCGAGCAGTTTAATGCTTCACACAAATCGCTGGAGCAAATATTTATTTATTGATACTATTTTATTCTTGCTGACATCTTCCTGGACCGAAGAGCCTTAGGGGGTCTACTTCATATAATTATGCGATGGCTAATGGATTCTGAGGACTGGTTGCACAACGTTTAGGTACAGGCAAACTCAATAGCTGGTCTATTTTGGACAGAGGGTCCACTGATCAGTAAAACCCTAAGCGCACGACAAAATAAAAATCGGTGACCAACTGTCACCGATTAAAGAAGTAGGTAAGTAAAAGGGTTTGGAAGTAAATAAAGAAAATATTTTACTGCATCAAAATGACTGCTCAATTAAATAAAAGAAATAAGTTAGGAATGCAAAGATTTGTGCAACATAATAATATATCGCTTACACCCCCTATATGATTTTCCTACATTGATGGATAGGGCAGTTACCTACTCCCTCGATTATTTAGAGAGATTGGTATGAACAAACTATTGGTATAGTCTTGTAAGACACACAGGAAGCCAACAAGGAGTTAAGACGGTTGAAAACTCTCAATTTGGATACCCCCAAAAATATTTTCATACAACGTCGATCACTTCGTGATCGCCTCTATGTTTGAAAGAGCGTCTCATTTGCGCCAATCAATGGCATTTGTTACGTCCATATTCGACATGATCTCATGATTTCTAAAGTGTTCCACATAACAATACCCGCTGACCTTAACCATGAATGCACTATGGTGACTATGGTTCGATAAATCATGACTGTACCAACACGTGAAAGTGTACAACTATAGTTATTTTAAGATGTAACTATTGAATCTCAAGTTTGCCCCCTTTTCCAGTTGCTGTGTGGTACAGTACGTGTGGAGCCAACTGTCTTTCCTGTGGGCTAGGTCGACTAAGCTGTCAGGATGGTATAGGTGCTGGGCAAGCCTACTCCATCTAAAACAATGTCCCAGGCACTGCAGCGCCGAGTGGTCTCTTCACCCATCTAGTGTGAGTGAAGGTGCCACTGGACGCTGTATAAATCATCTCATTACGTAGATGCAAAGGCCTTAGTTTTTTAGTTTAGTGGTACAGTGGCTGCATAGTTTTTCTGTCTTTCCTATGAATCAAGCTGATCGTACACCTAGGTAAATCTTACTTCTTCTTCACAAAAATATTTACCTACTTCTTAACTTAACCCATTTAGTGATACTAGAGTGTATCTTCAAGACACTTGATAGCATACTAGGGATTTGTCACCATAATTATAATAACTACATTGATATACGTTTTATCGCGCGTCAGCTTTCCCTTTCAGTATCGTTACGTGTATGACTATGACAGTTGGCCACTGTACAAATTTTCCATACTGGTCAGCGATAACAACAAAAAGTGTCTTGTTTACGTTCCCTTATGGGGCAGGTGAAAGACTCTCTCTTTGGCTTTTCTTTTGCTTTGTGCTGCGAGTCTTGTAAGTGATTGTCACGTTGAATTTGTTGGCTGTTGACCTTCTGGGCCGTCGTATGTTTCTCTGATGACGTCACGAGTCCACGACACGACAGATGTAGGGACACCTCTGCTTATTTGGGCACGTTCCAGGCACTGCAGCGTTCGAGTGGTCCCTTCAACTACCTTGTGTGAGTGAAGGTGCCACTGGACGCTATGTGAATCATCTCATTACGCAGATGAAAAGGCCTTGACTTACTTGACTTAAATCCTGTTATCCCTCAGGAGGGACATAGGGCTCGAAGAAGTTTTCTCCACTTGGGACGATCTTGCGCAGATGAAAAGGCCTTAGTAGGCTTTTATTTGTGCCTTAGTTGAGAGTGAACAAGAACTAAATGCCTAGGTTCCAGCTTTTATACAGCCATACAGTAGTTCTTCGGCAGGTTAAAAGTTGTAAGGAAAATTCAGCTTTTCTCCTATAACTATTTGGGGCTCTGACACATTTTAATTTGCGGATTCTATAGCCACGAGCCGCATGTTTCAATATATCGAAAAAGCGGAATGATTTATAAATTGTTTGATAGTCACACATATCCAGGGAGATTACCATCACCATTGAATCGGCTGAATGTCTAGTTTAGAATTTAAGGGTATAGTAATGGGATTCGGCGTCAAAAGATTGCCATACTTAAAACTAAGGCCGTGACTAGGATGTGTAAAAATGCTTAAAACAAGGAAACCACCCTAAGGTACCTAGATTTTTTTTTCACTCTAAAATTGTTGTCTGTCGCGGATGCTTTAGAAAAGACCTAACATTATGTTACGCAATACGGATATAACAAGTTACATATTTACCAGTAATTTCGGCACATACCTGCTAAATGGTAGGTCTGTATTCGAAGCCGGTAGGTACATAATAGGGCGGGTGTGAAGGTCGATTTTTTTTAATGTAAGCGGCAAACGGTACGGTATGGATTTAGGTGTTTGCTAACTTTTATTAAGTGCGAGGTTATGGATGTAATGTAATATTTAGGATCGCCAGCAGAAAATACCGGATTTTAAGTCGATAAAATACCGAAATAATTTTGATTAAGAACATGGAAAGAGGGCATTTTGCATCTTAATATCCACAATTTAATTTAGTTTCATTTCAAAAGTCCGTTTGGTCATCAGGGGTTAGTATTTCTTCAATGTCTTTTAATAAACGTCTCGATTGATTAAATCGACAATAAAATGTCCATCCGTGCCGAAGGACCATTTCATATAGAAGATATTATTCTCTGAGCTTAGTCTGTTAACCAGGAGAACTGCCTATTATGTCAGCTGTAAAGTGCCAAGCGCAAGAAAACAATAATCTCACGTTGACCATAATCGAAACTGCGTCTTTCATGTCCGCGGCGTTACAGGAACAATGTTACCAACAAATCACGTCACTTTCTTCGCGATTTGCATTCCACTTGCTCCACTACTCTCGCCTTTATTTTCAACGGCTTAAGGTTCAATTTGTTATTGTTGTTGTGGTTGTAGTGTCGGTACATAGGTAGCAATTATGCGTTATATTTTACGGTGATTTAGCCGTGGACAGCGTTGCATTGGTTGGCGTCCTTTGGGACTGGTTTTGAGATGCTGAAAGGGTTCTGGTACATGCTATGGTGATCTCTTCGGAAAGTGACGATTGTTGAAGCGGTGACGCACTAACTCGAGCTAGGGTAGGTACGGTCGGCTACAGTCTAGGATACCCCATGCTAGCTCTTACCGTGCGCGGCATAAGGGCGCCAATCGAACAGAAGGGGGTATCCTAGCGTGTGGCTGATTTAATGTTTTCGGGATGAAGTCCCGACTCGAGTATTGTAGATAAAAAAACGTTTATTCAAAACCAAACAAAAAAAAAAACATTAAGTCTCTCGATGTTGTTTCTTATAAATATAATTAATTAATTAAGAATTTAAATAAATTAAAAAATATATATATGTGCATGTTTTCTTCTCAATTTGTTTTGTGACACAATAGTTATATAAGCAAAAAATTTGCATTTTAGTAGGTACACAATTCAAATAACAATGACTGCAAGTGACAAGTGTCGAAAATAGAAACTGATAAAGAAAATACTTACTCTTTCTAGACAACGAATTTGCTTATGATGCTGTTTTCATCACACAGTAATTACAGCGGGACTTGTCTACTGTCAGAGGGCAGAATTAAACAAGTGTGTCCACACCTTATGTTGTCACCCTAAATTAACTTTCGTATGCATATTGACATGTAAATGCAATACTTTATAGAGTTACGAGCGAAAAAATCGTCTCAATTTACTGGCTGTACTCTCTCTGACCTTTGCAATGTATTATGCTCTTAAACCATAGGTAATTAGGTATACAAGAGGAATTATAGTGGTTTTACATGGATCGAGAAAACATTTCTATTGTAATTATTTTATATCAAAATAATGTGTACACTAAAATGTATGTACAATGGTGAACAACGCTGAGAAGGCCGGCCGAATAGAATATGACAAATATTTTCCGGAATAGTCGGAGTTGGTTCAGGACCAAAAAGTCTGGACGGAGAAAATGCAGTGACACAAGCATACTTTTTAGAGGCTGCATAAAAATGTTATCGAAACGCATTTACCGTATTTACTTTTAAGTGGCATTGGATAGGTCATACTATGCGACGACCTGAAAACCACCCCTAAAAGAGCACTGAAATGGTGTTCAAATGGAACACAGAATAAGGGGTTCCCTAAAACTAACTGGCGTTCGATCAGTGCAAAAGGAAGCAAACAGTCTCGGGATGAGCAAATCCGAGCTAGATCGGCCAGAATGGAAAACTGTTTTGAGAGCCCTGTATTCTGATTAGGGATAACAGGAACTCATTATGATAATTATGATTATTATTATTTACAATAACAGTCAATTCCGTATTAAAACATTTAGGAGGTTCACCTGCAGCATAAGCTTTTCACCAAACTGACATGTTATCTAACAAACGGCATTCGGTTGTGGTGTTCTCAGTGAACCCTGTCCAAGTTTGGATTAGAATTATGACGGACGTGTTTCAAGAGATCAAATGACGGAAACCTACACTTCTACGCTGTAGCACGTCTATCATCGCTTGTATTGTACCTTGTAACACGCCTCTAGCCTATCAAACTTGGACTCAAACATTTTTGCGGCGAAAGGTTTACAAGACTCGTAGCATCTTTAGAGATAATTCTTTGGTCAAATTCACAAAGTAGGTGCAGAGAAATAAAGCCCTTCTACTTTATTTCTTTTACTTCACACTGAGTGTGGTAAGTTATGGAACAGTGTAGGCTCCGTTTAACTAACTTTTTAATTGTGTTTAGAGGTTATGACTTATGAATTAGGTTGTACAAAACAATAATGGCGAGTTTAGTAAGTCGAGTTTGGTTTTTATACTGGTCTTCTTCTATTTAGCGTCCACTTATGGAGGTTGCCCATCAGCTCTCCATCTTCTATACTTTCTTGCCAAGCGTCTTGCCAGTCTTCAATGCTGGCTATCTCCATCCATTCCCATGAGGCATGAGTCGCAACTCTCTTACTCTACCAACGCGCCTCGTCCCTTAAATCTTGCACATAATACAAAGTCACTTGCATCTGTAGTCTGTACTGTTACTAAGTAAGGTTAGACACTACCACCATATCAATATCTTGCAGCGACAAATTGAGTCCCAATCTAGTATCTTAATCTTTTTGCACCGGCCGACAAACTTAAACACAGTTATAAACTAGGATTTGCGTAGGTGTAAGGCGCACAGTTATGTTCAATAGGACAGGAATAGAGCTGGCTACTACGAAATACATAAGTGAAGGTTCTATTCCGAGAAAATTTTCTTTGACACATCAGCTGTGCCTGAATGTAATTCTTTTCGCACCCCGACTAGCTCGGGCTACTGTAATTGTTCTGCTGTTACGAGTAAACTACTGATCCAACTATATATTAACACATTAACTAGCACGCTAGGTCGGATGTCGCGGGCACATCTGCGCTATATGCCGCGCCGGCCCTTTTGCGAAATTTGTGACTTTTAGACGACTTTTTTGTATAAAACTTGGCATCTTTTTCACATGCCGTGAGTTTTGGGTGGTGAGATCTATAATTTTAGGTATATTCTTATGTGTTTAGTACTAACGACGTCCACTGGACCATTTTGTTTGATCTTGCAACATTATAAAATAGCCTAGCCATTTAGAAACTATTAAGACATTCCCTTGTTTTTGACAGCTTAGTGAATAAATTAAGTGTCATATTGTAAAGAGATTACCGTGTCTGGAACGGAACGGGCTCCACAAGGTTGCTAAGGCGTTTATAAATATAATGTAAAATATAATAGGGGCTAGGTCTGCACCTGCCCAGCCTCTAGACTATGCATATCAAGTGGGAACTTCCTTTATTGGAAATGGTTTGAAAGGAGATTGGAGTTGAGAATTTCAGAATTTTCATTCCGGTCGTCAAGTATACATTGATCGCAATATAAAATGGGCTGGTTGTATTATATTTAATGGCACACCAAAAAATACTGAAATGGACATCAAAATAACGAACCGAACCCATTGTCAGAGAATGGTTGGAGATGGCCAGCGTCGAACATCTATTTCGTTTGGAAAGGAAAAGAAAAAAGAATATGAAGAAATATTCTGACGGCCAACCTCCATTAGTGGAGAGGCACGTATTTTTTTTTATGCAAATGCTTACCAGAAAACCAGAGACATTATTCTGTAAAAAAAAAAAACCGCACTGTGGCACTGTCTCAAAACCAGCTTATTTGCAAGAAAAGAAAAATCGATAAGAGCTTTTTACCCGCGAATAATCCGTTTTTGAGGACTAGCAACAGTGCGGTTTTTTTACAGACTAAGCACACTGGTAAGTATTATATCAGGTATACATATAGAATTGCAACATTCACGCAAGTTTCGATCGAATTAACTAATTGCTCTACAAGGGTTTGTAGGTGTCTAAACTCCCAACTGTGGCGTATCTCAAGGCCCAATCTAACTAAACGTATGAATATTCAAGTGAAATACCGTAATCGTCTGGGTATTTCGACTTGGCGTGTGTTTGGGCTGCTAAACTGCTGTGTTAGGTAATATTTCTACTTATTAGCAGTCAGTCCTTCAGCACGAAATTGGTGATTGTGATGGATGGCAGAGCGAGGGCTCATTATGTAAAAAAATCCCACACCGATTTTTTTACTGGAAAATAGCTCTTATTGAAATTTAACTGTCTTTTTGTTCTTTCTAAAGCACTAACCCGTGCTAGGGAACAATTTAAACATGGTTGCGGGTCCAAGCCCTGTCCTGAGTGAATGTTTTCAACTTATTATAAATGTTTAACTGTCTTTTTTACCAATTAATACTTGGAGATTCACTGTGCTTAACATAATACAGGGGCTGTTGATAAGGTAATTTTTAACCGATTTAAAAAAAGGAGGATGAACTCAATTCGACCAATAGGTTGTTTTTCATGTATTTGTTAACTCAGAACTTTATTCTAGGTGGACCGATTTTGATTACTTTTTTTTGTTTGAAAGGTCTCATAAAAATTGTGATAATCTGATTAAGAACTGCGGAGATGGAGTAGGTACGGCACTCCTCAACAGTGCAGGCAGATCACTCGAAATCAGTGTACAGACGACAGCACGTCAGACTGTACACTTTTGTTGTAAAGTCGCCCGTAACGTAACCGAGTAGAGTGCTAGCGTGTAAGGGCCGACGTTCTGTCGTGTGTACCTACCTTTTCACCGGTGAAGTCGGTCTTTTAATTTTTGATAATTTTCTGTTATTTTATTTGCTTGCCTGTTTGAATTTTGTGTGCAATGTAGAGTGTTCCTATCCATAGGTACGTAGGAGCCTTAGTTTGTAGTTCAGTCGAGCAATCATGGTCTACTGGTAGAGGTAGAGTATGCAACAGAAAGCGGCGGGAATAGGCGTTTATTTCAAAATAAATGCAAGTGCAATTTTGATATTTTCAATGAATGCTTCAACCTAGCTTCCGCCTTTTCGTGTCGTCTGATGGTAGTCTCCAAATTTCTGTTTATGTCGAAAAAGTTGGTCATACCAAATTATGTAGGTACCTTGAAAAGAACCTTTACTTTACTTCTTTACAATACATAATAATATACTACATAAGTAGGTAGTAATAAACCACCCAACGAACACAAAATGACTCCATTTATTATAGAGCTAATTACATCATAATCACGGCAGTTCAGTGTAATCTCTCGCAAACCCTTCATTTTGTTTCTTTTCTCGTGGAAAGTAAAAGTGAAGTTTAAGTTTAACGTTACCTACTCAACCTGTTTTCTCTGAACGGGATGGATTGCCTCATGCCGTCATGCGGCGCCCGGATGCGGCACATTATCGAAAACATTCGACAACGGAACCGAACACGCGCTGTTTCGAACTCGTATTAAAGCGTTCAAAATGCCGGCGAAATGTAAAGCACAAAGAGCATTTTATCTTCAGAGACTTACCTACCTCTGATTTCTGAATTGAGAATTTCACAGTAGCGCTCTGTCTCAGCAGATGTCACTTAAAATAACATGACAGATCGATACTTAAGTAGGTATTGACTTAGTGAATTTCTCAATTCAGAAACCAGCCCTGAGACTGACACTACAAATCTTCAGGCCGCAAATTCGGAACAGCGGCGGCGCGTGTAGCGGAGCGTTCAAGCGTTCTATTGTGCGTGTACACACGACAGCACGTCAGAGCGTACACTTTTGTTGTAAAGTCGGCCCCGTAACGTAACCGAGTAGAGTGCTAGCGTGTAAGGGTCGACGTGCTGAAACGCTTCCGACGCTGTGAACGCTCACGGTTCAACTACAAAGACGCCGCGTCGGACACTCGGACCACGGGCGTTTTGTGAACTTTTGGTAGCTCGTGAGTTGGATAGTAGGTAGTAGAGCTCTGAAATAGTTTGCTTTCAAGTTCCTACCAAAACGGTGATCTTTTTCAGCCTCAAGTTTAACCTTACAGTTCATTAATACAATATTTTCGAGCTAAGTTCGCGTAACCTTGTCCAAAGGTCCACAGAATTTCGCTGAAGGGTCTTAAATAGCCACTGAAAACGGGCCAAGAGTCCACAAACTTGTGGAAGAGAACCTCTTCTCTCATGTAATGTCAAAATACAAAAAAATACATACAAACATACATACATTTTCTGTTTATTATACAAGTTAATTTGTCAAAATGGTCCAAATGATTGCTTACGAAAACAGGAGATTGCAAGTCGATAATGATACTTCACGAAAGTGATTTCTATAATTGAGTTATATCCTGCAATAAAGGCATACGGTAATGCATTGATAATTACTAATTACGTAGTTATAGATTTATGAAGTCATTATTTTAATTGTCGAAAAAGTCCTTTATATACTTATCTGTTTACATTTAAGTAAATTGTACAGAAAGTCGACTGCTTTGAATTTCCTCCAATAGCATTTCCAGGTTTTAAGAGTCCTATGTACCAGGGATCACAGGATCTGATGATGATGATGAAAATATCATGTGCACGTACTTACACTAGATATACCTCAGAGAGAGAGAGTTCTGATGGACTTATGGATTGGTTATTTTCGTGAGGACTTTTTCATGTTTAGCGAGTGCTGCTACATAATTCACAAGTTATTATTAGTACTAGATAAGTAATTTATTTATGTCTCGAATGTCATTCACTGCCACTGATCTGATTGTAATCGATCTTCTGTTTCTATTTTGTGTGCCTTTTTGGACCTCCCACAGATTGAGCCAAGTTCAAGTCCAAAGAGCCATAAAAGTGAAAGATTGTGTCGATAAATATGTAATTTTGCCCACGGATGGAAAGCTCATTATAAATTAATTATTGACTTTGTTTGCCGAATTTGTTGAGTCATGAATTGATGGAATTAAACTCTGGATATGCTGCAGAAACAAGAAATATAGCTTTAATTAGGGTTGGATGGCACGTACGTATCTTGACATACACTAAAACAATTTGATAGCCACGTTCATAGAGAATATCGAATATACAACCTTTTTACGTTTATTATACTATTCCTACATGAATACATTAACTCGTATCCATATTTTTGACAAATTCTGTATACTGTAGACTTATCAAGACTGTATCTTAATACTTTCGTATGCTGAATGTAGAGCATAAAATCAATTTTGGCAGTCGATTTTAATATTATCGTAATGAAGTGATCATAGACGCAACCTATGCACTAAGTAGTGCACAGGCGTTCTCTAAATTTAAGAAAAAAACTCATCCGTCCTCTGTAGATTCCGGCGCTGGGACTCACCAGCTGATCGAAACTATAAAACTACCAACATTGTAGCCTTAATACGCCCGAACCGAACTGTGATGGAAAATATCATGATGCTAGCCGCGTTTTCACAGTCAAATTATACTAGTGGTTCGCCCCGAACTATGAACTCGCGACCCTATATCTCAGCAACCCCTCGATCGATTTGGCTCATGTTCGAACTTAAAAATTCTCCTTGCCTCATTTACCTGCCTACCAAATTTCATGACGATCCGACTAAATTTACTCAAGTTATCGTCGAACGAACATTCATACATACATACATACAAACATACATACATACATACATACTAACATACAAACGCCGGATTGTTCAAGTAGACTCGGAGAACTTCGCTCACTTCGCTCGCTCGTTCAAAAAGACGAAGAGCGCCATCCAAGAACATGGACGCCTCTGATTGGTCGGTTCCATCCGAGCGTTTACATTTTAGCGAGCTTGTCTCTGGCTCGGATGGAATTGACCAATCAGAGGCGTCTATTTTCTTGGATGGCGCTTTTGGTTTTAGTAAATAAGACTGTGAAAACCCGGCTTTATTCTGTAAAAAAATCCACACCGTTGCTAGTCCTCAAAACCGGTTTATTTGCGGGAAAATATTATAAATAAAAATACTTTGCAAGGTATGCAAGAGGTTGCCGATTCAAGTCCTGTCCCGAGCGAATTTTTTAACCAATCAGAAGCTTTAGCTTACTTGGACGGTGCCCTTCACAGAGTAGGTATAAACCGTGGAATTTTAGTGGTTTCAAAGCCGAAGGTATTTAGTTGCACTCGTGATTCTGAGCCAAATTCCAAAATTTTACTTCAAAATGAGCGAAAAAAAAAACACTTCCCAATACAAACGGCTATCGCCAATCGACACCATTTGTATGGAGAAGTGAATTTTTTTTTCGCGCGTATTGGAATGAAATTTTGTAATTTGGCGCAGAATCACCAGTGCAACAAAATACCTTCGGCTTTAAAACCACTAAAATTGCAAGAAGTATTGTGCTCTTTGTCGTAGTGTACTTTGACTGTGTAAATGCGGCTTTACATTGAAGTCAGCCGTAGTATCGCACTGAACATACAAGTGCATGTAGCGACCGTCCTTGCAAGGTCGCGCGGTGGGCGCCACTCTGCGTAGGAGCCACAAAGCTTACGCATATAAATTACCGCACAACCTGCGCGGGAAACCTCGCGCTTATTGCAGGAGTCTGCGCCAATTTGGTGCCAAACCTCGGGCAGTATTTTTCATTGATATTTTCTATCCATATCTCTATCTGAATCCGTTACACTTACATCCAACGAATAAGGTTTGATTAAAATAGCCATAGACTTCGTTTTTTAACCCCCGATCAAAAAAGATGGGTGTTTTACCCCTATGTATGTGTGTCTGTCTGTGTGTATGTGTGTGTCTGTGGCATTGTAGCTCTTAAACGGTTGAACAGATTTGGATGCGGTTTTTTTAAATATGTTGAAAGAAGTTTTTCAGCGAGTGTTCTTAGATATTTTTATCAAAATCAGTTCAGTCGTTTATGAGATAAGCATATGCTAATTTGAAGCTTAAATGTCGGGGGTATTTTAATTAGTTATCACACATTATCACTAAAACAAGCTTACATGAAATCCAACTACTACGGTCACCATCTAGATATTTATGGGAAAATATCAAGTCCAAACAACCAAGCTATCTATAGATTTCCTCCATTGACGCTTAGGCTTTTTGCATCTACGTAATGAGATGAGATCCAGTGGAACCTTCACTCACACATACTACCTAGATGGATGAAGAGACCACTCGACGCTTCAGTCCCTTGATAATGAATCTACATATAGAGAAAATATGTTCGTTTTTAGGATGATGTGACAATAAAATAAACCTGGTTAAGATTTCGTGCCTAGGCGTGTATAACTGTTTACTGCCGCGGGATATTTAATTGACGCCCGCTGTAGAAGTGGGAGCTTTGAGCTGATAATTGTGTGTAAATATCTGCGGCATAAATCAGTGTGAGCTTTATGAGGTTGGAGTCAATCGGAGTCGTAAATTATGGTCTGTGTGAGTGTACAGGCGCCTTGTTTAACGGGGCCAGGGGCCATGTCCTGGTGGAAGAGAAACCCGGTGGAAAACTAATCAAGTCAGATAGTATTTCAGGAAGTAACTTTTTCGTAGAAAGCTACAGAGACTTCCTGAAATCGTTCGGTTTCGAGTAAATAACTACCGATATTTCGGTGAAACTGAGTGAAATTATTAGTGTCAAATAAGTCAACGAATGCGATTTTGAATGTTGCTGCGCATTTAAATGCCTTTTATCGGGTTTTGCTAGCCAGTTTTCAATGACGCTGCGCGGCTAGACACTAACACTGCATGGTGGTTTCCAGTACCAGTAAATCGAGGGTTAGTGTTCTTTTAAGAAAAGCCTAAAGGCACTCACCAAGTCCGCAGATGAGGTAGGTGGGCGGCGGCTTGAGCACAGAGCGCGCGTAGGCCCCGCGGACGGTCTCGAGCGCCCGCGCCGGGCCTGCCACCAGCAGCACCCCGGGCGACACGTAGCCAGCGTACCGGAGCTCCGCCGTCGCCGCCGCCAGGGCTCCCGCCCACCAGCATTTCGCGTTGGCCGCTAGGAAGCTCTGTGGACAAAGAGAGGAAGGGTTGAGATCAACAGGGACTGAAATGTGTGCTCTGGCGCAGGATCATGAGAGGTGGCGGGCGTGAGCTTGAAGAGGCCTTTACTCAGCAGTGGGTGCTAACAGGCTGATGATGATGAAATGTGTGTTGTTGTTTCAGCATGAAAGTTGAATAAAAAGGCGATCAGGCTGTAACTGGACATAGGAACGGACATACCCATATAATAGATACATGACTGTGAAAAACATAACCCTCCTTTTGGTTAGTCGTGCTGAAACAAGATGCAAAATACATAATACAGAGCCAACTCCGAGTAGACTATTCCCAGAATTCGGAAACTTAGGGGACCCTAGGTACATAGCAAACACGCTGGAAACCGAGACCTAAATTGTAGAGATGGTTTGAAATCCAAAAATGCTTTCTTTGGTTGGTCGTTTTACCTTTAACGGTCTGTACCTATACCTACGTTTAGTTGAAAAATTTTAAAACAAATCACAAAACTCAATCTACCAATAGATAGACAGGTAGCTGGATAAAGTACCACACTTTGCATGCTCCGTAAAGTAATCGAGCAAAGCTTATGCAGCTTATGAGCTTATAGCTCGCCAATGGATCAATGGGCATAATATTGATAGAGCGTTTGTTTGTGTTAATCAATAGAACGATCCCAGAGCAAATCTTCTGCGGTATATGTCCAAACGGGCTGGGGTCACGTAGAGTGCATCGGTTGCGCAACGTTGCAGCTCGACGCTAGCGAAAGACTCGCGAAATGTCAGCCGTAAGGCTTTTAATCTCAGGTCAAGGACCGCGGATATCACTCGAGAATTGGAGCGAGTTGAGCTGCTTAAGGCTGGAAGATAGCAGCGTAGCGGGAAATTCAAAATTTTTACAGTTTTTAGCATTTTGTAGCTAAACTGAGCTATTTTTGTTCAGCGATTTTTCGTTCGCGGCAATAACAGTATTCTTTTCATTATTGTAAACAACGGAACAACAATAATTCAGCCGATTATGTGTTCTGGTCTACGACAAGTTTTTTGGGCAGTGGCACTGCTTCGTAGACCAGAACACATAATCGGCTGAATGTTCTGTTGTTTACTATAATGAAAAGAATACTGTTTTATTGCCGCGAACGAAAAATCGCTGAACAAAAATAGCTCAGTTTAGCTACAAAATGTAAAAAACTGTGAAAATTTTGAATTTCCCGCCACGTTGCTATCGTCCACCCTTAAAGTGTTAAAACCAGGGTTACACGAGCTAAGTTAGCTGTAGAGTCAACTAGCATGCTGCCCTAACAGTTTCGAGTATTATACTTTTAATAACTAGTGGTTCGCCCCGAAATATGAATTCGCGAGCCCATAATATCGTAGCAACCCCTCGACCGATTTGGCTCATGTTCGAACCTGAAATTTATCGTTTAGCCCATTTACTCGCTTAATGACGATACGACTAAATTTACTCAAGTTATCGTCGAACGAACATTCATACATACATACAATCTACAAACGCTGGATTGTTCAATTATACTCGGAGAACTTCTCTCGCTTCGCTCACTCGTTCAATAAGCTGAAATTTCTTTCTGCGATCATTCTCTCCTAGGGCACAGTTCATCTGTTTTAGAATAGTCACTTGCACTTATATGCCATACGCGATAAGCTGCTACGTATGGTGGCGGTACAATAGCTTCCCATACCTGCACTTTCTATAGGCAGTTAGACAGTGCAAACCATTGGATAATCGCTTCGAGACCAATTTCACTTTTTCTCACAATTTTATTGGCATGTTTTTTCTTGTAATGTTTCTAGCTAGGTCATGATCTACTACTGAATGAAGGTATCTATGGTGCGTCAACAAATAAATAAGCATGATCATTTGTATTTTTTTTTACAAATAGCAGAATTTTTGGACAATATTATTGTAGAGGCTCTCACACTGAAGGCCTTACTCCTACAGCTTATATTCAGTATCTGTCCACCATACATTTATCGATCAATTTTATTTAGCCTATTCTATTACCATGTCATCTCACTAAGACGCCGCCATTGGAGATGGCGGCTAGATTGGGGTAACTTATTTCTCTACCAAAAATCCTTTCATATTTGAAGTGTAAAACCTATAGAAATCTCAATTCAGCGACTTCGCCATCCGTTCTACCCTTGCGTACAACCCGTCTTAAATAAATCCTAACAAGGCGTCAAAACCTTACCTTTTAAGAGAGCCTAGTGATTAGACCTTACAAGATATAAGGGCGACGCCTCGCTGCCATCTCTGTGGACATTCCACTTTCACAATATGAAGCTTCAACTTATTAAATTCACGCCCAAGAAAATTCTCCGATCTACATAATTCTGTGCTATATCATTTCGCTACGCAACGCAGGTTGGCAATTTACGCGCGGACAAGATTTCTCTGGATGAATGGAGCCGACTGTGCGAAGGCTGAAATGTACGCTGTTGCGTAAAGCTTAGGGTCTAATGTTCCAGGTGATTTGAAGCTCAAAATATGGTAATGTTCGTGTTAAGTTAAGTTAGAGTCTATCTACTGCTATTATTAAGGTATTGCTACGTATGGCCCGTCATGGATGCGAGTAATCGACCTCGAAACAGACCTAAAATATCAAGAGATACTTATTTGGTGGTTTTCATGATTGGGGCAGGTGAAGACAAATGACAGCCCAAAAACATAAAAAGGTTGGCTTGCATTTTAAACTACACAACAGATTATGTCAAACGTTAAGTCATTGAAATTCTTAGCGATGATGTGGATTCACGAGAATCATACAGGATTAGCCACGATCAAGGCCACGTTACGTAAAAGGTCACAAGCAAAACATTAAACAGTTTTTTCCTTAATCTGGTCATCGTAACATTTGGATGCAGGGTCATGTGGTTTCGGTTGTTACGAATCCTTTTTGACGAAAATAATTTGCAGAACCGGTAAGAAGACTGATGTCACTTTTGTACGTAATACGACCGTAACCTTTAAAATGACATCAGTGTTCAATTAGTTACAACTTCTAATCAATTTAGTCGAACATCAATTTAAGTTTGCTAATGTATTCTTAATTTTAAGCTAGAAGCTTTTTACAATGTTGATTTGCCGGCTTCCACATCGTTGTGCATAAATTTTATCTAATTTTAAACCGCGCTACTTTATGGAGTGTCAAGAATTCTGTATCACTAATGAGCGGCATACTAATTATACAACTCGAATCTTTATCCAGCTGGCAAGGAAAGGGGCAAAGATTTCGGCTTTCACTAGTACCATTTCACTTACGATCGCCTTATGTAGAAACCTGCACAGATATCATAGCCATATTAGCGGCGTATAGGTTTTAAGTCATCTTGGGTGGCATTCTTCAAGTTCATTGAGACTTGGTATCTCGTATCATTCATAGAGCTATATGATTTCTCTTCTGGCTTTTTAAGGCTTTGGTGGAAGTCACAGGTTATGAACGGATGTGTGAACTTTAGAAAAAGTGTCCCCTCTATAGTTCGTTTATATTTTATCCAACTAGAAGCAAGTTAAAAGGTAAAGTTAGAAGCGAGTTCTTTGTATTAGTAAAAAGAAAGTCAAAACAAATCAAAGTGACGGGTTTTTATAAAAATTATAGAAAATATGGCCAGAAACAAATTTCCTATCTTTAATTCGCCGTCCGTTAACTCAAAGTCATAAAACTGAAGAAGTCAAACATTCATTAGCACCCTCATAAATCATTAAAGTTTTAATGTGGGAAGCTGCATAAACTAGTCTTAGCAAAATATGAATCCAGCTTTTTACGACGCATCTTATTGTAAAGAGACAAAGTCGAATTTTCTCTGACAACGCAGTCATGTTAGTGGCGAATAAAGATACGTAGGAACGTATACCTGTAAAAGCATTGTGATGTTCCTTGGTAATAACTGGAGAAGTATTCTCTTGCCAGCAAGATAAGAAGAGTTACATATTGCATTTTTTTTAAAGATACTCATATCTTAGTAACAATCATTTAGGGTAGGTACCGTTACAAATAGTTGTGGTCCCCTGTTAAGTTTAAGGCACTGTAAAGGGTAATGAATTTAAAAACCATGTGGCTTTATCCACACATAAATCGTAGAAATATTTTCTGCTGAAGAGTCTTTCATTATTTCATTACTGCAACATTAAACATAAACACCTTTTACGTTAACCATACCTAATTGTTGACCTGTGAATGTATCGCTGTGTCGCTGAAATTGATAAAAAAAAATACTGTCGTTGTAACATATTTCCATTAGCAGCTCATAAAGACGCAATGAAGTGTCAATTGAACTCCTCGTAAGACAATACCGTCTCCTTCCCGCCACATGAGTGCAGTCACGGTCTAGTGGACACTTCCCGTGTGAGAGCAGGTTCGTTCCCGGTCGCGAATCGCGCAAATTATATGCGTTTTACTTACGTAATTGAATTTGTACAGTACGACTGCGCATTCATTCGCGCCGTAATAAATTTCAGTTGATAGATAATATAGTGGTGGTGTTTTGTTGCATTTTGAAATTGCTATGATTGAAGGAATCTTGAACCTACTTTTAGCTGAACCAACTTAGCCTAAGGTTTCATAAAAATCCTACTAATCCTACTTCCTACTAGTATTATATTCGCGAAAGTTTGTAAGTATAGATGGATGTTTGTTACTCTTTCACGCTGAAACGACTGAACAGAATTGGATGAAATTTGGAATAGAGATAGCTTAGACCTCAGAATAACACATAGGCTACATATTATCACGCTTTTACACAAATCAAAGTAAAGCGCATATCCTTTTTCTGTAATCCACGCGGACGATGTCGCGGGCAAAAGCTAGTACAAAATAAGTAGTCAACATTAATATGGGGTTAGGACATCAAAAGCAAGAAAAAACTTAGGCCATTACATCTATCATATGCTAGATGATTTATTTATAGGTATTCTATAAGATGCACTTTCACTCAGGCTAGACTAGGTGTCATGACCATTCGGAAGTGGCTGGGATACGTTTTTTAGGCTTGTCCAGTACTACACATCCCCTTAGATAAGTCCAATTCTAAAAGAATGACAAGGTGAATAGGTACGTGTAACCAACTACTGCAGGTTTTCTTTCGATATATTGCTTTACAGTTTAGAGATAAGATAACCCTAAGATTAGTAATGGTGAAAGAACCATCATTACAAGAGACTACTTTATCTACACTAATATTATAAAGGGGAAAAGTTTGTAAGTATGTATGTATGGGATAATCTCCAAAACTACTCCAAATCTTTTACTAATGGGAAGCTACGTTATTGCTGAGTGCTATATGCTATTTTTATTGTAATAACGAAAAAAAACGTTGTCTGGACGAAGTCGCGGGCAAAAGCTAGATAAGGGATAAATAGCTTGTTCGTAGTTTTACTGTACCTATCTAAGTACGCTGTCACTGCGAGAAGGAAATGGGTATGATAATAGCAATTTTCTTGTCCACTCTTTGTCTCGTTCGGATCGTACTAAAACGTAGAAAGTGGACTTTTCTTTGGGAAATGTAGAGTCCGTTGATTCTGAGTTTGACCGACTTTTATCTTGACTTGAGAGTAAGATGTAGCTTGTACAAGTGTACATGTCCCACTAACTAGGCCAAGGCCTTCTCTCAGAGAAAGAGTTCGAGCTTAATGCGGATTGGCGATTTTTGCGTTAACGGTATGATGCCTCATACGCCCAGGTTTCCTTACGATGTTTTCCTTCACAGTTAGCGAGAGGTATTGCTACTACAAATTCACAAATGTATGTACGTAACTTTTAAATAAATTAAATTGAATCAAGGGGAATCGAACCACAAGTCCATTGTTCTACCACTAGAACAACACCGCTCTACGACTTGAGAGTATAATATAAACAAAATATAATCTTGAACAATAAGTGTTATCGTAATGTTAGGGGCTTAGAGAGGTTTGTTAACAGAAAGAGGTTTTGTTGTTATACTCGGCAATAGATTCGGTGTTACCACAGACTAATTTGTTACAAATAGTTGCATAGCGATAACAGACTGGAGGCTAATTCTAGGATATCTCGCATTCGATACATCTCGTAGGGAAAATCTCATTTTGCGATAAATGTCACATCTCCCTATTCTCGCGAAGTCATCCTCGACATGAGGCACGAGATTTCTGCGAGACGTTTGCCTTTTTCGCTTGACATGACTCGATTGCTCGGGAGCAGTCGAGATCGAAATGTCATGCGATTTTTCTTTCGAGATGTGTCGAATGTGAGATTCCCGAGAATTTATTAGCCCCCTGATCTATTGCCTATTGAGAAAAATGGTACCTAATATTATGTCACTTGAATAGGGCCCATACATAACACTGAAATGTTTACCAGTTTACCTACCGCAGTGTATAAGTTACACAATTTAATTTATGTGTAGGTTTTACGGTTGCTTTTTAAAAGCACCGAATTTATTATGATCTGATAAAGTATTTTATTGACAATAATTGTCATCGTTGTGAATAAATCGACCAGTCTGCAGTTTTGTCACAAAATATGACTACACAGAAGATCCACTCCACTAGGTAATACACATTTGCATGCCCATTTACATTTTGTGAGTGCAGCTTTGATCCTTTCAAAAACAACTGACTTGGAGCAACTGGCCTTTAGAGATTGTAAATTCTTAAAAAAAAAATATCATTTAACAAAAAAAAATTTTTTTTTCACAACATCTTTGATAAGCTCTTTAAAATATTATGTTTGAGTGTGCAGGTGCATTTGCATAGCTTTTAGTTGTTAAAATATTGTAAAAGTCAATCAGAACATTTTAAAAAATATTTTCTCCCGCCACAGCGTTCACATTTTATTAATTTAAAAATCAAAGGAACGTCATATTATAGCAAAAGAGAATTTAGGTTGTGATCCCTATCGCCGGGTGCTATTACCCTGTAAAAAGAGTTAGGATCTTTTGTAATACCTTGTATTTTGAGTGGGCTATCTGTATAGTAAGCATTGTTAAGTTTGCGCTTTGGCTGCCCAAGACCGCAATGGTTCGGTATAATGCAATGAAATCTCATAAATCGTAATCAAGCTGGATTTATCGTCGTCACATAAAGTATGGTAATAATGTAATTCTTAGTAAGACTTTCATGGACTGCCAAAATGTTTTGAGCTAAAATGAGACCATAACAATCCTCACGAATAAGCGTGTGCTGATATAAATCAATGAGGTAAATATAGAGACGTGATTGATCAATAGTCACGTGGAAACACAGATTCTTTGGTTATTATAATGTAATGTAAGGACCATTTGTGTTATCATACCGCTAAAGCGAATGCATGCGACCCCGTACAGAAGCTATACGATTATGATTATTTATAAATATTGTTAACCAAGATCCGTTAATCCGCAAGACTCCGCTGGCTTGGCCACGTCGAGAGAATGGAAGCAGATCGGGCTGCGAAGAGGGCATATGAGGGACGTCCCGTAGGGCGTCGGCCGGTCGGACGTCCCAAATATCGCTGGAAAGATGCGGTAGAGAGAGACCTGTGCGAGCTCCAGGTGGTGGAGGGAGTAGGCGCAGGACAGGGAGAGCTAGCGTCTTTTGGTTGCGGAGGCCAAGATCCACTTTGGGTCGCTAAACCAGCCAGAATGAATGAATGAATGAAATAATAATGTCAAGAGGCGGCCAAGAGTTGGACGGCGGTCGGTAGGAAGACCTGGCAGCTCGATGGTTGGACGACATCGTTGTGGCGGCAGAGGGTCCATGGATGCGGATGGCGAGGGACCGCGAGGGGTGGCGCGAGAGGAAAAAGACCTATACCCAGCAGTGGGCAGCGGTGGGCTGATGATGATGAAGAATGCCGTTGTTCTAAATAAAGAAATAAATAAACTCTGCAAAAAATAGCTAATGGTGCGACAGCAAAAACGTTGAGAAGGTCAGTTTGTAAAAACTCTACAATTTTATGAACGCAAAGCCAGACAGATAAATCGATAGCAGACGCAAAAACCATACATACTTATCTACTTACATTTAAATTTTAAATGAAATTAACTTACGGGTAAGGTCATAGAATTAAATAAGAATTCAATTCTATCAAATATAACTCTTTGTCCCCGTGAATATTTCTCTCGTATGAGAAATGTTTCAGTTTCACTAGGGGATGATTTTCAGGAAATCTTTAGTGTAGCTCTATACATGAAACATACGAGTTTTAATAATGTTCTATAGGGTTACAATGCACTTATCCGAAAAACCGTAATTGATACAACGCGTAACCGAGAACCAAACGCCAGTCTCCGTGATTGCGTATCTTTTCAGTCTACAACAACCGATCTAACTTAGACACATTTTCACATATCGCCAAATAGATCGATATTTTCGTATCGATCTCTTGAACTATCGAGAATGGCGTCCGTTTTGTCAAACTGTAAAACCCTTATTGCTAATACAAGTAGAGTTTATAATTCTATGTATTCCGCCCGAGAAAAGACTAGCATTTCCTGGTACTTAACTGTTTTGAATCGAATCCGATCTGGGGTCATGAGATCTCGTTACGCAATCGTATGTCATGTCATGGAACGAAATGTAATGAAATGAAACGTTGTTTTTGTTTCACCGCGGGTTAAACATCTAGTAGGAAATTTCTCTACAGTTTAAAGGAGGTTCTTATTGCGTAAGACTTAAATACGAGACTTCATCAAAATGTGCAGTTACTTATACAATGCCGTCTTCTATAAATAAGTAGGTACAAGGAGCAAAAGATTAAAGACTCTATCTTAGTTGATATATTTTTAATATCAAAAAGTTATTGGTGGGTTTTATTTTGTTTTGGATTCGTCACCGGATTAGTTTCAAAGACATCACGCCTTCATTGCTTGCTTATTTCGGGAAATGCTACAAAGTTAGGCAACTTTGCATCTCCGTAATGAGAATATTTAACAGAGCGTCCAGTGGCACCCCAACTCACACTAGATGGGTGAAGTGACCACTCGAATGCTGCAGTGTCTGGGAGCTGTTTTTAGGCAGATTAGGCTTGTCCAGCACCTATACTCCTACCACCCTCTCAGCTTAGTAGGACTAATTGATCAATCTTGTGGGCCCAGTGACCCAAAGTTGATCTAGGCCTCCAAAAGACGCCAGCTCTCCTGGTCCTGCTTTTGCTCCCTCCAATCCTCCACCTGGAGCCCGCGTTGCTCCCTTTAGGAAAGTTCCACTGCTGATAACACAAATGTGTAACAATCCCAGGGCCCAGTTACATTGTAAACCAGGAAGTGGCTGAGTCCTGACCGCTAGGGTTTTCCTAATCAACGTTAGTCACAGTTTCATTTCCAGCGATAGGCTATAAAGCACTGGGGTTACCACGATGTGCTGCTACTATTAGTCACTAAAGAGCACAGTCGTTACTTCGAAAATAAACGAAATACCTACGTCAGGATTTGAACCCAAAACCTCTGTTTTTCCGCACTACAGCTTCTCCATTGCTCGCACCACAGAACATATTTTATTGTGTTCTATGGCTCTCTCTGTAATCGAATGTACACACGACAGCACGTCGACGCTTACTCAGTTACGTTAGGGGCGACTTTACAACAAAGTGTACAGTCTGACGTGCTGTAGTGTGTACCTAACTTTCGAATTATTTTCAAGTCCTGTCCTGCCCCACTAGCGGGATCTTGCAATATTTCACTACGAAAAGCAAGGAGCGGGATAAAATCGTTTTGTCAATGGAGTAGAGCAAGGACTGACTTGAGCAAAAAAGCAATCCTTTACACATCTTTCTACCCTTGGAGGAAGTTTGTATTTCACTAGGTACATACCTACGTAAAGCAAGATTGCGGTTATCACTAGCGGGATAAGAACGTTTATCGAGACACCGTGCAACTGGAGGTAATTCCTAGTGATAGGATTAAGTTGGCGCATTTTGTGCCGCTTTCGACCCGAGAGGAGAAGAAGCTCATGGTAAGCCCCCAAAGGTTGCGGGAGCTATTGATTGCCGCCAACAAAGGGGCAATAACATTTATCAGGCAACGACGTCGGGAACCCATTCCGAGCGATTTGACGGCGAAGACTGCAAAAAGGCATTGAGCCGGGGCTCTCTTTATAACATAGCACCAATAGCTGGGTACTGACAGGCTGAGGTGTACTTACAGGGCCGTCTTTAACCTATTGGGGGCCCTGGGCACTTTAAGATAAGGGACCCCAGGCGTGGTTGTAGGTCAAGATTTGGGAAGGGGTTATTTTGGCTATACAGTTCCTACGTCACTACGTTTTTTTATTCTCCCGGACAACGCACGCAGCGCGTCCGAAAATTCTTCTACCCTATGTCTTATAAATCGTATTGCCTTTGTCAATATTTGAGTGCCTTTGTAAGTAACAGAAACACAAGTGCCGAGAGTACAGAGTGCCTAATGCTAAAGACGGCGCTGTGTACTTATATGGCCCCGTACTGCTTTCGCTCGGTAAAACTCAAAACAAACGAGAAGACCGAGGCTTAAAGCACGCCCCCCGTATCCTACGGTGTATCAAGCCATAAACCAGTAGGTTTTTATTTGACAGCCATAATTTCGAGAATGAATCTGTGATCTAAATATTTTTTCAATAACATTTTTACTTTAGATTATAGGTACAGTCAACAGCATAACGCGTGCCAACGTTACGAATAACTTTGCGAACGGTGTAAGAAAGGCAAAGTTGATTCTGCTGTCAACTGTACTAAACTGAACAAAAGCTAGTCAGTGCCCCATGTGAACTGCACACCATCTCTCTTCCCGACTCTTATTGATTAGAACAGTCTGACACAACTCAGGCCTGTCTGCAGGCGAGGTAACGAGATTACCCCCCTAGCCCCTTCTTATCCAATGTTTGCAGCCGTTACACACCTATACAGGGTGTTATAGAAAGGTGCTGTCATACTGAAGGGATGCTTAACTCATCAGCACAAGTAACTTTTACTACGGGACAAACTGCGAAATCTCGAAGAAAAAAACTCAACAGGGGTGTTACCCTTGCTTGACGCTGTTGCGTTCATATTGACGAAGTTTTTTAATTAAATTCTCCTCGAATTTGCATAGTCATGCTTTGATTTTATATACTTTCTAATGTTTATTCAAAGGTAAGGCTATTTTTTACAATACAAAATTTAATATAAAAATATTCAATTTTGTAAATTTCCCCATATTGACAAAAATGTTCCATACAAAAACTCTGTACCCACTCTACGGACCTCATAAGCTCATAAGGTGGTGAAGAAATATGTGATTCCGCTCCCAATTTATTGGATAAGATATTTTTTTTTTTTCGATATTTCATAGGCATCATACTAAAAGGTGCTATTGATGACTTTAGCGACCCTAAAGTATTGTAAGATCCCTAAAGTATTGCAAGATCCCTAAAGTATTGTAAGTAACACCCCATAAGAACAATTCTACAAAATTAAATGCGGGATTTACCGTCTAATATATTTCGTATGAATCGGTCCAAATCAATAAAATTTTGATCGACCGGACGCTTCACTTCGGTTTTAATTAACCTGTCCCATGTCACAAGAAGCAGTGAGTTAATCGAGCGATTTTATTTCCGCTTGCCTATCTGCATCATGGGTACCGGTGTCAAGTGTAAAAAAATAAAACGGAAATACTGCCACGTGGAAGCTGCAGTGCTTGGGACATGTTTAAATAATGTTTTATTAAGAAGTAGGACAAGCAGTAGCCTCAAAAATATAGTTTTACTATCCACTTTTACGCCATTTTCAAGCGTATGCTAAGACTAAAACTATGCTACTGAAGCCAGTTCTTACCGAAGAAAAGTTTGAAAATAACGCCAAGCTAACATGTCTAAGTAATAACATAATCTGAATGGAAACGGTACGGTATCTAAAAGCGCAAAGCTCTTAGTAAACTGGTCTGCTTATGAGAAGGGCTTCTCGATCTGTCAAACACACGAAACACTTATGAGATTAACCACCCTCGTTGGACCCCATCGAACTTTCAAGTGGCTATTCTACGGCAGTTGGCCTGATTTGTGGAATTCGTGTTTTTGAAACACGGTGTTCGATGGAAAACGCACGGTTTACATTTTTATTTTAACACACATGTTTTGTGCAAACGAGAAAACTAAATAATCAGTTGGGCAGTGTGATATAGAGAAGAGGAAAGCTCTCTTCATCACAACTTATTTCTGATCACATTCGTAGAAATGACAGAGGGTGTTCCTCGTCTAAAATCTGACGTAACATAACCATGTAAATGCATAGCTCGATTCACAAAAACCAAGAACTAATAGAAAAAGTTTGGCAGAAAAATGTAAGCAATTGGGCGGAAAAAACAAGATCGACAATTCGGAAGGCAAAGTTTTTTGTTCGAAAGTCCGTTATTGGCTTAAACTATCTTTAGACAATATTGGGAACCTAATTTAAATATTTTTTATTTTGGTCCAGTAGTTTTGTTTTATGCGCTAAAATGTTTTGTTCCTATGACCGCCAACAGTATGCAGACCGTCGCGTGACGTCATAAAACCGTATCTTTGAAACGTTGTAAAATCCATAGTTTCTCAATATTGTCTAAAGATAAGATTAAGCTAATAACGGACTTTCGAACAAAAAACTTTGCCTTCCGAATTGCATGAAGGCAATAGAAAATGCACATAAAATGAATTTTAAGAACTACAAACACCTACAATGGAGACGACGTACTTCGTGTCAACAATGCATTTCGCGTCGCTTCACTCTGTGGGTCTACCGCGAACTTGACTCTACAATGAAGAATGTCCGTGGGTCGGTTAAATTGGGAAATTATTTTGGTTTTTTAGGTTATAATTTTGGAAAATATTTTATCACTCAATGGATGTGTAACGCAAAGAAGTCATATTACGCAAGCGTTGAAATGAACTTTTGTTACTTACGCTCGAGGTACCGAAGTTAAGAATACATTTGTTTCATATGTACACACGACAGCACGTCAGAGCATATAATGCGTGCGGGATGAGTATGCGATGGAACCTTGTCAAAGTCTATCGAAAATATACTGTATTTTACTTTGACAAGGTTGCATCGACGCGAGTTTGCTTCCCTCGCGCGTCTCAGTTCCAAAAGGTCGCATCCCATTCTCATTCCGCGCGGATTATACACTTTTGTTGTAAAGTAACCGAGTAGAGTGCTGTCGTTGTGCTGGTCTTGTGTACGAATTTTATAAGTTTAGTTTTTCAGAAATTTATTCATTTCTTTTGGAAGCTTTACAAATACATAGTGACTATAAAGTCCACAAACAGACAGCCAATCTTTACAAGTAGATACTAACTAAGGGAAGACCAGTGGCGGATCCAGGATTTTGGTTTGGGGGGGGGGGGGGGGGCTTCAACCCAAGATTTTGGCTGGAACCCAATGGGCGTCTCAAGATAAAAAAGTATACAAAATGTATTTTGATAGAGGGTCTCAGATGCTTTTGGGGGGGCTTGAGCCCCTTAGCTCCCCCGCCCCCCTAAATCCGCTACAGGGAAATACTATGCTAAAGGAATGCGTTTTTGTAATCTAGATGATACAGCTTTGGCTCCTCAACTTACCTATCAATAAATGAACTGAACTGCAACCTACACCTGCCCGGCTTGGATGCCAGGCCGCGACACGACTTTTATCTACGTTTACCCGCGAGATACTAGTCTGTCAACGGGAAGTCATATTAGTGTCATGTCTTCCCGCGAAACGCGATTGAAGACTACCAGTACTTGTACACTTGCTTTTGATACGCCATAATCGCCTTTGTTACAATAGAAAAAAGGTTAATCCGCAAGAGAGTAAAGACTACAAAAACTTATCAGTCGCGGAGAGTAGCCATGTTAGCTTTTGCGACATATTTCACGTCGGAATCTTTTCGCGTCGCGAATGAAGTTGCGCATAACAGACGGGTAGATGGGTATAATCACAACCAATTTGATACAAGAGTCTCCGTCACATGTTAAGAGTAAATTTTTGAACAACATCTCTTTTACTTTTCGTTCGCGATAGGTCCTCTGTGAATACATTTGGCAGGCTGACAATGAAAATAGACTCAAGACAAATTGTGGCTTCAAAATCTGCAAGAAGCTTCCAAGAAACCACGGAGAGTTCCCTCATAAAACGTCTCATTTTCTTATAAGCAATATTAGTTGTGAAAAACTTAATTTTAAGTTATGAAAGCCTTTTTATAACTTTCCGTCGTAACTGCTATTCACCTGTCGGAATGGAGAACAGGGGCCTTAGCCTGTAACACAATGGCGTATCAATGGCGTCCTAGGTAGAAGGACAAAACTGGGATTTTTTCGTTGTTCTCCTACAACCAGCGAACTAATCCTCTAGGATTAGACTCATAATATTCATTGCTGTACTACAATAACATTAAAAGGACCGAAACTGGACCGACAGCATCAATAAATCGTTATTAAAACCGTCAACCGGAAGCCCATTTTGGCACCATTGTGTTACAGGCTAAGGGCCCTGGAATTAAGTCTAGACTAACCGTAATGTTTAATAAAGATGGAAATTGTTTTCAGTCTTGGTGAGACTAACACTTTTAGCGAAATAGGGGTGCGCAAGTTGAGGGTGAAAGGACCCTTCCACCTGTCATGGCTAAGTGACTGACGGGTTTAATTAACGGATAACTTGCGAAAATAGGTACTACAGGGTGCACTCTAAGTCGATAGCGAAACTTTAAGTAGGCTGTCTACTGATCAATACAAACAACTTGTACTAGGTGGCGAAAAAAATGGAGTGAAAAAAAATATCTGCTGTTCCATACAAAAGATCGACTCAGTACTGCGCCAAATGTATGAAACAGCTGAAAATTTTTCGCTCCATTTTTGTCACCACCTAGTACAAGTTGTTTGTATTGATCAGTAGACAGCCTACTTAAAGTTCCGCTATCGACTTAGAGTGCACCCTGTACTTAGGTACAAGTATGTTTGTAAATTTATTTACCTGCATAAATGTCAGAATAATAGAGGGTAGAGAAATTCGAAAGGAAGATTTAAAAACATTCTATCATTATCGAAACATAAAAAAAAGATTTTTAAATCTTTGTAAAAAAACTTTTAATTTTTTTAAAGTAGAATGACTCCCCCTCCCTAAACCAACAGGGGGGGGGGGCTTGTTTTTTTAATTCAAGGGATATACAATTTGAATTAGGAACACCGATTGTTAACGATTGTGAAATAAAACCTCCTTTCTCAATAGATTTCACCATCCAATTAAAAATCGAAAGTGTTTTGAATACAAAGCTCCTAATAAACCCAATCGTTTGATTGGGCATACTGTATAATTACAATAAAAGCATTAATTTCATTAAAATAGAATAAAGGAATTAAATAAGCTGTGTTACGTAAAGCCAAGATGTGATGATAGTCTCTAATGATTGCCTTGTTGTTTAGCGATACATCACTTGCTTATAGGATCAGAGGTAGTAAGATTCAATTTCTGCAGGGTGCCATTTAAAATTAATTTTACATGCCATGCCAATTTTACAACCCAATCGCTTGATTGGGCATACTCTTCATACTCTACAATTACAATAAAAGAATTAATTTGATTAAAATAGAATAAAGGAATTAAATAAGCAGTTATAATCCGCGCGGGATGAGAATGGGATGGAACCTTGTCAAAGTCAATCGAAAACATACTTAATTTTACTTTGACAAGGTTGCATCGACGCGAGTTTGCTTAGCGCGCGCGTCTCAGTTCCAAAAGGTCCCATCCCATTCTCATTCTGCGCGCATTACCTATACGTAAAGCCAAGTTGTGATGATATGTCTCTAACGATTGCCTTGTTATTTAGCGATACATCATGGGATCAGAGGAAGATTCAATTTCTGCAGGGTGCCATGTAGTACATTTTACATGCCAGCTCTGCGCTCGAAAAAACCCTATGGCGTCTAACTCTATAAAAATGAAACACGCACGCTATGAGTATAACAAATAAAAGCTGAAGGTAATAGAGCAATAAAACTTGGCGTACACTAATTCCGTAGCAAAATACTACCAATAACTTTTCAGTACATTATAGTGTCTTTTGCAGGGAATATTACTTAGCATTTATGCACGACATAAACGCTGAAATAATCGGATCATGACGTAAATAATGCGTAACAAATTGTTGTAATTCTTGAGATTATAGCATCTCTAATGTAAGGAAGTTCACTTCTAAACTTACCCGACTACGACAAAGCAAAATCACCTGTTTAGCTGCCTGAAATGAGCATGCATACGAGTGTTGAGTTCATCTCGCGTGTGATATTTCCAATGATTGTAATTGTAACACACTACCGACCTAAGCAAAGGCCCTCCCAAAGCGCGCGTCCCGACAAAATATCCAGATTTTCCGCCAATATTTCGAAGTCGCGTGCGAAAAGCGCATTCGTTGTCTTGAACTGCAGTATTTAGCATTAAGTTTAGTCTAAGCGGCTGCTTAGTTTACAGGCGTAGAGAGTTTATGACTTTGCAGGGGGGTTTCAGTGGCAGACTATTGCAGCGCGCTGGGTTATAGGGTGCCTAGTGGATAACATATAGGTAGTGTAGACTTAGTCGTCTATTCTAACTAATTAAAATATAATTATCTTGCGTGTGCTGAAAGTTCAAAAGAGAATAGAATAGAATATTCTTCACTGTGCACCAAAACCAAAACGAATTATTAAGCTAGAGCTAGCTCTTGCTTATTTCTATCTGAAATCTGAGACTTCGTTCTTAATGGACGTTAAAACCGATTATGATGAAAGCACTAAAAGATTTTGAAACTGTTAAAGAATTTAAAAAATGTAGAGCCAGGCTGCCATCCAATAAGTTCCATACAATAAGAAGCTTAGCAGCTGTATTAACTTCTACTCTACACGAACGTTTTTCCATAACACGCGATGACGCGACAGGTAAGTGATTTCAGCGTTCCGATAGAGTCGTTCCGAATGTAGAGTGATAAAGTCAATGAATAGTGATAGAGTCAATGAAGAGTCGATTCAATCAATGTAGAGTAATAGAGTCAATGTAGAGTGACAGAGTCAATGTAGAGTCGATTCAATCAATGTATTGATAGAGTCAATGCAGAGTCGATTCAATCAATGTAGAGGGATCGAGTTAGTATAGAGGCGATAAAGAGTCCATCAATCAATGAAGAGTACACAGACTCTATGACTCTACATAGAGCTTAGACATAGGTCCAAGTTCGATACCCAGTTGAACAATCACATGGGAAAGGGAGATTTTGAACCAGGGGAACATTTTGGGAAAGGGACATTATAGGAAAAGGACATTGTGGGAAAGGGACATTTTGAACCAGGGGGACATTTTGGGAGAGGGACATTATGCACCGGAACGGATTTCAGGACAGTACCTACACCTATATCTTCAAAATGTTTCGCTTTGGTAGATCGCAGCTTTGTTTTGTCTGTAGCGAATGAAAGTGACTTTGTTTTTGTCTATATTGAATGAAAGTGTAGGCAAAAACAGAGTCTACACTACAACTGCTGTGTTAGCCCAGTAGGCTATTTTGTATTTTGTATAACTTCAACCGGGAGGATGGGCTCAAGCTCTCATCGACTTGGAATCCACTTTAGGTTAATTCAAAACGTAAGATTTATCGTCGGACATATCCGCGAACACTGTGAGTGTTGTGTGTCGACCCACCGCGAATGACTCAAGTGATGTGAGGGTAGTTGGCCAACCATCACTGCAACAATGAAAACCCTCGCCGCTCCAGTCTGCCCGTGACGTGCCGTGACTACGGCTGCTGCAACCCAGCCGAAACGTCGGGATAATAAAGGTAATTCGTTTACCTACTAAACTAACCGCGATTCGACCCGTTTAGAACCAAAATTATTTTGAAAAGCACGCGACAAATACCGCATCAGTTATCTCATCTGTGGGTCGACTTATGCATCCGTTAGGAGATAGTTTGCTCGCGTGTACGGAGCAGCATTAACTATTACGCTATAGCCCGAGGGGGCTGGTCAGAGCAGAAAGGTTAACGTTGAAAGTTTGACTCTTCAAATGGGGTAATCTTGTAACGAGAGTGTGTCTGTGTAACTCGATGTAATGAGAGATAGTGCCAAGAGGTTGATGGGTACTGGTGGTAGGGCAGCCAAGTGCACTTTATTTCACAATGTCATTCACATATCATGTCGCAAATAATTTGGTTTCGTTAAAAGTGTGGTTAGTTTGCGTATTTCTACAACCTAACATAGGTATATGTATCTTTAATCTCACCTTTTATATTACATTCATTTTGCACCTACAGTAAATAGCAAAACTTATTCTATCCGATCCGACATGCTGACCGATTTTCCTTTGGGTCGATCCATAGAGAAAAAAAACAATAACAGATAAACCATTTTAAAACGTATGCAGCTATTATCAGACTCATAGAATAGTCATGGCGCCTAAAAAGGTATATCACGGGACCTCAACCAGTCAATAAGATCGTGGTAAAAAGTCAGTTCTCTGTCAATTAAAAGATAAAGTATTGAACAACTGGATTGCTTACAAAATCAAGAATAAATAAACGCCGTGCGTGCCATTATTGGGCAAAGTTGCAAAAGATTATTGTAATACCCATAGGTAATAGCTATATAAGCTGCTATTTCGCGTGCCTAGAATCCTTCCATCTATTTGGAAATAGACAAGACAAATTGTATCGATTTTGCGGCACACCTTCAAAGTTCAGCTATTTCTATGTAAATTTAAGTTCAGGTCTTTACACATCTATCACTGGATTAAGTATCTCTACCACCACTATTTAGTATATACTAATACTAATCCATAAACCAGATATGACGATATCTTGGCAGGTACCTACAACCTACTTAACATACCTAAGTGCGAAGGTAGTAAAGAGAAGTGAAAATATCTATATTTACATAGCATGTTCAAGCTATTTTCTATTGCTCATAATTTAGACAGCCGAGTCTTTAAAAAAAAGAGGTGTCTCTAGTTAACTGAATGTTCAAAATTCGCTTCAACATGCCATAGACTTGGGTATATTTTTCGCTGAATAGCAGCTGATTGTAGCCTTCAAAATAGCTCTTCATAATGAATGAATTCAAACCTGACATGTTAATAATGCAGCCGTCATTGTACCGGTCTTAAAACAATGGACTACTGTTGATTATTTAATGCCTACCATTATTATTCTTAACTTCTTTCTGAATGAGAGTAAGACGATGACTGTCACCTTATCGTAACATTGTTATCAACTATTCATTGACAGGTTTACGTAATAAATACATACAACCGTCCCAACACATTATTTGATGAGACAAGTCTTTCCTTAGCTACCACGAGTGCGAAAAAGCTGTCATGAATCCTAATACTATAGTAGTAAGGTTGTTTATCCAACTTATCACTTTCAGTGACAGTGACAGTAAGCACTCGTAGTAGCTGGTAGCTGCTCTGAACCGAATTTTTTCTAAAATATCATGAAAGTACTACTTACTACTACCTACTTTATTGGCCGTCTCCCGCCGTCAAAAGAATATTTGAAAATGTATTTGGCTGGCTGGAAGAAATTTCTACTGATATAAGTCCGCCCTTGTATGCAATTTCTCTTGTTATTTAAGTTTTTATTTTGTGCAATAAAGTGTAATAGAGTTCTTCTCTTAATAAGTGGCATACAGTACATAATATTATGGATATGATAATATTTGTTATAGCAATACTTCAAGCAGGGTTATTTTACGTTTTTAATCTGTGAAATAAAGTGGAATAAAAAAAGATAAAAAAAACGCTGTATTTTTTTTTGTCTTTTTTTTGTGATATTATAATGTGAAGAGGGAAATTTTGGTGTCATTGTCGACAACGTTTTCAATGCAATGGATATTCCCATTATCAGCAGTACAACTGTCAGTTTTGTATGAAAAAAAACCCTTATGTACTTACCTATGTTAAGATCAACAACCTCAACAAAAGACATTTTTAAGAACCACAAGATGTTTTACGACCAGCATTATTGCATAATTTCTTCAGGCTTCGTGGACCATATCGCAACTTCACACCTCGGTCAGTAACCTTAACATGTTGAGGAGTGTTACCCACACATTATGTGGGCTTATTTGATTTTCGCACGGCTTCGCAATTCGGTGTTCAAGGACCTCCCTTTCCAAGATTAAGTTTTAGATCTATTAAGATTATGATTCTAGTCAGCTTTAGCCAGATCATGTTTAGTAGCACGACAGCATCATTGATATTATCGACTGGAGTAATTTATTAGCAAATCTAATAGTGCGTCATGTTTTACACCACCTTACGAAATAAAATGCATTAACAGTATGCTCAATACAAAAATGCTTAAAAGTTAGCACTTTACCACCAATAACATATATACAGGGTGTTAAAAGACCGCCAACAAAGCGGAAAACCACGTATTGTCCTCATCATAAGGAACATTTTTGCCCACGGAACTTTGCCTGGGAAATCAACGGTTTCCGAGATAATGAGGTTCAAAGTCGGACTTTTAAAAACTTTTTTTTGCACAATTGTATTCAGTATCTAGTTCTTTACATACCTTCTCAAAAAACCATATCAAAATTATGAATATTTCTTACAAAAAATTACGTCAAAATTGCAACCCGCAATGTATTCTAAACATCAGCACTTCAAGCTTAACTAATGTAAACTTATATCTACGGTTGCGCAATATGACTTATGTGCGTTACACGTTCATTGCGGAATAAAATATTTTTCATAATAATTATAATCTAAAAAACCAAAATCATTTCTCAGCAATAATTTATCGAAAATACTTTGTTTTGGTGTCTAAGGCTTTCGCGTCTGTTGGCGGTCTTTTAACATCCTGTATACCTAATAATACAATTCCATATTTTCAACTGCAAGAAATTAATGAAAATGGATTAGTCTTACAATTTTGATCCTCTAGAAAATAAACAGATCTGCCCCTGTATTATCTAAAATATCCACCGTAAAAATAACGGTTTTTAAATGTCAAAAAATAGATTGTTCATTTCAATAAGGACTATTTTCGAGTGTTTTGACGCTCGGGGGTTGAGTGGAATTTTTACATAATAGAGGGGCTGGAAACCGGAGGCTTCTGTTGTAGATTTCAGGGTGAGATGGCGTTCCTAACTACAGGGTGCCATCGAATTCGATAGCGGAACTTTAAGTAGGCTGACGAATTCGATTGCACCCTGTAGTTGCGGAGGCCAAGATCCACTTCGGATTACTGAGCCGGTGAGAGGCTAAGGTTTAGATTCCAGGTCCTTCCAGATCCGAATAAAATATTTTATCGCTGAAAGTGGCCACTATTGGCGATAAAAGATTTTATTCGTAGGTTCTAGGATCTGGAATTTATAGATATGATTTTTTTTCTATTGGCGGCGCTAGTTGTGCCTTAAATTCACCTTAAAGGCCCCTTTAGCTCAGAATATTTGGTCCCCTGATCGTTGTTCTTAGAGGGGCTGAACTTTCTTGATTCGTGATAACACTTCAAAGGCTAGCACGCCGCTTATGAAACACACGTCCCACAGAAGGAAACACCATTTCCTATTGTCCGGGACTGTCGTCTCGCGGCGTAGAAAGTGCGGGGCGAGTCACGCGCCAACCAACGTACCCAATAATTGTTTGTTAGCGGATAATTGTGCGGCATTATCGCTCTCAGGTGAGCTAGGCTGTGACATACCTATGTGACGTCATAGTGGGATCGACGACCGCAAGCTTTGGCAGTGGATAGACCGGCCACCGTTTACTTCTTATGTAGGTACAAGGGAAAAGCAGAGACGGCAAGACCTAGGGGTAGTAAGGTCCGGAACACCCAGTTTCCCAGCTAGACACCAAAATAAAGTACTTTTTCGAAAAAATATTGCTGGGAAATGATTTTGGTCTTTTAGGTGTAACGCACAGAAGTCATGTTGCGCAAGCGTAGGTATAAGTTTAAGTTACTTAAGCTTGAAGTGCCAATGTTTAGAATACATTGCGGGTTGCAATTTTAACATTGTTTTTTGTAAGATACGCAATGTTTTTCTATTTTAATAATTTATAATAATATAATTGATGATACTAAAAGCTAAATTAAAACTAAAATTAACCTAAAAACAACATTATAAACAAAAAAAAATTAAAACTAAATACCTATGCAAAATAAAATAAAACTTATATTAAACTAAACTAAACTAACTAAACATAATATTTACAAATAAAAGACCTGCCCCAGGTCGCTGTCCCGCGGCAGTGAGCCCAGAACGCTGGCGACGTTGCCTCTTTGGATGGCCAGACTTATCCTCTGGCCGAGGTACGCGCCAGCCCTCTGGTCTCCCGAAGCGTCGACTAGGCGCGCCGCTAGGTCTTTGTACAGCAGGCGCGCCTCTGGGCCCCATGTGCCCATCGTCTCGACCCCAAATGGCGCAAATATGTAATTGTTTCCAATTGAACCATATTTGCGCCGCTTGAGGCTTTCGGCCGCGCCCGCCGCTGAGCCAGCAGCTCTTCCACTCTGGGAAACATGGGAGGGCGCCAGTGTGTCGACGCAGGTGGCGTCCCACACCAGCGGCCTCCCATGCTTCCAGGGGATCAATGTCATGCCGTCGGGCCTTTTACCGTCGTCACGGATGATTCCGGGAGGTTCCAGCATGGCCGGAACCCCGGCTGTGGCAAAGGCCCTTCGGATGACATCATTGTAAGATATATTCATAATTTAGATATGGCTTCTTGAGAAGGTATGTAAAGAACTAGATACTGAATAAATTTTTGGTAAAAAAATGTTTTGAAAAGTCCGACTTATGTATCCGAAGTCCCTCATTATCTCGGAAACCGTTGATTTCGCAGGCATAGTTCCTTGCGCAAAAATGTTCATTATGATGAGGACAATACGTGGTTTCCCGCTCTTTTAACACCCTGTATAAGTAATCATCCACAATATGTTTTAGTTTATCTGACTTTATTACTCGATGAAGTGGACGAAGTACTAGTGCAGTTAATGTAGAGACCCGATTATGTGTTCTGGTCTACGAAACAGTGGCACTGCCCAAAAAACTCGTCGTAGACCAGAACACATAATCGGCTGAATTATTGTTGTTCTGTTGTTTACAATAATGAAAAGAACACTATGTTATTGCCGCGAACGAAAAATCGCTGAACAAAAATACCTCAATTTAGCTACAAAATGTAAAAAACTGTGAAAATTTTGAATTTCCCGCCACGCTGCTATCTTTCAGCCTTAATGTGGGTACCAAGGCAAAAGCAGAGAAGGCAAGACCTACGGGTAATAAGGTCCGGGGCACCCAGTTTCGACAAGGTGTTTAGAGTGGCTCTTTTGTGACCTCAAGTCATCGGTAAAAGGGCTACTATAATCATCCACAATAAATTTTCTTAGTTTATCTGACTCTGACTGGTTGCCTCAAAATGGACACCGGCGCCGTGGCAGGCCAAGGCGGAGATGGCGGGACGATCTCGAAACCTTTTTACCGGGGTGGCAAGAGGTGGCCCCAGATAGAAAAGTGTGGAGGACACAAGGGGAGACCTTTGCCCAGCAGTGGGACACAATACAGCCTACATAAAAATAAAAAACTGCCTTGATTACTCGATGAAGCGGACGAAGTACTACTGCAGTTAATATAGAGTAACTAATCCTTTGAAAGGCCCTTAAGGAACTTGCACAACCGCCACAAAAGATAACTTTCCCGCGTCATAACAATCTGCATTGCATAAATCACTCACGATAAAAGCTTTATCTCACATTGACAGACCAATATTAGTTTAAAACGGACAATTAATCTGAGCCGTTACTCGCGAAGGCAAAAACCTATTGACAAGAGCCCTGCCGTTTGATTTATATGATTACTTTCCTATTGACTACTGCTTGATGAAAGCAGTGTTTCTGGAACTGTAGGTCTATTGCGATTTAGGCGTTACCAAACTCAGGTTAGTGGTACGTGTAATCCGTACAGTGCACAAAAAGACCTATTTGATTGTTGATACCTCACGATGTTACGAAAGAAAAGCCAAATCGATCAGAAAAATACTGTATTAAAGTGTCGATTAATTCTGAAGTTCGCCTATTTCCTGCTACACACCGTGCTATTTTTAAAGCCGAAGGTATTTGGTTGCACTGGTGATTCTCAGCCAAATTTCAAAATTTTCCCAATATCGCCAATCGACACCATTAATTGTATGGAGATGGAGAAGTGAATTTTTTTTCGCGCGTTTTTGAATGAAATTTTGTAATTTGGCTCAGAATCACCAGTGCAACAAAATACCTTCGGCTTTAAAATAGCACGGTGTATTGTCAGTAGGTAAGTAGATTCCTGCAATAAATTTAATTCCGACATTATATAAAAATGTAAATAAAAATATTCAGTAGTTAGAAGACTCTACATTTCGTTACGTTGTAATCGCAATCGGCCCTCAGAGGTACTGTTTTCCTCCACGTATGTATTGATACTACCAAAGAATTTAGCACTTTAATATCAAACTAGTAAGGTCTAAAAGGTTTGAGATTAAAGAGACGGTCCTGAAACGTGCGGAGACCATAACTCATGGGTTAATAGATTTGCCTATATTAGAACAGATGGATAAGGAAATCTCGTTACGGATATGATGAATGTCTAGGGCCCATTTACACAAGGACAGTTTGTGCGAGAGGCGAGGCTCGGTATATCTAGCTGAGAACATACAAAATTTCCAAACATGGTCTTTTGGACCCAGCTCGTCCCCAAGCAATGGCGGAAAATTTCACATTTTAGTGAGGTGCATGATCCTCTTAAAATCAAATAGTTTTTCTTTTTATCGAGAATAAAGTTTTAAATTGTATTGTCACTTCACTTGCTCCAACATTCTTCTTGCTTCTTGTATTAGTAAAATGTGACAAAATAAATTGGTAATCCTAGGACTCCTTGAATGTGGTAAAAGGAATTAGTGGGCGTCTTAGTAAAACTGGGCCAGAGATTGTAATTTACTGTGCTGCTGTGTAAATAAATGAAATGATTTATCAGCTGTTAACAAATCTGACAAGAAATCATTCAAATATTCCAACACCTGTCTAGATAGTCTACCTACTTCTTATGAGCTGATAAATAAAATAAGAGTCTAACTACCTGCCAGTAGTTATTTTAAGGACCCAGGGCTAACCCTGTTATAGTTTCTAAAATTGTACCATTTATATTTGTGTCTTTCTATTACAACTAGTGGTTCGCCCCGAACTATGAACTCGCGACCCCATATCTCAGCAACCCCTCGACCGATTTGGCTCATCTTCGAACTTAAAAATTCTCTTGGCCTCATTTACCTGCCTACCAAATTTCATGACGATCCGACTAAATTTACTCAAGTTATCGTCGAACGAACATTCATACATACATACATACATACATACATACATACATACATACATACATACATACATACATACATACATACATACATACATACAAACGCCGGATTGTTCCAGTAGACTCGGAGAACTTCGCTCGCTTCGCTCGCTCGTTCAATAAATAATATGTATATTCTATTTAATTTTGGAAAGGTTTTCCACCAAATACGACGGCATAAATCAAGTTCGTCGCCCTTAGTCCTAAATGTAGCTTCAATAAATGTATGAATGAAACGTACTTTGCGTAATGTTATCTGCTATTAGATAGACAAAAAAGAAAACAAAATATAAAAGCATTATAACAAGGTGTTAAAGAAGCAATACAATCAAATTATTCGAATTCTTACCGCTGCATTAAAACAAACGAGAATTCTTTTACACGGCCAATTAAAAAGATAAAAGGTATACGACAGATAAAAACCTTCACAGTCTCTAAATTCATTAACTGATTTAACTGATACTTATTTTACTTGTACTCGTAGTAAGTAAAAATTAAAGAGGATTGGCGATATTAGAAATAAAGCCTTGATCTAAGGTTAAAATTTATGTTTAGGGTTCACAAAGAAAATGTTTTTGTAAATCTTTGTTTATCAGCTTTTTTTTAGTAACAGGACTTTACTTTATACTTTATTGCACACAAAAACATAACATCTTAGATAATAATATAAAGAAAAGTAATAGTGTACAAGGCGACTTTGTAGTGTGCCAAATGCATAAAAAAGAAAGTTAATAAAAAGCGATCTTTCAATCGTATGTATGACACTGTTATGGAGTAAAGCAAGAGTAAAGGTGTAGTTCTACAATCTTTATAGTTTGTGCCCAATCGAGCCTGTGAACTATTACCTACAATTGTTTAACGAATGAATATTAAAAACGTGAATAGATGTATTAAATTAAATAGTGCTATTGACTGCTTGAGAACTTATCACTACCTATCGGGAGGCATTTATAGTCGTCATCTCAAGCTCGAGCTCAAGTAGGTGAACTCTGAAAACAAAATCACCGACTTGAGACCTTGGCTAATGTCAATGTCAAGCTCAAGCTAGTGTCTATATATATATATGCTGACAGCTACTCAAGCTTGACATTAGCCAAGGCTTCACATTAGCATTTATGTTTTCTGACATCACCTACTTGAGTTCGAATTTGAGCTAACGACTATTCAAATAGGCTCTACATAAGATAGATATATATAATACACTTTATTGTACATCAAAAAAATCAGGTATTTACATAGAACATTACATTTGATCCTAAGTAGGCTACGAAGATTTTACAACTCTATGCTGGCTTACGGCACGAAACCAATCCGCCCAACCACAGAGCCCATTCATTAACTTCCACAGACGCTATTACATACATTCTTGACAGTCTACAAGAGTCTTAACACTTCGCGGCACATTTTTTCCACAGGGGCATTAACATTTAACCCCACAACCGTTTGCAGATCCACGAGTGTACGGTCAGAGATACCCCACGGTGTATGTGTAGCTCTTACCTCGCGTGGCATAAGAGCGTGAATCAAACAAAAAGGGGTATCTCAGCGTGTAGCTAACGGTACCGGAGGAGTTCATCAATCAACGTGCCTTTCGGAATTTGCGTGTTGTGGAGCCTCCGCCGAAACGACTGCGACCCACAAGGCCTATTCCGATGTTAACTCATGTTAGAAATGTCTATAAGGTCCACTTGCGCCAACCAGGGATAGCTAGTTAACTCTGAGTTAACGTCAAAATTTGTATGGAAATGTCAAGTTAACTCAGAGTTAGTTTGCTAACCCTGAGTGACGCAAGTCCGCCTAAGAGTGTTTATTTTATAAAACCGACCAAAAAATAGGCTAGAAACACTCACTAGAAAACTTGCTTTCAAATAAATAAAACCGCATCCAAATCGGTTCACCCGTTTAAGAGCTAACAGTGCCACCGACAGACACAGACACACAAACAAACAGACAGACAGTGCCACAGAGAGACAGACAGACAGACAGATGGACGGGCGGACGGACGGACAGACTGACGGAGGGACAGACGGACAGACATAGCGGTCAAACTTATAACACCTGCCTTTTTGGTAGGCGGTTAAAAATAATTGAGTGCGATGGATCAGCGAGATGGTGGAGAAGTAGTATCTTTTGTTAACTCTACGTCATTTTCCTACGATATCAAAAATTAAGATCATGGACTTTCATTCGCTTTCCATTTCATTCATTCATTTCCCGGAGATGAGATAACCTCTTAACTAGGTAACACGAGCGCAATCAGCTTAGTTCTGTTAGGGAAAAGCGACCGCGGATTCACTAGCGGAATAAGTTGTTATAAGTACTGTCCCATCTTCATCATACACACAGGACAAATTAATGCTTCTCTACCAACTGTTCTTTTCCGTTTTCCTCGAAAACTCAAACACATACCAGGAAAACATACATAGATTTATATAGGGTCGATAGCTCAACTGAAATTGTTTAGATCGCTGGCAAGTATCTAAAGTCCTGTCTCGAGCGAAATTGTAAACTTTTCTTTCTGCAGGAAACATAAAATCGCTTGCGCTGCCGCTTCAGCTCGTTAGTGAAGCCAGAGCTTATTGTGAGCAAGTTGACATCTGCCACTTTTTCACCATTAGACTCCACTCTCACGCTCGCCGAGACAAAAACGCCGGAGCGCGATAATTATAATATTTGCACTGACCTTTAGCGTGTTCCCGGGCTCCGTAATTACGTCATTGTTCGCAAATATAATGCAACCGTCCAAGTTAAATAACACTATACAATTATTATGGTGTGGACACGTGTTTACAAGATGACAGATAGGCTTTGTCTTGTTTTAGAACTCAAGACCTGTTCGCAGGACTTTTTACAAGCCAAAGGCCTGAATTCTTGGCAAGGTGCGTCAGTCTAGCGCAATAAATACAATGCGTACAGTCGGCCATACGCTGGGATATCCCTTTTTGTTCGATTGGCGCCCTTATGCCGCGCGCGGTAAGAGATGCCATGGGGTATCTGTGACTGTGGCCGACCGTACGTCTCACCTTCTGTTAGCAGATAAGTACTGATGAATTCAACTGCGGAGGTGACGACCTCAGTAGGGGAAGAGATCCGTCGGCAGACCACCAGTCAGTTTCTAGGCGCACGACGCATCAGCTGAAGTTACTTTCGACACGATAAGAATATGAAAAGGTCCGACGACATAGCTCGAGTAGCCGAAAAGCAGCGATTGCATTTAGCCTTAGTTTAGATCTACACAGGGCAGACATTTCTGAATCTAACTATACACCTCAATATGGGTCGTGCTAAGCCAGTAGAGGTTAAACCACAAAAAAACACAGGTATTTGCATCTACGTAATGTGATGATTTATACAGCGCAGCGTCCAGTGGTACCTTTACTAACACTACAGGGTGCACTCTAAGTCGATAGCGAAACTTTAAGTAGGCTGTCTACTGATCAATACAGACAACTTGTACTAGGTGGCGAAAAAAATGGAGCGAAAAACATATCAGCTGTTCCATACAAAAGGTCGACTCAGTACTGCGCCAAATGTATGAAGCAGCTGATATTTTTTTCGCTCCATTTTTTTCGCCACGTTGTTTGTATTGATCAGTACACAGCCTTCTTAAAGTTTCGCTATAGACTTAGAATTCACCCTGTAGATGGGTGAAGAGCACGCTCGGCGCTGCAGTGCCTGGGACACTGTTTAAGATGGAGTAGGCTTGCCAAGCACCTACCATCCTGACAGCTTAGTCAGCCTAGCCCACAAACGAGTGTTATAAATATCCTGTCAAAAGTGTAATAATCTTACGTAACGGTATTTAACAAGGCTGTATCGCATCCTGCATGGCTGACTTCAACTTCAACTCACTTCCTTTGCCCAAACAATAGATTAACGGTACGAGAACAATGCCATTCTTTGCCACTTCTTTTAGGTGAAGTAATTAAATTGCATTTTATATCGTTCGCTTCAGTGCGAGATTGCCGAAAAAACGCACTGTTAGTTTACGGTTTATTGTTACTTTTTGAAAACCCACGGTTCGGTTTCAATACATGGAACTATGACTTCATGAGTCATCTTTTGTCTATGTCTAGGTAGTTGAGCACTCTACCATCACAATGGGCATCGTCAAATCCTATTTTTTATTCTATAAATCGAAAATATAGACAAATATAAGAAACTAATTTGAATACTTTCTTAATTTTTTATGTAAATATTTTTTTATTAATTATTTAGTATAGTTTTCTTTTTATTATTTCTTATTAGTTTAGTTTTGTATATTTAATTTCGTTTAATAAATTTTTCTACATTAATTATTTAAAATTTCTAAAAGTTTTGTGTATGACGTCACCACTGGCATTATGTACTTAGTTCATTGCATTCACTAATGCTTTTAAAAAATAAAAATATGTTGACGTTTGAAAAATGTCAGTGTCAAGTCAGCGAGAAGGTTATTTTCTCAGTTCTTTGACACTTTTGACAGTTGTTGTTGACGAATGTATTTTTTTAAATATTTGTAGGCAATGGAACTACCGCATTAGAGGCTATGATGACGTCATCGAAAGAAAAATTACTTAAACCTTTTTGGCGATAAATATTAATAATCCGTTTTAATTTTACTTATTTAAACCCCTAATAGTAATCAGTATCCCTATTCCTCGAAATGGTTTTCAATTTACGACAATCGATGCCTCACTGATCAATGTCCACTCCGCGTTCTGACTGCTTCAGTGTGAACGGTTCGAAGCAACCCCATACATTAGAAAGAACGCGGAACGCAGAACGCAGAACTCCGGGCGAAGCCTAAGCGTAGAGGTAAAGTGGTAGGATAATGCCAAAAACAACCCAACGTTTTTAGTAATGTTACTGCAGAGTGGCATTGAATTTTCTTTCCAATACAATACAAACTATAGTATGAGGCTATAAAATCAGGCTGAAAAAACATGCTGTTCCATTCATAAGGTATGCATCAAATGTATGAAACAGCTGATATTTTTTTGCCCTATTTTTTAGGCCTCTATATTACATATTAATTTGATGAATTCATCAATTCATCAAAATAATATGTAATTATTATTCTGCTTTCTCACTATAACTTTATAGCAATGATATTGTAAAGTCAAGCCCGCGTGACTTATACGACCATAACGTGTTGACCGCGACGACCTTCGTAGCGGTCAGATTACAATGGATTTAATCATTACAATGAACGGATTTATTTATAGGAGGTTTTTGTCTCTGGCTAGGTCAGGATTATTTGAAACAATAAATTCGGTAGCTACAGAATATTGCATTTACCAATTTATTGGGATAGTAAGTAATTTTAAGGTTCATTATAAGTTGAACAAATTCTCTCGGGACAGGACCTTGAACTCGCAACCCTAGAACCGGTTAGCCCTTTAGAAAAAACAAAAATATTACTGATGTTGAGGATTTGCGCCAAGACTTCGTTATTGTCTTGCGTGAAAAAACTATCACAAACAAAAAGTGTGTGCAGGCCAAAAACAGTAGACAGGTACACACAACAGCACATAGCCGCTTACACTTTCGTTGTAAAATCGCCCGTAACGTAAGTGAAAAGAGTGCATGCGTCTACGTGCTGTCGTGTGTACCTAAGTGAACTTTTTCTAAACTAAATACGTAGAGTCGTCAGCCTCTGAACATACACGCTACAAACCTAAACGAGTGAACGCGTATAGTCGGCTAAGTTTGGTTATAAACTTCACATGTAATCTAAATTTGCCTTGTAGGTAGTTTCAGAGTCGAGCCACTACCGAGATTGCTCGAGACATCGTCAATGTAAGTGTAAATACAGGGCAATATTGAAATAGCTTTATTCCTGAAACACGTCAAATGTGATTTCCAACAACTTTTGTTGCCACTTTAATACGAGGGGAGATCAAAAAGTAGTGAGAACGACATACTCCTTGGTAAGAAAAAAAAAAATACTGGCAGGCATAGCTCAGATACATTATTTGTATTATTAATAAAGAAAAAAATCTTTGATTCCCTTTTGTTTTTTTTTCTTAATCTAGTCATTTGTTTGCTTTGTGTCCGAACGTGTTCTCGCGAAAATGGAGAAAAATTTTTAAGTTCGAACATGAGCCAAATCGGTCGAGGGGTTGCTGAGATATGGGGTTGCGAGTTCATAGTTCGGGGCGAACCACTAGTATTTTCATACAAAATAGCGTTTCAAAAGTAAGTATTACTCCTTTGACTATAAAATAGAAAAAAAATATATTGAAAACTATACGTAATGCCCTACTTGTTGACAAAGGTGGGCTATAAAATCACTTTCTGTCTCTATCAGTCAACTGTGCGTTCACCACGCACATAGTTAAGTCATCTTTTGGCAAAGGTCAAACCCATAATCTATCAAAAACAACCCACAACCATAAACATAACATTAACGATTCTCGATTATTCTACAGTAACTTTCATCAGCCCGGTCTATGGTTCTCAAACAGTGAAGCGTGCAAGCCCCTATAAAGGCCCTACATGCCTTATATTATAAGTTCCTAAACCTAGGAATGTAAGACACATTTACACATTTTAAAACATCCATCCTCCATACTACAAAAATAAAACATCTGTCTGTACAAACAAGAAAAAAGGTTTGAAAAGATTTTAAATATAATTGACTAAGAACGTATAACCTAACCGTTAAGTTGTCGAAGGTGTAATGGCTCGGTATAAGGAAAAATTTTTCACGCATTGTCAAAACTTTTTCAGAATCACAGAATCAATGTTCAAAACGTATTCAGATTTTTCACTTTTTAGCTTCCTATTACCGTACCTACCGGTCTTGGGCGACAACTGGCACACAAAAAATCTGGTACTAGTGCGAGTTGACACTCCGGAAAAACACTAGTGGTCTTTTGGCACACATACTGTTAGTGCCAGTTGTCCGCATCAAAAATCACTAGTGGTCAAATGGCACACCTTGTGTTACGGGTGGCAGATATGTGATTGTTCAACTGGATATCAAACTTGGACCTATGTCTAAGCTCTATGTAGAGTTTCGTATGATGATGACGATGACATCCTTTTCTCCCTTATCAGGGACATAGGGCTCGAAGAAGAGATCTCCATCCTTCGTATACCTTCTGGAATCTAGCTAAACACTATAGACAAGTTTGGGAAACTGTGAGCGACCGGCATTGGGCCCCAGGGCCACATTATTTGTTATTGAGGCGTCTTCGGCGCATACAAAGGCTGCTTTGACTTTCCCTGTCACGACTTCCATAGACGATTTAAATATCAGTCGAGAGTATCGGAAACTGGATAAAATAGCGATGGAACAGAGACAAACAAGAAACAAAACTCTTTTCTTCGAACTTACGTTCTTTCAATCAAAAGACTTCACGCTGCTAACTAACTTGACTTTTACATAAATGGCCAGTCTCATCAGCTCTATTTACTTCCTGACCTGACACAAACATATATCTTCTTCTGAAACAAGTGAAATTGATACTCCATGCCTTTGTCATAAGGTCTTTGGCAGTGGTAGAGTAAAAGTGGTCGGGCTCTATAGGTATTGTAACAAAGGTCAGAGGCGCCTGCGAGTGAATGATGAACGATGAATCTAATTAAAATTCGTATTGCATAATTAACTATGATCTATCTTCATATTTGGTGCCAATTATTTTTGTTTATTGAGTTAGAAATACGTTTACGCGCAAGTTTGAATCTTTTTAACTTTGTGTAGGTATTTGCTTTTCCAGATAATATGCAGCTCGTATGGAGCAAGATATCATTATCACAAATCACACCAAGCACCTAACCCAGACCACCATATAAATTACTCTTTTTTTAACTAATTAATAATATACTATAGATTTAATTTGCATAATAATTAAAATGGAAAATACAGAAGGCGTTTGAAAGGATCATAAACAAAGGGTTTCTTACCTTTCTAAGTAGTTTTGCATTGCTAACTAAAAACCATTAAAATCAACAATCGTTAACATAAATTTAGTCTAACTGCACCGTAAAAAAAAAATTGTATGTACTACGTTAGAATTAGGCAGGTATGAGATTTTAAAAGTGCATACCATATCATAAAAGCCATATCATAAATTTCCTACTAATTAAAAAAGCAGTGAACAACGAAATAATAGCTGCCATACTACGCGCACGTCCAGCCATAACCTATGACCACCATGTTGTAATTGAAAAAGAAAATAATTACGACAATACACATAACCAATTGAAATTGCATAACCCCCTTTCTCTGGGGTCGGCAAAGGCGTTTGCTCCTCGATGGCGGGCCTAAACTGAATTATGATTAATTGCCACTGCTAAGCTATTTAAGTTATTCCGGTAACATTGAATGAAGAAATATTATAGGCTATACAAGGTGTTACAAAAGTACCTAACTCTTTTTACAGGGTGACAGCACCCGGTGATAGGGATCACAACCTAAATATTTTTTTTGCTCTATGACGTTCCGTTAATTTTTAAATTAATAAAATGTGAACGATGTGGCGGGAGAAAAGTATTTTTTAAATATTGTTTTCATTGACTTTCACAATGTTTTAACAACTCAAAGCTTTGTAAATGCACCTACACGCACAAACATATTTTTAAATTTGAGCTAATAACAAAAACAAAAAAATTAAGAAAAATTTTCAATTTTGAGGTTAAAAAATAAAAATTGTTTTTTTCAACTTTTTTTTACAGATTTGTCATTCTGTTGACCAGTAGGTTACACCCTGTAAAAAGAGTTAGGTACTTTTGAAACACCTTGTAGAACCTTTACTTTATGTTGTTTCAAAGTTTTAAATAAAGTACCAAATGTAGCGTACGTCGATTTCGTACCTACTTACACACGACAGCATGTCAGACTGTAAACTTTTGTTGTAAAGTCGCCCGTAACGCAACCGAGAAGAGTGCTAGCGTGTAAGCGTCGACGTGATGTCGTGTGTACATTCGGCAAGTAATTTCACTTTTAAAAACTCACAAATAAACCCTTATAGCTAAAATACTCAACATTAAAAACTCAATTATGCTGTATTCGTTAGATAGAACCAAATCTTGTCGTTATTTAGGATAGTTAGGTACGGAGTACAGTGTATAAACAGAAATTAAATCTGAAAAAAAAAGTTATTGCAAATTGCAACACATATGTATAGTATGAATAATACTATTATTTGATAGTCAACTGCAATGTAGGTACAAACTCACGCATAAATTAACTAAATTGCTTTTCACACATGCCTACACTCCCAACGCCCAGCAAAAGCTAGTTTCATGCTATCAGTATGTCATTTAACCGATTTAGTTCGAGCGAAGGCGGTAGGGCCAGCTATCTAGTTAATTGAATCCAATAGACCCTGTTCGAAATTAAGTGATTTACGACCGCGACCACCACATCATGGGAATAGAGTTGGTATTAACCTTAATTTTATCGTTTCGTAAGGGACGACTGAAAATTTACAACCTCCTTGCACAATTTTAGAATTTAAAACAAAGGAAAGACTGGCATGTTACGTAGTTTATTTCCTTTTCTTGTTGATGCCTGAGGATCTGTCACGCACAGCGAAATCTTTTCGTTTACGCCGACTTCCATTTCTATCCAGCCAGCCAGCAAAGTCTGTTTACACTCAGAGTATATTTTGACATCGCATTGCCTTCGCTTGCAGCCATTTCCTCTTCAGACACTTAGTAAATAATATTATTAAAGAAAATCTAGAGATTTGCAGTCCAAATATTACAGGTATTGTCTAAAACAGGCTCTACATCTATATGAACAGGCTCTAAGTCAAAATAATGCATTTTGTACAATGGGCGTCCAACCATCACTTACTATTATTTGTGTTTGCAATATTGTACAAAGTATAACGCCTTGTAGCATAACATTTTCTATCACATAAACGTGGAAATGCTTCGTGAAAATCTAGCTGCTTCATAAAAATTATGTTACTAATAAGTTATCTATCTATCTATCTATCTATAATCACTAAGCCGTAAAAATTTTACGCATGCTAATACAAAAGATATAGCGGCTAAGTAGCACAGAAGAGGACTGTCTTGTGAAACAATCTTTTGAAAAGATCTGGCTGTCAATAGCTGGTGTAATACTTACATACATTTCGTTCAACCATTTCTGACAGCGGTGATTTAGCATACGTTTTTTTTAAAAGTATTTACATTTCAATGTAAGCGTAGCTAAGTAAGCATAATTTTGTAGAGTACGATGACAAATTTAATAGTTTTCCTTATCAATAGGTTTTTTATTCTGCAATATCAACTGATAGGATTCATTTTCCGCTAACGGAAAACAAAAAAAACTTTTACGGGAAAAACGCCAGCATGCTAGGAACATTTTAACATTAGCACGAACAAAAAAATATATGAAATAATAAAAAAAGTGGAATAAAAGAGTGAAAGAGAGTAACTAAATCGTGACGAGGGAAAATATAATCTGTGCTCATACGCTAAGGTTCCCTCACAATGTTTTCCTTCCCACCTAAACTTGCGCAAAATGCAAACAAGTGACGGAATCCCGCGCTTTGCGTCTCTGTCGCAGCTCGGTGTTGCTGTTATCGGGTCGGCGATCTTGTAACGGAACGTACCAAACTCTTCCTGTTCCCCTCGAGATCATATCGGCTGAATAGAACGTTCCTTTGCCACCGTGGGACATTTTCGACGTACATTGTTGCTAAAATAAATGCAATTTCTCGATAGTTGGAAAAGCTTTATTATCCACTTAGAGAGATGCGAGATACAGAGTTTAAATCCTGGAATTTTCCTAGCACAAATAGACTGTGGGTTAGCTTGCACATTTTCGTTGCAATCTCGCCCGTAATGTAATTGAGTAGAGTGCACACATGTAAAGGTCGACGTGCGACGACTGTACAAGTGTTCAGTTTAAGTAGTTTTGATTTAAAACTTTGTGTATGTAGATAGCGTATCGATTGAGCAATATTATTATGCTGTTAGTTCTTTCACAATATTTATCTTACTAATCGTAGGTGCACGTGTGGCAGATGAATGAAAGCACAAGCAATGTTAATCCATTATACTCAAATTACTAATGGTTTTTAAATAAATACAACACCTCAAGGTCGCAAATATGATTTATCAACAAATTAATCAGGTACATTGCCTTCATCAATTTAATAAATTATAAAAATTACATCACTATAATCCGCGTCGCTTTCCACAAACAAGGACAAGGCTTTGTTTTCTAATCTCATGATTTTTACGGCCAGTTATTGTAAATTAATTGAATCATCCATTGTCAACGAAAACCAGCCAGTCAATAACGTAACAATTTGTCGAAAAATGCTGCGTTATCTCAATCGATTCAAATGGTATGAGAACGTATTTTGATAATTCTATGCCATTGTTCTTTTATTTAGAGATTAATTTGTCACACTTTCGAGTTCAACGCGGACGTGTATAATGATGTATTGTGAGGGTCTACCTTTGGCATTGTCGTTGGGGCCCTATCTTGAGATTCCACGATAAAGTTTTACCGCTTTCCTCCGCGGAGAATCGCGTGAGAGCCACACATTGTTACTGGCCGGTTATACTCGATGTCTAATAATGCAAAGCCATATAAGATAAAGCAATTAAGAGAAAAAAGTTTCGCTTATGTAACTGGGAGTGATAATATCTTTTGGAGTGTTATTTAAATCGTCGATTATGTGTTTTTTTGCCCAAAGGCAAGTGATAGGAATAATTGAGAGGTCGTGAAGGGCTTTTTATTTTAATGATTGTGGCAATAAAAGTAATATCTCGTTACACATAGTTGTTATATAGTGTCTTCCGGGGTATGACAAATGATTTTGACGTGTTTTTGACAACTATTACGTTTGAGCTTGAGGCGCCCCATCGGTATCGTAAAACTTTGATGTTACGTTTCGCATTTTATGGTCTCGAGCCCTTTCTAAATATGCAACAACGATAAAGAGAACTATGGAGTTTGAACTACTTTCTGAAGTGAGATGGATGAGCTTGTAGTTTAGGAAGTAAGTATCGTGATAAATTCCCTTATTGTATTCGAAACGGGTCGAATCGCGATTGGTTCTTAGGCAAATAAGGTAATTATTTTGCCTAAAAACCAATCGCGATTCGACCCGTTTCGAATACAATAATGTTTAAATATCGCGAATCATTAAAAGTGAATAAATTCCCTTATCAATCAGTCGTGCTTTACATGTCGACGTCTGTCTCCAATGTATCTTAATTCCACTGTGGGCGGCCTTATCCCTAAAAGGAAACATAAGTAATGTAGATCACACATTCTTCTTCATTCGAGCCAAAAACGTCAACGTCCTGGCCACACTTCGCGCTTGCAGTCTCCACCCCCAGAGGGCCCAAACAGCGCTTACCTGAAACAGCAGGTATCCGCTGTCATACATCCAGAAGTCTTCGGGCGCGTTGCCGGGCTTCGCTAGCTGGATCGCGAGGCAGCGCTGCAGGATCAGCTGGCAGCGCTGCCCGCCCGGCGCGCGGCCGCTCATGCCGGCTCACCAGCGGGGCCGCGGCGGAGGCATGTTCTGAAACAATGGCGGAAGTACAATTAGCCTTCGAAATATGTATGCCTAGATGGGTGCAAGATAAATGTAATCACAAAAGCTGATGTATTTCTTCCAACACTGTAAAATTATAGCGAGGTTACGCTTTGATCGTAGGTCTAGGAAGAGGGAGCGTGTTTTGCAGTTCATCATACATGGTATGCCTGGAAGTAAGATATAACCTAACCCTATGTCCTATGTCCTCATATCTGAAAGAGATTGTAATATAGGTGGATTGATAACCAAAACTACATAATTAACAAAATATTATCTTGATATTCAGCTCTATAAATTCAAAATACGTTGGATTTTTTGGATTCGATATTTGGAAGACGATATGGGACGTCACACAAAAGATTTAAGTACTACATCCAGGATAAACAATGAAGTATCTTAAAATGGTATTATCTGCCACGTCACGACACAGAAAAAGCCCTTAAAAGTGACCCGAAACTAACGCGAGACTACAATCCTCTTAACAACAACAATAGACAATGTGTTTGTACGCACCCATTTAGAAGCAAATCGTGCATATTTACTCTAAGCTATCATCGTTAAATTAAGTGCGCAAGTTATTTAAAATTACATAACACGACACCATCATACAGCACAGATTCGTGTTACTGCACAGATAGAATAGAGTATGAAGCAAAAGAAACAAAGAACAATCACGAATTTCTCCATAGCGCTAATATTTCAACCGTCTGTCGTCACGGGCAAAGACATTTGGACGAAACGTTTGACCGCACACTTGATTTCAGACCTTAATTCGAAAACAATAAAGATTAAATTCAACTGAGTAGTTTATTCAGATAAGGTTTGGTGGAAGGTTTTCGGCCTTGCCACCGGACATTTTTGCTTGCGAAAACATTATTGCCAGCTGTGACAGACAGACAGACAATTATTATAACATCATGAAATTGCCTGTAAAAAACGAGGCTACTGTTTTAGGTTTGCAATCGTAATAATTAAGATAGATTGAGGCAGATCAGCTTCATTTCATGTTACGTATGATAAAGTGACATGTGGCTAATTCTTAACAAGTAGGGTATAAGGTTAATTTTAATTATGACCTTTACTACCTGTAATGAAATGGGTAGAGACTTGAGCAAAGTGGCCTAATACAGAAATTAATTAATTTATGCACATTTTCATTGCAAAGCCGCCCGTAACGTAACTGAGTAGAGTGCATAGCTGTAAATGTCGACGTTCTGTCTTGCGGGCTGCAATTTCAATCTTTTCAAATAATAATAAGTGTTATTTCGTGAATCAAACTTTAAAAATACCGATCGAACATCATGGATCATAACAATTTAATGTTATGATCCAAATATCGAACGTACTTTCGGGAATCGTTATTATTGGGTTGTTTATAACACATGGATACTCGCATGTGGTCTATATTCCTCTTAATTTCATTACCGGCTTTGAAGGCACCCTCCATACATTTTATCCCGCTATCTATTAGCGCAATCGTGCGTAGTATTTTCGTATCGTAGTGAAATAAAGCCAAGATGGCGCTATAGCGGGATGAAAACCTTATTGGTGCAGCTGTAGACCCCAGTTGAAATTCTTAGCAATTTTTGAGCAATTTTCGTCAATAATTCATGTAATTTGGTTCGAAACGGTTCGAATCGCGGTTAGTTTAGTCGATAAATGAATTTTCAGATGCCGTGGTAGCGCCAGTCTGCCCGAGACGGGATAATATAGGTACTTAGGTAAGTAATTCATTTACCTACTAAACTGACTGCGACTGGACCCGTTTTGAACCAAATAAAGTTACAAATAATTCAGTCGGTTCATGAATTCTTGTGAGCCAGTTCACACATAACATGGAGGTTACCCTTGACGCTATTGCGATCAAATTGAAAAAGTTTAAAAAATAATTTCTCTTTGAATTCACATAGTAATGCTTTGTAATGTTTATTCAAAGGTAAGGCTGTTTTATTCAATAAAAACATAAAATGCGTCTTAATTTGTAAAATATTAAATTTAGTAAATTGCGCCATATTGCGGCCGTATTGGAAAAATGCGTCAAGGGTAGAGGGGCATACACTATGATATTCATGACCAATTCACAAACGGCCGTCGATTTGAGAACAAAAGTTTCTAAGGCATAACCGATAAGACAAAACAAAGCCGTCAAGACAATTGACACTGTTACAACGATTGTTGGTCAAAACCCTTGACATGTAACTGGCAGTTCTAGAACGAGGTGATGGGATGTCCTTCTTGTCTTTACATGTCCAGGAGTTTTGTCGGCTTATTCCACTGGGCTCCAAAATAACAGGGTAAAGACTGTAAATAATATTGATGCTGGCAAAGGAGACCATTTCTCATCCATACATTTTTGAGCAAATTCTCATCGTGCCGGCAAACTAAAAAAATATACATTTCGTTAGAACATGTAATATACAAACCAAACAGTGTTTTCCAACCTAAAGGTAAGGTAATCCACTCTGTTATGCAGGTAAGAGTTTTCAGGTGGTGCTCACACACACTCTCTTTCAGATATCGTTTGGGAACAGTTACAGTGGCTTTCTAAAGTGCAAACCAATCTACGAGATTTTTTGTACAACTGGACGTTTCTCGCCCATCGTATCGTAAGAAAGAAATGTTCTTTGTGTAGGTACCTAAACCATAACCTTTAGTAGACGATGCACACACGAAATCAGCAGTGACAAAAAAGGAATCTAGGTAGATAAAGCTCCAGTAACAACCCACGAAACCAAATCTGTGTAACAACGAAAATTATTGGTACTTTCTATTCCCTCTGGATGTAGCCCTAAGGCGAGAAGGTTTATGATTGAACAATAAAAAAAACTATATTATGTGTTACTTACGTCAGATAAGCTATACAAAATTGGGGGGGATACTTCGATCTAAGTGATGGTCACGACTCTATAATCGAATCTACTTGTAATCGTTTTCGCTATTAGGTTAATAACTCTAAACAATGTAAGCTGTAAACGATTACGTCAGTGATATAATAAAGATGTACGAAATAGCCATAGCCCACGACGACCACGGTGAATGCTCTGCTTTGCTTGACAGTGAGCGAAAATATAGAGACTTCATGACCATCACATGGATAACCAATTTTTTGAAGACCCAATATAGGATTGTGAACTGTCTTTCAGGTTTTGAATTTATGTTAAGAAATAACGCAGAGTGGACAGAAAAAGCATGCGCAATCATTTGCTATCTTGTTCCTATCGTACGCAAGTGATACAACATGACGTATTTGTGCAAAGAAACATTATTCTAAATTACCTAGGCACAAACACGCCGCTTTTAGTTAATCCGTGACCATATTTGTACTAAATTTCAATCCATATCCAGCTGTCTACACAACAAACTTTACTGTACATTTGTTATGAACGTTAGTTGCATAGAAATAAAAGATGTTTTCATTTAAATGTGGGACCTTATAAGTTTGCGGGATTAATGTTGCCAAGTTGTTCGAGTTGATAGCAGAAATTGTCCAGACGTGTACAATATTGTATTACATCATGTTATGTAACGTTTTTGTTAGTTTTCCTTTAGCAGGGACCGCTTCCGCTCTCACTGGCTGAGTGATATCCACTTTTGTCAGCCGGGAACTGGTTTTTTTAGCGTCAAGCTGTTTGTCAGATCGCGTTCCGATCCCTACAACTTTGTTCACTCGTTTTCGGGCCGATCTTCAAGATTCAAGTCATTGTTATCCGCGTTTAATCAGAGTCCATCCGATTTGAAACTAAACAAACATTTTGGCATTCAATTGTGACCAAGTTCACCATCGCTATACTCTCCACAAAAACCTGGATGGATCTTGATTTCAAGCCGATTACAATGACGAAGTTGGAATTTTGATGATTCCCCAGCGAACTCCACTCGCTGTGATTCGCCCTTTCGTCATAGATCAGCAAAACTAGTTGGTGCAATTATTATCAAATGAAATGTCTGGAATGTAATTTTTAAAATAAAGTGATATGAATTAGGTGAACAGTAAATAAAGGGGCGAAAAGGAGACCATGTAAACTGCAGCAACACTTAGCTATGATAGAGTCGTAGAGTGGCAGTAATAAAAAAAACTTATTTATTTTATATGAAAACTAGATAGACCTTTTAGTAAATGAATTCACAGCACGAAACAACTCGACCATTTTACAAAATTAGGGTCGCAACACACTGGCCATTATAACGGCATCAGTGCATTGTGTAATCGACAGTTGTAACGTCAAATATTACGGATAAATAGATAAACTGTGATGTAAAAGTGTTATACTCGGAGTTTTAACATGACGATGTTGGATTTGTCTTGTGAATGAAAAGAGGTGAGTTAGCGAGTAACGTAACTCATGACTACAATGAAACTGCAATCAATCGTAATCGGAAGTTATCAAAATACCTCAAAATTTTATAAAAAAATAGAATTCTACGGACAGATTGTCATGACTTCGTGAGGGTACTCGTAGCTAAGGGAAATCACAAATGAGCTCATCGGTACACAACTTTACGCAAGGCAAAGAAAAAAGCTTTAAATAGCAAAATTGTGATTACAAAGAATATGAATAGCCAGATAAAATACTACCAACCAAGTAATAATTCGGAGACTCAAGAGTCTTTTTCGTGCAATTAGAGGTTCATTTGTTTTCATTAAAATGACAGAAACTGTACCATTATTCCCGTTCCCAGGCACCAAATTTTCGATCAATTTGACCATTTCTGTTTTTGTTTTCACCTTTCACACGATCATTATCAAGTATCGCGGTCTTATTTGTACAAAAAACAATGGGTCAGAGTAAAAAAAGTCAGAGGTAACGTTATGTGACTGTGTGTTTGTACCCCAGATCTCTTTCGGTCATACTGTTAATACAATATTAGGTTCGAAACTGGAGCAAGATTCGAGATAATCTTTGCAATGGATAGGTGGTGGGCGCGAAATATCACTCTCATTAGTAACATGCGGATTGTTGTGTGTTTCCATTGGAGTATTTTCTTTCATGCATTTTTACACGAACAAAGATTTAAATTGATCTTTTCCCTAGAATTATTTTCTGCTGATGATTCGAAATTGAGTAATCTAACATTTTGGAGTGTAAAATGTACTCAATTTCGAATCATCGAAGTTTACAGACGAATATGAGGGGCGTTCAATATGTAGTGAGAATCAATTAACTTTTTCAGATTTCAGACTTGATATATCATTTTATAAACATAGGCTGCGTGTTACTTTCGACAACTTTGAACTATCTATTTTGCGTGGTGTTTTTTATTTTCATTTTCATCGTATCGCTTCAAACAACGGAGCTGCACCAGAGCGAAGCTATAGCTACATAGCTCCATGGTACGCACCATACCTCTGAATGAACGCAAACTGTTTGACACAGAGTAGGAGGCTCCATTCACGCGGCAAAAAATCGTGCCATTTTACCGTACCGGCAATCACAGAACTAATTTGTCTTTTGATTTCCGTTACACGTAACTTTTTTACACTGTGGCAATTTTGTAATGGGCCCTTTTATTGAGGGAAGTACGGAGGATAGTAGGTCAAAGAGATTTGGCTTCTTTTTCAACTTTATTAGCTTAATCAATTCGGTCTTTCAGTGTTAGGTTATTGTTCGTTTTTTTTTTTCTTCTTGTTTCTTTTCTTTAGATGGTTTAAGATTACTCTTATTGTATTTCTTCGTATCGAAATTGAATGTGTCTATCGTGATGGTGTTAGCACTTTCTTTGTTAACCTTTTTTTGCTGTTTTTTATAGTTGTGAAGCGTAATTTGGTACTCAAATTACTTGTTCGCCTACTTGTTTCAGTTAACTGTTAATATGATGAATACATTTCTACAACTAGAAATTGCTGCACCTGTTCATTCAGGTATATGAGTACTTACTTATTGGCTGTAGTACCTATAATTTAGTTTAGAATTATGCAGGATTCCATTTCGCAACCTATCTAAAGACTTGTAATAACACGTGTTACAGTTGTTTTAATTAAATAATTTCATCTTTGTTTTAATTACTTCCTCGATATATTCTCTCCATACAAATTAATTTCACATGCCCCGCTCTTTCTATAAAGAATCATTCTAATGACTAAACGATGATTGTCGCAGAAACCGGTTCAGCTAATTGTTATGAGGCTTTCAATGGCTTACACAATTGATTTAACAATCAGTCAGTCAGTGAGCTGTTTTTAGACCGCCATTACACACAAGATCATTTTGAAGAGCAACTGTCTGATCTTAACCTTTATAGAGCTTCCTATTTCCATTCGCTCACTGGAATCCTAAAATACAGGGTAACCTAGTTTAGGAGCGGGTACCATCTATCGATGTATCAATCATCAGGCATCGTATTTGTATCAACAATTTTGTAATTTTGTTACCTTGATTGTGTTCTTGTGTTAATAATTGAATTTGACTGTGAAGGAAAATATCGTGAAAAAACCGTGGTACCTACGTTTTGACCCCTTTGACTTTAAGTTTCGTGAGGGCGAGAGAGGGAGCTAGAGGCTTCTGTAAAAATACCGCAGAGGTGCTATTCCTCAAAACCGGTTTAGCTATTCGCGGGAAAATAGTTCTTATCGAATTAAACAATCTTTTTTCTTTGTATTTTCCCGCAACTAAATCGGTTTTGAGGACTAGCAACTGTAAGGTTTTTTTTTACAGAATAAGCACACTGCTCAATCGAAAAACTTTTTAGTCTCATGCCTGCGTCTGAGTATTCACATACTAGATGAATCTTATACAGGGTGTTAAAAGACCGCCAACAGACCCGAAAGCCACGCATACTAGACACCAAAACAAAGTAGTTTTTCGATAAATTATTGCTGGGAAATGATTTTGGTTTTTTAGGTTATAATTTTGAAAAATATTTTATCACGCAATGGACGTGTAACGCACAGAAGTCATATTGCGCAAGCGTAGGTATCAGTTTATGTTACTTAAGCTTGAAGTGCCGATGTTTAGAATACATTGCGGGTTACAATTTTAACGTCGTTTTTTGCAAGAAATATTCATAATTTTGATATGGCTTCTTGTGAAGATATGTTAAGAACTAGATACTGAATGCATTTTTGCGAAAAAAAAGTTTTGAAAAGTCCGACTTTGAACCTCATTATCTCGGAAACCGTTGATTTCCCAGGCATAGTTACTTGGGCAAAAATGTTCCTTATGATGAGGACAATACGTTGTTTCCCGCTTTGTTGGCGGTCTTTTAACACCCTGTATATGACTAGCTGACCCGGTGAACTTCGTATCACCTGAAATAGTTTGACTCTCCGCGTTAAAAATGGCGATTCCAATACAAAATGTCAAATTTTTATTTCTTCCGTTTTTCAGCTAATCCTTTAATTTTTCCCATATTTCTTTGCTTTTAAACCTACCCTGAACTATGGTGAACTAAACAAAACAGTAAATATGCAAATCGGTCAAGCCGTTTCTTAGTTTTAGCGAGACTAATGCACGGCGATTCATTTTTATATATATATATAGATAGATATGAAGGAGTTATTTGAACTAGCCGTTTGTAGAGTAAAATATAATGAAGCCCTTTTATAGTTTCCTACAAGATACTATAACCACTATGTTTGTTTCCTAGAACATGCCTCATAAGGTCAGTTTTAATTTAATGTTGTAATCGTAAAACGCTGAGTAATATAAAGTTAAATAGTTAATCCGACAACGTAATAAAAAAGTAAACATCGCTTACCTCAGATAACTATTATTTAATCTGTGTTAGAGAAGAAAAATATAGACTATCTACCCAAACGCATTAATATTGCGTTCATTTCACTGTACTTAGATTTAACATTACACAACTAATTAGACAATTACCAACCTATACGATTAAAAGTATTACTCCAATTAAAGATTGCTTATTGACACATCTTACTAAAAAAACTAAAGTTGGAACTGACATAACAAAACGACATGACGCTGCTCATCGCCGAATTTGGATAGTAGTGACTACTGGCACACCTTTGCATTTTTGTTACAAATTCACCCGTAGGTAACATAAGGTAGGAGCACGCGTTTGATGTTCTATCGACTCTACTGCCGTATCCAAAGGAGGAATTCTTATTAGAGCTTTCAAAATACATTTGGGTAATAGAGTATTTCGCACACACGTACAAAATCTATATTAAGTACAGTTAACAGCACGTAAAGCTTTACATTTTGCAAAGTCCCCCGTAAGTAACTGAATAGAGTGCAGGCGTGTAAGAGCCGACATGATGTCGACTGTACCACGTATGAACAGGCAGTTGTTGTCGCTAGTATGCCGAAATAAATGGACCCATTTTATTTGATAACTGGTTTAATCTTAGTTTGATCAGGCGTTTTCGGATAGGTGCATTCAACGCGTCCTTTCATTAGGTACAATTATTTTTTTGTAATATTTTCAAGAATTTTATTTAGATTACCCGTCAACCTACAACACCGTCCAATGGCACAGATCTAATTAGCGGTCTCGGAGTAGACAGGGCACTTGACATTCAAGGCATAGACGGAAGTAACTGTGCGACCGGACGCGGCAGTCACGCACGTCTCGGATCGGTCGGGTCTCCATGGGACGTCTATTGCTTTTGTGCTCTATGTTTGGGTATTAATTGCGCTTGGCCTAACGGTGGTAGTGCAATGTTCCGGTCATAAAATAGGACCTTAGGCTTCAGAGCTACAGTAGGAAGCAATAGTAAGTTATTGCAATGAAAAAATAATTTTAGCCTCTAACATGCTTTTCTCTGCGCTTCCCGTCGAGATATGAAATTGTTCACAAAAACAAAAGCACTAAGTACGACTTCCATGTTAGCCCGACTTGAGCTTCCTCGTAAGCTGGTTTGGGGTTTTTTCTTGTTGATACCCCATACAAATCAGTTCATCCCTATTCCTCTCCTCCAAAACTAAACGGTGCAGTGCGCAGGCCAAGTTCAATCAGCTTCAAATTAACTTACATTTAACAAGTTATTATTGTAAGAATACGGGTATCATTAACGACAACGTGGTAAAAAAAAAATGTTTATATTATATGCAAATTTGGATTACAAAATCAATTTTAAAATAACACTTAGAAAAAACATTTCTGTGATAAGTTGTTAGGTAGATGTCAGTTAAATGAGTCGGACTTCTAGCCCCCTAAACTAGGTAGAAACCTGTAAGTATCTTAGAGGATAGTGTTCCAAGTAGTAGGACATTACATGAGTAGGTGCGTGTGCAAGTGAAATTTACAATATTTAAATAATTTGAATTATAATTCAATAGGTATATCAGCATTCATTCAAAATTTAGAATTAAAATTAAACAAAAAATAGATATATTATAACAATAGTATAGGTGCATTACATTACAAACCTGAAATGTGGTAAGAATCCTTACTCCTTATAATAACCACGAAAGTTTCAAAAAGTTTAGCCAGTCAGTCCTTACCTAATGTAGTTATGTGTCTTTCCAGGAACTCTGAATCTTGAATCCAGCGAATCCATCTCTACATTTTTCCGCCAGGATATTTGAATAATCCGAGTGACTCAAATAGGACAGTGCCCGTGCCATCTAAAACGGTTCACTATTCCAGGAATGTCTTTAATAAAAAGTTCCGTGCTTTATCTTACGAACCTTTTCATGAGGAGTCATAAATACTTTTGATGGTGCAATTTCCTTACACTTCTCCGAAACAGGTCCAACTTCTTATATGAATAGGTACAGTCGGCCACAGTCTAGGATACCCCATGGCAGCTCTTACTCCGCGCGGCAAGGGCGCCAATCGAAAAAAAGGGGTATCATAGCGTTTTGCTGACTGTATGTACATGCTTTAGTTAGACCGTAGTATGCGGTAGGAAACAATTCATCTTACTCCATCACTCGCAGAAGCTTAACATCTGTTGGTCGGAAGAGAAAACCAAACAGCTGTTAAACGTTTATGTGTTTACCTTTCTTTAATATGAGCACTTAGAGCCGCCATTACGCCCTAAACAAAGTAAGAGCAATGCTTAGTGCGTAAATATTGTTGTTTGTATTTGCGGAAATTCCTACGATTATTGTTAAAGACGCGAACCTTCATGCTAGCATGTCCTCTTTCTCTTTTACAGCAAACATTTCAGAGCAACAAACAATAAAATTTCTGAAGCGTCATCTGAGGACGCGTTGTTTACGCAGACTGGCCACTTGAAGAAACATAGTCAGTACTCAGTACCTATAAAAAAGTTTAATTATTTCGCACCTCCTTTTTCTTCGCATTGTAAACGCTGATCTGGCCACTCATAAACACTGACTGGCCCTATGACTATTAAGAAAATAAGTTCGCATTTCGTATTCTGCGGAGCGCGTGTCTCAAGTCAAAATTAACTCTATCTTCTTTAGCTATAGAAGCGTAAGTAGATAAATAGGGTGGGACAATCAGCCAGGACCCCTGCAAGGGGTTGTAGCCAGGAATTCAATAAAAACTTCTTCGGTCGGTCGAGCGAGGTTCGCATCAGCAGACAGACGGGCACAATCGTGGCGAGTTTAGTGTGGAAATTAAGTGTGTCTGCGGCTTTATATTATAGAGCATTGTTTACTGCGCTCACTCCCATTTAATGGATAAAACCAGATTTAAAACCTTTTTGCTAACCCGAAATATTATCCGATTGCATTGCTTTTGGTGTCAATCATAGGTATGTCTGTAGGTACTATTTAGGGGTAGCAAAACGTTTTTATGGACGTTATCGCGTTAGAGTGCGCGGTACGCAATCCTCTTAAGGGGTTATTCTGTGAGATGTTATAATATTTTCAATCATCATTGCATATTTCTAAGTTTTATAAAGTTTCAGTGTCTGTAGCAATGACATCATCACTGCTTTGAACGGAATTTTATATGGATCTATAAAAAAATAAGTAAGAGCCTATAACCATGATCGATTACATCCAGTCTAGTGACAGTTTCACGCCTTGCAAAAGCACTTAAAATCTTGCTACATGTAGATTAACACAGAAAATTATTGCAAATTCAACAGACCAGTTTCTAAGTGCATCAATGTCACACATGAATTGGCTAAAAGGAACCTTCCAATTAGTAGTTCATAAGGCTCTTGATGAAACTGACTTGGCTACTTGTCAATGTTCTGACTAGAGCACCTTGATACAATATTGCGTAGGCATTCTTCATCCTGTGCTAAGAACAAATCGAGAGTTATTTCCTAACTTTACAGTAATGCCTGGTGAAGAAATCTGAGCCTCTTGGGATAATAATTACCTCAACGGTTTCAATTACCAAAGAGCGTTTGACACATTCCTGATGATTAAACCATGTTTAGTGCCACATCACAACAAATGTTCACTTTATCAAGTTTTGATATTATAATTTATAGGGCTGATGAAATTGCCTTTCTTCATTAGGGTTTATCCCACGGTTTACCCCATGTTTTGACGGTGTAGAATTCTTACCTATTTTATAAACTTCCTCAACACTTAAGTTCGGAAACAAAAGTGATAAGTTGATGAAATTATAATAATGTTGAAACCGATGTAAATATTTTTTTTGTGTACTAAAATATTATGTAGAGTTCTCTCTATTATCTATCTAAGTTCTGTCAGTGTATTTGAGTCACTGCATCTACGTTTAACAATTTTGGACACCGTTATATTCGTCATCAAATTCATGTAATGTACGGAACTCTATAAAAATATACAAGGCTCCTGCTGTCACTGACACAAGCATACCTATGTAACTCTATGAAGAGTAGATAAGTACGGTTGCCAAGACCGGAATTGAACTGTCGCCATTACTCTGAGGATCCTTTTATTAACTCCCGACTTCATTATATGCGATAAAGGATTGTCTTGAGATGCTCCTTATTGAAGCTGCCAAGATTTTATTTTATAGAACACTAGCTGTGCCCGCGACTTCGTATGCGTTTTTAGGGTTCCGTACCTCAAAAGGCAAAACGGAACCATTACAGGATCACTCGTGCCTCTACCTGTCCATCGGTCACAGCCAATTTACTCCGAAACTACTGAACCGATCGTGTTTAAATTTGGGACACATAAGTAAGTTGAAAGGGCTCGTTGTGAGTATCTCAAATATTTTTTCAATCATTTTTAAATAAACAGTTTTGAAGTTATTTAAGTAACTACTGAGCCTAAAATTTTGAAAAAAATACATGTAATAGTTATTTACCTATAGATTACAGGAAAATCTATAAGAAGTCCACGGTGTATAAAATAATATAGGAAAATGATCATATAAGCTAACAGATGGCGCTCTACAGTCCTACATCGCGGATCGCTGTATGGTTTCTCAACATTTGTGCGTAAATGAACTTTGGATGTACGGAACCCTCTCCTCGCGAATATATCTCGCACTTGACCCGTTTTTTTTAAGGTGTAGTCTCAGAGTGTCTAGAACGCAAAATTACTACATTACAAAGACATTTAATTTTAATCCGACTGTGGAGGAAAACTCAATAGAAAGGCTATTTTTACTTCATGACTTGCGGCAGCAAGGCTCAAAAGAGAACAATAAATAGAGTACGTAAAACGCTAGGAATCTAGGATACACCTTTTTGTTAAATAAATAATTATTTTTATTTTAGGCATTTTTTAAGCCTTAAAATCCTTAATCTAAACAATACGACATATTTATAAATTTTCTAATAAAGCAGGAACTTTGCCACGTACGCGGCGGGTTTATAAATGTATTGTTTAGACGTGATAAAGCTTAGCATTAGAATGGCTTAAGAAGTTAAGGAGTTTATATGGATTTCACTCTTTTGATCGACGTAGAGTGGGACAGATAGAGTTATAAGTACGCCCATGGCCCATAGATAAGGTCTAACCCATTCTTATGCTAAGCCAGTAGAGGGTATCCTTGCGGGTCACTTTAACGACACACGCCCTCGGTGCAAAGTTTGCTACCACTGGAGACGACATAGGCCCGGTTTCTAAATTGAGAATTTTACTAAGGAAATACTTAACTATCGTTCTGTCACGTTCTTTTGTGAGAAAACCGCAGAGGCAGAACGATATTTAAGTGCTTGCTTAGCGAATTTCTCAAATCAGAAACCGGCAGATAGAGAACCCATACCTATAGAATATTATGTCTATGTTAGTACCCCACATATCACAAACCTCCGATTTAAGTAAGTATTAGTATTTAGGGTTGCAAAATGCATTTAGCGTTTCAGCTAAGAAGACAAAGTTTCACGAACGAATGAAGACTTTAAATTAAAATGTGGTTAGTTTCTAGTTCTAAAAATGCTATACTTTAAGAAATTGGGACTGCGTGTATTGGAACGCGCCAATATTGTTCTGTGAACGCGCCACTTACCGTCAATAACGGGGATTCCCCGCATCGTCGGGTTTTCTTTACGTTTTGTATTGTCTGTGTGTGGCCGAAACTAAAAAAACAAAGTTTTTTTTTATGTAACCTCTACGCTGTCCCACTGCTGGGCAAAGGCCTCACCACTTTGATATCAGTAAAAAAGGATATCAGGATATCTATCCGATATCAGTTAAAAAAGGATTGCTAGGTTTATGTCTGTTTGATAATTATCGGATAATTATCATGATAATTATCAAAGGGCTATTTATCTTGATAATTTCAAACCCTGCTGAAAAAAGAATCATCCCAAAAAATTAGTTTTAACATATTGGAATTCTAAATAACAAAATCTAAATTTTTTCTTACCAATTAAAAAAACAAAAAAATACAAAAAGAAAAATGCGCTTATCCGAACGAAAAAAAAAAACACAATCATCAAGGCCTTGGTTCGAACCCAGAACCTATCGACCACGAAGTCAAAGCAGCACCGCCTGAGCTACGGTTACTTATTGGGGCCCGACGAAAAATGCAAACACTTCCTTGCAATACTTTTAGTAGGAAATCCAGTTGGTCATGGCTTTTTTCATTAATGCAAAACACAACCTTATTACATATTAGGTTAGTTCGTTTTTCCAAATATTGGAAAAATGAAATAATCGAGTTGGCCATGCCGATCTCATGTATGCAAAACACAACCTTATCATGTATAAAGTTTAGATCTGTTTTCCGAATAACAGTCATATTGTTTTTTTTTACTATCGCAAATGGGATGGTCCTGTATCGCCCGACAATGCTTATTAATTCAACTTTTATTATTTATCCCAAAAGTCGTAGCGTGATATAATATAGCCTAGATTGTGCCGGGAAACAGGACTTATCACGGTACGACTGTTTGACTGAAGACTATTCAGCGGTATTCGCGTGATGAGGTAACACACAGACATAGGGACAGACAGTGTGACAGAGAGAGACAGGTAGAGTCAGACAGAGACAAAAATTTAGAGTTTTATTATAAGTATAGATTGCAGTTTCCTTAGATTTCATAGTTTATGAGATGTACGGGGTAACTTTTAAACAGATAAGTTGGAGCGGACATTCCTTAGGAAAATATGTTGGGGTGCGATTGGCATAAATGATTTTTTTTTAACTAAGTACTTGTTTAATTACTCTGCAAAGGGTTTAACATCGCTATACGTATAGGTGCACACGACAGCACGTAGACGCTTACACGCGTGCACTCTATTCACTTACGTTACGGGCAGCTTTGCAAAAAAAGTGTACACTCTGACGTGCTGTCGTATTTTTACCTATTCTATAGTTATATTCAATCCATTAAATTAATTTATTTGTAACTATTTCACTGGGGTTATTCGTGCGCGTTTATTGTGTTTGTGTATACACCTAGGGGGCGTCGTGGTTAAACGATATGAATGGACTTAAACTAATTGATGAAAATATGAATTTTAATAAACAACAGGGGTGAAATTAAAATCCCCCGATTCCCCCAGTCACCTCAAGGATGATTTTAAAAGAGTAAGGAAGACCAAACAACGATAACGACCTATTCTTGAAATTAAAACCAAAAAGGTGAAATACATATTTTAGAGATACCTACTTTTATGAAAACCTAAACGGATGATTCCAATGCCAAAAATAAAAACACGACATTGTCGGTAAACCACCATGTTTACAAAGAATTGCCAAGATGACCTGCAAGATTCACGCATTGCGACAGGAACCATCTCAGGCGCGGTGCTTTTTTAGGGTTCTGTACCAAAGGGTAAAACGGGACCTTAACCCTATTCCTAAGACTCCGCTGTCCGACTACCTGTTTGTCTGTCTGTCTATCCGTCTGTCACCAGGCTGTATCTCATGAACTTTGATAGTTAGACAGTTGAAATTTTCACAGATGATGTATTTAATTTTCTGTTGCCACTGTAACAACAAATGCTAAAAACCAGAATAAATAAATATTTAAGGGACTCCCATACAACAAACGTGTTTTTTGCCGTTTTAGGCCGTCTTGCACCACTTCTTAAATGCCACTTAAGTCGCCATTTAACTTGACCTTTGTATGAGGATTTTACTTAAATGCTGTTTAAACAACATTTAAGAAAGTGGTGCAAGACGGCCTTAATAGATAATGGTACGGAACCCTTCGTGCGCGAGTCCGACTCGCACTTGGCCAGTTTTTTTATTATCTCGCTAAACGAGATCTCTATCACGTGTCACGACAAAGTCGCAGCCGCATGACCGGCGCATCTGCGGACGGAAACTGACTGTCAAGGTCGCCGGTCGCGGACGCAGTGACGCGCGACCAGCCCCATTGTTTTAGACGACCATTGTCGCTTTTTGTCGGCTTCTACTAACTTCTACTGCACTGAAGCACCGGCCTAACTAACAAAAATAACAACTAAGCAATGATGAATTGAGAAATGGCGTTAAGGCGCTGTACATAGTGAATAGCCCGCGCGCCAAGAAAAATGCACAAAATCGAGTCCTGTATCAAATAAACTAAAAAAATCGAAAATTTTCACATATCAAACCCTAGAATTAGGTGAGACCTATCTAAAACAGCCAGTTTCGTGGTGACATTCATAAACGTTTTGAAGATATTTTTGATGAAAAAAAATAGGCGGCGCACTTTTTTTCAAAAAAAAATATCTTGCAATCTGTTATGGGTATCAACACAAAACTGGCTGTTTTAGATAGCTCTCACCTAATTCTAGGGTTTGATATGTGAAAATTTTCGATTTTTTTAGTGTATTTGATACAGGAATCGTTTTTGAGCATTTTTTTTGCGCGCGGGCTAATTCACTATGCCCAGCGCCTTAAAAGTAAGCAATGAGCTGGGATAGCCTTTTGGTTCGATTGGCGCCCTTATGCCGCGCGCGGTAAGAGCTACCAAGGGGTAGCAGACCTTAGGTACAAATATTTGCTACTAACTGGGATCTCAAAGAGATTTTGGGCTTAATCACCACGTGTCGATTGGAGATTTTCGCGATGAAGAAGTAACTAGGTACCTAATGATATTTCTGCATGAGAAAATATTTGAAAGAGTAGAGCTGAAAGAACAAAGAGAAAGAGCTACTCACACATTTTAACATTATAGCAAAAATTGATATTTTTCAAAATAAACTATCATGTTGAAAGGCGGCCGATTTTTAAAAAACTTCGACAAATTTCCCGCTTCGAACAACTTTTCCCATCACACACGAGGCGGTTTTGATAAAATGGCGGCGAAATAAAATAGAAAATTGCGACCTTGACAGCGCGCTCGTTTCTCATTTTCTAGACACACCCCCACACGTCCGATCGAATTGCGGATTACTACTGCTTTAGTGCTCTTTACACTGTACGATAAAAATAATATCTACGCAAGCTTTCTCTAGGGGTGGCAGCTCAAGTAGGTGATTTCAGAAAACTTAAATGGTAATGTCAAGCCTTGGCTAATGTCAAGCTTGAGTAGCTGTCAGTATACAACGTGTTACAAAACATCCTAACTCTTAACAGGGTGTGACCTACTCAACAACTAGATGTCAATTCTCTAAAAAGAAGTTGAAAAAAACAAATTTTATTTTATAACCTCAAAATTGAAAATTTTCCATAACTTTTTTTGTTTTTGGCAAATGTTCAAATTTAAAAATACGTTTGTGTTTGTAGTTGCATTTGCATAGCTTTGAGTTTTTAAAACATTGTGAAAGTCAATGAAAACAATATTTAAAAAATACTTTTCTTCCGCCACATCGTTCACGTTTTATTAATTTAAAAATTAACTGAACGTCATAGAGCAAAAAAAATATTTTTGTTGTGATCCCTATCACCGGGTGCTATTACCCTGTAAAAAGAGTTAGTTACTTTTGTAACACCTTGTATTAATAGACACTAGCTTGAGCTTGACATTGACATGTGCCAGGTCTCATGTCGGTGATTTGGTTTTCTGAGTTCACCTACTTGAGCTCGAGCTTGAGATGACGACTATTAATGCCACCCTAAAACATTATAAGTAATCATTCACCTCACTCTCATTGCCAAGCGAAACAGTTGTTCAACGCTGGCTATCTCCGTCCAATCCCTGATGTTTCTGAGCCACGACTTTCTTCTTCTACCAGTGTGATTTTAATGACGTCAAAAAACCGTATCGTGACGTATAAAGAGCCTTCCCTCGTCGGGCCGGCGTGCGTGCCGCGGGGAGATGGCGGATCGATACGGCCGTCTGCTGCAGATGCACTGCGGACCGACCTGGGGACTAATTCTCGGGAATTCGGAAGGCAAAGTTTCGAAGGAAAAATCTCAGTTTGCTGCAAATGTCACATCTATTATCAAAAAAATAATAATTGATTTAATAAATAAATAAACCAATAATCAATTAATTAATTAATAACTAAAGTAAACAAAGAAGGAAATAAAGAAATAAACAAGGCACGACATTTCTGCGAGATTTTTCACCCGACATCAACTTGACTGGTCGGGAGCAGTCGAGATCGAAATGACATGAGATTTTTCGTGACACGACATGAATCTCGCAATTCGGAAGGCAAAGTTTTTTGTTCGAAAGTCCGTTATTGGCTTAATCTTTCTTTAGACAATATTGAGAAACTAATTTCAATAATTTTTTAATTTGGTTCAGTAGTTTGGATTTTACAACGTTTCAAAGATACGGTTTTATGACGTCACGCGACGGTCTGCATACTGTTGGCGGTCATAGGAACAAAACATTTTAGCGCATAAAAACAAAACTACTGGACCAAAGTAAAAAATATTTAAATTAGTTTCTCAATATTGTCTAAAGATAAGATTAAGCCAATAATGGACTTTCGAACAAAAAACTTTGCCTTCCGAATTGCGAGATTCATGTCGTGTCACGAAAAATCTCATGTCATTTCGATTTCGACTGCTCCCGACCAGTCGAGTTGATGTCGGGTGAAAAATCTCGCAGAAATGTCGTGCCTTGTTTATTTCTTTATTTCCTTCTTTGTTTACTTTAGTAATTAATTAATTAATTGATTATTGGTTTATTTATTTATTAAATCAATTATTATTTTTTGTGATAATAGATGTGACATTTGCAGCAAACTGAGATTTTTCCTTCGAGATGTCTCGAATGCAAGATTCCCTAGAATTTGCCCCATGACATGAGATTATTTTCGAGATTTCTCGAATGCGAGATGCCCGAGAATTAGGCCCCTGACCTTGCCGACTGCAGACTATCCTTATCATTTCGGCAGTTTTTAGAAGTACACTTGTGTGATTGCCTTTATTGAGGTTGATATCGGGCAATACTGAAACTGTAGAGCCGGATAGACATATCTGTAGATTGACTTTTCAAAGCTTGGCATGGTTCATGGTGCTAGAAGAGATCGTAATCATAAGTAATAATAGCACCGCCATTTGTATCAGTAAGGTACATAGGTATTAATAAAGAGTTGTCTAACTAGCTATTCATTTATTGATTGAAGATAATCTACTTTATAGACAAGAGTACTAAAGATCTGGGCGTTCAGCTTCTACTGTAGAGTCCACGGCAGTGTGGTATAACTTTTACAAGATATTATTTATTGTACGAGTATCTTTCAAATCTTTTGAATGAATCAACGTGCTAGCATTTGCACTGCGTTACACCTTGCCTTTGCCTCGTGTCGTCTGCAGACTTACGCAGTTTTTTTTCTATGTACTTAAAACACAGTCATAAGTTTGAAGATGTACAAAAAGGTATCAAAAAGTCTCCGATAGTCTTATCCGATATAATACATTTGTGTGACCATCGGACAATATGTGGATCGGATGTATGATGAATGTTCACAAAAATATATGGCGCGGACGTCTTCCGATGTGTGTTCCCGGCCTAAATGATAGAAAGAAAGATTACCTTCGAACAATAACCTGGTTTAGTTTATTAGACTACAGACAAAATAGTGTGAAGTAACCAATTTTAAACCAATAATTTAGATATTTTCAACCATGCGACCATTGACCTTGAAAATGCTACCTGCCGCAACATCAAAGGGAATTGAGTTATATCGACCTGTCAAAAACAGAGAACCGCAAAACATCTTACCCAATTACCTTGCCTAATGATCTATGGCAACTTAATGAAGTCGGTAGGTACGGTCTTGATAAAACGGACTTGTCTTGTCTTGCCACCATTGGCCGGGAACGGAAACCGTTACAAATTCAGCAAAGGGTACGAGAAAACAAACATATTAAAAAGATAAACAGCGAACTGTATCAATCTATCTATCTATATCTATCCAGCCCACTACTGTCTTCACAATTCTTGTCAATTTATCAACTTTGGAGTACAAAATATTCAAGTACAAACTTAGGCCTTTGCATCTACGTAATGAGACCATTTATACAGCCACTAGATGGGTGAAGAGACCACTCGACGCTGCAGTGCCTGGGACATTGTTTAAATGGAGTCAAAATAGCAAAAAATATCAGCGTGTAACCAACCACGATATCCCATTCTGCACACAATGTGTTCTGTGGCACACAACCATCAGAAACAAAAGAGTGCCGACTGCATTATCCTCCACCACGCGTAAATAGAAAGCTTTGTGTCGGGGGTTGCAGCACAAAATAAAAACCACTGAAAGGTCCACTAACTCCAACTGTCATACTAAAGGAAAAGGAAAATCAATGACTATGCATCCAAGGACGTGGGGAAAGGCATAAAATCAGTGCTGCAGCAAATAACTAGTTTATAGGTATATGCTGATTTATCACGATTGGTGAATTTAGGGTACCTACGTGTCGCTCGCTGACTACAGTGCGTGCCTTCTTAATTTTCACTTTAGAATAGGGTTAGAATAGAACCCTCTTTGCATTGCATGCATACCATAGGTACATACTTACATTCCAGACCGGAGCGGGGGATATAAAAGCCGAGGAAAATTAATTGAAAACGTCAGTAAGTTTTAATCTTCAGAGAGAACTTATGCTGCTAAGAATATTCCGCCTAGTTGTCAGTTTAGTTTTGAATGTTTGCAAAGTTATCGCAGCTGAGTTCAAGGAACAACTTTACTGTTTGCTAACTTCTCTTAACTTTGAGAATGCAACCGAGCAACGTCGAATCCAAAGACTGGCGATTTGGAGAAAACCAAGATGTTGTAATAATCTATTATTATGAAGTAATAAATCTACGGTACCTAAGCTTTATAGAAAGGGATCCCGATTTTGTTTTATTTTTCGAAGCTAAGTTTTCCTAGTGCCTTAGAAATAGACTAGCCTTTGATGTTTAATGTACGTAGGTATAAATAATTTCTTAAGTGATTTACAGAATGCATTAAATAAGGCCAATGTTTTTAATATTATGTATAAAATATAATATTAATTAAATTAATACAATCTCCAGCAACAAGATGGTAATCTCATCGACCTAAAGTCTACCCATTAGAAATGTCGTTAACTTCAAAGTTTTATACTCAAGCTTGGTCACGAATATAATCATCGTCGTAGTAATTAAAAAGATTGACGTAACTCGGTAATTTAATTACCTTGTAACTTGCTTACAAGTTGATGCGTTGCCACTTATCTTTACATAAAAACATTACCGTTAATTCTAACTTTTATGACTTTATATGGTTTGTTACAGTATTAAGTGAAAAGCAAGCTTTATATGACAACGCGGAATGATCGACCGAAGAAATTTGTGATGTCTAAATATCGTTTTGATCATTTTGACAGTCATTATATAAAGACTTGAACTTGAACTTTTATTTTTAACTTTAATTGGAATTTAAAAACTGACGTATTTTTTTGTAGCAGAAAAAATCTTCACTCAAGTGGCAAATCTAACAACCTACTCCTCTGCCTAATAAAGACTGGAATTTTTCCATGGCAGTCACACATCTCTCGAATCTCTCGAACAAACATTTTACAACCTTGTTTTTAACAACTTGAATGTAACTTTATCGTCATCTTCTAAAACGGTCGTCGTCAAGTTACGGCAAAAAACCATGTAAAATTCTAACTTGTTTTTTTATAAAGGAACAAAGGCTACTTGAAGTGTCAATTTCAATTGAGTTATAATTGACAGGAGGTGGTGTGAGTTGACGGTTTTATTGTGACGCGACCTTGTCAGCCCTTCCGTTCGTGTCAGGTGACATGGATGACATCTCACATCGCCGATACAGAGATATTTAATGAGATACACTGACTGTCAACAAAAAAATATTCTTCATGAGACGCATTGACACCAAAGTCACCAAGAGTCTGCCATAACATATTCATTTGTATATGTTATGAATATTAACATATACAAATTAACAATTATTTCGTCAAGATTTAGTCTAAAAACATGCGATACGGATGTCAAACTGGTGTGATTCAGCGGTTTTATAACCTTTGCAATCATCATTACCTTTTGACGCTCATTGTACCAATGACATTTCCTAGTTTACGCTTGGCTAGAGAAGTTTTGATGGCGTACCTCAAGGTGATAACTTAGGACGTACGTTGTTCCTCGCGTCATGTATTTTGTTGCTTGAAGTGATTATTTCACGTGTATGCTTTAACGACTAGACAGGGCGAAAATTATCTAAAGTAGAGGGATATAATTATAGCAGTTCTACTATTCCAATATGATTGTGAGTTCTCACACCTATTGCATAACACTAACAAAAATCCCAGACACATTAGACCACCAATACAGCAATCAGTCTTCATTCGATCATTTGCCGGTTCACCGCACGCACAAAGTCGGCACCAAACCGCAACCGAGTTAGTCTGAAGGACGCAACCGTCACCGATACTATCGGGTGGTGTAGGCTTTAGCGCTATAAAGTAAGTATATCGGATTAATAGCGAATGGTAGTCACTTACTTTTATTATTTGTCGGAACCGTTAAATTAATATAAAAATGTGCAGTGCTTACGAAAGTTTAAGCTGTAAAAAGCCATAATTATCATATTTCTTATCTTTGCATTAGTATTATCTTGTTATACTCCAGATTTCTATGTCACCAACTCTACAGGGTGCACTCTAAGTCGATAGCGGAACTTTAAGTAGGATGTCTACTGATTACTACAAACAACTTGTACTGGGTGGCGAAAAAAATGGAGCGAAAAAATATCTGCTGTTTCATACATTTGGCGCAGTACTGAGTCGACCTTTTGTATGGAATAGCTGATATTTTTTTCGCTCCATTTTTTTCGCCACCTGGTAAAAGTTGTTTGTCACTACAGTAGACAACCTACTTAAAGTTCCGCTATCGACTTAGAGTGCACCCTGTAGAAAAGAATATTCTTTATTGTGCTAAAACATATTATAAGGACAAACAGTATTAATATTAGGGTACAATTGGTGACCTTACGGCTAATAGCAATTTCTTCCAGGTAAGCACTGAGGGAGAAATTGCTAAAGAGAGGAGAGATGGAAGCTCTAATGGCAGAATGAAATGACTTTCCAGATTGGTGTCTCGCGCACGCCGTGTAAGTTCTTTTTTTTTTATTCTATCTCGAGAGGGCATCAAAGAAGTTTAGTTATAGTAAGATATGATGAGATGCTTTTGACAAATAATTGTTTTGTCAAAGATAGTACAGGCATAGCTAAGTTTTTAAAGCAGAAAACATCTCCAACTGATCTGGCGAACCCTTTCTAAAGATTAGTGAAAAGTGGGTTAAAGTGTCAGTCTATGCCTTCAGATAAGGAGAGCAAAATGAGTCAATCTCTTTCTATCTACAGTTAACAATCTACAAGCTGTAATACAATACTCCTAGCTATTTCATTTTACATCGCGTCAGCTACTGCATCGTTTACCCAGACTTTCCAACAACTGTTAAACACCAATATTTACACCGTCGAGACACCGATCTCGAGCAAATTCGATTGAAACAAAACATTGCTGAGTCCCCGCAAGCCCTGTTCTAATGAGATGTAAAGATTTGAGATTGGAAAAGAGAAAGCACGTCAAACAGAACATCTGGATGGCTACTAGTGTTTCTTGACTCGATCTTGTTAGTGGATTTGCCTACTACTTCATTGAAGTCTAGAACTCGTATTTAGGCGTTGTTGTTTGGACCCTTCAAACGTAACGTAATTCAAGTAACACTATCATGGAATTCATGGACAATATGCAATATTGTTTGTATTTACGTCACCATAACATAAATAAGGTATCTTTTATTCATGAGATACAATTGATTTTCTTACTTCCTAAACCTTTCTTTGCCTTATTGCAATCTAATGTTTCACGATCTTCATGAACGCAGATACAGACGCAAGGAGGCGATGCACTGAAGCTCTGAATTTACATAATGAATTTATGGACCTCATGTGGACGCAGTTTTCATGTAGCTTTTAGATTAGGCCTAATACTATCGCGTAGCCCAAGAAGCTTCGTGAACCATAGTACCCCAGGTAGCCTAGGGCACAGAGACCATTTCCCTTGACTAGAGAAAAGACTTTGCATATCGGAGGAAAGTCTATCAGTCACCGAGCTGCGTGCACACGACTCGCATCAGTAATGTCTTCCTCTAAGATACTCTTTAGGAGTGTAACTCTCTACAAGTTAGCAAATTAGCTTTTCATCTGCATGATTCTACTTTGTAAGGCTTGAATTTATACTATGGCTTAGGCGTCAACTGGCAACTTGGCTTCATGAAAATACTAGTGGTTATGTCGCACTAATCTCGTGCTAGTTGTCAACTTCAAAAATGACTAGTGTCAAATCACACTTCTTGTATTACTACGGATATAAGAAAGTCTGTATACTCTACATTGACTCTAAAAATCACCTATAAGTATTCAACTCCACTTGGACTCTACAAAATTAACTCGAAATTTTACTTTATTTGATACCTACCAGGTGAAAGATATAAATTTTTGTTAACTATTGATATAGAACAGGATTGATCATAAATGGAAAGCCTATCGCGGTTATCATTAGAGCACAGTTAACAGGACTAAGAAAATACAGAAAAATTCTAATACGCAATTTTACTCTCGATAACTTCGGTGTTCCGATAAATTTTTACTTCGATCCCCATGATCGATAAAATCTTAGCCCTGGAGTGTTAAAAGTAGATGGGTAAGAACCCTGGCAAGATCTTACAAATCATACAGGTTTGTATAATTTGTGTAATTACCATCCCAGGTAGATAATAGATGTCAGTACTCATTACTACGCCCCCGGTTTGCTTGCACAGCTGGTTTTAATTCACGGGTTGCTTCATGCATGTAAAAACGTTCCGAGAAATTGAGAAATAATTCAACGTATAATGTGATAATGGTACGTTTTGTGTTAGTTTGCAATTTTAGTGTTATTGCAGCATTGGGGTTTTTGTTTTGTCTTGCACTGGTAATTTTAATAATGTTATCAAAACGTCTTTCAACTACTTGATACGTGTTATACATATTCTTAAGTTTAAGTAATATTTTTAATTTTTATTTCGATAAGAGCTAACTGTGTGTTTTTTTTTACAGATTGAGCACTCAGAGCCCCGGAAACGAAAGAATGTAAGTTCGGATTCACCTTTTCAGAGTAAATTCGACTCAGCAGATGCAGAACACAGAATAGTGTTGATGGCTCTTTACAGCAAGGTCGTATAAACAACGTCAGAAGTAGATTTTTAATTTGACAACCTCAGCAACTAAGTAAACACATAAGTACCTACTAGATCTACTTTTATGGAGCGAAAGCACTGACTACAACTAGAGTTGTACTGTTCCATTCCCCATAAATATCGGCAAACGGGCACATTTTGTAGCTAAGACCCGTAATTCCAATCACATTTCAAACCAAAATAATTATTTTAACCCTAGCTCTACTGACTGATCAAAAAAGATGAAAAAAATCCGACGATTTCTATCAGTAGTAGGTACTGGATGAGTAGTAAAGTCCGGAACAGACGCTATCCGCCGACTAATTCTCAAAAAAAAAAACACGAGGTCGTAGTTTAATGGTGACTCTTGATATCAGAGGATAGAGACAAAAAAATATTTTAGAAGGAGACTTCGTAAATAAAAGGGACCCGTTGATATCAAGACTTCAGTAAGCTCAACCTGCTCGGGTTGAGAGGAAAAAAAACGCAAAACAAAAAACTAACCACCACAATTTTTTAAGCGAGAAAAGATATCGAATATCCCAATGTTGCCGATAGAACTGTAGAAAAAAATCACCAAAATATCTAATGACGGTAAGCTTCCACAAAGAAGGTTGTTACGATGTTCTTGGGACTACCGGAGTTGAATTTCGCACTTGACTGTTTTTTAAGCCTTCAAAAATGTAAAAATACATGCAACATTTTTACACTCCTTTTAAACCCAACGAAACCGCGCCGCGTCAATCAAAGCAAATTAATAATACAAAGCACCAACATACACGCACATTACACATGTTATATCACACCTTCACAATCAATTACGAATCATCAGCTCAGCTCACTCAATACAAACTTTTAGAAGGTCTGCTGAGTCATAGATGAACATACATGTTTGTCATAAAATAAATGCTACGCTGCTGAAACTATAACAATTTTGCTTCGTCGAGTCGAGTACCTAAAGTCAACATTATGGGAATATTTATTCAAAACTTTGGAGAATCCAACATTTCGGGATAAGTACAACATTTTGCAAATTCAACATCTCAGCACTTTGTGAGCCGGAAGAAGGAGAATCTATCGAACTTTTGAGCTCGCTAGGAATTTCGATGCGATCTTGTTAGAGCTTTTGTATCTTCATTCATTGACTAAACCTTCTCTGGCATCCCATTCTGTGTTACGGTCAGTCAGCTGTGATGATAAATACGGGGCCCATTCTCAAGATAAATGATCCCATTGTTTAATTACCTCTGCCTCTTGCATAACAGAAATTCAGTTAACGCTCAGCTATAAAGCTGTTTGTGGGCTTCAATGATAACTTCCGAACGTTTCTATTGGAGACCCGCGATTTCGTTCAGTTTGTTGAGAAACTAGAGCTGGTACAGAGCTCTATAACATGGCGCAAACAATAGATTATGACAATCGGAACGGCCACGAATGGCTACCACTTATTTCTTGCCATTTGTGAAGAAACGGAGACCACTAAAAGCACATTGATTTGGTTGTAGAACTTTACAGCGAGTGGTCTTTTATTCCCCGCTCTTTGAAAGAAATCAGAGATCATGTTACCAGCTGTGAGCGGTTGTGTGTAATAGAAACGAAAGTGTCAGTGATCATTTGAGAAAAGCAACCGGATACAATTCTAGTTTTATCATTCGCACGTAAGTTCTATTGTTACAAGCTTCTTGCGGATTAGCAGATTCAATTTGTCTTTGTGTTTTTGAAATTACCTATTTGTTTGTTTGTGTTTATCATGTAGGTGAACAGATTTTGACCGGCAGCAAGCGCCGCAACAGAAGTGATTTTGTGACAGTGAAAGAGGAGATAAGAGAGTCAAGGGCTAGGAATCTATACGTAGGATGCGTAAAAGTGGTCTGGAAGAAATCGCTTTCAGCGAGGTCTTCCGGTCTTAGAGGGTTACATGAGTTAGTAATTAACATTAGCCTAATTATCTATTTGAAGTAGGTACCTACGCTACACGTGACTCCAGTTACTGCGATTTTATTGTATGCTTCAGTCGAAGATCCTGCCAGAGCTGCCCTTCCTAACCACGGACAGAAAAAAATGGAAAGCCTTTGTTTCGGCCCATGACTCCACGGAGGAGTAACGGGAACAAAGAAGAATGAAGTTTTCGAATGCCACTCTACTCTACGCACACCGATGTCTGTCCCACTCTACGCAGTTCGAAATATAGAGAGACTGCAATGCATCTCATGCTGGCGCGAAAGTATTCGTTTGTAGCTTGCCATACGTGTGTCGATACGATACGATACGATACGATTGCAATCCACCTAGCCAGGTTTCCCTGAAACGGCTAGGCCGAATATACCGAGTCGGTTGGTTTCTGCCGCTTTCCTTATTCAGTTCGTAGATGAATCACCCTAAGGTTGAATTAATCCACGCACCGATTATTGAAAACGGCTGTATGCTAGGCTCGCTAGCACCGACTCAGTACTTGTACCAGGGGATGCGGTAATTTTGGATTTACGGATTAGGAACACACACTCAAGGAAGGGTTAGGAGGGAAAATAATCGAGCGGCTATGCAGCCTTATAACCCAATATAGGAGTAGTGGAAGGTTAGGAAAAAGGATTTTCGGAGAGTGTAATGGTGCTTAGCCCTGTGGGCGTCTTGCACATTCTAGTTTCACTTGGAGTGGTCTGCTAGCTGTCTTGCTTGCGTTGCCGCTTCATTCGGATGCTGCTCGATGTCGCTTGGTGGATCGTTGTCACTGTCTGTCTCGGGGTTGTCGTATATTTCGTTTGCCGCCGCTTTAACCTTGTCTTTGAATGGAGCTAGGTTGTGCCATTCTTCTTTGGTTCTTCGGTAGTATCGCATGTCTTGCCCCAGTGAGTTTTTCCATGTGTAGATGGGTCTGCCTACTTTTTTTGGCCCTGCTTTGTACTTCAAGGCGGCGTGTAACAAGTGGGGGCTTTCTCGCCTTAGAACGTGGGTATAGTAGCACATTCTATGACATTTTAGTCGCTTGGTGATGGTTTTCCCTTGCAGTATTTCCGCTGTCTTCCAGAATCTCGGTTTAGTTCTTGCTTTTTTGATCATATCGCGGAGTATTAGGCGTTCGTATCGACGGAGCCTAGAGCGATTCGCTTTTGTTAGCGCCGCTGCTTTTAGACCGTAGAGCATAGTTGGCACGATAACCATACGGTAAATAAGTCGCACTGTTTGCCACTCCATATTCGTCTTTATGACGAATTGTATAAGTGCTTTGGCGTTTTTCTCAGCTTGTTTACATCTTTTTCTAATCGTTAGTGGTCTGCACAAACCGGCGGTAATATAAGTCCCTAGATATTTTATCTCGGTTACCGTTCTAACTAACGTCCCGTCAATAGATATTAGAGAGGGTTGTGTTCCGGTTAGAGGGTCTCTAATTAGTACTTTAGTTTTTGTCTCGTTGACGTAGAGTCCAACACTTCTTAATAGAGGTTTGATTTTGTTAATCATCTCATTTAGTTGCCATAGGTGGTTTGTTATCATAATAAGGTCGTCGGCAAAGGAAAGAATCAGAGGGAGTTTTATTTGTTGGTCTTGGTCTAAGGTGAGATAGTCTATTTCCTCCTCAAGCGTCCGCAAGACTTCATCCATTACTAGAGTGAAGAGTCTCGGCGATAAAGGACATCCTTGCTTTACTCCTTTGCCTTTATTAATTACCTCGCTTTGTTGTCCGTACCATTTGACTCTTGTGTATTCATTCATGCATACTTTTATTATTCGGTTAGTGAGAGCTTTGTTTGTTCTAGTAAGCAGAATGTCTCTTAGGGCCGATAGGTCAACGGTATCAAAAGCTTTCTCGATATCGAGCGCGAGTACGACCACAGTATTGCCTGTTCTCCATTCTTCGTCGAGGACCCTGCGTAATGTAAATATGTGATCGTCGGTGGACCTGTTACTAAGAAAGGCTGCTTGATAGTTTCCTAACTGTTCCATGGCTTCGTCGAGCTTTTGTAGAACAAAAGATGCGTATATACGATAACCCACGTTACACATAGATATTCGACGATAGTCGTTTATTGTTGTTGGGTGCGAGTTTTTAGGGATTGGGACCTGCACCGTACTAGTCCAAGATGGGGGAGCTGTATTATGATGCCAGGCGTGTTGTATGTGTTCAGTTATTCCTTGTATTACTTCGTCTGGGGCTGCCTTGTACATTTCTATCACCATTTGGTCAAGGCCCGGTGCTGTTCCGTTGCGCATGCGTTTGATGATATCTTTGACCTGATCGGCCGTGGGGTTCTCGCCTAAATCGTTCGGATTTTCATTTGCTACGATTTCGACACTATTGCCTTCGGATTTTTTAAGCTCTTGTTCCCATCGGGTCATGGGGATGTAGCATTGTTTGCGTTTCCTTCGAAGTTCAAGTTTATTGCGCCTATAGAAATGATATATAACTAGCTGTGCCCGCGACTTCGTATGCGTTTTTACACATGTGACATTTAATTTAAATTCGACTGTGGAGGAAAACTCAAAAGGAAGGTTTTTTTTAACCCCCGACCAACAAAGAGGGGTGTCATAAGTTTGATAGCTTTGTGTGTGTGTCTGTTTATGTGTTTATGAGGGTGTGCCTGCCTGTGAGTCTGTCTGTGTGTGTGTGTGCCCTAATCTAAACAATAAATTTATGATAAAATATGTTTTGTTTAGATTAGGTATCGCCCGTGTAAGATACCAGGAAGCTTAGCATAAGAATTGCCTGGGAAGTATGGGGGTTTATTATGTATCTCCCTCGACGAAGAGTGGGATAGACAAAGTTATAAGCCCATAGATAAGGTCTTACCCATTCTCATGCTAAGCCAGCAAGCAAAGTATAAGGTTGGGTTAGAGCGTATCTACCGCAAATAACTCTGTCTATCCCGCTCTACGGCAAACAAAATATATTTTTTTAATATCAATTTGGGCTCAGTAGAGTAAATATTTAAAAAAAGGCACAAAAAAAATTTCAACCTCGCGTGGGTTCAAATCCAGAACATTTCGACCGCGACGCAACAGTACTACATTTCTAACATCGATAAACTTTGTCCGACCTCCACCGAAAACCACTCACAATTCCCTCCAGCAAGCATCATAAGGCTGGGTTAGAGCGCATCTATGGCTCTGTCCATCCCGCTCTACGTCAAACAAAAGAGTGAGATACCTATTATTTTAAACCCATAGATACGCTCTAACCCGGCCTTATGCTACGCTTGTAGAACTAACATTTTCCGCCAAAATAAAATAAAAACAAATGCCTTTTTTTCATTTACAATATGCGCCCCAAATGCCAAAAGTCGTACAGAGTGTTAAAATAAATAAATAAATAAATAAAAGACCGCCAACAAAGCGGGAGACCAGGTATACGTACGTATACGTATAGTCCTCATCATAACGAACATTCTTGCCCAAGGAACTATGCCTGGGAAATCAACGGTTTCCGACATAATAAAGTCGGACTTAATTTTTTTTTTTTCAGTAATATGTTCAGTATCACGTTCTTAACATACCTTCTTAAGAAGCCATATCAAAATTATGGATATTTCTTACAAAAAATCAAGTTAAAATTGCAACCCGCAATGTAGGTTTTCGAGAGAATGTGGTTCAAAGTCGGACTTAAAATTTTTTTTTTGCAGAAATATGTTCAGTATCACGTTCTTAACATACCTTCTCAAGAAGCCATATCCAAATTATGAATATTTCTTACAAAAAACGAAGTTAAGATTGCAACCCGCAATGTATTCTAAACATAGGATAGCCTAAGTTACTCCCAGAAACGTGAGTTACGACCATGTTATGTTTGGTTGAAAACTATTCAGCGGTGTTCGCGTTTATCGTGTTCATACAGACAGACAGACAGACAGACAGACAGACAGACAGACAGACAGACAGACAGACATAAACCGTTTTTTTTGCATTTTTGGATTCAGTATAGTTTACTTAGTAACCCCTGCTAGTTTTTTTCTAAAAATATTCAATGTACAGAATTGACTTCGCTAGAGTTTTATTATAAGTATAGATTTGCATTCGTTTGGCTGGGTGCGTGGTTCTAAGATCTTTGAAAAAAAGCCGACATGCGTCTTCTTCTTCAATATCTTTTATCAATGAAGAATACCATCAACTTTTGATTTTTATCTTACCTTACACTCTATTAAAAATGGAAAATTTGGGTGAAAACATTTTTTTGATACGACTTATAGTTCTCGAGATATTTAATTTTAAACTACCTGTGCGACGGGCGCGCGGTCGTCAGCTGCTGTGACGTCACAACTCCACACGCACCCGACACATACACCGTAACACTCATTCAAACGGCTGTATCTTTGGAACCGTACTAGGTAGCCAGTTGAAATTTTCAGAGATTATGTTTTATTATAGTGGATTACCAAATCAATAATAAAAATTAAAAAATATTAAAAAATAAGAGGGGTCCCCATACAAAAAACGTTGTTTTATACTTTTTGCTCTGTAGAAAAAACGGTAAGACATACAAGCAACAAACTTGGTATGATTATAGGGCTTACTCCATAGTATAACAAAATAATATAAAAACTGGCCAAGTGCGAGTCGGACTTGCGCACGAAGGGTTCCTTACCATCTATAAGAAAGGTGAAAAAATCATAATTGTTGTATGGGAGCCTCCTTAAATGTTTATTTTATTCTGATTTTTGGTATTTGTTGTTATGACGGCATTAGAAATACATCATCTGTGAAAAGTTCAACTGTCTAACTATCATGGTTCATGAGATACAGCCTGGTGACAGACTGACGGACAGACGGACAGACAGACAGACGGACAGACAGCGGAGTCTTAGTAATAGGGTCCCGTGTGGAACCCTTCGGGTACGAAACCCTAAAAACGGTCAAGCGCGACTCGGATTCACGCGCCGAGGGTCCGTATAACCAGTTTTTTATTGTATGGCGGTAGGGAACTCTCAGTACGCGAGTTCTACTTGCACTTGGCCAGTTTTTTTGTCATTTTCATTTTTCAAAGTCGTCATCCATAGCTAAGTAAGAATATATTATTTTAAGTACAAACCCGTGCTAGGGAATATTTTAAACAGAGCTTGCGGCTTTAAAACCTGTCCCAAGCGAATTTTTAACGTTATAACTAAGTAATATTATATTAAAACACTACTGTAACACTGACTAAACACACATAAAAACTGACCAAGTGCGAGTCGAAATCGCGCACTGAGAGTTCTGTACCACCATACATTAAAAAAAACTGGTTATACGGACCCTCGGCGCGTGAGTCCGAGTTGCGCTTGACCGTTTTTTATATTTTTTTGTTATACTATGGAGTAAGTCCTATAATCATACCAAGTTTGATGCTTGTATTTCTTACCGTTTTTTCTAAAGAGCAAAAAGTATAAAACAACGTTTTTTGTACGGGGACCCCTCTTATTTTTTAATATTTTTTTATTTTTATTTTTTCTTGGGTAATCCACCATAATAAAACATAATCTCTTAAAATTTCAACTGGCTACCTAGTACGGTTCCAAAGATACAGCCGTTTGAATGAGTGTTACGGTGTATGTGTCGGGTGCGTGTAGAGTTGTGACGTCACGCGAGTTTGCCGCGCTCGCGCGAAAAACTCCAAAAGGACGGAAACTAAAACCGTCGTAACTTTAAAACTACTGGCTCGATTTGAATGAAACAAAAACAGGTGTATTTCTAAATTTTTAGGCTACACGGTCATAAAGTTTCAAGTGATTTAACAGACCCACGGACATTCTTCATTGGAGCCTAGTTCTACATTCCTTTAGGTTTTTACTAGTGTTTGGGTCTGATGGGTGTAGTTTACGCATATATTTGGCTTTTTGTAGTTGTGCTAGGGCTAGTCTATGTTTTTTTGATTTGGTGTTTTGCTGAAATGTTAATGTAGCCGTAGCCGCGCATTTCAGGGAGTCGTTAAGTGTTTCCCATGGGATCGTGGGAGTGTTGTCCTGGGAAGAGTAATTTGAAGTTTTTGTTTTGAGGTGCTCAACAGCTTTTTGTTGGTATTTGGCTCGCGTTATATCAGATTGAAGCGCGTCGAAGTGGCATACTTTAAAGTTAAATGCTGGGCTTATTGGTTTTGGTGGTTGGGTATTTGTACGTATAGTTTTTCCTGGGTTGTTAGGGGAGTTTACTCTTGATGCAGATGGCTTGGTTTTCGCCCCAAATTTATTTATGGTCACTAATTGTTTGCCTACCTAGCCATTCGCCTTTAATAAAAGAGAACTTGGGGCCTTTATCGATGGGTGTTATTACGTGGTCGAGTTGGGAATATTTCTTCCCCGCTCTCCACGTTGTCCTACAGGACGGGCGAGCCCGAGTTCTGTCGATTTGCAGATTTTGGGAGAGCGCTGTATCGAGAAGCATTTCTCCGTTGCTATTGGTATTTTTATGTAGTAGGTTTTGTAGCTTGCCATACGTGTGTCACCCACAAAATAAAACTAGTCGGGAGGGTAGAATTTAACCGAAAAATGCACCATGTTAAGGGTGTCCCTAAAGTCTTACGGTAAAGTTTAGGGACGTCTCGGAAGGGGAGTTAAGCCGCGTATCGTAATGCATCGATCGAGCTAAAGACTACTTATTGGGGTGAAGAAATCCATTTGCTTATTTGTATTTTACAAGAGAGATGTTGTGTTGATGCGAGTTTTCATCCATATCTACACGGATCTTTACCGAACGGCACAGACTTAAGTGTATCGAGAGAAACGTCGTTATGGTGGCTCATACTAAGCTAGCTGGAAAAATAGAGTGGAACTTACGGTTCACCATGCTAGACGGGCTGCCGTTGCATAACTCAGAGATGCTAAGATAAATATAAATCAATCAAATTTTAATATAAGCGACATGTATCACAAATACTAATTAAACAATTACTTGGAGATTTAATTGCAATAAAGATAATATTTTCCATCCGTGGCTTTCACGTTCAGTTTGTTCACTGGCTCTTTTATCACAGGAACGTATAAAGGGGAGCAAAATAAAAACAAACCATAAAAACAACTGTATCGTGTGTTTTCGAGGTTCAGACCATCAGAATAAACGATTACTAATTAAACCTATGGTCGGATAGTAAAATTAAAATCGTGTAGGTAAACCTACAAGATATTTTGACCCACACATTAGGTACAAACAGGCAGAACCAAGCGGTGCCTAACTATAATGCAATAATTTATGGAGAAAGGGGAAATTGACACTTTGTACTATGAAAACGGCCTTTTTCGTGCAACTTGCATCATAATAATATTGAACCACATTAAGGGCCCTGTCTTGCCGGCACCTTTCTCGAATTCGCACGCACACAGCAATCGACGCGCGGCCGACCGCTCACGCACACTCTTGCACGGTCGACTGCGCGAATAGTGATGTAAAATTGAAGAATCGAAAATGTACTTTTTATTTCAAACTAGCATTTGCGCACGTTGTTTACCCGACTGTCCAAAGGAGGGTTATGTTTTTCACGTTCTGGAAATTATGGGAATTATGAACCACCTCCACCTCTCACGATCCTGTGCCAGACGTAGCCACTGTATTCCGGTTACCAATTCTATGAATAACCCATATCTCCTAAACGGCTAATGCTAAACCCATGTTCGTTCATGGTACATACCCTAAGAAAAGGACTCGACAAAATCTACCCGATTCAAGTATCAAAACTTTAACTGCCCATATCTCCTAAATGGCTAATGCTAGATAAGTCTAAGCTCTACCTCTACCTGATGAAAGAAACAAAAATAACTAGTTGTTCGCCCCGAACTATGAACTCGCGACCCCATATCTCAGCAACCCCTCGATCGATTTGGCTCATGTTCACACTTAAAAATTCTCTTTGCCTCATTTACCTACCGGTGTGAAGTTAGCTGACAAAACTTGGCTGACAATAATAATTATAATACTGCTAAATTAAGATGGTAATTTTTTAAATGCATTTTTCAGGCCTTGTAAGTATCCTGAAAGTCAGTAACTGTAAAAAATGATTGCTCAGATCAAAACGGTCAAGTTCGAGCCGGAATCAAATAGTTTTTCTTAAATATGTTCTCAGTTCAATCTTAATTTTATGCAAACCGATTAAGATTCCAGGCAAGATTAGTTTTTTACCACTCTTGACGCTATGATTTTCTTTAGCACATACTACAATCTGTCCAACAACACCAAACTCAGGCTTGGATTCCATTCAGAAGTACTCAAAAAAATTAGCTGACACAAATAAATTCACGGTTTTTTCAACTATTTTCAGTTTGGTCAAAATTAAAAGCCGCCAGAGTTTTTTACCACTCTAGACGCTATGGTTTTCTTTAGCACATACTATAAGCTATCCAACAACACCAAAATCAGGCTTGGATTCCATTCAGAATTGTGTCTAGAGTTGTAAAAACTCTGACGGCTTTTAATTTTGACCAAACTGAAAATAGTTGGTAAAATTGTGAAATTATTTTTGACATTATTTTTTTTGGGTACTTCTGAATGGAATCCAAGCCTGATTTTGGTGTTGTTGTATAGCTTATAGTATGTGCTAAAGGAAATCATAGCGTCTAGAGTGGCAATAAACTCTGGCGGCTTTTAATTGTGACTAAACTGAAAATAGTTGGAAAAATCGTAAAATTATATTTGTCAGCTAACTTTTTTGGGTATTTCTGAATTAAATCCAAGTCTGATTTTGGTGTTGTTGGATAGCTTTTAGTATTTGCTAAAGGAAACCATAGCGTCTGGAGTGGTAAAATCCTCTGGTGGCTTTTAATTTTGAAAGAACTGAAAATAGTTTTGGAAAAATAGTGTAATTATTTTTGTCAGCTAACTTTTTTGGATACTTCTGAATGAAATCCAAGCCTGATTTTGGTGTTGTTGGATAGCTTATAGTATGTGCTAAAGAAAACAGCAGCGTCTAGAGTGGTATAAACCTCTGGCGGCTATTAATTTTAACCAAACTGAAAATAGTTGGTAAAATTGTGAAATTATTTTTGACAATAAATTTTTTGGGTACTTCTGAATGGAATCCAAGCCTGATTTTGGTGTTGTTGTATAGCTTATAGTATGTGCTAAAGGAAATCATAGCGTCTAGAGTGGCAATAAACTCTGGCGGCTTTTAATTATGACTAAACTGAACATAATTGGAAAAATAGTAAAATTATATTTGTCAGCTAACTTTTTTTAAAACTCTGGCGGCTTTTAATTATGACTAAACTGAAAATAGTTGGAAAAATCGTAAAATTATATTTGTCAGCTAACTTTTTTGGGTACTTCTGAATGGAATCCAAGTCTGATTTTGGTGTTGTTGGATAGCTTTTAGTATTTGCTAAAGGAAACCATAGCGTCTAGAGTGGTAAAAAACTCTGGTGGCTTTTAATTTTGAAAGAACTGAAAATAGTTTTGGAAAAATAGTGTAATTATTTTTGTCAGCTAACTTTTTTGGATACTTCTGAATGAAATCCAAGCCTGATTTTGGTGTTGTTGGATAGCTTATAGTATGTGCTAAAGAAAACAGTAGCATCTAGAGTGGTAAAAACCTCTGGCGGCTATTAATTGTGACCAAACTGAAAATAGTTGGTAAAATCGAGAAATTATTTTTGTCAGATAACTTTTTTGAGTACTTCTGAATGGACAAGCTCGATTTTGGTGTTGTTGGATAGCTTATAGTATGTGCTAACGAAAAGGATAGCGTCTAGAATGGTAAAAAACGAATCTAGCCTGGAATCTTGATCGGTTCGCCTAAAAAAGGTTGAACCTTAGTTCAAAAAACTGTTCTTAGACAGTCATATAAAAAAAAAATACTATTTGATTCCTGTTCGAACAATATTTTTAACAGTTACAGGCTTTCAGAATACTTTGAAGGCCTGAAAAATGTATTAAAAAAAATACAATCTTATTTAGCAGTATTATAATTATATTGTCAGCCAAGTTTTGTCAGCTAACTTCACACCGGTCATTTACCTGTCTACAAAATTCAATGCCGATCCGACTAAATTAACTCAAGTAATCGTCGAACGAACATTCATACATACATACATACAAACATACATACATACAAACATACAAACGCCGGATTGTTCCAGTAGACTCGGAGAACTTCGCTCGCTTCGCTCGCTCGTTCAATAAAAAAAAACGTTCTACCGCGTTTCGGCCCTAAATCTTGCCGATTATTTTCTTTCGACACGGTCATAAAAAAAAATACTTCGTTATTAATACTTCCATACATACACGCGAAGAACATTACGTGACATTAATTACCCTCCTTTACTTGCGTAGAAAAATCAGTTTGCAACTTTGATGTGTAGTAGTTCACGAAAACGCGTGGACCAGTTAGTCCTACGAGTCTGCATTTTTTCATTTACTTATGAACACGCCTTCGCGCATTGCAATAACTATACCACGAAGCAACTCTTGAGTCAAGCGACAGCATTCCATTTTTGAAAATCGAATCCCGCGCGCAAGCAAACCAGCTTACGTTGAACCTTACATAGTATGTAAACCTACGTGCCGGCAGTCCTTCATTTATTAGTCCACTTTTGATACAATTTGTCCCCACACTACAGTGGGGCGAGGTCGCGCCACCAATCAAGTCTCTCGGTGGAATCTTAAATTCATTGTATTAAGAACCAAAATGCTTTAACTCATCGGTCTTTTTTCGTGGTGCGAGCTATATTCCTACACATCGGGGCCTCATGGAGCCGAGCGACGTGCTCTCTCCTCGATGGCACGCAGCGATCTGAACTCCGAGACGGGGTCGACGCTTGAGTGAAAACAATTCCGTACTCCATACTAATTCGTATGGAGAAATCGCACGCAAAATTTGGTTATGTTTGACGAATTAATGCTCCAAATACCTTTTGTTTTTTGCAAAAATACTAGGTTCACACCATTCTATATATACTCATAACTTACAGGATAAATATTCAACTACCAAAATTATCTGTGGATTCGTCAACGACACAAACTTTAAGAGCAGTTTTACGCGTTTTTTAGAAACTTTAGATATTTTTTTCTAGCTTGCTATCAATTATATGCCAAAATAAATTGTAATGGGGTGTAATACAACTCTTCAAAAACTTGTGTAATTATTTAATGGTCATAATACTAATATTTTCTGTCATGAACCACAAAAACTGTGCGGTACGTTTAAGTACTAACCCTCCTTAACGATGAATCCTTTTCTTATCTGACTTCAAAAAAGGAGGAGGTACCTACCCAACTCGACCCGTATTTTTTTTATTTATTTTTTTATGTTTGTTACCTCAGAACTTTTTTCTTCGTGAACCGATTTTGATGATTATTTTTTTTGTTTGAAAGAGTATATTTCCCATTTGATCCTATATGGTGAATGGTGAAGATTTGATGAAGAACTTCGGAATTTGAGAACGGAACTCCTCAACGGACGGCAACAAGTCACTTAGAATCAGTGCAAAATAACAGTGTACCTTTACAAGTTTACATCATTGGAGTTGGTACATTTTTTATTTTGAATTTTTTTTATTATTGCGTTTAAAATTCGTCCGCAGGTGTCACATGTAAGAATCCCGTTGATGTACACAAGACAGCACGTAGACCCTTACACGCATGCACTCTATTCAGTTACGTTACGGGCGACTTTGCAACGAAAGTGTAAGGGTTTACGTGCTGTTGACTGTACGTGTAGTTTATTGCCGCAGGTGCTCGGGCTTTAAGTACTTCCCTGGTTACGTCCCTGACAAACGCACAACATTCAATTACCAATACCAACAGCGCCCTCTAATGACACCCGGCGCAGCCAATAATCATGCAGTATCTCGTTATGCGAATGATCCTATGAATCAGGTAAATGTGGGAGGCCTACTCGAGCATTGCTTGTTTACGATTAGCTCCATGGTCGTTGTCAGTTAAGGCGCTGGGCATAGTGAATTAGCCCGCGCGCAAAGAAAAATGCACAAAATCGATTCCTGTATCAAATACACTAAAAAAATCCAAAATATCATACCCTATAATTAGGTGAGGCCTATCTAAAACAGCCTGTTTTGTGTTGATATCCATAACAGATTGCAAGATATTTTGCTTGAAAAAAAGTGTGCTGCCAATTTTTTTTCAAGCAAAATATCTTCAAAACGTTGATGATTGTCAACACGAAACTGGCTGTTTTAGGTAGGTCTCACCTAATTCTAGGGTTTGATATGTGAAAATTTTCGATTTGTTCAGTGTATTTGATACAGTACTCGAATTTGTGCATTTTTCTTAGCGCGCGGGCTATTCACTATGCACCGCGCCTTAAGTCAATGTAGAGTCGAAACAGAGAAAGGCGAAACTTCTACATAATATATCAATTTCCATTTGAAATTTGAATGATATTGATAAAATCCAAAGATGAGCAATTAATAAAATTGTATTGTGATACAAATGATTCGCGGGTTGTCTTTGAAGAATATTGAACACCATATTCCATCAATTTGTGTGGCGTTTTGGCCTATTCATTCTGTTGGCGATTGGGAATTAATTTAAAATTAGACGATCCATTCTAAAGTCTCGATCACGATCACAATCACGATACCTTTGACAACGATTGTGATAGATGTTAAAATTAGACAACAAAGACCCGCAAAGTGAGTAGTCACCCAGTTAACCAGCAACTAGACTGTAACAGCCATCATCAAATGACACAGCATCCATTACTGTAACATCAGCTGACTGCCAGTTCTACTCCAAAGACGTGGTAGCGTTGGATGACACGCGCAAAATAACAACTGGAGAAAGGTCCGATTCGGCGAGAGTAAAACCGGGCGGAACTAATGGCGGCATCTAGATACAATACAATACATCGTTATAGCTTTGTGCTTTACAAGTGATAGGTACAGTCAGTGACAAGCTGGGATACCCCTCTTTGTTAGATAAACGCACTTATGTTGCACGCGGTAAGAGCTACCAAGGGGTAGGTTAGAATGTCGCTGACCGTAGGTACAGTCAGCCACACGCTATGATATCCCTTTTTGTTCGATTGGCGTCCTTATGCGTGGTAAGACCTACCATGGGGTATCCCAGAGTATGGCCGACCGTACATACACACACATGCCTTCAAACCGAGATAATTTTATAGCTCTTATCGCACATGAAATACGGCTATTGTAGAAGCAAAACGTGTAGGTTGAGGCGGTGTCACAGCGATAATTTTAACAATGAGAAAGTATCAATGATAGACAAAGGATGTCACTTGAAAAATTGTAGCTGTTGAAATGCGTGGAGGCATAGAATATAGAAGCACCGTTTGGAGAAAATAAGAGATCGTATTTTATTTTAACGATTATGAAGATGACCGATTACTTAAACTCACTTGGGCTTGGTCCCTTGTAGCACTGCAGACAAATCTGTTGAAAAATCTGTTGCTCTCTTGCGTGCACAAATACTGAGCGATACAACCTGAAGAAAATAGAAGTTAAAAACTAAAACCCGACTACTAAAAGGCTTAAAACAAGACCTGCTTATCCTTAAAATAGGCTCATAGATAATTAATCGTAGTCGGAGGCCATCGGTTTATCAAATGCGAATGTGGTGTCCTCCGACTACGATTAATTATCTATGAGCCTATTTTAAGGATAAGCAGGTCTTGTTTTAAGCTTTTTAGTAGTCGGGTTTTAGTTTTTAACTTCTATTTTTTTTTGAGATTTTTAGTTAATCATTTTGGATGATCACCTAAAATAGAACCAAGAAGGGCAAAAAAAACACATTTTGGAATTTTTTGTTCTATTTGTTATGTTGACGCTACATGTGTTATACATTTTTGAAAAGGTCTTTTAAAGTCCTTTAATTTTATACCCATGACGATGGTATCCGATAATTTTTATTTTTAGGTCCACCACTTTAGGGCGCAGCACAGCCGCCGTATTGGTTTTTTTCAAAATAAAACTATCCTATGTTACCTGGGTGATTAAGACAAATCCAACGACACCTCATTTGTTAAAATCGGCCGAGTAGTTTAGGCTCTGCGAGGGAACAGATGAACACACAAACATACATACCCACATACATACATACATACGCTGCTAAAATCATAACCCTCCTTTTTGCTTCGCGTAGTCGGGTAAAAATCTACAAAACTGGTGGTTAAAAAGAAATCACCACCATAACATCATAACAAGAAACTACTTGATGTCGGACTGTTTTATTTTTATTTTTATTTAAAATTGTTAAATAGGTTTCTTTTGCCGCCGCTTTAAAATATGCATTTTTTTATTTTCGGTTGGTCCTCATGGTGACGCTGGTGTCGTTTTAATCGTTAATCGAATAAATCCAAACAGTCCAACATGCCGGGTGGAGATGTCCATTGTCCAAGCATACCAAAAATGTTTGCTCTATTGCCATTATCCAGGGAAGAAATCGGGGACTACGTTTGTATGGAGTTCCTAAACACTACCACTTAGTTTCGACCTCGTCCGGATGTCTCAGTCATAGAAGAGGAAGCTTGTGCTAAAAATTTAGAATCAACGTTCTAGAAGCTTCTGTGGCAGTCGTTTCACCGAATTGGTTTGTATCAACCTTGATATTGAAACTGAGCTCAGCGAAGAAAGTGCTCGGTCTTTTCACTTTTTTTTCGAACTTAGTTACGTCTTAACTCCGATTGATTACTTAACGGAAGAAAAAGTACTTTTAGCGGAAAAGACAAATTACAGTAATAACATGGGGAGAGAATCACGCGAATCATCTAAAAAGTTATCAAGTTGCCGGTAACTCGTTTTATGAAGGCCTTTTTTTTTTAGGCTTTAGGCTAGCTCTAGGGACTAGTTCTAGGAACTTGGGCAGACTATTATTTTTATTATCTTCTTTTATTTTTTAAAAATAGACTTAAATTATCAACCCTCGTCTTAATCTAAGACTTGCCTAGGACGATCCCAGATCCTAGGACCTACGAATAAATCCTGCACAACCCAAAAATAAGACATAGACCGCCCTTTTATTTGCGGCAAAATAACTTAGAGACAAAGTGGGAAAAGGCTGTATGAAATAAACACCACAATGCGATGCCAATTCCGAATAAAAGAGATAACAAACGAATGATGATGAAAAGGTTTTCGTAACAAGCAAATAATACAGAGTGTTATTATAACAGATTTGCAATACACTTTATTGGCCGATAGGCTATCATTTCACCTTGTTTAGATGGCTCGTCAGGTTCTATTGTTCATGAACCATGGTACTACACTGAGCTCGTGAGCCTACTGTTCTAAAATAACTCAAATCCCATCGCAATAGGAGTCAATTTAACTTTTTCTTCACTCACTTGCTCGCTGCTTCGCTCGGGTTGGGTTGGGTAGAGTCAGGAATATGCTAGGCTAGACGGTAGACGACCCTTTTTACCCGACTGACTAAAATTGATTTATGAAATTGACGGACTTATGTCGATATGCTGGCTTATTCAAGCTAGGATAGCAAGCTCAGAGGTTAGTAGAACTAGCATAAAACTAACTCTATATTTTCTGAGGCATTAATCATTATCTATAAAATTAAATGATATTGATTGGGAACTTAGGCGCTAGCCACACAGAAGAGACGTGGGACGGAGACGCGGCGCGGACGGGACGTTTTGTATTGACCTGGTGCACGTTTCATATAACTGAGATAAATATTTTATTATGACAATTCGATATAGATTGCGTAGTCGATTTGACATGAGGTTACAAAAAAGGTTTGTTTACAAACCGACCTATCAATGAACATCGAATTGTCATAATAAAATATTTGAACGAGCGAGCGAAGCGAGCGAAGTTCTCCGAGTCTACTGGAACAATCCGGCGTTTGTATGTATGTATGTATGTTTGTATGTTTGTATGTTTGTATGTATGAATGTTCGTTCGACGATAACTTGAGTAAATTTGGTCGGATCGTTATGGAATTTGGTGGGCGGGTAAATGAAATTAAAAGAATTTTTAAGTTCGAACATGAGCCAAATCGGTCGAGGGGTTGCCGAGATATGGGGTTGTTAAGTTTATATGGGGTCGCGAGTTCATAGTTCGGGGCGAACCACTAGTTATGTCAGTTATATGAAACGCGGGCCTGATGTTTCGCTTTATCCGCGTCCCGTCTCTTCTATGCGTCGCGTCGTCGCTTCTAGTATAAATTTTGTATGACAGTGACGTGGCGTCCACGCCGCGTCTCCCAACCATGTCTCTTCTGTGTTTTGAATAAAAATACGTGTATTGTTTTGAAAAAAAATACGTTAAAAAAAACAAGTCAATCGATCCAGATGTTTCTTTTACATGAAACATCATTGAAGTTAAGGAAGTGATTAAAAAATATGCTAAAAAACCCCAACTGCGGTGATTCGACAGAACCGTAATTTTGTAATGAGCGTTCAGCACATTTGAGTAACCATGGCCTTGTGGTGACGATTGTTATGGTAAACAGGCTGTGGAGATTTTTGCTGGTAACGAACGTCCACTCCGACTAACGTGAAAGTGTTTGTTTGTCTGTTAGTTACCCTCTTCTTCGCTATTTTATTGACAGTAGAAACCTTTAAATTTTCGTTGGAAAGTGGTCCGTAACAAAACTCAACTGTAGACTAATATTTGGAATAAATTTTCATGATAGTAGAGTTGGAATTTGAATACAGGTCTTTGAATTTTTTGAAGGTTTTGATGTAAAGGTGTCATTCTGACTCATTCCATAAATTCTTATAAGCCTTTGTAGAGCCAGCCCTGAAATAGCGAAAACAATAGGACGTATAACAGCAGCTGTTCTATTTAATTGTAGAAGTTCAATGTAACTGTAACAAATGTATGGAACGGCTTATTCTTTCGTTCCCTTTTTTCCTTTCTTTCGTTGTTTACTATTAATTACAAACGTCCAAGCATCTATAATCTAGCTATCTGTAGATCGAAAAAACGTGTTTCCGAAAAAGATTCAGGAACAAAAATTGGTATTGAGTCAAAGTGCTGTTTGCTGGATTGGAAATTCGGAATTGAAATTTGCTGGACCCGAGCGAGACGGTATCCCGAAAACTTAAATATTTTCAGATTTATTGATGTAAAGTCACTGTTTCTAACAAACAAATATGTCTGTAGTGCAACCATGGGACAGCGCTAGTAGTAGATTTAAATTCCTCCTCCTAGCTGAAATGTAGTTAGAGACAATAAGATTGCAAATGTTTTACATTCTCACTTATGCCGCCCGCGACAAGGGTCATTTTGAGACGGTCGTCACTTTAGCCTAGTGTGTGCACATTGTGTTTCGCATTTGACATAGTGTTGGCTTCGAAATATCCTCGTTTTGAAGCCAGTCGGACAACAAAAGCTATATTCTGCGAAAACTTCAGCTTCAAAGACAGTTTACCTCTCCGCCGTAGCATATTTTACGGACCATTGTACGTTGTTTACGTTCTATCACCACAAACTATAGGCCTGGGCATGTGTGACCTTCTTAGTACAAAGGTGGGTAATGCGGTCAGAGAGGTGCTAACTCAGCTACAAACTTCAAACCAACTAATTGGAACTTCCACCACAAAATAGAGAATAGTAAATACCAGAAGCAACTCGGAGACGTTTTTAGACAATAAAATGCTCGGAGGTTCTTATAACGTCATCTCATAATCTGAGGATAATGATAAATATTTATCATAATTTAACTGCACTTAAACTTTGTTATTCTTTTTAATTCTTTAGTTGAAATAAATATTTTGTATTTGTATTTAACAACTTTGCAATGTAGGTCCACTTTTTTTAGATTGCTGAGTTGACTGACTCAAAAAAACTACTGCTGTCTACTTCATGTGTAAGAATTTTAATATGGAATGCAATGACTTTCCAATACAAAATGGAATGGCAGAATTTCGGTACTGGATCTTACAGTAAAAGTAGTCTCTAATGATGAAAATAACGACCTCTCCGTTTCGTAAAACTTGGATACAAGGCCCAGACGGGGATTGATCCCGGACCCTTTCATCGTCCTAGCCCTTACTGAATCGGCCACTTGAACAATGCCGTAAGGGATGCCTTTGTTGGCTTGGTTGAACTTCTGTTTGTAGTTTTGAGCATCTACACTTCGGAAAACCTCAATGGAACAAACTGCAGCCATGCATGTACAATTAGACACTGTAGGTAGAGGAACTCATTGATGAGATGTTTGAAAAGCATTAGTCATGCATGATTTTGAGTGTATACTTGATTTGATCGTTAAATATTGTGAGTACTGAGTTGGGACTTTCTAGCAGAATATTAATTTATGAAAGATAGTCAGCATTAAAATAAAAGTGTGCAAGTAGCTAACTACACATTGAACACTTGATGCATTGTGTAGAAACAACTGAAAGTGAAATCGCACTTAAGAATAATGAACGATTCGATTAAAATAATAATCCAGAATAAATCATAGACAACAAAGTCTGTAAACTTCAATCAATCATCGAGAAAGACCTCGACAAAATTTGAGTCCATTCATACACAATCCTTGTCCAGTATTGGATCGACAAACAGATGCCTTGTATCCAGCTGTCAGTCAATATTTACATGACGAAGGCCACACATGTTGAATGGTACAATAATGTTAATGCTGGACAAATAGATCCACAGATTTGTGAAATAATACAAAGGAGGACAAATACAAAATTAGCCACGAATACCTACTAAAAATAAAAGCCAAGATTATTATTTATTATGTATTATTTTTTATTGTAATTAAAGTAAGAAACAATAAATAAACTAAGAAGAAGTTTACTGAGGATGACTTTTATTATTGAGGGAGATCATTATTGCGATCCTTGATCATTTATAGATATACGAAATGAAGATGATAGACCCTACAACTTTGTGTTTGTGGCAACGAAACAAATTGATGTGCCCATCCACACGGCTTTATTAGCGACCCATACAAGTCATAAAGTAACCAGTATCTCAGACTTCGATAGCGAAGGTTGACAATTTATGTACATGTCAAGGTACCGCGCATGATCTCATAAGTATACCCAACAAATGCAAGTTGACATGTTATTCTGTTACCCAATCATCTTCAAAACGTAAGCACCTCAGTAAAGCGCAAGGTCGGCTAATATTTAATCTTCACCGTATTGTGAAGAATAAATTAGATTCTCACTTGTTATTTTTATCTGAAACGACTTACGTTACGCCACTGGACAATGCGTCTTTGGCAATAGATAAAAGCTTGAGTTTACATTGTGCGCTACTTAATGGATTTCTTATGAGAATTTACCTTGTTTTGTTTTGCAAATGCTTGGAAGGAAAGAAGGAAATGTGTATAAGTAGTGTTAAATCGAAATACAAACATTTTATTGTGTAGTAAGCATTACGTCAAACACTCTAAAGATAATAAATAATAAGCATTTCAATACGGTGTTTATAAATACACAGTGACTCATTATTTTCACACAGTTCATCCTTGACCCCCAAAACAAGCACGAGTAAAGTGAGCAACATACCTTTTCGCACCTCATGCAACAGAGACCTCATTCAACTTTTAGCAACTGTGTTACTACTTGGAAATCAAGATACAAGAGACATTTCACATTCAAAATACATCACTTTCAATATGATATCGTAGAGTAAATCTAGATTTATCGCGTCAGTAATCCGATAGATCATTACATCATTCGAGATTATCCTGCCAACTTGTCAAAAGGCTTTATGTATCTCTGGATGTATCGTGGATAAACACACAATGACTTTATCGATAAAGGAATCGAGACGAATCACGAAGAAAGCAAAACTATCTGCGATGCAAATACGCATGAAATAGAGGATATAGGTACCTAACTGTGTCAAGAAGTTCAACCTACGAAAGGCTATATCTATATCTATATACCTATATCGACTGAAGCTCAAGACAACCATTTTATCTTAAAGTAGTAAATAGTTTTGCGATCTATGCACGGATACTTTCAACAATCTTTATTACTACTTTCATCTGTTACGTACGAGTATTCTGAGACATTCCGAATTCCGAAATCAACTATACAATCAATGGATTCTCACGGAGAAATGAATTCGTTTGGGCAATATTACTTACTTTCAAAAAAATTGTCTTCCGATCGCTTTGTGTGGTCAAAAGCGAACGACCTCGGGGTTTTTGGGTGGAGTACCGTTGTACGTACGTATGTTATGACTTGGAGCGGTTATGTATGCCCAACATCAAAGTCAGCTATTAATGGATCTGCGGCCAAATTATTTAAAACTTCCATCCGCACAAATTAGTCTTGGTTAGCACTTGTTTCATGACCAAGAATGAAAGTCGACAATTCTTCGATTAGTCCTTTGATGAAGTAGACCTAAATCATCTAAATATTGACTTTCCAATGGATATCAATAATCGTAATGATAAGGAACCTAAAGTAGCACATGGACTCTTTGAAGTGCCTCTACATCTTATCGCCGAGTTACTTCCTGTTGGAAAACGTAAACACCTCATGCCATTTCTCATAATTTTACCACAGACCTCAATTATTGTCTTCCGTGGTCTTTGCACTACGAGTAAAGCTGTTGATTCGATAGTTTCAAAAATATATTTAGATAGATTGCAACCATTCAACTCAGACGCATCAAATTAAAAGCAAAGTTCACTAGCAGCTGGTTGTCAACAAAATAATTTCTCCGTTACAAAAAATGGAAGAAAACCACATTAAATACGTCGAGAGCGAATTTGGCGTCAGTGAACAAAAAATAATAAAGTTAGCAAGCGGTTCGGCCGGCTTTTTTGCCTTCACACAAAGCTGGCAATAGTCGTTTTTTCTTTTGTGGGTTTTTGTACATCTGGTTGGAGTGGAAATAGATTATTGGCCACATGCGACTTTCGATCGGCGCTGCACTGCACACACATACGAGGTCGGTCCGTGATTTCTGTTTGTAGATATTATATTTTCTCTCCAGATAGGTATACCTTGACGGCTCGCCTACTTTCATGTCTTGCCATTGCCATCGATCAAAGAATATCGGCTTCTTATGTGTGACAAATCATATATCCAGTCGAAGAAAGTAGCCAAGAATGATCATGACAAGCGTCAGATTTCTGAAATGCTTGTTGTCATTTTATTGCTCCAGTAAATGCCCTGTTATTGCTGATTAAACAAAGTGGACAAAAAGGTCACCCATTTGCTTAGTGACCGATATTAGTTATTACAACATTACCTGAATTATTTACTTAGACTTGATGCTATTATTAGGTACAAACAGCTTTTGCCGCGGCAAGGACAACTTCTTACTTACTCTAGTTTGCGTACCTATGTTTTTATTTTGTTGCTATTTTAATTTCATCGCGAACGTGTTTTTCGTCTTCTTCATTGCATTTATTATCACTTTCTTTTTACTATATTGCTCATTCGTCCCAATAACCAACTTTATCGACAATTTACTTCAATCTATTTAAAATCGAACTTTCTTATCAGTTTCTAATAGGTAAGTGGATACTTACAGAAACTTTGAACAGCACTTTTTAACCGGCGCCGAAAAGCGACTGCTCTGTCCCGACAGTCCAGCCCTCGATCTCTTCAAACCCAGGTAGAGGCAATTAAGTCACTAACACAGAACTCACAGAACCTAAAATCAAGTTAGCACCATTTCACCAAGTCCCGCGAAGTCCAGCGAAACCCGTTTCCGATGGGGTTCGTCAATTCCGGTTTTTCGGGAACGTCAGATCACTCTTTCTTGTGGGAGACAGTTCGTCTTTCAATTGTTTGTGGGATTGAAAGGGAAGTCTTTGGAATAGACCGGAGGAGAGGAAACTTTTTTCGCGATGTTCGTTTGTGTTCCGCCGAGGGGCGACGGTCGGGCGTCGCGGCTGGCGGTTCGGCGCGGACTGTGGCAGCGCTGGCTGGCTGGCTGGCTCAGTGCGCGCGTGTGCTGCAAAGCCTCCGCATCGGCACGAGGCGCATCTGTAGTAGTAGTAGCTTGCAGAATCCCCTACTAGTGGTTTTAGACCGACCTCCATCCGATGCGGCAGACGTTTTAAAAGCACGTACGTTGCGCGGTCGCCGCAAGCTTTCAATATGACTTTCCTGCGTTGACGAGTAATGTATGTTTGTCTTTTACCAATGTTTAGGTGATAGTAAAGGAAGTAGTGGAGGGTATCTGGTTCTGGTGCTTTTGCTCATTTATTGTTATGGGCCCCCGCTGCAGTCGGGTGCATAGTTTTATGAAATAAGCTTTTTGTTCGTCCGATCGTCTGACTTTAAAACACGCATTATCGGAGGCCGGTGAACCTGAAACTTATGATTGGACGAGTTTAACAAGAGTATCCCTACTCTTTAAATTAAGGTTGAGCAGCTTAGATTAAGGTTGAATGGTTTAAAACTAGGACGGAACGTTATAATATTGATAATATTATGAGACGGGTATTATAGTTTTTTTTTTTAATTTCATACAATAATACAATGTCCCAGGCACTACAGCGTCGGAGTGGTCACTTCTCCCATCTACCTAGTGTGAGTGAAGTATGATCGTAGATGCAAAGGCGCAAGTTTGTTTAGAATAAAAAGGCGCTCTACATTTGAAAGAAGTGTGAGAAAGTGTTAGTAGAGACGCGCGTCTTACTATACGAGCAAAGATAAAATACGTCCTTTTCTTTAATGAAAATGCACACGAAATATAGGAGAGATTATTTTTAATACTTTTATTGCTGTCAAACCTGAGTGAAGTATTTGCCCCAAAAGATAGTTGCTAGTATGCTACTGTCAGATAAAGCCTTTGTGGCAACTGTCATTCCGTGGACTCGATTTAAAAATTAAAGTTTAGATTCTAAATTCGAGTCGCATTGTAGGTATGTTCATGAGTTGTGGGTAAAAAGTTAACCAATCTGGCAATCACTCTCTATGTTGAAGTTGATATTTCTCTGAAGTGTCACTTTGACCAGAGTATAAATGGCTAGACTAACAAACACTCATTAAAAAAAGTGTATAGAGGGTGTTATTTTGGTCAGTGACAGCTACCGTGGCGCCCGGCGCTCTGACTAGGAAACCAATGAGGGCTATGAATTGGCCGCTAGGGGCGCTAGCGTAGCGTGAGGTCAAAAATGTCACTGTTTGTATGGGCTACGCGGGTTCATTCCTAATTATGGCAAATAGTTGTTATCCCGCTACTAACCACTGTTATAAAACAGTTTTATCTTTCTGAAAATTGTGTTCTATTATTTTTTCAATCAAACTGGGGTTTGCTCGATAGGTATGTTTTATTGGTACAATTTTAAGATGTAGGTATACTAAATACAATTTTAATGTAAGCAAACTTTTTTTTACTTCCGAAATAACTAACTTTATAATAAGGACCTTACTTGACAGTGGCGCCAACTAGTAGGCACTAAAGCGGCAGCTCTCATTGAGCCACTACAGGGTGCCTCAATGAGAGCCATACCAAAAGGGATCGATTAACTCTTTTTCTTTCGTCATTTCGCCCTTGTCCTCATAGTAAAAGTAGCTTGTATTGATGACTTAAGCGACCCCTTTCAATGTCAAAGGACCTTTTCGAAACACCCTGTATAAGAATTATTTTAAACTATGTTCAGTAGGGCCTGTATTTATTCCCAATTCGTCTTTCCGGAAGGAAATACCCATCATCCGAGCACCAGGCTTGCTTTTACTAACAAAGTGACTTTCTTCCACGCTAGAGTCATTGAAGAAACTATAGGTCAATGGGTAAAGTAGGTGGTCTTAGACCACAGAATGCAGAATCGCCCTGGGCTTATTGAGGTGTGTCGAGAGGGAACAACCTCATTGTTAAACATATTTTATTTATCTTGAATCTAGAGGCAGCTAGATGCTAGGGAGATGTAGAAATAAGCTTGACTTGTTTCCTTAGGATGGGTGAGTGCTTTAGAAAAATAATAAATACCTAGCTGACTAACTAGCTTCGTGTAGAATTAAAGTAGCTTTGGTAATTAATTTTTGAATTATAATGAATGGATAAAATACACGGCTTTTTAATCCCCCACTATACCTATCAAATAAATAAGATCATGGTGTTAAATATAAGAAAAAAAATTAAATATTAATAACACTGATTAGTTTGTTTGTTTAATAGAACTACCTATCTTATTTATTGTAGTAAATTCCAAATTCATGAGTACATTTCCAAATTCACCCAGAATTCAAGTTACAGTGGTGTACACTCGACAGCACGTCGACCTTTACACGCTAGCACTCTACTCGGTTACGTTACGGGCGACTTTACAACAAAAGTGTACAGTCTGACGTGCTGTCGTGTGTACACCACTGTAACTTGAATTCTGGGTGAATTTGGAAATGTACTCATGAATTTGGAATTTACTACAATAATTAAGATAGGTAGTTCTATTAAACAAACAAACTAATCAGTGTTATTCATATTTAATTTCGAGGGTCGACGTGCTGCCGTATGTACAACAAAAAAACGAACTAAAGTCAAATTTTTCATTCAAGATAGTAAGTACACTGACGTTTACGGTGTGACCAGTCTCTGGTGAAAATTAAATAGTGTGGTGACAAAAAGTTTGACATGAATCGAATTGCGTAATCGATATAATCGATTTATAGGCCGATTGATGATAACTTTATAGAAGCTTATTATATGAAATTAACTAAAAATGCATTAATTAGTAATGAGAAAGTGTGTTTTGGTCCAGTTTTTTGAGGAGTGTTAAATGCGTTAAAAATTGTGTAAATGATGAAATGATGGAATGATCTATGGAAATATTGCGTTCTGAACGTTATTTTTTCCGTCCGGAATTCCTGACGCACGGGCTACCATGCGGAATTTCGTATTTCGCTTTTTTTTGTGACTGAGCTGAATCGCACAACGAGTGGAATGCATCACTATTACAATAAATATGGCAACATTATTTTGCAAAGTGACAGTTAGCATCTGTCAGTTTACTATCCTGAATTAAGAATTAGACTTTAAGTACTCGTAATTTCAATCGCAGAGCAGCGTATAACGAAACCCAATATCGGCAGTTATTGCGAGCATGCCTGCGCCGGCGCCGACCGCGACCGCAGAGCGTCTCGCGTTACCAACACGTGACGACGGCCGACCGGCTCTCGGTCCACAAAACGCCATTTGACGATATCCATGGGGCTAATTCTCGGGAATCTCGCATTCGACACATCTCAAAAAATCTCATGTCATCTCAAAGTCATGTTGAGCGAAAAAGGCAAACATCTCGCGAAAATCTCGTGCCATGTCGAGGATGCCTTCGTAAGAATAGAAGATGTGACATTTGCCGCAAAATGAGATTTTTTCCTTCGAGATGTGTCGTATGCGAGATTCCCGAGAATTCGGTACGCAAAGTTTTTTGTTCGAAAGTCCGTTATTGGCTTAATCTTATCTTTAGACAATATTGAGAAACTAATTTCAATATTTTTTATTTTGGTTCAGTCGTTTGGATTTTACAACGTTTCAAAGATACGGTTTTATGACGTCACGCGACGGTCTGCATACTGTTGGCGGTCATAGGAACAAAACATTTTAGCGCAATAAAACAAAACTACTGGACCAAAATAAAAAATATTTAAATTCGTTTCTCAATATTGTCTAAAGATAAGTTTAAGCCAATAATTCTTCGGACTCTAAGGACTTTTGAACAAAAAACTTTGCCTTCCGAATTCTCGGGAATCTCGCATTCGACACATCTCGAATAATCTCATGTCATTTCGATCTCGACTGCTCCTTACCACTCGAGTCATGTTGAGCGAAAAAGGCAATCATCTCGCAAAAATATCGTGCCTTGTCGAAGATGCCTTCGGAAGAATAGGAGATGTGACATTTGCCGCAAAATGAGATTTTTCCTTCGAGATGTGTCGTGTGCGAGATTCCCGAGAATTCGGTACGCAAAGTTTTTTGTTCGAAAGTCCGTTATTGGCTTAATCTTATCTTTAGACAATATTGAGAAACTAATTTAAATATTTTTTATTTCAGTCCAGTAGTTTTGTTTTTATGCGCTAAAATGTTTTGTTCCTATGAACGCCATCAGTATGCAGACCGTCGCGTGACGTCATAAAACCGTATCTTTGAAACGTTGTAAAATCCAAACTACTGAACCAAAATAAAAATATTGATATTAGTTTCTCAATATTGTCTAAAGATACGATTAAGCCAATAACGGACTTTCGAACAAAAAACTTTGCCTTCCGAATTCTCGGGAATCTCGCATTCGACACATCTGAAAGGAAAAATCTCATGTCATTTCGATCTCGACTGCTCCTTACCACTCGAGTCATGTCGAGCGAAAAAGGCAATCATCTCGCAAACATCTCGTGCCATGTCGAGGATGCCTTCGTAAGAATAGGAGATGTGACATTTGCCGCAAGATGAGATTTTTCCTTCGACATAGATGTGTCGTGTGCGACATTCCCGAGAATTTGCCCCCAGACCTTGCATACGTCATCATCAGTTTCTGTTATAGGTCGCGTCATGTAAAAAGAACGCTAACTAAAGGTCGAGCTGCGCATAAGGTGATTTATCGGTTTGTATAGGCTGTGTAGCTAATATTATAGCTAGTAGCTATAGCTAGTATACTAGATAGTAGCTAAATTGCTAGTTCAAAAATAAAACAATAGTCCTAGTGATTACGTGTGCGAGTGTAACTATGCGCAAACACACCCCCTCCGCCTTTTTCTAGCGTTCTTTTTACATGACGCTGTATCCCTAATCGCGTACACAGGGCTCTCAAAACAGATTTCCATCCTGGCCGATTGCACCTTCATCTCAAGCTCGGATGCTCATCCGCCAGATAGTTTTAAGCCCTCTCTCCCCTTCCTCTTCTTCCTTTTTTTCAATCCTTGGTAAGAAAATCCACCACTATAAACTGGGGCTTGATCACGATAGATTCAAAATTGAGACAATTAAGTCCCTGTCCAAATTAAAGATTTGGCATTTTTATTGTTATATTTTGATAGTTTTTCAAACATTAGTTATTTTGAAATAAGGTGTTTCGTACTTAGGAATTCTGGGCTTAGGCGTTTTAAGATTAGGCATAATGATAATTATGTACCTGTTTCGATTGATGTATATGAAAACGCCGATAAAATTCTAGTCCAGAGGCGCCATCTTAGCCCGACAGACATTCTCAAACCGTCACTTGTAGAGTTGCAGTTGGAAGATTTATTTTATTATTCGTTGACCCCGAAGTAACAGATGTAACTAGAGTAGTCCGTCATCTAATCTCCATGTAGGTAGAGGTTTCTCTTACTAATCAATGAAGAAAGACAAAGGCAACAATAACACAATATCTACCTCTAGGTATCGGTATCCATTTCTAGGTATTGGATATTACTTTCGCTTTTAAATACCGCATAAAGTCTATCCGTCTAAACTTTAGTCACCAATGTTCCGATCGAAGCTGATTCTGCTAACATTAAGGAATGCGGAAAAATCTGTAAATGCTTCCATCGTTTTCCTCGTCGTATCCATCATCATGGACAAGATCATAAATCAATGTATGGTCAGATTGTTCAGACCATCCTGGCCGATTCCAGTTTCGTCGGCACCGATTAAAACTAAGGCCTTTGCATCTACGTAATGAGATGATTTATACAGCGTCCAGTGGCACCTTCACTCACACTAGATGGGTGAAGAGAACACTCAGCGCTGCAGTGCCTGGGACATTGTTTTTAGATAGAGTAGGCTTGCCCAGCACCTATACCATCCTGACAGCTTAGTCGGCCTAGCCCACAGGAAAGACAAAGGTCAATACGTGTGGAGCCACCTAAGCCGCGGGTTTCCTTACGATGACCGTTAGCGAGTGGTATTGCTACTACAAATTCACAAATGTACGTAACTTTGAAATTAAACAAAGTCATAGATACATGCCCGCACTGGGAATCGAACCGGGTACCTCTCGCTTCAGAGTCCACGGTTCTACCCACTAGACCACCACCGCTATTGATTAACAATCACAATCAGCTTCTTGATCTGACAGAAAATTATCAAACTGAGGCAATAAACATCCAAGTTAAAGACACCACCGAGTTTCCGCGACTATTACATACGTATTACAATGTTACTTGTGTATAATCGGGCAAACTGGAGCGTGCGAACGGCGCGCCATTTTGTCAGAGTCTTGCTTTTAGCCGCGGAGCATTTAAAGAGGGTGTACCTTCCATGGTATAGCTATCCATCTATCCAGCCCCTGCTGAACAGCATCATCGATAAAGATTTTATCCCGAATACAGTAGTTCAATCATATTATCCTCTAGTTTATTTTATTCGAGCACAGTGAGGTACTTTGACCCCTCTTCCACATACCCACGTATTTGACACGAGCTGTAATTTAAATCAATTTTGATCTAATCGTGATTTCGACTTGTTTTTTAACAAAATTGTTCACTCCATAATATTCTTCAATTATTAATTGTCTGTGATTATATGAAGTTTTGACCCATTGTAATTTTAAACTTGGTCAATTCCATTGTTAAGTCGCATGATATATCAAGACAAGTGTCACTTTCAGAAACAATACCATGTTCGTTTGTACTCACCATGCTTTTAGCCATCGCCCGCCCCATGTCACCCTGTAAGGAAATCTTCTATATTTTACACAAGTATTGTATCGCGATTCGATATAATTGCCTTAGGTTTGGTGAGAGAAATAATTTTCACGATTCTTGACTTGTGTTTGTTTCAAGTTATTGCGAAATTTTGTGCATTGGTGCATTGGTGAAGCAGACTTAGGTACTTAGTATAACTTCCTTGAAAACACTATAGTTCACCAACCACAGTGCACCAAATGCACTTTTGAATCTCCAAAAACACTTCCTAAAGGGTGATTCCACAACAGGGTGGCGCCTGGAGGTGGGTCATCAGTGCCCAGTGGGGAGAAGTCCGAAACTATAAGAGATTAAAAAAATATTATATTTTAAGGAACGATATCGCCTATTTTGAAAAACTGCATTTGTACACAGATTTTTGAAAAATCCCATACTCTATCCGGAAACCGAACATTAAACAAAAACAAAATATGTTTTTATTAAGATAGTTATTATTTGCCATGAAAGCTTGTGAAAGCAGGAAAATAATATAAAAGAGTAAGATCGAATAAAAAGTCACCCTATACAGTCGCCCTTGTAGGACCTTAGGCACCAAAGGTCTTCGATCCGGATAGGCGCAGGCAGGACCTTTGCACAGACATTTACTTTGCCTTATTTATGTCTCTATTCTCAACAACTAAATCCGAGGGCGTGTTATCGCTGGGCGAAATGTTAATCGTGCGAACTGAGTGCAAATGCTAGGTATGTGACAGAAATATTGGTGCCAACTGCCAATGATATGTTCAATTATTTACTCCCATTAAGCGTCTATTGTTATCGGTCAACAAACTCTATTCTAAGATTCCGGATCTCACCTGTCAAACGCATACGTTTGACAAACGAAACCCGGCGATTAATCACCGATCAGTAAACGGTGAAATTATGACTAAAGGGATCTATGGAATCTCTTAAAATATTTCATAAATAGTTATTTTAGAAGTGGAACAAGTCGCGGAACCAAAATTTTTCATGAGACGAAAACAGTTACGTCCGTTTTGCAATATAATAGACAATTGAAAATCGTCAAAATCTCCGTTTGCCAAAAAACCTATTGAAAATCGTCAAAATCTCCATTTACCAAAAAACCTGACTTGTTCCCTTTCTAAAATAACCGATTCAAATATTGTGCATTTGGGCTTGGCCGAAGTCATACACCGGCTAAAATGGAAGAAGCATGAAGAGGCATACGTCCAGCAGTGGACAAATAAATGCTGAAGAAGAAGAGAAGAAGTTATGCAACCGCAAATCTTTCTATAATTTCAGCCCCTCTACCCTTGACGCATTATTTTCAATATGGCGGAATTTACAAAATTCAATATTTCACGAATTTATATTGGTGTTTTACAAAATAAACATTAAGAAGTATATAATATCAAAGGATGACTAAGCGATGTAAAAGAGAAATAAATTTTCAAACTTTGTAAATATGAACGCAAGGGCATCAATTGTAACCCTCCAGGTGTTTATTCAACAATACCTGTGGATGCCGTGTGGATGCGAGACCAGCAAGGGACGGGGAGGTTGGCTTGACTGGCTTCCAACTGGCTAAGCATGAGCCTCCATTTCCATAAACCGATATAATAAAAACAACAGTTTAAAAAAACTAAAAAAACACGCTTTTATAGCTAACCGAACTAAAAAGTAGAAAATAATTCAATTAATATTCATTTTTTTGGAAATTTCTGACATTTGTAGTACTCAAACCTCAGTTGGCTCCTTAGAGTCTTTTGATCCCTACATGAAAGAGAATCGATTGGCAAAAACATTTTTTTATTTTTTATTTTAGCATTTTTTTGCTGACCGCACATTTTTTCCAAAATCTGTGAATGCAGTTCATAATATTACAAAAAGTTATGGAAGGACTCCTAAGAACGTTTTCCCGTAACTATAACGGTTAAGGTACCTGCCCTTACTGCCCCGTCTCAAAAATCCACCCTGTATAATGGCACTGTAGGGGTATAATGGGAAACTGTTATCAAATTATTGCATTGTCATTGGTCCTTGATACGTATGCAAAGTTTCAAATTAATCAGACTTCTGGAAATTGGTAAAAATTATGCTCAAAGATTCCGTTACATACATACATACAGGCCAAGCTTATAAAAGCGTGTTAAAAAAAATACACTATAAGGTTCATAAATTCGCTCGGGATAGGACTTGAACCCGCTACCTCTTGCATCCCGAGCAGGCGCTCTACCCTGGCTCTACCAAAAGAGCCACCGAGTAAGTAACTGTCGATGCGAATTATTAGTTTTCCATTAGTCCATCTTAGTTTTGCTGTGAGTGAGAGTCGTTTATTTAAATCTCAGAGCCTCAAGCACGAGGTGTGGTGGTTATAATATTGTATTACTTTGCTTTACCTGCCAAAGATCAGATAGAGCTTAATAGATATGACACTCGAAGTAGGTCCTAACGGTACTGATGTCTTTTTTACAACATAAACTTTCGTAAGCACTGCACAATGAACAACAATAAAAGTAAGTGAAACCGTTGAATTAATATAACTAGTGGTTCGCCCCGAACTACGAACTCGCGACCCCATATCTCAGCAAACCCTCGACCGATTTGGCTCATGGTCGAACTTAAAAAATATTTTTGCCTCATTTACCCACCTACCAAATTTCATGACGAACCGGCTAAATTTACTCAAGTTATCGTCGAACGAACATTCATACATACAAACATACAAACATACATACAAACATACATACATACATACAAACGCCGGATTGTTCAAGTTCAAGCTCGCTTCGCTCGTTCGTTCAAAAATATGTTGTCTCTACCTCTTCGGTTTTGAGTCAGCATGATGGATAAAAAAAATTGATCATTTCAGTGAGTAGTTGAATTATTATGAGGACTGTGAAGCCGGCAGCGGTCAATCGCTTCTAGAATCGTCCACATCGAGAAGACGTGGACGCCCCGTTCACACATGGCAGGAAACAGATGAAGGCGAGCTGCGAGCCGTTGGGCTGAGCTGGAGCGAAGCCAGAAGCGTTGCTGAGGACAGGAAGGTGTGGCGTGATCTTGTAAAGGCCCTTTGTACCTCTGGGGTACCATAGGACAACAACGACAATCGCTTCTGCTAATTATAACCTAGAAATGCTATTTTGTTATTTTGTCTTATAGCACAAAAATCCCTATATTTTTATTGTTTTCAAGGCCGACTAGTTTTGGATCTCAGCCACCTTTGCCTCTTTATCACTGCGCGTCTGCACTCTACCTTATTCAAAAGTTTGCCCTTAAATTATATTAATTTGTATTGGGGGCAGAGCTGAATGAAACGATGCGCTGGTGATGAGCTTGGTATATTAGCAAACTGGGGCGCAAGGAATGATAAAAAAAATACAATATTTGCGGGTGCGCGCGTGGGACCTCGTGAGCGATCGGCTGCAGACTGATTCACATTTGGAATGTCCAAAAGGGATTCTAAATAGTTGACATAACAAAAGAATGTGCGAGCTAGACCCAAACTACACGATCAGCTCGCACCAATAAGCGGGTCCCACACGCGCCAAGTTCAAAAGGCTGGCAAACATGAAGGTATCTAAAAAATATCAAACACGTGAGCACGTTTTGTTTTCTTTGCCCCAGTCGGAGAAATATTAAGCAACTTTGCCTTTATACCCGACTGTCCAAAGGAGGGTTTTTTTTTTAAAAGAAGTCCCTTCTGTAATTGATAGCTGCTCATCTGTGTCCTAGAGAGGCCGGGTTGACAAAGGTCGCGCAGTAACGTGGTCACGACGAGACCCCTCGCTCGATAGGCACTCCGCGGTGGATAGGCATCGAGACAACCAACTTGGAACATTTTATCGAACAATAAAACCTATGTAATCCTGGCTCGGTGAGAGACAGATCTGTCGCTTACTCCCGGCCATACAAGGGCAGGATAAAAAAATATCTGTTGCTCGACAGTTGATACCGTGTCAAACTGATATAGGTACTCACTAACACGTCATAATGCACAACCGGAACCACTAAAGGTAGAAATGTATGCAACGCAATTTTCTATGAGAAAAGTAAGCGGAGGCGAAGTTGCGGTGTACGGCTAGTCGATCAATAAACCGGTAGAGATTTTAGTCGCTGAAAAGCACGAAAAAGTTGACGCTACTCGTGCTTCTGAACAACTTTGGTTCTGAAAAAATACTTCCCCTTACCTACCTAAAATTGGGCTCCGAGACTCGGAGCGAAGTAACCAGTAGTTACAGTCGGCCACACGCCCTTTTAGTCCGATTGCCCTTATGCCGCGCGCGGTAAGAGCTGCCATGGGGTATCTGTGACTGTGGCCGACCGCACAATTTAGTATGGGGGGTTGTGATTGCGAAAGATTAGTTCCCAATTTCCGAAGTCGGGATCTACAGTCATTGACCAGCTGTGACTTCGTCAATATACTAGTGGTTCGCCCCGAACTGTGAACTCGCGACCCCATATAAACTTAGCAACCCCATATCTCGGCAACCCCTCGACCGATTTGGCTCATGTTCGAACTTAAAAATTCTTTTAATTTAATTTACCCGCCTACCAAATTTCATAACGATCCGACCAAATTTACTCAAGTTATCGTCGAACGAACATTCATACATACATACATACATACATACATACATACATACATACATACATACATACATACATACATACAAACGCCGGATTGTTCCAGTAGACTCGGAGAACTTCGCTCGCTTCGCTCGCTCGTTCAATTACTCCAATCAGTAATTAGAGACGAATTTAGCCAACTCTACGTAACGGGAGAAAACCGTGAGTTTACAAAACTCACCATCCTACTCAGTTAGATAGATGTAGCCTATTCAATTGTAGGTAAATGTCCCACTAGCTGGGCAAAGGCCTTCTCTCAGAGAGAGAGTTCGAGCTTAAGGTGGGATGATAGCAACGTGGCGGGAAATTCAAAATTTTCGTAGTTTTTTACATTTTGTAGCTAAACTGAGCTATTTTTTTTCCGCGATTTTTCGTCCGCGGAAATAACAAAGTATTCTTTTTATTATTGTAAACAACAGAACAACAAACTGTGAACATTTTGAATTTCCCGCCACGCTGCTATCTTCCAGCCTTAATCACCACGCGTGCTCAAGGCGGATTGGCGATTTTTGCGTTGAGGGTATAATAATGTACGCCTACCCTTATTTCCCCTCAAATCATGCGTTTCTTGCATTCTTTTGTTTTAATTGCTTGTTTAGATTGTAATCCTTAGCGTCTGCTGCATTGCGCACGTTCGTATTCGGTTTTAAATTCACAAACGACCCAGTTAACACTGAGGCAACTTGCTCACATCTGTACGCAATGCAGTGTAAGATTACTTGGTCTTTCTAGGTAGGTACTAAAAAATATGTTTTGAAAAATCTACTTTCAGATTTGAGATAGTGTGGTTTAGCTACAGATGTAAGATTTTAAATGGTTTTGGAATCAACAGTCTATATTACGCTTTAGTCGGATAGAGCCTAAGTAAAGTCAGGGTAGACAAAAACAAAAGCAGAGTCTGCTAACTTAGATCACGATAATGTGATAGGCAGCGAATCGAAAAAAAACATGATAAATTGATAGGTAGCTTTCACAGAACATTAGAGGTCAGAGTTGTAAACATTGTTTTCATTACACGCCATAGCTTTTATGATTTTTGAACTTTTGAATTATTGTTTTAAATAAAGTTGTATATTTGGTTTGAAATGTGGTTATTTTTCTTAATGAATAAGTTTAGGTGCTATCCCGAGGAGGTTTCGTTTAGTGCAATGACTTTCAAAGGTTGCATAAAGTTACCAGCTTCTTTTCTACAACTTAAGCCCTGGCAGTTAAATCTAAAGTTTTTTTTTTTCTTTATAACCGCCGAAAGACTCCCCAGATGTAATCAATTCATTCATACATCGCCATCACGACTCCCTGTTTCCTCTTAGTTTCCTATATCATGTAGCACAAACGACATCGTGCTAGCTGTACTTTATTGCCAGTGTATTTACGACACCTTGCTACTAACAGACATGTAAATAAGATCTCTACATTTCCTACAAGAGTGTAAATCGCCACGTGAGAACTTCTCTGGGTCTTAATCTGTAACGCAATGGAATGTCGATCGGTTCCTGGTAGAAGAACAAAACCGAGTTTTCCTCGTTTTTCTTCTACAACCAGCAAACTAAGTAATCCTCTAGCTAGAATTAAAATCAGAATATTCTTTGTTGTACTACAAAAACGTTAAAAGGCACCTACAGCATTAATAAATCGTAATTGAAGCCGTCGACAGGGAGCCCATTTTGGCATCATTGCGTTACAGACTCAGGCCCCTGCATTAAACAATTACGGCGGAATGGGAGTTGATAAATTACACGTATTCATTGACCGAGTACCGAGCTGCAGGAAGGGTGAAAATTTTTCACTAGGCTAAGTGTAACTTTTTCTGTAGTTTGTAGAACACTCGGCGATCACGCTTGTAAAACAAGGCTTTTTTCGGTACTTTGTGATTATAAATATGAAAAATACCTGCCATCAGTTTTTTTTTATTGATATTAAAAGTATACATAAGAAAAAAATTTTTGCATACCCAGTGTTTGTTTATCCTAGGTGAAACAGACTTAAATACATATAAAGTCGCCTACATAAAACTGAACAATGGGTAGTGACATTTTTGGTGTAACAAAATATCAAGTTTGTAAATAAAACCTAAGGAAGTTAACTTGTTAGACTATGATTATAGTTCATGTTCCCTTTTGCACGGGGCTCATTTACGTAGATACCTACGTAATACGACTATAAAAACTAAGGCCTTTTTGCATCTACGTAATGAGATGATTTATACAGCGTCCAGTGGCACCTTCACGCACACTAGATGGCTGAAGAGACCACTCGGCGCTGCGGGGCCTGGGACATTGTTTTAGATGAAATACGACTCTAGTCTACTTGATATTTGATTGTTTCAATTTTATATCGCTCTAAGTTCTGATTCGTATAAGAAAAAAAAACTGTCCCTTGATTTTGATCAAACATGTACAGTCGGCCACAGTCTCAGATACCCCTTTTTGTTCGATTGGCGCCCTTATGCCGCGCGCGGTAAGAGCTGCCATGGGGTATCTGAGATTGTGGCCGACCGTACATGATTCTTGGATAATAAAAAATGTGTGGGAACTGGGGACCGAGTATGAGGATATAGGAGTGCAATAAGGAACTGCACAAAATAAGTAGGTGTATGTTACATACATGGCAGTGTAATTGTGGACCTAAGCGCAGGACAACTCACGACAATTAGCCGGTACTTCACAATTAGTACAGCGCAGACGTCTGGGAACGCTCGCTACAATTGTGAGTTTGGCAACGTTCGTGTGCTTTGTTGAATGCGCTTTACTAAACGCTGTGTGGGCTTTTCCCATAGTGTAGGTATGTACATTCCGCCATGGCTTTGTATTCATCAACGTAGGACTTCAAAGTATTGGGCAATCCGTAATTTTATTTCGCAGCCTTAGGGTGGTATTAATAGTCATCTGAGATCACCTAGTTGAGCCCGATCTCAAGTAGGTGAACTCAGAAAAGTCAAATGCTAATGTCAAGCCTTGGCTAATGTTAAACTTGAGGTAGCTCTCAGCATATTAATAGACACTGTCTTGAGATTGACATTGACATTAGCCAAGGCTTGACATTAGCATTTGACTTTTCTGAGGACACCTACTTGAGTTCGAGCTTGAGATGACGACTATTATTAATACCACCCTTAGTGAAAGTGAATGTATGTAGGATACCTCTAAATAGGCCTGTAAAGTGGTGCTAGAGTTCATGGAAGACATAATAATGATAATTCATAGATTTCAGCAAACTTTTTTTTACCTCAGTCTAAACAATACATATACGGACGCTGTTTCATATAAATACAGGCAGGCAGATTTTTATTTTGCGGCCCGCCCCGGCCCGACCCCGCCCGATCAGCCACCAATGGACGACCGCAGTGTTGAACATCCTAAACAGGGGCCTGAGTCTGTAACGCAATGGTGCCTCGATAATCTCAGTTGTAGGCTAAAATTACGATTTATTAATGCTGTCTGTCGTTTTAATGTTTTTCTGGTACCTACAGCAAAGAAAATAAAAATTCTGATTCTAATTCTAGAGGATTAGTTCGCTAGTTGCAGGAGAAAAACGAGGGAAACCCGGTTTTCTCCTTCTACTGGAAACCGATCGACACATCATTGCGTTACAGACTTAAGCCCCAGGAATAAGAATGGGGCTGATTCAAAAGATCCCACTGGCTTGTAGTGATAGCACAATTTTTACCAGTATTTATGTAAGAACTTACATAAGAGAGAATAATGCCATCTGACGTATTGACTTATGCTTCGCTATCGAAGCAGTTTGTTAAAATTAAACTAATTCCCACGAGACCTTTGAAATCGAAAGTAATAGATTTCGACCGTCGAAAACAAGAAACCTATAAATTCATATAAAATCTGACAGTTCCATTATAATTTTCACAAAGAAATCAAGTCAATTTCCGAGCTTTCTAACTTAAAAAACTTGATCTAATATAATAAAGCGAAAACTGACTCTATAATATCTGTTAATAATCTTTATTTCTATTCATAAACTGTTTAATTAAAAGGAAAATAACGGTGACATCAAACGGTTCTGCGGTATAATGGGTTTATTAAATTATCCAATAAAGTTCATCAGTTATGTTCTGTGATCTGATCAAATAAAATAAATTGCTTACGAAGCTTTTTCTTTGAATAAAAAAAGGTGCTTTAGAAATGACTATTCGGCAACGCAAGTGTAACTCAAGAAATACCGAAATGAAAATAAATAACATAATTTTATAGTTCAAAATTAGAACGGAGCAAATGCCAACAGTACAACATTTCCGACAAAAAATGCAGTTCGTAAGTAGCTGACGCTAGAATCAACCGGACCAATCGTCGTACCGTATACAAGAGTTACCAGCTTTAGTGAACGCCTCCCATTGGTCGAAAAATTCAAGACGTCGTTCGCTCCAACACAGACGATATACGATATTTTTTCATTTTTTGTAATCTGTGTCTGTGGTCAAGATGGTGGAAATGCAGTAAACTCGGGGAGTAAATGTTGTTTGCATAGGTTTTTATAAATTCACAAGTATTTTTAAACAAGAAACGTGGGTTATAGTGTTTGTTTGTGTCCTTAATTGTGTACTCGTGCGTTCAAAGACACCGTATAATTGTCATCAAGCTTTAACAAGGAAAGTTCATGTGCAGAGTGGTTCATAAGATTAACCTTTGTTAACTGAAACCCTCTATCCATTATCTGATGAAAGACTCCTCAAACAGACTCATACTGTCTATTCGTAAGTAATTGAACTGGTTTTCCACACCTAACCTAACTTATCAACCCTTTATCAATCAAACGCCTGGATCTGTAACGCAATAGCGTATCGATGGCGTCCCAGTAGGAGCACTAAACCGGGGTTTCCTCGTTTTTCTCCTACAACCCGCGAATTAATCCTCTAGAATTATAATCAGATTATTCTTTGCTGTACTACAGAAACATATGTTGGTGGGTCAAGTTGGGGGCGGGTTGAAGGTTTTGAAGATACAATTACTTTACTTACTTACTGTGCTGTAGCAATGACTTTGAATTACTTTGCAGTTATTTTTTTTATCTATATCAAAGATCACTGTATCGCGCGCTATCGTGGTCCAATTTATTTATTTTTACTCTGCGTATGGTCCATCCCAAATCCCCATCTGCACATCAACTCGGCGTTCCTAACGCTCGCTGTAAAAATTGCTATAGTCTATCAAATATCTAAGAAACTTTTTTCATTTCAGGTCTTCGACAAATCAATACATGGACTGTTGAGTATATTTAGAGAGCAAGCCAGTATCTCACCCCAGAAGCAAAAATCAACATGGATCAAGATACAATAATCAGACGGCTGTTGGCATTCCGCCCCAAGTGGCCCCAACCATACCTAACTATTCTTATTAAAGTGAAACTTATTTGCATTTGCAATGATTTTTTGCTAGAAAATAGAACCGTGTCGTCGTTTTTCTGGAATATGGTACTTTTATAGCTATAAATAAAACCCTAATTTTTCCACAACTTTTAATGGTAGGAGGCCGAAGCCGATATTAAAGCTCCAACTATGTATTTGTAAGTTTTGTAACCTAAAATGTATTTTGTGGAGTCACTTGGTTTGCTTTTATCTGTGTCATATTATATTTTTTATTGGAATAAACAAATTTCGATAACTTCATTGCCTTTTCATTAATACTTCTAATTAATATGAGAGCTACAACAGAAGTATCGACAAAATCATCCCTAGCATATCGATATCGATGAACTGACTGTCGACAGCACTAAATAAAGGTATCTATTTTTTGACACTGACAGCTCCACTATGGCCGGAGCGTTTGTAGGGTTTGAAACGCATCTGTTCTTTTTTAATTTGTGGTAAGTAGTCGTCAAATGCTGGCTAATGTAGCTGTCAGCATATTAATAAACATATATCTTGATAGACATTAGCCAAGGCTTGACTTTGACTTTTCTGAGATCACCTACTTGAGTTAATATCAAATCAATTATTGATGTCTGAAAAACTAAGAAATACAGCAACATTATCTACCTATATTGATTGTGTTTTGTCGGTTTTGACTAAAAATTAACTTGAAAAGACGATGATGTCTAAGATTTCTATAGATAGATGATAGACTTACTGCAGGTTTCTGATTTGAGAAATTCGCTAAGCAAATGGGTAAGTATCGTCTTGACTCTGCAGATTTCTCACAAAAGTTAGAAATTTTTGGTAATACATGTTCACTTACAATTCAATCCATTTCATTTCATTATGTAAAAGATAAGATAAATTTAAATTCGATTCACTAAGTAATATAAAATAAAAAATTAAATTGAAAGTCAATGTTTAAAACTAAATCACTTAAGTATAAATTAAAATTTTTGGTCAATCCATTATGTAAAAGATAAATTTAAATTCAATTCATTGAGGTAAAAAATTAAATCAATAGTCCATGTTTAAAGTGAAATTAAAATAGCATTAATTAATTGCAATGAGGATAATAACAGAAAAATCAATAAATAAAGTACAATAAATTAAGTTAAAATATAAAATTTAAAATTGAATTGATATGTAGGCGAACACACACACACACACACATACACAATTGTTTATTTCGGAGGTAGCTGTAGTCGGGCCCACCTCGCGTGTATGGGACTCCCCGGCCAGTCGTAGACCGCCCTGACCAGAGTGTTGGTGGAGAGGCGCAAGCGCTCGGCAGCGCCCGCGGTCACGTGACGCAGCAGCCCATCCCAGCTGGCCACGCGACCCTCGGTGAACATCTGCGATACACTGCAGCACCGTGGCAGTCCGTGCAGCGCGCGCCAGCCGTTGTTGTACTGCACTCGTATCTCGTCATGGGCAGCAACGGTATTTTTGCACCATAGTTCGGCGGTGTACAGGTTGGTGCAGTATGTGGTGAAGAGGAGTCTCTTGACAGGCTTACTGCATCGGTGGAACCGTCTGGCTAGCATGTTGGCCTTTACACTGATGGCTCTGCGCTGCCTCTCCATGTCGGCGTCATCGTGTAGGTCGTCGTTGATGATGTGGCCAAGGTATTTGACCTCGCTTACTTGCTCTAACCTCTGGTTGGAAAGAGAGAGCGGCGGCGACGTCATAGGGGTGTTATGTGACTTGAACACCATGTACACGGACTTTGAGGCGTTGTATTCCATGTTGTGATCTGCGGCGTATTTTTCAAAAGAGCGTGACAGAACGATAGTTAAGTATTTGCTTAGCAAAATTCTCAATTCAGAAACCGGGCCTAAGACTAAATACTTTCACTCCTTTTCAGAGCCACACACAATGTAGCCCCTACAAAAGCAATAACCTTGCGCTAAAACTTAGAAACCCAGTAATTACGTCTGACGGCAGATCTGGCTCTATGCGCGTTATTGACCGCCACCATTCATCTGTCGATCTATGCCCTCTCCCTTGGACTTTCTTCATTCACGTCTACTCGTGCTCGTATTACATCCTCTAGTCACTCGGGACAAATACAGGGATGGAGCGAAGGGTCCTTGAGAATGTGAACGTGAAACGTGAATGTATCGACATTTATTAGAGCTTTTGCGTAAGGTATTCGACGCAATAAACATAGAACTTTGCATCTTAAATGAGATGATTTAGGTATACATACAGTATCCAGTGGCTCCTTCACTTACACTAAATGGGTGAAGTGACCACTCGGAAGCTGTGGTAGCCTATTGGATAGAGGATAAAGGGGCTGTTTTACATATCATGGATGTTTAAACGACATTTTGTATGAAAATACTTGCTTGTGACGTATTTTCAAAAAGTAACAACTAGTACAGGTTGCACTCTAAGTCGATAGCGAAACTTTAATTAGGCTGTCTAATGATCAATACAAACAACTTGTACTAGGTGGCATATAAAATGGATCTACAAAAATATCAGCTGTTCCATACAAAAGGTCGACTCAATACTGCGCCAAATGTATGAAACAGCTGATATTTTTTTCGTTCCATTTTTTCGACACCTAGTACAAGTTGTTTGTATTGATCAGTAGACAGCCTACTTAAAGTTCCGCTATCGACTTAGAGTGCACCCTGTATTTAAAATGTTTTATTGATGCTTGTAAAAACCTGATACGGTAGAGTTTGATGTTTTGCGATATTTGTTTCGATAAAGCTTTGTTAAGAATTAAATGATTATGCAGTCATTATCCCAAGTCAGCGCCGAAGAATTCGCAGGGAAATCTACTGGCTACGTGTCTGGTTTTCCCACCTGTCAACGTGGCTTTAACGAGCGGTCACTTGAACGGAGGTAATGCACCCACTCGCACTAGTTTATCCAGTTACACTCTCAATACCCGATTGGGAAATGCACTTAAAAGTAACGCGCAAAAACTGGCAACATTAACAATCTTATGAATGGGGTGCAGTTTCTTCACTTCACTTTTAATTTGAAAGCACGTCCTACATTTTCAGTTTCGGGGCTAACACCAGCTTTTGTTAATGAGGTAAGTATCTCGACCTCATTTTGAATAATTTGTGCTGATTCATGGTCTAAATTGAGGTCTCGATTTCTTGGAAAACTTATTATCCGTCAGAGGAAAGAACCCAAACACATTTCGCGTGAAGGTTGTCTCTTTGTCGGCTTTTAAGAGATGAAACACGTTTTAAGGTTGGACGATAGAACCGTGGCGGGAAATTCAAAATTATCACAGTTTTTTAAAATTTTGAAGCTAAACTGACCTATTTTTGTTTAGAGATTTTTCGTTCACGGCAATAACAATATTCTTTTTATTATTGTAAACAACAGGACAAAAAATAATTCAGCCGATTATGTGTTCTGGTCAATAACAAGTTTTTTGGGCAGTGCCACTGCTTCGTCTTCAAAAAAAGTCCATTTGACCAGTATTTTTATTTTTTACTAGTTGTGCCCGCGACTTCGTATGCGTTTTTACACATTTGACATTTAATTTAAATTCGACTGTGGAGGAAAACTCAAAAGGAAGGTTTTTTTTAACCCCCGACCAACAAAGAGGGGTGTCATTTCTGTGTGTGTCTGTTTATGTGTTTATGAGGGTGTGCCTGTCTGTGTGTCTGTCTTTGTGTGCCCTAATCTAAACAATACATTTATGATTAAATATGTTTTGTTTAGATTAGGTATCGCCCGTGTAAGATACCAGGAAGATTAGCATAAGAATTGCCTGGGAAGTATGGGGGTTTATTATGTATCTCCCTTGACGTAGAGTGGGATAGATAAAGTTATAAGCCCATAGATAAAGTCTTACCCATTCTCATGCTAAGCCAGCAAGCAAAGCATAAGGTTGGGTTAGAGCGTATCTACCGCAAATAACTCTGTCTATCCCGCTCTACGGCAAACAAAATATATTTTTTTAATATCAAGTTGGGCTCAGTAGAGTAAATATTTAAAAAAAGGCACAAAAAAAAATTTCAACCTCGCGTGGGTTCAAACCCAGAAGATTTCGACCGCGACGCAACAGTACTACATTTCTAACATCGATGAACTTTGTCCGACCTCCACCGAAAACCACTCACAATTCCCTCCAGCAAGCATCATAAGGCTGGGTTAGAGCGTATCTATGACTCTATCCATCCCGCTCTACGTCAAACAAAAGAGTGAGATACCTATTGTTTTAAACCCATAGATACGCTCTAACCCGGCCTTATGCTACGCTTGTAGAACTAACATTTTCCGCCAAAATAAAATAAAAACAAATGCCGATTTTTCATTTACAATATGCGCCCCAAATGCCAAAAGTCGTAGCGTGCTATTATACAGAGTGTTAAAAGACCGCCAACAAAGCGGGAGACCACGTATACGTACGTATATGTATAGTCCTCATCATAACGAACATTTTTGCCCAAGGAACTATGCCTGGGAAATCAACGGTTTCCTAGATAATAAAGTCAGACTTTTTTTTTATTTTTTTTTTATTCAGAAATGTGTTCAGTATAACGTTCTTAATATACCTTCTTAAGAAGCCATATCAAAATTATGGATATTTCTCACAAAAAATCAAGTTAAAAATTGTAACCCGCAATGTAGGTTTTCGAAAAAATGTGGTTCAAAGTCGGACTTTTTTTTTTGCAGAAATATGTTCAGTATCACGTTCTTAACATACCTTCTCAAGAAGCCATATCAAAATTATGAATATTTCTTACAAAAAATGAAGTTAAAATTGCAACCCGCAATGTATTCAAAACATCGGATAGCCTAAGTTACTCCCAGAAACGTGAGTTACGACCATATTAAGTTTGGTTGAAAACTATTCAGCGGTGTTCGCGTTTATCGTGTTCATACAGACAGACAGACAGACAGACAGACAGACAGACAGACAGACAGACATAAACCGTTTTTTTTGCATTTTTGGATTCAGTATAGTTTACTTAGTAACCCCTGCTAGTTTTTTTCTAAAAATATTCAATGTACAGAATTGACTTCGCTAGAGTTTTATTATAAGTATAGATTTTTGATACCTCAGAAATGTAATCTAGGTAGACCTATTTTTATTATTCTTTTTTTCTTTGAAAGAGTTTACTTTCCGTGTGGTTCCATAAAGAAATGCTGAATATCTGACGAAGTACTTCGGATATGGAGAACGGAACTGTACTTTTTCACCAGGGAAGTCGGTTTTTTTTTTTTTTATGGTAAATGTTAATTTTAATGGTTATTGTTTTGTTAGTATTAAAGCGAAAATTGAGAGCCCTACTTCCCTGATAAGGGATTACAGGAACTGATAATGATGATGATGAAAGAACAAATTCGAATAAATGTCAACGATCTAAAACCTCATCCATGTTGCAGTCGTTCCGAAAAAACGGGCTTTCCTCGACATACTGGCCTATAAATTCTCGACAAAGTTTTTTTTAAAGAGCAGTGCAAACAGAAGAAAGTTCAAACAACCGAACTCTACCGATCCTATTTGAGAGGAAAATTAACATACACACCTACTACTTATTAGTCTTATCACCCATTTCTCTGTAGATTTTAAAAAGGTATTGGTTGGTAGCAATGGGTACTGAGATTGGTTTATTTAGTTTGTGTTTTATTTTGTTTTTTGTAGTATTATTTTTATGGCTATACGAATAAATAAATAAATTGGTACTGTTTCTTTGATCTTAATTTATCACCATCATCATGACTTTCTGCTTATTTATTTTGAATTTCCGATTGCTGGGTATATTTGTCCCCAACTAATTTCTGTCTGTCTGTCTGTGAGTTTGTCCGTACCCAGTTCTAAAACGGGTGAACCAATGCGGTTTTTGTCAATCTGGTTTTCAAGTATTTTCTCAATAACTGTACCACATTCGGGAGACAATTTGCAATTCAGTCATTATAGTGTAAAGCCATATTGAATTTCAGGCATTTTGGGACTAAGGCAAATTGAGATTTGGACAAACTGAAATTAAGTCATTACGAATTTCAGTCATTATGGGTCAAAGGCAAATTGAAATTCATTCACAATGAAATTAGGGCGTGTAGAGATTCAGTCCTTACGGACCGGAGGGTAAAGAAGGCTGTGGTATATCCCATTAATCCCATCCAAGCTTGGCGATTCAACCCTTTCTCAACCAGTCATAAACGTCTGTCCCGAAAAAAAAACAATCTATCAAACCATAGCAGTATCAAATGAGGCTGCAACCTTTTTTTGCAAAACCTATATCTCAGTCTACAATCTGATCTAGTTTTACTCCAGCAATAAGCTTGGGTCATGCCCCCCGTAGCGGGACATGACGTAACAAATGACTTGACATGATACATTCGAATAAAAGTCAAGTTTCATGCGCGTGCGACGCCGGATTCCATTTATCATCGCAAATGGCGCTCGTTTGACGTTATGTCATTGTGATGTGGATCGTTATTTTTAGTTTCAAACATGGCCTAGATCTTTGAACTTTATCGGCTAGGTATAGCCGTAATGGACGTACGTTGGTACTATCCTCTTGATTTCTTGTTTTTGACAAAAGTACTTTGATATACGTACACACGACAGCACGTAGACGCTTACACGCTAGCACTCTACTTGGTTACGTTACGGGCGACTTCACAACAAAAGTGTACAGTCTGACGTGCTGTCGTGTGTACAATGGATTTGATCTCGTAACCCAATTAATCATCGGTCAATTAACGTTTCACGAACTTTCACAGGGGTTATCAACCGCCGATTGACAAGGGAGATCCGGAGTCGGTAAAATTGCCACAATATCCCGTACAAGTCGAGCTTCAGTCATCAAAGCTTGCTACAGTCACTCCACGCATCTACTTAGAGTGAATGAAGGTGCCGGCTGGACGCTATAAAAATCATCTCACGTAGATGCAAAGGCCTAAGATTGTAGTTTAATTCACGTCAAAAACAATATAGCGACAACTAATACACGAAATGTAGAAGTTTTTATTAAGCTGCTGTTAAGCAGTAATGTTCGTACCTCCATAAACTGTGACCATGTAGTTTTTGTTTGAGCACATCCAATAAACTTCGTAGCTCTTTGTGCGAGCTTCAAAGTAAACCAAAATTATAAGCTCTTACAGCCCAAAGCGTTTGGACATATACCTCTCAATCTGTGGCCATTTTTCACCACTTTTAATTTCATCGCTTCATAACCTAACGGCCAACAAATTAGAGGAAATTAAAGACAGCATAAAATGAAACAGAATAACAATAAAGTTATACGCGAAACATGGGTCCATGGATGCGGATGGCTAGGGACCGTGAGAGGTGGCGCGAGGGGAAAAAGGCCTCCCAGTGGGCAGAGGTGGGCTGATGATGATGAATTTGCGAAACACAACATGCTTTTTCATCTTACAGGCTTAGAAACTAGTTTGTTTGTCTTGAAAAGCCTTTTTTAATTTTGCTATACCATTTTATCAGTCAGAAAAATGGACATTCAAGATTCAATAAATTGATTCACCGGGATTCGATCCGGGTGTTTTTTGCTTGAGAAGCAATTTTTTTGTACCCACCATGATTTCGGGCTTCGTAATTAAGTTAACCAAAATTGACTTTCTGATTTAGGTTCCGTTTTTTATCTTGAATTTAAGCTCGGCATTAATTTTTAAGCATTATCAGCGAGTATTACGCAGCATTTAAGCGATTACATGTGCAGGCATAATACTTAGTTAAGATGTTAATAAAAAAATATGTGTACTAAAATTGGGGCATGCACTTGCGTTGGATAACTGAACAAAATTGACCCACTAACTAAACGTTGGCTAACACAGTCATTCAATTAAAAGATCGGACGTTGATAGTTTTACTACAGCATGCAAGTATTGCTTGCATGCGATGGATCGAGTCGGAAACACAGAAGTTCCGAATAAGCGTCTATTTCACCGCTCGTGGATCGTCGATGAAACGCCTGAAATTCTAAATCTCAAAAGTCAAACTTATGCATTTGCCAAACGTAATCGACGATCTCGAAGTGGTGAAATTGGGGCTAGGCCAGTCCTTGGTAAGTGGCAAGAGGGCTAAAGGCGAACATGGCCATCATTTCGCATCCCGTGGTTGATAGATCCAAGTTCTGAGTTCTGAGTTTCTGACTGAATGGTTATATCAGATAGGCCCGGTTTCTGAGTTGAGAATTTTACTAAGCACATACTTACGTATCTCTCTGTCACGCTCTTTTGTGAGAAATCTGCAGAGACATGGCGATACTTACCCATTTGCTTAGCAAAATTCTCAACTCAGAAACCGGGCCTTAGTTTTGCAACAGCATAAAGACAAACCCTTCCTTTGCAATCAATAACTAAAGATTGAATCAATTAAATACAAATCTATCAAAATTGTATGATTGGCACCAATTTCTATGACACAGTACCTAATGTGTAGTATGCCACCAATTAAGTAATAGTTTATTGAAACGATTTTGCTTGTCACTATACGCTTTTAAATTGGCCACTTTTGTGCATCGCAATATTTACTAAATCAATTTTGAATATGTAACGTCAATTAAATAAATTATTTGCGAAAATAGTCTTAACTTTTCTTTTATATTATGTTTCTCGCAAATAACAAGTTTAGAGGACTAGCATTTTTTTTTTTACACAATAAGCACACAGTTTAAATATTTTGAAAGTGTCCGAAATGTCGCATCAAAAATAAAAAAAATACAAACTGACATTTCGGACAAAGTGTCCGAAAATATTTTGTCTGAGATTTTGCTTAGCTTACTCAGCTGTTCATGTAAGTATAAAAAAATACGATAATAGTTTATTTGTGGTATGCTACGGCACATTTGGTACATTTTCGGCATAAGCCCTCGCACTTTCCTAAGCTATCACTTCCGCAAGTACACCTATACTAGTATAGATGATGGCATAATAAATAATTGCCCATTCAAGACTATAGAAAGCATTTTCTATTAATGACAACTCTAGTGAATCGGCTTCATAATCGACATGCGTGATTGATACGCCCATATTTAAGGGGAAGACGCTTAATAAAGTATGAGCTGTATGTTCAACAACAATAATCTTTAGTTATAAATAAGTTGCTTTTAAATCATCGCTCAACCTTGTTAGCAGGGTGTTTCAGAATGGTCTTGTGACACTTTTTTTTTCGAGTTTTCTCACTTGGTTCCATAGTAATACCTAGTTGAGTATTGGTGAGTTAAGCGACCCCTTTCAATGTCACAGGACCTTCTTGGAACATTCTGTACACTCAAACAAAGGTTTTTAACTAAATATCAGTTTTTTTAAATATAATTCATTATAGACTTACGGGAAACCTTGACAAGTAGGTATCAATAAGCAGCAAAACATAAATTTTACTTTACTTTCTAATACTTTAGAAAAATTTCTTCATGTTTCTTGGAATTTAATCTACTCCTAATCCTGAACATTGTTATGCTCGGGAAACAAAAAGTGACTCTGGACTGGAACATTTTAACTGTCACTTGAACGCATGTGTTCGAGTAGTACAAACTCTACATTAAGTCGCTAACCCTTAACAGCCACATGTGAACATTGTAAACCTGTAATGACACACTGATAATTTTATTACAGACATATTGGTAATCAATAGTGATCAAATCAAAGAACGGGCCTACCCGCATATGAGTACGTATGAAATCGTTGTGATAATATTTATTCGCATTGGGAACCAGTTTAGCGAACTTTCTCGTGAACAAAATATGTCTCAAGTCGCAAACCCAAAATAAAGAGTTGATACAGAAATCCCAAACTAATCAAGCCAAAATCTGATGACTGTATTGAAAAACTACAATAAATCTCTTTTGACAGCTGAAAACGGAAGTGGTTTTTTTTGCGAATAAGGCAGATCCACATACCTACATAACACAGAACAAACATGCAACATAAGCTGCTATAGACATTATCTATCAAACCAAACCAAACTTTCTGTTTCTATATTTTTTATGAAAGAAAGCATTTTTTTTGTACAAGCTTTATGATTTACTGTAACGACTGCAGACAAATTTAAATATTGGTTTTATAGTGAGTTTATGAGATATTAAGTTGCAACTTTTTAAAGTTAGCCGTAACTCAGACGTAAACTGATTTATAACAATTTAAAAGTCTAGCAAGTTAAGCCTACTATACGATATCACTAACAATGAGAGTGTTGCAAACAAAACCGCCACCAAACCAAAACCACAAATTCCACTTTTGCTATGCCACCGAGTAAGTAGGTATACTATTATATGCGATCTTCGTAGATTGATCGCACATTGCATATGGTAAGAAATCGCTTCGGGTTGCCTTTTCAGCTGTGAGATCAAATTATGACTGAAGTTCTTGTTTACATTGTACACATAATATGGCGGGGTATCGTAAAAAGTACTTACAGTAGGTACCTATTACAATACACCGTCATATTATTATAGTAAGTTTCAACATCAGTTGGTCGGAATCCCGAAATTTCACCAGTTTTACCCATAACTATCGCATCTTTCATGTAAGTAACAGAAATACGCTCGTAGCGCGACGAATTTCAGGAAATTTACATTTTAAATATGATAATAAAGAAACAATTACAAGTCACAAACGCGCACGCAGAGCGTCCGGATATTTACCGATTTTGGTCAAAATTGGCCAAATATTCATGTTTAACAAAGTGGACATAACAATTAAGTACATATTCGCATTCTGTATATTTTTTCCTACGATTAGCCGCCCCTAATATCTGGCCGCCCTTACCCCCTTAGGCCCGGCCTTTAGGGAACTCCGCCACTGTTTTTTTGTCTTGTACAGACTTCGCTCCCCTGCTTTTTCGATACCTAGTAGAAAACTGACTCCATCCTACAACAAAGTATTTATCTTATTGCAAACTTTCTATCAATATCCGTGAGCAATTTAAACACAGACTCTCACAAACATGTACAACTGGGTAGCTCTTATCAATCACGACATAAGCACTAATATCGAACAAAAACGTAAAGCTTCCACTATTGCTGACCGTACCAACTTGATCGATAGGTAATTATTTCGAGTTGTCGAAACATGTCGGGTCGTTATTATCGAATAACTATCCTTGCGAATTCGATTATCACTCCATGTGTTGATTGAATAATCGGTTTATTGACTCGGATATGCGGTAAGGTGATTTACCAAGCGGCTTAGCTAAAGAGGTGGGAACTTTATTCTGACAGTCCGGTCATGAGACTCTACTAACTACACTGACTAAACTGAAGTCTACATTGTGTCAAGGTAGCGGAGTCTAAATATTTCTGGTGTACCTAAGTACAGTCAGCCACACGCAGGAATACCCCTTTTTGTTCGATTGGCGCCCTTATGCCGCGCGCGGTAAGAGATGCCATGGGGTATCCTAGACTGTGGCCGACCGTACAATAAAGAGTTCTCTATAAATTATCTACCAGTGGCGACTCCTTCGAGGCTGACATCAACCAAGGCCCAGTTTAGGTCTCTGAGCAAGAGGAATTCTTGGCATGGTTGACAAAAAACCGAATCTATGAACCTTCCTTGACCCTTCCAGTTCGTTCGTGACCCTTGTGGTCCAAAAGGCGGCCACAAGGTACGTCCACTGTCCACGACACGGCGGAAAATCACGATCCGCATTCGCAACGGTTTCACTCACCATAACGCTCTCGCATTGTCTTCGGCAGTGAGCTGAATACAGCCTTCGGCCCGTTAGTGAAGCTCAAGCGGAGATGTTTTTGTTTTTTATACACTTCAAAAAGGAGGAAGTTCTTTATTCGATGCGAATATGTTTTTTTTTTTTTTGTTTATTGGTAGGTTTTGGTTGGCAAACTTCAGAGGTAGTCTTAAACAGGGCAATTTTAAAATCTGGCGGCACGGAGTGCCGCCGCCATAGCTTTTTTCCTGAAACACGTCAACTTCAACTTTGTTCTATGACTTTTCGAAAATCTCGATACTTTTTATTTATTGAACGTTTCTTATTCTTCAAAATTGTGCATTTCTACCATTTCAGCACTGCCTGCGCGGCGCGCTTTCACACCCCTCCACTCTCTACCACCTTTCCAGACATCGAGGCCCATTGACGATGCTTCCAAATGGGATGCGTCCGCGCGAATGGCGTGGCGGCATCCCAAAATTCGCTCGTCAGTGTGGAAAACGGCATCCGTTTTTATGGGGCATACGCAATGCGCATGCGTCGATTGGACGTCGTCCATTTGGAAGCATCGTCAATAGGCGTCTTCAGGGGCGGATCCAGGATTTTGGTTTGGGGGGGGCTTGAACGCAATGAGCGTAGGTTTTCAAGATTACAAAGTATACAAAATGGATTTTTATAGAGGGTCTCGGATGCTTGAGCTCCTTAGCCCCCCCCCCCCCCCCCCCTAAATCCGCTAGTGGGCTAGTGGTCTTTACAGTCCACACTCTCATCTTGCAGCTTTTTCCTCACGCTAACTAATCGGCAAAACGTTTCTAAAAGTCTCTATTTTAGTTAAAAGATGCGAAAACGTGTTAACGATTGGGTTAAGATTTAATTACATATACCTCACACGCACATACATACGATGGTTTTGAAACATTTGAGTTCAATTATTTGAATGGATTGGAATGGTTGCTTTGGCATAGTTCGATTACAACGTGTACTTTCCATGTTGTTTTTCTAAAGAACGAACCTATTCCAGCAGTTATGTAGGTACCTACTTCAACCTGAAAACTGCGTAATTTCTCACCTTTGTTATAAATTTTTTTTTTTGTGGAAAAAAGTGTAATATGGAAATTATTTCCAAATTAATGGAACTTTTAAACGTTGTTGGTGAAGACGCCAAGTTTTCGACCACGAGGACCCTGTGCTAACTCGGGGAGTTTTCTTGGTACAAAATTTTACTGACTTTTTTCAGTGGGTATTTCGTTGCGTAACATGACACCACTACTGCTTTCCGGCTACTCGGGTTATCTGCCTATAAACCAAGCAATAAATACCTACTCTACATTGGTATGCAATTCGGTATCAAGAGAGATGGCTCAATTAAACAGATTCACAAACCAGCTCTTGATTGATTCTCTTATAACTGAATCACTTTTACTTTTCGCTGTGAATCGAAATAAAAAAAAAAATAACAAGCGGGTAGCCTATTTAACTTCAAATCCATATAAAGGAGGCTTTTTTACATCCATAAAGAAAATGCATAAAATTAATTTTGATAGCAATCCGTTTAGTGATTAGAGATTGCCAATGATAAAGCGACAGGCTGTTGAAATGTCAAAAGTTGGTAAATTTTTGGGGATCTATCGTTTGTGAGTTGTGACTGAAATGCTATCTAAGTACTTAGACATTTATTACTTATGTCTTAATTTTTTGCAATATCAGTTCCATGAGGTTAAATATGGATATTTGGGTGGCTCTACTGAATAGGGAGTGTCATAATTTACGCTATAATTTGAAGCATAAATAATAGGTAATCGAAACAGGGGCCTAACGCTTGTGAAGTCATAGTTCTACCCAAGGCCGCCACAACTCTATAGTTTCAGAATTACATAAATGTATTTACAAAATGTTTGCTCTACAGAACCCTCAATTTTTGCGCGACTTCCACTATTAACCGTTATCCATATTAATTATTGTCATTAATACTCACACAAATGGTAGGCGTTACACATTAATCCTAATCAGATTATGCGCTCTTTAAACTTGATTTATTGACGAAATCGTTGAGAAATTATTCTGATTTCGTTTAAAAAAGTGTTTGGCGAAAAAAAATCGGCTCCGTCACATTTCTTGAGTCACCCTCAAGCGGTGAGTTCCAAGGGGTAGAGCTTTTAAATTTGCCTAATGTTTATTGTGAAAATTTTGCTGATTCGAAAACCATTTCACTAGCGGATACATACAGATGAAGTCGCTTATTTTTACACCTTTTGCACCTCAGACTTGCATTTTAGCTTCACTCACCACTGCTGTGGTGATTAAAAACTAGAATATTAATAATAAATTAAATAACCTGCCCAAGACCAAGAGCTTTCCACGTTTTATTGCAGCAACGAAAGCCCTTAATAATAATAACAATTAATTTATAAATTATCACCATCTCGTAAAGTTAACTTTTGCTTATTGCCCCGGGCACACACGATGCACAGACAGACAGGTAGGTACTACGGTCAGAGACATGCTAGCTGGTTTAGCATAAGGTAGGTAGAGCGTATCCATCCTACTAATACCCTACTATAATATTATATTTGCGAAAGTTTATAAGTGTGGATCGATGGATGGATGTTTGTTACTCTTTCACACTGAACCGGCTGAATGGATTTGGATAAAATTTGGAATAGAGATAGCTTAGACATCAGAATAACACATAGGCTACATATTATCACGCTTTTACACTTTAGGAGTAAAGTAAAGCATATTATATCCTTTTTCTGTAGTCCACGCGGGCAAAAGCTAGTGGGTTTATAATTTTATCTATCGTGGGATACGTCCTTCAAACAAAAAAGTGAGATGGGCATGTATAGTTTATAAACCCCTTATGTACTGCCTAACACAGCTTTATGCTACGCTTGCTGTATACCCTATGGTACCTCTTATCGCGGGAAGCGTAAGTGCGTTTATCGAAAAAAAAAGGTTATCCGTGTGTGTCTCTGTCCATCGCAAGTATGCATTCCAGAGGCGATTGGGTATAGAACTTGCCCACAACTGTAAGGTCCCAGGTTTCCTGTATTGGCGGGGTATTACATGCCAATACCGAACTTTAGTTTGTTTCAAACTTACACCCATTTTGTAACGTAGTCGTTATATCCCTTCAACTATAAAGGAAAACGTCTTGAGGAAAACCGCACCTTAGTAGATTTGACCGCACGTATTAAACTCTGAACTAGGCAGACTAATTTGAGAGTACACGTCAGAGTGTACACCTTGGTTGTAAAGTTGACCGTAACGAAACCGAGTAGAGTGCTAAAGGGTCGAAATGCTGTCGTGTGTACCTGTTTTTGCTGTGTGACGTTCGTTGATTTTTAAATTAATAACTGTCAAGCGTTGCACTGTGGCGGTTGTTGTTCATATTGATCACCAGGTGCTATTATAACCCTTTAAGAGTAAGTACCTTTTGTAACACGTTGTAGATTCTTCAGGCTGACATTGCAAAGAGTGTTGCGCGACCAAGTGTCGTTAAAAAAAAATCCGCAACTTTACTGTGCACACTAATAAAGTCCCTAAGATACAGGCCTCGCCTAGTTTGGGGACTACCATTTTTTTTTTTTTTTTTAATTGAAATTCCACCTTCTTTATTGTGTCTCTCTTTTATGTGCAACTTGTAAACTGTGTCCTTTTTAAATTAATGTTTTTTTACTTTTTTTACTGTTTATTGATCTAATCAACAATCTCACCATAACATCTCAATAAGGTGATCTTTGCAATCCGAGATTATTTTATTAGCTGCAGATAAAGATATCTAGGCAAAGTAAACACGATCCGAGAGTGGACTTAGCACTTTTCATGGCGTAAATGGCATTTACTAGTTTTACGATCCAAGTGTTGACTGAGGCACCTACTCTTAAAACGGGTCGATAGGTGCAAAAGTTCTGGTGAGAGAGAGGTTGCGGATTTTTTAACCGACTTAAAAAAATGAGGAGTTACTCGCAATTAAACGTTATTATTTAAATTGTTATAAACTACAATAATTTGCTCTATGTACTACACAAATCAGCTTCATTATTGTTGTTTAGAATAATGAACAGAACAACTATTTTACTGTCGTGAAATTTCAATTACTGATCAAAAATATCTCAGTTTAGCTGCAAAATTTAAAAAACTGTAAATATTTCGGCTTTCCCGCCACACTACATTATAGCCCCATGATGATGATAATATGACGATAGGTATTTCAATTTAAAGTCGCTTCCTATAAGTATTCAAAGAAATCTCAACATTACGTTTGTGTGTAGAGTAAAGTTCGCCCTTCTTCCTATTATTATTTTGTGATCAAGGTGTTGACTGAAGCACCTACTCTTATAAATACCGTATCTCATGTTTGTAACATTATTGTTATTTGATATAATGGAAGTTCACGATGGAGGAACCACTTCTCGGTCAATAAAAATGATGAAAACAGTTTAACACTTTCATACATTGAAAATCAACTGCCTTACAAACAGGGCCCTGCCTAGATGCCTTCTGTTTTATGCACTTGACTACGAACAACAAATGCCATAGAAAGTGAATTCACACGTTTTAATTGTGAATCAAATTATTTTATTGATGTGTTTGCGATTTCTTTTTCTTTCTTTTTTCTGACCACATCCGTGAATTAATAGCTAAGTTTATAAACAATTCACGGTTCCGCAATCAATGTAATGACTCACTTAGGACTCTTAGGAGGCTTCCATTAATTACGCAGTTGTTTAGGGGGGAAAGTGGGGTCGTGTCAAATCTCACCCAATCTCACTTGAGGGAGAGAGGGGGGACAAATATAACCTAATTTATTTTCCGCAAGAACTTGACTGTAGAAAATCGGGTTGAGTAAAAAATAATCTCCACTAAAGTATGGCTAAATCATAAATCCCACAAAGTACTTAGCACAGTAGCCCCTCGATTATTAAGCCGGTAACTAAAAGCGAGCATTAAACAAAATCCTAACAGCGCTGACTAACTGACAGGATGGTATAGGTGCTGGGCGACCCTACTCCATATAAACAATGTCCCAGGCACTGCAGCGTCCGAGTTGTAGCTTCACCCATCTAGTGTGAGTGGAGATGCCATTGGATGCTCTATAAATGATCTGTCCTAAATGCAAAGGCCTAATATATTCATGACTACGTGTCCAAGAAATTGTAACAGAGGAAAAGATAAAGCTGAAGATAAGAGGCGTTCAAACTAAATTAATTTATTTGGCAACTCACTAAACACTCCTAACTTGATAATGAGATACAAGACACATATCAATCAAACGAATAAACTAACTTCAGTGTGACCCATTCTCTTCTAATGACATAATGCAAATCCACTGCCTACGGTCCCAGGATAGAGACAGAAGCATCGTTTTACTTACGATTTACCATGGGTAAGGCCGGCCACACGCACACGGAATTTTTCCGTAACGGAAAAACGAGTGGGGATTACGAACGCAGCCAGTGATACAAATTTATGAAAATTCTGGACGGAAAATAACCGTATGTGTGTGGTAGGTCCATAGACTTGTATCCAGTCTCTGCGTTCGGAATCCCGATTCGATTTTGTGGTAGGCTTTAAACATCAAAGAGTGGACTGGACAGGGGGTCTACCGGCTAAGACGAAGCCGATTACCATTGGCGAAAATCGAAGTTCGATTTTTGAAAAATGTACTGCCACCTAGTTCATTTTACTGTTACCCAGTTATTTTTTCATAAATCGGACTTCGATTTTCGCCAATGGTAATCGGCTTCGTTTTAGCCGGTAGACCCCCAGGTGTGGCCAGTGTAGAAGTTAATTTGAAATGCAGAAGATACCAAAAACATGACTGGCAGGTATTCGTTGTGGGTTCAACCATAAACTGTAGTACGAGTACGACTACTTAACATACCGTCTTTACAAAAACATGCATTTGTTATTAAACTTGCGAGGGCTGCTACAGAGCCTCTATTCTAAAAAAAAAACACTAACGCGTCAACCTTCAAAACCAGTTAATTTGCTGAAAAATTGCTTTTAGGGTATTGAACAATCATTTTTTTTATTATAAACGTTTTAGGGTGCCTATTTTGGAAAATATATGAGCCGAGTTAGCCTTCTGTACAAATAAGATCTGGAACCAACCACAGCATTTGTTACAGATGATAATCAGCCCGAGCCGGCGTGTAACACTCCGCTCGCACTTCCTGCGCACACGCAATGGTTCCCAGACTCGTAAACGGCAGACGTAAGAGCACGGGATGTCTCTAGCAGGGCTTCCCAACTTCCGCTCTACTCTCGACGCCATTGCGTCAAGATCGACTGCGTTTAATTAATAAAATTCGCAGAAATCATTCGTTTTTCTGCAATAAAAACGTTACAATGCATATAAATTCGTAAAATAACGGTATTCTACCGTGGTACTCCGCGATACCATTATGTCTGCGGTCAAAATACACCTAAATTGAATGGTAACGATACCCACAATAAGATGAAATAACATGCCATGATATCAAGAGGCGATAGGTGGCTAGCCGTTCATCTATCCTGCATTATTTTGATTGATATTTACTTATAAGAGTATTGCAAATGTTTTTTAGGGTCCGCGAATCATGGTAACCTGGCGCCAGAGGTTCTCCCGTGAAAAAGGTTGGGAAAGGCTGCTCTAGCAATTGTTATGGTGTTATTACACTTTCAATTATATAAATGGTCGTTCTTTTTTGTCTTTCCTATAGAAAAGAGGACGTGGAAACAAAGATGCGGATGGCTACTAGCCGTAACATGTGGGCTTAATACCTTCAAGATCTGTGGTTTCTTTTGGAGCTTGTGCGCGGACCCTCTTTTCCTTTAAAGTTTGGTTTTTTTTTCGTAGCCTCGGTATTAGTGTCCCACTGCTGGGCAAAGGCCTCCCCCACTTCAGTCCAGACTTTTCGGTCCTGAGCCACCTCAGACCACTCCAGCATGTATTTGTCGAGATCGTCCCGCCAGCGTCTTCGCTACCAACTTCGACTACGATGTCCAAGTCCATCTGCTGGCGCAGGCGCCCATTCCGTGACGATTCTTGCCCACCTATCCGGGTGCATGCGGCTGATATGTCTGGCCCAGCTCCACTTTAACTCCACCTTAAGAGTTTTTTTTAGTTTTCCTTTTTATCTCTTCGGTTTTTTTGGCACCATAACCTTTTGTGGGTCTTGGCCTCATTCACAGCAGATTTTGATTTGTCTCTGGCCCTTGCCTGTCATCGCCAGTTGACGTATTTCTACGTACAAAATAAGCACCTAGTTCGGTAATGCAACATCACTGCATTGCTAAGTACTTACTGGCCACTTTTCATTTTCTATCAACATTTTAGAACGTTTGTCTTCCTTTTTTTTGACATTGCGTGCTCTTTAAATTTTGACCGTAATAAGCCATAAAATAAAAATAAAAAATAATTTTGACAGATAATCTTCACGGTTGCAATTTTTTTTACTTTCGATTTTTCTCCCATGTAGGTAACCCATACATATTTAATTCATTTTCACACCCATTTTCTTCATCGTTATGGTTATTGCGCGATATAGTATTTTCTCCCAATACCCATCATCAATTCTCATCATCCCGTGTTGTTGTTCGTCTCGCTCTACAATTTACTACTGCCGGCTTTGGGTGAGTTTGCATTGCTTGAACTTACTAGCTTAGCCCCTTTCTACTTTGCATTCGCTGGAGGAAGCCGCAGGCCCGAAATAAGGAGCAGACGAAAATTTTTCTCACCTCCGCAGACCATAATTATCAAACGATGTCGTGTCGACCATCGGGCAAGTGTCAAATTCATTCATCTTTTCTTGCAAATTCGAACTTATTTGCACGATGAACTTTTTCTTTTTTTTTTTCATTTAAGTGTCTCTCGTACAATTAGCATCAGGAAAACTTTTCTTTGAATAATCGCCCGTAACGTAAGCCTTACGTAACTGAATAGAGTGCTGTCAACTATACTTAGGATCTTTGACAACGTCGTCGTCGCGACTTTCAAAATAGCCTAAACATGAACCTTATGTCACTAATCTAACTTACCATATGCTCATCAATCTAAATAGGAGGTCACTTTTTACTCTCACACTTCCTTGCGAACTGTTAATATGGCAGCTTTGAGTGATGGGTCGAGTCTTTTCGCATATGGCACAGTATGGAGTACTCTCTTGCGCTTATGGTTTACATTAATTTAACACTAGATTTTGCTGATACAAGCCATAATTCTGAGTCCTGAGTTTTTAACTTTTATTGTGGTATCTAAGATATGTTATTCAAGAAAAAAATACGGAATGGGCAGATTCAAGGGAATGATTCTCTTTTCTCTCCTTTCTATCTCCATTTTAGCGTTTCGTACCAAAAGTGTGCCAAACAGGTCCCTATTACTCTGCCTATGATATCTGTCCATACGTCCGTCTGTCGGTCTGTCCTATCTTTAAATCTTCAGAACCGTAATTGGTTGCCAGTTGAACCACTAAAGACCACCAAACCATTCCAAAGATACAGGCTACAGCCCTAGAATGACGGACGGACAAACAGCGTAAGCAGAGTAATATGGTCCTGTTTGGCATCCTTCGGGTACGGAACCCTAATAAAAGGATATTGAAGGATGCTAGCGACCTTGCTTTCTGATTTTCTGAATTTCCGATCCCCTCGAAATCAGATCCCAGTAACGTAAGTGTCGTTTATCGAATAGAACACGAGTCATATCGCACCAATACAAGGCCTTAGCCTGTAACCAAATGGCATGTAGATGGCGTCCCAGTAGAAGGACCAAACCGGTGTTTCCTCGGTTTTCTCCTAAAACCAGAAAATTAATCCTTTAGAATTAGAATCAGAATATTCCTTGATGTACTGCAAACACATTAAAAGTACCGACAGCATTAATAAATCGTAATTGAAGCTGTCAACTGGGAGCCTATTTTGGCACCGTTGCGTTCCAGGCTAATGCCCCAGATTACTGACTGGACATCGATGACGAAACGATGTCGTGAGTCGCAAAGATCACACGGCATGGATCCTTTATCTGTATATTAGAATGTTCGGCCGCTGTATTTGTTTGTTGGGAGATAAATGAACAGCGATTAGCATCTGATTGGAATATCTACTCTACTTTCTTATTGAGATTTAATTAAAATTCTGTCGGGATAGGCAAATACCTATAACCCGTGTCATTAAAGAAAACATTTAGGACGGAGTTAAAAACCTAGCGTTGTCTCGCTTTGACTGTATTAATTAGAGCAAGAGGGCGATTATTTTGAAGTCCATCCTAAATGTTTTCTTTAATGACACTGGTTATATAATTCATCACATTATGTCTACCTTTAACCAGACTGCTCCACTCTAACATTTGATAAAATGCGACTTCTAATTAAACCTTTATGCACAGTAAACAATAATTTCCGTGTAAAATGAGTTTTTTTTTCGTTCCCATTATTTGTCTAGCGCCGTCTTATTTTATTTGTTTTCACTGAATTTTCTCTGTATTATTGATATTTTACCCATTATCGCATCGTCCGAGTAGCCTCTTCACCCATCTAGTGTGGAGAGAAGGTGCCACTGGGCGCTATATAGGTAAATCATCTCATTACGTAGATGCAAAGGCCTTAGTTGACAAGAATGTAGAGTCTGTGAGTGATCTCCAAGACTTCCCAATAAATAAAAGACGCTTCCCAATAAAATAAAATAAAATAAAATAAAAAACGACATTCCCAAAATGCCCTACAAAAAAAAAACGCTTTAAATGTTAGGTAATCGGCCCAATATTTCTCACGTTCAAATTCATCATGAACCACGTACTAGGACAACCAACAATATTAGACGAACTTATTCGTCCACAGCGAAACAATCACGAAGAAGTAATTAAACGGATCACTATGTGGCACGGCAAACATATAATTGTGATGGGTATTGATGACTTGTCCTTTATGGACATCACTGTGGTGTTTTATGGACCAGCCACTCCATTTTGCTACGGCAGCTACACGGGTCGAATTAATAACCTCCTTATTATGAAGTCGGTCAAAATATTTACATCAACTAGTATGGTATTTTGCACGGTATGGTGCTTAGTTACCTTTTAGTGCGATCAAAATTATGTTGACTCTTTTGATGTAATTTTATAACTCCAAAAACATTTATCTTTAAATAATTAAGTAGTGTAGAGTGAACTATTATTGTGAATTATTATTTTGTGATAATGTTTTTTGGTTAGAAACTATTTTTGTTATGTTTTATTTATTAGTGCAGTAGGTACATAATTGAATTAGGACAATCCTGTAATAATAGTGTAAGTTATTTTGAATCAATAAATAAATAAAATAAATAAATAAATTTTAGAATTACGATCAATAATAATAATAATAATTTAATTTAGAAGATACAAAATAACAGCTAGAAGAGCTACGCAACGCCCACTCCAGATTTTCGCGAGATAATCAAACCTCTGAAACAAAGGCACGCCGTCGTTAAATGCGGAAATGACACCTGTGCGAATCATGTTGTTATTGTTACAATAATTACAACTGAGTTAACTCAGAGACAGGGGATATAATTAAAGAATTAACACACTTTTGTGCAATGGCATACAACTTCCATATTACGCTTACGAAGCAGACGAGGCAGGGAAAGCAAGCATTTTAAGAAGCCGATTATTTTCAAAGAAAACTTCTTCTAGTAAACTCCGTCTTTTCTCCCACGGCGGCGGCACCAAAGTATTACAGCTACGGAGTTATAATGGGATCAGTTACTCTTTAAATTCGGCTAAAAGCACCTAAACTCCACTATTAGCAATCTCCGGACGATATCACTGATGGCATGATGCAGTGAGATCCTTATCGCACTTCGCACACAGTGAAACCGAAACAAACCAGTAATCAACTTAAAACTTTCTTCAATACTATCATGTTACTTAGGTATTCGTATGAGGTAGTAGCCACCCCTGATGTTGAGATGAGTCAGTTGTGGGGGAACTACTTAGCTATAAGATATATTCGATTCCTGTCTAGTAGATGAGCTTTTTCTTAATCTGATATGCAGTTTTTTATTTCCTAGAAACATATTTTCCTATCTCTTATACTTTAGAAGTTCCCCCCACTGACCCAACCCCCATCTCCAAAATTATAATATAGCACAGCAGAGTTTACAGAAGTAACAATATCTTAAGCTTAATTTTTCTAAGGGGTTCAACCAAGAGGTAGAGTCTGAGTCTTCTAGAATTATGTAAACAAATAAAAACATCTAAATGGTGATTGAAAACCCTATCAATATAGCAAGCTGTTGCGATAATCAAATATAAATCACCGGTACATTTTCACTCTCATCTCACATCACATGCGTCTTTACTTTCATAGAGTTCCTACAGTTTGCAACACCAGAAAGTACCCCTTTTTGTTCGACAATAGCACTTGAGTCGATTAGGTTAAGAGCTACCGTGGGTGCAACTTTAAAGTATCGCACAACGCATGCACTTGCTAGCTTGTCCCCGCGGTTTCACCTGCGGCAGCTGAGCGAGGCGTGAAAAGAAAGATATCTCATCAAGCAGTTGAAAAAAGTGCGTAGAATGAAAATTCTAGACAGATTTATAAGCTTACTTCTGTACTAGACCACTTGTCTCTACGATGCACCCCCTCTCGCGCTCACCTCCTCCTCTTCCTCCTGTGTATGTTCACACCCTATGTACCTACCCTTAAGGGTAGACGATAGCAACGTGGCAGGAAATTCAAATTTTTCACTGACATTTACATTTTGTAGCTAAACTGAGCAATTTTTGTTCGGCGAAACCGTATTCTTTTCATTATTGTAAACAACAGAACAACAATAATTCAGCCGATTATGTGTTGAATTATTGTTGTTCTGTTGTTTACAATAATGAAAAGAATACGGTTTTATTCTCGCGAACGAAAAATCGCTGAACAAAAATAGCTCAGTTTAGCTACAAAATGTAAAAACTGTGAAAATTTTGAATTTCCCGCCACATTGCTATCGTCTACCCTTAACACTTTTCTGAAGAAATCGTTTCGGTCCTCTCTCGCGCACTCTACAACCCATTTATTGAGTGAACTTAGCAACTGTCTGGATTTTTTTAAAGAATAAGCACATTGATAATTATTAACCGTGCTTCACTTTAACTTACAAGGACTTCAAAAAAGGGAGCTTTTTGAACAATGCTTGGAATGGGGCCAGCGAACGGGAAGTGTTTCATACATATATTTTTTAGCATCTATGATGACGCATGCACGATAAACGAACGCACTTTCCCATTTACACTTTAGTTAAGTACTTAGTAAGTTATAATGCGACTTTAACTAGCCACTAGCGGTGTGTTTAAAATATTGCGCGCGCGCTGCTGGCCTGTGTAAAGGTTAATAGATATTAGGAGACTTTCTGTTCTTCGCCTGCTGCGGTTTAATTTACTATAATAATATCACAGTCAGTGCAAGGCTTTCCCGCCACGCTGCTTTCTTTGGACCTTAAACACATTTTTTGACGTGATAACGTCTTTAAAATCGTTTTAGTCGGGTGACATGTTCAGAAACTTGTGTCACACCAAAACCTCACGAGCGCGATCGCAGGTATAACGAGAGAGAGACGGACCGATCTCCCGTCTCATCTCGAGCGCTGCCAGTCATTCCGTGAAACTTGTCACGCGGAATCCTCACGAGCGGAGGCTGGCATAGCGTTCGAGTGAGTGGACCGATCTTCCGTCTCTCTCACTCTAGCGGCATACAAACGAATGGAGATTTTCTCGTGCGGTTAAGGCGCTGGGCATAGTGAATCGCCCGCGCGCAATGAAAAATGCACATAATCGATTCCTGTATCAAATACACTAAACAAATTGGAAATGTTCACATATCAAACCCTAGAATTAGGTGAGACCTATCTAAAACAGCCAGTTTTGTGTTGATATCCATAACAGATTGCAAGATATTTTGTTTGAAAAAAAGTGCGCCGCCTATTATTTTTCATCAAAAATATCTTCAAAACTTTTACGAATCTCAACACATAACTGGCTGTGTTAAATAGGTCTCACCTAATTCTAGGGTTTGATATGTGAAAATTTTCGATTTTCGTTGTGTATTTGATACAGGACTCGATTTTGTGCATTTTTCATTGCGCGCGGGCGATTCACTATGCCCAGCGCCTTAAGTTTTCAATAAGACGTTATCACGTAAACATCTCGATCGTAAACCTATTTATATATTTTTATTGTCTCTTGTTGTTGATAACCATTATATTAAATCCGTTAGTTGTTGGACTTTATAAAAATATGCTGCTGCATCGGACCTACATAAACAACAGTTAAATATTGTGAAAATACTTTATATGAGGCTCATGTTACTAAATAACATTATTGACACTGAATGTACTTTTAACAACAAAACTGTCTGCGATTGACACTCAAACAATCAAACAGTGAAGAGCCTAGAGGGGTTAAGCTCAAACATCGACCTTCTTATGGAAAGCCTCAGCAAGCCCTTTCATCCATGTTAATGTTCAAGTTCGAGTTAATCTTTACTGTCGATCTCATCGTTTCGGTATTGGCGATGAAGGCACATCCAAAAGTTACAAGCAATTACAAAGTAAGATTCTAATTAAGTCAACGATAGAATTTATATGTTGATGCAGAAAGTATTTTGCTACATGATTGGTATTATATCGGTTAGGTTCCTTTTATATAAGCAATGGTAGCGATCTAGCGATGGGTACCTGCCAGCAGATGGACATCGAAGTCAAGGTAGGCCGCGAAGACGCTGGCGGGACGATCTCGACATGCCGGAGTGGTCTGAGGTGACCCAGGACAGAAAACTGTGGACTGACGGAGTGGGGGAGGCCTTTGCCCAGTAGTGGGACCCAAACACCGCGGCTACGTAGATAATGTAAAAATGTAGCGATCGAATGAGGTAGCGTCAGAGTTTATAGGCCACCCAACGGCCCAACCAACACCACATAATTATTTTCAGACGTAAATTAGTGTTATTTTTTAACACTAACCACTAACCAATGCCTACCTACCTACTATCACTAAGACTTTTGATTTCATAATAGAGTCATAGACGAGTCAAGTCATAAACAGTAAGCTTAGATAATAAAAGCTGTTTACACTATAGCAATAACTTCAGAAGTGTAACGGCCTCTACCACCAATCACTTAAACCACTTCTGCCATAATAATTTACCCCAATTAAAGATTAATAATTTAACTAACTAACAAGCGTCACAATTTTTACTACTCTCAGCTTTTTATAAACTCAGCTCTCAGCTTTTCATAAGCTTTTCCTTTCATAAATATGTAACACCTTTGTAATCCCATGTTCACGCACATAAATTATTCTTATTCTGATTCTTTCTAGATCACACAAGCTCACTCATATCTCCAGTGTACCTACTAAAGAAATACTTTTGTTATTATTTATCGCTTCACACCCTTAGTAGTACCTTCACCCTACACACTCTTAGTAGGTAGTTCAGACTATATAAACTTATCTTCTACGACTTATCTTCAAACGTATTTATTTAACAAACTCAAAGGCTCTATTTATATCATAGACTAAGGCCCGGTTTCTGAGTTGAGAATTTTGCTAAGCAAATGGGTAAGTATCGTCCTGTCTCTGCAGATTTCTCACAAAAGAGCGTGACAGAGCGATACGTCTTAGGCTAAGGCCTATGGCCCGGTTTCTGAGTTGAGATTTTTACTAAGCACATACTTACGTATCGCTCTGTCACGCTCTTTTGTGAGAAATCTACAGAGATAGGACGATACTTACCCATTTGCTTAGCAAAATTCTCAACTCAGAAACTGGGCCTTACGGCGCGGCGCGGTGCATATAATAGTGAATAGCCCGCGCGTAAAGAAAAATGCACAAAATTGATTCCTGTGACAAATACACTAAACAAATTGAAAATTTTCACATATCAAACCCGAGAATTAGGTGAGACCTATCTAAAACAGCCAATTTCGTATTGACATTCATAAACTTTTTGAAGATATTTTGCTTGAAAAAAATAGGCAACGCACTTTTTTCAAGCAAAATATCTTGCAATCTGTTATGGATATCAACATGAAAGTGGCTCGGTTAGATAGGTCTCGCCTAATTCTAGGGTTCGATATGTGAACATTTTCGATTTTTTTAGTGTGTTGATACAGCATTCGATTTTGTACATTTTTGGTTGCGCGCGGGCTAGTTCACTATGCCCAGCGCCTTAAAACGCTCTATAAACATGTAGGTATTTCTTTAAAGAGATTTGGGTATTCCTTTTTGCGCGACTGCGAAAGCAAAATATTTCCAAAAAAATGCGTCACCGAAACGCACGTTTTCATTCTAAACCAGAATCCGGGAGACTTCTGTCGCGGTATAAAAAGCATGGAGCGACACTTAAGGCCCAAACCTAGGCGCAACTAGCGCCGCCAATGGAAAAAAAATCATATCTTCTTTTTGGATGCGTTTTGCTAAAAACTCTTCATTAGGTTATCAACGCGAGGCTTAACTAATTTCCATTGGCGGCGCTAGTTGTTCTTAGGTTTGGGCCTTAAAGGCCTATTTATAATGGTTTTATAATGCCAATAAGGAGGCTGTCCTATAGCGACCATAAAATCCATTTAATAGTGGCGCCGCGTTGGGGAATTAATTCGAAATTGATTACAAATTACGCGCGAGGCGGGGACTACCGCGTTCGGCCCTCGCCGGTGTATTAATGTGCTATCTATCTTTAGAACTCGAATTATCTCTTTGAAACTAACCGACCATGGAAATGGTTGTGAAAGCCGTCTAGTGGAACAGTGAACTATACCTGGCCCCTGCTGCACGAACGTGACAACGACAGGTGACAGGCGAAAGGTGACAATCCGACAATATGACAAGTTTCTGTTGCACAAAGATTTCGAGCGACAAATAAGTCATGGTGGAAAATTGACAAATTTGTCGAATTGACGCGACAACTTGACATATTTCTGTTGCACAAAAAAATTTACGCGACAGGCAAAAAGTGACAAATTGTCGTGAAAAACTTGTCGGATTTGCTTTGTGCAACCATAAATTGTCAAGACGACTCGACATATTTGTCAAATTGTCAGACAATTCCGACAGGTGACTATGCATATGTCAAGAGCTGACAAGTTTGTCGAATACAATTGTCGGTGAATCCTACCATGGTTTTTTACAATTGTCGAGCTTTGTGCAACGCTTGTCAAATCCTGACAATTTGTCAATAATTCACCTGTCGCAGGCTGACTTATTTGTAATGTTTGTGCAACACCATTTACTTGACAATCCGACAAATAAGTCAATTTCCGACAAATAAGTCGACTTGTCGCGTACGTGCAACAGGGCCCTGGAGAAATGTAGACAGGTACCTAATCTATCCTAATCTAACGCGAATTGCACGATACTGAATTTTTGATCGAGCTCAAAAGCGTAAATATAGCCCACTGCTGGGCCCACTGCTGGGCCTCTTCCTTTTCACGCCAACACCCTCAGTCTAATGCCAATCTCGTCCATTGTCCTCCCGTTGTTTTGAAAATGTCATCAACACAGCGAGCTTTCGGTCTACCCACCGACCGTCGACCCATTCTAGGCCACCATTCCGTACTCCGAAACTGTAGCCAAAACTGTACTCAAAAATGCACGCAAAAATATCACCTTCTATCTCCGTAATACCAATAGTGTCGATTGGCGATAGACATTTTGTATGGACAAGTGCTTTTTTTGTACCTTTCGAAATGTTTTTTTTTTTTCAGTTGATCCAGATTTATTAGTGTGACAAAATACTCTCGGCTTTAAAACCACAATTTCAGCGCATCAAAATTAAAGGTCGCAATAGCACAGACCTACAAGACTATTTTCTCCATATCTACTCAGCAGAATCAACCTATACCTAAACTAAACTCGATTTGCCAGTAGCTCTTGATCTATAAGCTAAAACACATGAGCCATTCTCCATTCACAACTGGTGAGTGTGAAAGTTAAACAATAAAGCATAAACACCAACAATGGAACTGGTCAAGCCGTCCGGAAAACATAACTCTGTCGATGTCGAGCCTCTTGCTAACGATTTAATTGCAGACCCTATTCCGTTTTAAATTGGGGAAGGTGTCACTATTTGGACCATGACGTTATAATATTAGAAACACTCGTCTCATCGCCGGCGGAAAATGGTTGACTCTACCATGAATGTACGGTCGGCCACAATCTCAGATACCCCATGGCAGCTCTTATCGCGCGCGGCATAAGGGCGCCAATCGAACAAAAAGGGGTATCCGAGACTGTGTCCGACTGTACCTATGTCTGTGACTCCTTAGCCACTTATGTAAGAGCATGAAATAATAAGTCGGTGCTCTATCCAAAGTTCCGAATTATGGAATCTGCAAAGCCTTGTGACGTAAGCATAGATAGAGGGCGGGTCTAAGCTCGTAAACTTTGTCATCCAAATTAACAATAGAACCGCGAATCTCCACTCTTGTTCCAGGTTGTACCGTTAGTCCGTTACCAGAGGAAACTAAATTGTTTCAATTTTACTCCTCAATTCAATTTTACATCCTTCAATTTGACTTAAAATTTTCAACTAATTTAATTAGTATAAGTTCTTAGCGGAGGTCTTTTTCTTTGCCCCAGTTCGGGTTCTTTTTCTATGTAGGACTTCGAAACCGATGGCTTTTTACCATGTAGGGTGGTTGGTCTTACGATGAACCCTCCTCCCTTCATCCAGGGCTTGGGACCGGTAATGGCGGAGTCTACGGCAAGCCTCCATTCAGACGTTCCCTCAATGCTGAGAATCGTGACCATCATTGAAGGTGGCGGAGAGTAGAGTTCTCCATTGCGCTCTATCACTCGCGATATGGATCAGTTCGTGCAGGTGTTTTTGCGTGGCTTTGGTTATTATAATATCCGCCCATCTAGCGGGTGGTCTGCCTCGCTAGCTGTCTTTCCCTCCACCTTTCCCGTCATAACTTGCTTTTCCAGGCTATCAGGTCCTCTGCGGGCTATGTGTCCGAAGAACGTACGGAACGGCATGCCTACTTCATCTTAAACAATGTCCCAGGCACTGCAGCTCCAAGTGATCACTTTAACCATTTACTGTGAGTGAAGGTGCCACTGGACGCCTTATCAATCATCTCATTGCTTATCATCTCATAATATCATTGAACAAGCGAGCGAAGCGAGATTTTTAAGTTTGAACATGAGCCAAATCGGACGAGAGGTTGACGAGTTATGGGGTTGTAAAGTTTATAATAATATGCAATGCGCGCGCGCCTGCGCGAAAGGTGTTCGCAATAAGTTACACATCGCGCAAGTTTACAGTTTGGGGCGACCCACTATTAAAGGCCTAAGTTTGTAGAACAGCTACGCTACATATTGGTCACTTTCTGTTTCATAAGTACGGTCAGCCACAGTCACAGATACCCCATGGCAGCTCTTCCCGCGCGCGGCATAAGGGCGCCAATCGAACAAAAAGGGGTATCCTAGCGTGTGGCCGACTGTACTTATTATTTGTTTTAAAGTTCAGACTCGCGACATAGAGAGATCGCGAAGGTAAGTGTAATTACATAACACCTTTAAACAGTTAATGATGATTGAAGTGGGATTGTAAATGATGGAAATAGAGCTAAACGCTTTGCCCCCAGGCGTCGAGTGGAGTACGGAAAGTATTTACTTGTAGAGATTTGTCTTTGCCATTTCTCTTTTACTTCGAAGTATGAAATGTCTAGTTTCGTAACAGGTACTTATTTTCCGACCTCATTTTAGACAGATCTTTGGTAATCATATTACTTACTTACTTGAAATAATAAAAACGGCCAAGTGCGAGTCGGACTCACGCACTGAGGGATAAAAAAATCTGGTTGTACGGACCCTCGTCGGTGCGTGAAGCCGACCCGCGTTTGACCCTTTTTTATTATTTGTTGCAATACTATAAAATCAAACCAAGTTTGATGCTTGTATGTTTTACCGTTTTGAGATAGAGCAAAAAGTATAAAAACACGTTTGTTGTATGGGGACCCCCCTTATATTTTTTATTATTTGAAGCTTTTTATTTAAAGCTCTTTAAAGTCAGAATAGACAGACAGATAGACAGCGGAGGCAGAGTAATAGGGTCCCGTTTGGCACCCTTCGGGTACGAAACCCTAAAAAGTTGTTCTTACTGTTTTTTTTTATAGATCTCAATACATTTTTTTTTGCACGTTTTAGTTAATTAACCAGTTTGTAATTATGTTTAAGTCGTGCACCATAAATTAATAAGCAACACCCAAATCACTTTTATCCAATCACATCTTTGCTCCTTAATTATAACTGTAACAATCGAATCGAACAATGAGTCCAAATCTAATCGATCTAAACGATAAGGTCCCCCGAACATAATTTAAAAGCATGTTACACTTCCTTTTGCCAATTCTTTACATTGCATTACACATATTTTGCTTACCCCACCTAGTTGGATATAGTAAACCTAGGTATTTTGAAGTAAGTAAAAACAAGCACCACCTCCAGAAAACTCAAACGTAGAATGATCCTGTAGTACAAGGGCTACCTTTACCTATAAACTAGGGATCAGTTGGCTTCATACCTCCAGCAGTATTTGGCACGACTAACCGCTTGGTATAATCCGCGCGCGATGTGAGAATATGATGAAATATTATCAAAATAAATCGAAACTTGTTACATTTACTTGTTTACATGGGAGCTTCCACGCGCTCAGTTTGCTTACCGCGCGCGTCTCAGTTCCAAAAGGTCGCATCACATTCTCATCGCGCACGGATTATTTCAACGCATCTGGCTCTTGTTGCACCCTCTTGACCGCCCAAAATGGTTGCAACTTGCAATACATTATTGAGTGTTGAGTATTGCGTCCATGCCAATGATGGGAGGAGCCCATATTCTTGGAGGAGTAGGAGGCAATTTATATTCTTGCTTTTGTTTACACCTCACCTAACTCTAACACGGGAGATCTATTTATCAGAGTCACTTATTCTCTAGTAGATATTTCCCAACCTATCTAGCCTAAAGATATTATCTACTCAGTCACAACCTGGCAACTGGTTTTCCTTCAGATCAAGCCGGAAAACGTCAGTCTTTGACTAGAAGGTTCCTTAACTGAACAATTATCCAATTTAAAATTATAAAATATCACGTACGTATGGTGTAATAAAGCAACTTCCTCTAATGGTTAAAATGATAATTTCCGTTTTAATGTTTCCGAATACTTGATGGTATTTTCCGTTCGCTGGTGGAATGATATTATTATGAATCCTGCAGTCAGGTTTTGTGGCTCTTATCATGCGCAGCATAAGAGCGTTAATCTAACAAAAATGGATCACATTATCAAGGAAAGTGCTCTTCAACATGTCGGCAATGTAACTCAATAACGTATTGACACGGCAGATATACAGGGTGTTACAGTAGTCCTATCATACCAAAGAAGGGAAAAATAAAAGCAACTTTTATTATGGGACTAACTGCGTCATCTCAATATGATATCAGCTAATCCATACATTTAGACGAGTTAGTGTAAAATTTTAGTAACATATGGAACAGCTTGCATGAGCCTGGGTTATGAAGTACCTACATAAGGGGGTAAATAGGGGGTTGCAATGTCCCAGGCACTGCAGCGCCGAGTGGTCTCTTCACCCATCTAGTGCGAGTGAACTAGATGGGTGAAGAGACCACGTACCTATGTTACGTAGATGCAAAGGCGTTAATTTTTTTAAAGGGTTTATAACTGAGGAGTGATTTTTCAAAGGGGCTTATTTCCATGTCAATATTTTTTTCAGTAATAGAGAAAAACCAAAATAAAAGGAAATGTGACTTTTTGTATGAAAGATTGGCTTTTGTCGTTCAGTTTCCTAAGGAAATATGTATTTTTTGTATTGGATTTTCGACTAAGGACTTGTAATTTAACATAACAATGATGATGGCATTCATAGGTTTTTTTTGTTGAAAATGGAAATAAGCCCCTTTGAAAAATCTAATAAGCCCCTTTGAAAAATCACTCCTCGGTATCTCACTCTTTTGTTTGGATTGTTCCACTTAATGCACCTGGGGTAATTCACCTGGGTGCATTAAGTCTAAAAAGTAGACTTTATTCACCTCGGGCTAAAGAACCTGGACGTAGAGTGGAATAGACAGAGTTATAAATCCATGGATACGCTTTAACCCAGCCTCATGCTACGCGAGCAGAACAGCTGATAGATATTATGATGTTTCGAAGTTGGCCCCATAATAAAAGTTGAGTACGTCGAGCCCCTTCATTATGACAGGAACTTTTTTTAAGGCGCTGGGCATAGTGAATTAGGCCGCGCGCAAAAAAAATGCAATAAATCGATTACTGTACCAAACACACTAAAAAAATCGAAAATATTCACATATCAAACCCTAGAATTAGGTGAGAGCTATCTAAAACAGCCAGTTTAGTGTTGATACCCATAACAGATTGCAAGATATTTTGTTTGAAAAAAAGTGCGCCGCCTATTTTTTTTCATCAAAAATATCTTCAAAACGTTTATGAATGTCAACACGAAACTGGCTGTTTTAGATAGGTCTCACCTAATTCTAGGGTTTGATATGTGAAAAATTTCGATTTTTTTAGTGTATTTGATACAGGACTCGATTTTGTGCATTTTTCTTGGCGCGCGGGCTATTCACTATGTACAGCGCCTTAACACTCTGTAGTTTAATGAACATGATAGGTATTTGTAACAAAAGTCCAGATTTCCCTTCAGAGGAAACGCCGGCTCGCCACAGTTGCATGTGAAAGTCGTATCGGATGTATCCCGGTATCGATATCGATATCAACTGTATCGACTGTCTGTGCCACGCTCTGACTGTCGGGGAATGTCCCTTCCGAGTTTTGTGGTAGGTAGATAACCCCCTTCTTACATTCCGTCCATTCCATTGGATCAACTACAGGGTGCACTCTAAGTCAATAGCTGAACTTTAAGTAGGCTGTCTACTGATCAATACAAACAACTTGTGCTAGGTGGAGAAAAAAATGGACGAATTTTTTTTTTCAGTTGTTTCATACATTTGGCGCAGTAGGTACTGAGTCGATTTGTATGGAACAGCAGATATTTTTTTTGCTCCATTTAATTAGCCGCCTATTACAACTTGTTTGTATTGATAAGTAGGCAACCTACTTAAAGTTTCGCTATCGACTTAAGAGTGCACCCTGTAGTTGTGCAGGGGCCTGAGTCTGTAACGCAATGGTGCCAAAATTGGCTCAAAGTTGACGGCTTCAATAATGTTTCTTTGTAGTACAGCAAAGAATATTCTTATTCTAATTCTAGAGGACTAGTTCACTGGTTGTAGGAAAAAAACGAGGAAACCCCGGTTTTGTCCTTCTACTGGGACCCCATCGACACGCCATTGCGTTACAGACTTAAGCCCCAGAATGGAACTCTATGAAGCCATTGGTTGATCCCTATTTTCTTTGCTGAAATTCGTAGATGGTGGATCAGTGCTAGGCTTACATAAAGTCGTAGGAGGGTCACCACACCACCTGAGTTCTCACATCCTTACGTGGAGTTAGTAACATTTCGAAACAAAAGTACTAGGCTTGCTTATCTAAGAGGCTACACCTTTACCACCCATCGTATGAGGTGGTGGCCACCCCTTGGTGTGGAAGGTATCACGTGGGTAGGTAATGCTCATTTGTTAGAACGGCTTATCTCAACTATGACTTCAAAGATTTATGTAACACCAAGGAACTTAAAAGTAACCAAGGGACTTAGATCAAAGCTCATAACTTAAGTTATACTTACCAATATGTCTGAAGGTTACTGAGTCTCCGTGTCTACTGGAATAATCCGGCGTTTGTATGTTTGTATGTATGTATGTATGTTTGTATGTATGTATGAATGTTCGTTCGACGATAACTTGAGTAAATTTAGTTGGATCGTCATGAAATTTGGTATGCAGGTAAATGAGGTAAATTCCTACAAACTTGTCCCATGCGTGGAACTGCATCTGTTGCTTCTCAGCATACGGCTTCAATAATGTTTTTTTGTAGTACAGCAAAGAATATTCTTATTCTAATTCTAGAGGACTAGTTCACTGGTTGTAGGAGAAAAACGAGGAAACCCCGGTTTTGTCCTTCTACTGGGACCCCATCGACACGCCATAGGCTGTCTACTGATCACTACAAGCAACTTGCACCAGGTGGCGACAAAAATGGAGCGAATAAAATATCATCTGTTCCATACAAAATTCTATTTTCATTGGTGAAATTCGTAGATGGTGGATTTTTTATAATTGATGAAGCAGTGCTAGGCTTACATAAAGTAGGAGGGTCACCACACCACCTCAGTTCTCACATCATTACGTGGAGTTAGTAACATTTCGAAACAAAAGTACTAGGCTTGCTTATCTAAGAGGCTACCACCTTTACCACCCATCGTATGAGGTGGTGACCACCCCTTGGTGTGGTAGGTATCACGTGGGTAGGTAATGCTCATTTGTTAGAACGGCTTATCTCAACTATGACTTCAAAGATTTATGTAACACCAAGGAACTTAAAAGTAACCAAGGGACTTAGATCAAAGCTCATAACTTAAGTTATACTTACCAGTATGTCTGAAGGTTACTGAGTCTCCGTGTCTACTGGAATAATCCGGCGTTTGTATGTTTGTATGTATGTATGTATGTTTGTATGTATGTATGAATGTTCGTTCGACGATAACTTGAGTAAATTTAGTTGGATCGTCATGAAATTTGTTATGCAGGTAAATGAGGTAAATTCCTACAAACTTGTCCCATGCGTGGAACTGCATCTGTTGCTTCTCAGCATACGGTTAGTCTCATCCTAATAGTGTGGGACTATACTGTTCGTCTTGCATTATGACGTCACCATGACATAATGAGAAGTGAGAACAAAATAAGGAAGGCGTCTAGGTAAAGAGATGGGAAGGCTCACCATGGTGCAAATTAAATATGGCAGACGAAGTAGTTACATACGCACGCAACAAGGAAGTGATCTCTTTTATGTGAAGGTATTAATTTGGACGTAAGGTAATATAACTTTGAATGGCGCATCAACTACTGGTAGAAAATGCTATCTAGCATTAAGTTCGCCTTTGTACACAATTATTTTATTTTATTTTGTGCAATAAAGAATTTAATAATAACTACCTAAGTTAAGATCAGTATAGTACTCAATACCTACTGTTCTTCGTTTAGGGCGATATTTTGCTAATAGGTATCGTCGTCTTTTCGAAGTTGTGTACCTGTTTATCAAAAGACGCCACTAGTTTGATCGATTGCTCAATTTTCGGCAGTTTTAGAGGCGGGCGTGTTACATAGCAAGAAATCTAACTGTATGGGCTTTTCGCTTTTAACTTTTCTGCTACAACCTCAAACGACGACTAACATAGTCGGAAATACTCAAGTGATAAGTTTTTGTACCACAGATCTATGAAAAAACCCCTAAGTGCACTATACGATAGGTTGGTAGAGTAGGGATGCTTCTCAAACAAAAGTTACCCCCATTCGACCGAAGATTTCAAGGGTTTAGGCTCAAATATTACAACAACAATTAAATCGGTGATATAGAATCTACAGGGCGTCCCACGGCTATGCCACATGGAGGGAAAGTACCTTAAATATTGTAGATGGAACATTTTACTGAAAGAAGACATTATTTTAATTTTAAAAACAATTTAAACTGCATTCATAGATATTTAAATAATTACATGGTTGAACCGGGAATCGAACCCGTTATAATGAAAAAAAATATTACCCTGTAGTTTTATCATACCGATCGAAAGGCTTCATGATAAGGATTATTTTTTGCTAAATAACATAGTGTCAGAAATAAAAGGAAGACCATGAATTTTAACATTTACCTGGTAGTATGCAACAAATGGAGCCGTATCCTGAGCCGAAAGACGCGTAAAATTTTGTCCATCGCAATGCGGCTGGCTGATTATAAAGAAATAATTCAAAAATGTGTTTCATACTTTACTTTACTTTTGTTCTTTTGTTACTGTGATTTTCATTGATAAATTGTTTAATGTTGTATTAAAAATGTTAAAATTCATGGTCTTCCTTTTATTTCTGACACTATGTTATTTAGAAAAAAATAATCCTTATGATGAAGCCTTTCGATCGGTATGATAAAACTACAGGGTAATAATTTTTCTCATTATAACGGGTTCGATTCCCGGTTCAACCATGTAATTATTTAAATATCTATGAATGCAGTTTAAATTGTTTTTATAATTAAAATAATGTCTTCTTTCAGTAAAATGTTCCATCTAAAATATTAAAGGTACTTCCCCTCCATGTGGCATAGCCGTGGGACGCCCTGTATAGAGAGAGAGAGTGAGAGAGAGAGAGAGAGAGAGAGAACACATTATATTATGAATCCGGTCCTAACTCAATTTTGAAAAAATTGTGGAAACTAACTGAAATTACCGATTCAATTACGAACCTCGTCCCAGTATGGTGTCACCATTTTCAGTAACATCTTGAAAATACCTACTCTTTTCTTGCGTAATTTTCCTTAGAAAGTAGACGCTTTGACTATGACGGGGAACTTAACAGTGGGTAAATTCCATCCATCCAGTCGTTCCCTCAATACTGAGGATCTTGGCCATCACTTGAAGGTGGCGGAGAGCGGAATGGGCATTGATCAGGGTCATCAGGGAGGCATCGATTGTCGTAAATTGAAAATCATTTCGAGGAATATGGATACTGATTACTATTAGGGGTTACAATAAGTAAAATTAAAACGGATTATTAATAATTATCGCCAAAAATGTTTATTTCATTTTTCTTTCGATGACGTCATCATTGGCTCTAATGCGGTAATTCCATTGCCTACAAATATTTAAAAAAATACAGTCGTCAACAACAACTGTCAAAAAACACAACTCTGGTTGACTTGACACTGACATTTGTCAAACGTCAACATATTTTTATTTTTTAAAAGCATGAATGAATGCAATGAACTGAATACATAATGCCAGTGGCGACGTCATACACAAAACTTTTAGAAATTTTAAATAATTAATAAAAAAATAGTTACATTAAAAATTAAGAAAATATTCAATAGAGTTTCTTATATTTGTCCATAGTATTTTCGATTTACAGAATAAAAAATAGGATTTGACAATGCCCATTCTCCATTGAGTTCTATCACTCTTGATGTTGATTCGTATCATGCAAGTGTGTCTGCGTAGATTTGGTGATTATATCCGTCCATCTCGCGGGTGTTCTTGCTCCAGCTCTCTTGCCCTCCACATTTCCCGTCATCATTTGTTTTTCAAGGCTTTACAAGCTATCTGCCGATTCCTGAATTGAGAGATCCGCTAAGCAAGCACTTTTGTATCGTTCTGTCTCTGCAGATTTCTCGCAAAAGAACGTGCGTTACAGCACGATACCTACATAAATATTGACTTAGTAAAATTCTCAATTCAGAAACCGGGCGTATGTGTCCAAAGAAATTTGACACCCGTAGAATTGTATAAGTTAGTATAAGTTCGTCAAAACACCGTCAGAGCAGGTACAATGGCTGGCAATTCGAGCTAGCAATAGCACTAGAAATAAATTGCAAACTTCTCACGCCCGCCTGGGCAAATTGAATCGCATACTTTTGCGCTTACCTGTGAACAATTGCTCGTTTGGTTGCTGACTGTTATTGTTTTGGTGCCTACTGGGGCCTTAGCCTGTAACGCAATGACGTATCGATGGCGTCCCAGTAGAAGGACAAAACAGGGATTTCCTGGTTTTTCTACTACAACCAGCGAACTAATCCTCTAGAATTAGAATCAGAATATTCTTTGCTGTCTTATCTCGTAATTGAATAAATTAAATAAATCGTAATTGAAGCCGTCAACCGGGAGCCCATTTTGGCACCATTGCGTTACAAGCTAAGGCTTTGCTTTAACATTTTTCTGTAATTCTACTCCTTGGACGCTTTAAATCGTGGCTGAGCTTTTCTCATAAAACGTGGAAAGTAAAAGAGCCCATTCTTTGAAATAGTACAAAGTTCTTAATTATAGTTTTCAGAACAATACACAGAGTAAATTCAATATAGTAGTACAAGGTGCCTATAGTAATACAAGGTGTTACAAAAGGTAACCTAACTCAAGTAGATAAGTAGTAGATGCTCTATCTATTTCTGTCCTAAGGAGATACTTAATTCCCACCACTTCAGCGTTTATCGACTCATTCGCACTCAGATTCTAAACATGGACTAAGCAGATGCCAATTAGGTAGGTTAACTCAAAGGCTGCTATATTAGGCATAATTGGACTAGCCTATTAAATTACTATACCAAGCATGTCAATACCAACCTAATGACAAGGCAATAAGGTTTATAGAGTATACGTTGGCGTTCGAAAAGGTATCACCTTGGATCTCGTGTTGCCAACGATTATGGAAAGTGGACAATTGCAGTGGTTTCGCTTTCGGTGTAAATAAACCTAATGAATAGAGTGTGTTTTGTCAATGAAAGCGGTAATTTACTGCTATTAGAATATTAACTGAAAATTGTATACTTGAAAGCTTGTATGTAAACTGTCTACTTACCCACTTACAACAATGTAGTCTTTCACCCCTTTTAAGTCGTGTTTAAATAAGTGCTTGCTATATTTTTGTAGCTCCGACATCACACTAATAAAAATGGTTTACGTTTTAAGAAATTTTACTTATCCTTATTATCGTTGATCCCAATAATTATATGCTCTTTGCCTATAGTAAGCAGATGCATAAATTAAAACTCCATGGGCGTAGATATCTATGGCACAGTCCTAATATAAAATAAAGAGAGCAGGGAATCTCCGATAGATAATGTACATCTGAAACTAAACTGAAACTTAAAGGTATGCAAGTTTGTTAATTACGTTGACACAGCATGGCACCTTCACTCACACTTAGTCCGAGTGGTCACTTCACCTAAACTAAACCTAAATGATCGTCACTTCGCATAGCTATACAGAACCTTTAGAGGGCAGGCTGAGTCACACGGACTCACCAGTTGACCTTCCGCGACGTGTCCTGTGTCATGACATGATATTAGGCCGCGTTTACATCGCTTCAACCAATACCAGCCAGATGGTCCGATGACATAGCCCAAGCAGCCGGAAAACAGTTGTTGGGTCTGGCACAAGATCATGAGAGGAGGCGTGAGCATGAATAGGCCTTTTCTCAGCAGTGGGTGTTAACTGGCTGATGATAATGAAGATATCCCTTCCATCCAATGCAAGCGCATGCTATTCATACAGCCCATCAGTTGAGTCAACTGCTGGGCAAAGGGAGGCCTCTTCCTTCTAACGCTAACCTCCTGGGTTAAAATGCTTAACTGCCTCTCTAATCTTGACGTTGTTCGGCAATAATGGCCAATTTTCAAAATTCAATATTTCAAGAATTTTGATGTTTATACAACGTGTTACAAAAGATTCTAACTCTTTTTACAGGGTGTAACCTGCTGGTCAACATAATGACAAATCTGCAGAAAAAGTTGAAAAACACAACTTTTTTTTATATTATTGTATTCGAAACGGGTCGAATCGCGATTGGTTTTTTTTTATAACCTCAAAATTGTAAAATTTTCTAAACTTTTTGTTTTTGGATTTAGCTCCAATTAAAAAATATGGTTGTTTGCTTAGCTGTATTTTAATAGCTTCAGGCTGTTAAAACATAGTGAAAGTCTATGGAAACAGTATTTTAAAAATACTTTTCTCCCGTCACAGCGCTTACATTTTAATTATTTAAAAATCAACGGAACGTCATAGAGCTAAAAAAATATTTTGGTTGTGATCCCTATCATCAGGCACCATGACCCTGTAAAAAGAGTTAGCATCTTTTGTAACACCTTGTATTGTTATGTTTATATTATACAAAATAGTCTTACATTTAAAATAAACATTACAAAGTATATGAAAACAAAGCATGACTTTGTAAATGAGTCGTTTTCAGCACAAATTCACAAATCATTTCTTAGATGCATGAGCGGCCATATCGAAATTCATAGCTCTATACACCTATGTACTACTCTATGATATTGATAACTGCCGCAGTCGGGCGACAATTGGGAAGGCAAAGTTTTTTGTTCGAAAGTCCGTTATTGGCTTAATCTTATCTTTAGACAATATTGAGAAACTAATTTCAATATTTTTTATTTTGGTCCAGTAGTTTGGATTTTACAACGTTTCAAAGATACGGTTTTATGACCTTCACGCGACGGTCTGCATACTGTTGGCGGTCATAGGAACAAAACATTTTAGCGCATAAAAACAAAACTACTGAAGCAAAATAAAAAATATTGAAATTAGTTTCTCAATATTGTCTTAAGATAAGATTAAGCCAATAACGGACTTTCGAACAAAAAACTTTGCCTTCCGTATTGTGATATACAGGGCGTCCCACGGCTATGCCACATGGAGGGAAAGTACCTTAAATATTGTAGATGGAACATTTTACTGAAAGAAGACATTATTTTAATTTAAAAAACAATTTAAACTGCATTCATAGATATTGAAATAATTACATGGTTGAACCGGGAATCGAACTCGCTACATGAGAAAAATAATTACCCTGTAGTTTTATCATACCGATCGAAAGGCTTCATCACAAGGATTATTTTTTGCTTAATAACTTAGTGTCAGAAATAAAAGGAAGACCATGAATTTTAACATTTTTAATACAACATTAATCAATTTATCAATGAAAATCACAGTAACAAAAGATTAAAAGTATGAAAATTAAACAAATTTTTGAATTATTTCTTTATAATCAGCCAGCCGCATTGCGATGGACAAAATTTTACGCGTCTTTCGGCTCAGGATACGGCTCGACTTGATGCATACTACTAGGTAAATGTTAAAATTCATGGTCTTCCTTTTATTTCTGACACTATGTTATTTAGCAAAAAATTATCCTTATCATGAAGCCTTTCGATCGGTGTGATAAAACTACAGGGTAATAATTTTTCTCATGTAACGGGTTCGATTCCCGGTTCAACCATGTAATTATTTCAATATCTATGAATGCAGTTAAAATTGTTTTTTAAATTAAAATAATGTCTTCTTTCAGTAAAATGTTCCATCTACAATATTTAAGGTACTTTCCCTCCATGTGGCATAGCCGTGGGACGCCCTGTATAGTATCCATTTTGATATGCTGCTCATTCTAGGCTTGCTGATATCTGTGGAAGGCGGTGTTGTTTTCAATTAGCTATTTGAATTATTAGATACCTACCGTTGATACAAGCCAAGAACAGTTGCACAGTTGACCTTCACACGTGTGCGTGCGTGCACTCTACTCTATAATTGCATAACGAGTGACATTGCAAATTTAAAGGTTTTCTGTCGAAGTGTAGACCAAAATAAAAAAAACTTAACAACGCCAGCCTATTTGTCCATAGATTAGAGTTGAACGCGCGCGCGCGCAAGTTCATTAAAATTCAATGTATTATTCCATTCATGGGCAAGTGAAACTCATTTTCTTTCTGCATTCATTTTAATTTCATTTGTCGTAATTCGTATCAGGAAATCAGGAGATGTATTATTTAAAAATAATTGCAGCAAACCGCCACCACTGGAATTTTTTGGGAGAAGCCTATGTTTAGAAAAAGACCAACAGAGGCTGCCAATAATGATGATGAATTAAAAATTATGTCGGTATGAAATTTCTCATTTTCTTCAGGCAATCTACATTCCAAAATTATTTCCTAGATGTTTATGTAAATGCGACTCTACATTACCGACATGTAACCCGACCTCAGACGCGCCCTTATGTAAGAGCGGGCGCATGTTTGTAAACACACACAATGCACCATTACATGGGGAGTAAAGGTGACCGCGGATGACGCTTCCTTGATTGGTGGTTTGATTAATTTGTTTGGTCAACGGTATATTAAGTACAGTCAGTGACACGCTATTTCGTGAGCGGTAAGAGCCACCATGATGAGGTATCCTAGCGTATCGCCGACCGTAGGTACATCGAGAGATAATAATTATATTACCGTTTGGTCCATACAGGGGGGTTACCCTTGACGCTATTGCGATCAAACTGAAAAAGTTTTAAAATTAATTTCTCTTTGAATTCGCATAGTAATGCTTTGATTTTAAATACTTTGTAATGTTTATTCAAAGGTAAGGCTGTTTTATTCAATAAAAACACAAAATGCGTCTTAATTTGTAAAATTATAATTTTGTAAATTGCGCCATATTGGAAAAATTCGTCAAGGGTAGAGAGAGGGGCTGGTCCATACTCGCACAATACCTACATGGTGGATTTTTGAAACCGACAGGAACACGGCAGGACCGGTACAGGAAAATGTTCCTGGGAAACTATCCATAACTTTTTGAGATATTGTGAACTGCACTCTGAGATTTTGGAAAAAATGTACAGTCAGCGAAAAAAATGCTAAAATACCTACACCAAAAATGGCAATCGATCCTATTTCATGTAGGAATCAAAAGACTAGGAGCCAACTGAGGTTTGTTTCGAGAGGCCATCTGAAGATATAGGTACAATACAGCAGGGATATACTTTGGAGTTTATTTTGCGCAGGAACAGTTTAGACAGTTTTACAGCTTTGACGGGAAGTAAATTCTTTTTTTATAATGTCGGTTTACTTGCCAGATCACAGAACATATACATATATGCAAAAGCTAACCCCAGATCCAGAAAGCATGCTATTGTGAAAACTTACATTCCGTTGACTAGTTTGTTCTTTCAATAACTCTTTCTAGTTGTGGTCGTTACAATATTTTGTAAGAAACAAAGCTCGCTTTATCAATACGGTACATTTACGTAGTCACTGTCATCGTTGTAATGCTTAGTTGCATTAGACTGTTGTAGGCCTTGAGCAATCCTATTGCCCAAATCAGGATGAATCACGGAGAACCATTTCAATGCACGCTCTTGCAAGAACTGTGTAGCTTGCCCTAGACTTGCCACCACATTCTGAACCAAACTCTGTCTCTCCTGTTTTGTCAGCTCATTCACATAAAGCTCCCGAGCTTGCTCAAAATTGTCCGAATCGTCCTGAATGATTTGCAAAATCGTCGATCTCTTTTTGTCTATGTAAGGCACTGGGCCGTTGAAAGAGTTAGGGAAGTAATTTGGAGCATCTCTTTCGTTATCTTTGACCGGGGGTTTCCCATCACGATTGTATGTCAAGGTTTGCGCCTGTATAGGACAGTTTACCGGAATCTTATTGAAGTTAGCCCCAAGTCTGTACAATTGAGCGTCTCTGTACGCCAGACGACGCGCCTCGAATAACTTGTCGGGGCAACCGAGAATTCCAGGCACCAGATTTGCAGGACCAAAAGCTAGCTGCTCAATTTCAGCGAAATAATTTATTGGGTTTTTGTTGAGGACAAATCTGCCGATAGGATGCAAAGGATACTCGTCTAAAGGCAGGACCTTTGTAACGTCGAAAGGATCAAATCTTGCTTTCTTGACATCGTCTATAGTTAAAATTTGAACCGAAACCTTCCATGATGGGAACTTGCCTCTCGCTATAGCATTGTATAAATCCCTTGTGGCATAATCGGGGTCCGTCCCGGCTATTCTTCTTGCTTCTTCTGATCCCAAATTCTTAATACCAGCATCGGGAATAAAGTGAAATCTTATGTAATAGTGATCTCCATGCGCATTGACCACTTCAAACGTATGGATTCCAAACCCAGGCATATGGCGATAGCCATCAGGGATTCCACGGTCAGAGAAGATGAGTAAAAACATATGCATACCCTCTGGTCTAAGCGTTAGGAAGTCCCAAAACGTATTCAGGTCAGGCACGTTAGTTGCTGGGTTTTTCTTTTGTGAATGTACAAACGTGGTGAATAGTACAGGGTCCTTGAACATGAACATAGGGGTGTTGAAGCCAGCGATGTCAAAGTTGCCATCTTCTGTGTAGAATTTTAGTGCGAATCCTCTTGGATCTCTCGAGGTGTCAATGCCTCCTTTTTCAACTACAACTGGGGAGAACCTAGCTGCTATCGGAGTCTTCTTTCCAATGGTGTCAAACAGCTTAGCTTTGCAAATGTGTGTGATATCATGTGTTACTTCAAAGTACCCGAATGCTCCACCCGCTTTAGCGTGGACGATTCTTTCAGGGGTCCGTTCTCGAAGCAGATGCGTAAGGGAATCCATGAAATAGTCATTGCGAAGGAGGTTGTCGTTGATGGTTGAGGTGGCTTCGTGGTACTCGACTGGGCCTCCGGCGCTGCGCGTGAGTATACCGATGGGTCCCTGGAAATAAATGGAAATTGAAAGAAGATACATTTTACAGCGTTTTTGAGTGAAACAAAAAATTATTATATTGTTATTGACGCAAAAATAGATAGGCAAGTTTATTTATGATTCCGACTTTTTTTTCTTTTTACTATTGTGTGCGCTGTATCAAAACACGCCATAGCAAATAATTTTATTTGAACAACTTTATTTGTTTAGGTAAACATGTATTGGCAGATGTAAAAAGTATTGTGTATAGATAGAGATCACTTTATTTTTCAATAGGGTAAGACTTATCATTATTGTTATTCTCGAACCTGCATTGGAACTCAATATGTAGGTAAATCCGTGTGACAATACTACGATAGGAAAGGAATTGAACTTACCGAAGTCTTCTGTTTGAACTGTATAATCTGTTGCGACGATGGATCACTGTTTCCTGACACTAAAACCGCAAGAGTGGATGCAAGCAGCACGCAATGTGTCATTTTTGTCACTTTAAAACTAAAGTCTTAATACCATTAACACTTCACACAATCTAGAGTCAAGGTTTCACAGGTCCAATAACAATGGTCAGTATGATAATTGACATTTCAATCGCTCTAATAATAGATTTCTTAGACTAACGAACCGGGTTAGGGTCAAAATTAACTATCACCATTTCCACAGCTAGACAGCCAAACTAACTGCTCTCTATTAAATGTATACCAAGTCTTTATACCCTCGGTTCTTTTGTAGTGGCCTTGCAAAACATGAACGGCCAAGACCAGGGATCTCGAGCGTGCAATTCGAAAGAAATCCACGAAAAAACACGCGCGTAGAGCTCTGATTTTTGCCTATTGCTCAATAGTAGCTGCATCTAGACACTTACCTACCTAGAAACGGTACCTATCTACAGCAAGCGTAGAATAAAGTTGGGTTAGGCAGTACATAAGGGGAATAAAACTACAAGGTGTTACAAAAGTACCTAACTCTTTTTACAGGGTGTAACCTACTGGTGAACAGGATGACAAATCTGTAAAAAAAGTTGAAAAAAACAATTTTTATTTTATAACCTCAAAATTGAAAATTTTTCATAATTTAAAAATTTATAATAAGTTGAAAGAATTCACTCGCGACAGGACTTGAACCCGCAACCTCTCGCATACCGTGCATTATTCCCTAGCACGGGTTAGTGCTTTAGTAAAAACAAAAAGTAATTTTCATAACAATTTTGTTTTTGTTATGAGCTCAAAAAATATGTTTGTGCGTGTAGGTGCATTAACATAGCTTGGAGTTTTTAAAACATTGTCAATGAAAACAATATTTAAAAAATACTTTTCTCCCGCCACATCGTTCACATTTTATCAATTTAAAAATTAACGGAACGTCATAGTGCAAAAAAAATATTTACGTTGTGATCCCTGTCACCGGGTGCTATTACCCTGTAAAAAGAGTTAGGTACTTTTAGGTAACACCTTGTATTGCATCAACTCCTTTTTTTACCTATAGTGGAATAGATAGAGTTATAAACCCATGGATACACTCTAACAAGGCTCTAACTTATTCTTGTGCTACACTTGCAAGTGAACTAGCCGGGGCGCTAAAGAAACATAGAGACATCATGACTTAAGGCCCCAGTACACATTGGCCCTTGTTGGTGGGGATTGGTGTAAAGGAACATAGGAACCTATTGGCGGGCATTTGACCATAGTGGCTCGCATACCATTACCAACAGTTCCAAACATGCCCTTGAATTTAATTTAATTTTAAGTATAATTTATTTATTTCGTGACATTATTATTATTTACTTACATTATAATTTATAGTTATACAGCGTGTTTCAGAAAGGTCCTATCATAATGAAGGAGCTCGGTAAACTCATCAATGCAAGCAACTTTTACTTTTGGTCCCAACCAAATGCGAAATCTGGAAAAAATCTATATCAGCTGTTCCATACACTAACATTCGGTACTTAGTGCACTATGAGGATCGTTGAACTCATTGAACAAAAAGATGAAAAATCATTGGCCAAATATGGAAACTCGAAAAAAATATCAGCTGGTCATTTAAACAAAAAAAAATTTTTTTTTATTCCTAAAAAGTTTTTAGGGATCAAATTTATTTTGTATGGAAAACAGCTTTTCGGAAAAAACCTCGGGTTCCGAAGGAAAAAGAGGAAGCGTTATCGATATAGCGGCCATACCATAGTTCACTAGAAAATTACGATTTTCGTAACATTTCAAGATGGCGGAATAGTACCTGAGGGACTGCACATTTTTTCTATTAAATCACGGTTTTACTCACTAGTAATTTGTCGGTTCTCATTCGGAGGCCGTGGCGTCGCGAGGGCCGTCTCGTTCTCCATGAAGAAGGTCTCCGAATGAGAACCGAAACTAGTCGGCTACACCGACAAATTACTAGTGAGTAAAACCGTGATTTAATAGAAAAAATGTGCAGTGCTCACGAAAGTTTAAGTTTTAAAACACATTTTATAAGGCGAAAGTGTTTCTTGGAATCCAGAGTGGAGTGGAGTGGATAAAGTAGAATACTGAGCACAGCAAGGGATTCAAAGTATTCGAGCTTAAAAAAGTGTTACTCCCGAGTTGAACCCTCTACTTTTTATCACCATGAGAAAATAGGTCACAACAATAACTGCTAAACAGCAACAATCGAAATATTCTAAAAGGCTTTGACTTGACTGGGTCTAATTAGACCACTGATTTGATTTTAAAAGTTCTTTACTTGTACATAAGAGAATTTACATTGTTTACATACCCAGTGAATTATCAGACTAAAGGCGCCTATACATATATACATATATAAAACTTTCTTCAATGGGTAGTGAAATTATTCGTGTAATGTAACAGATAAAATAAATAAAACCTAAAGAAGTTAATTTGTTAGCTTGATTCATGTTCCCTTTTGCACAGGGCTCATTTACAATTTCATAACTTAAAACTAAAAACTTACTTATTATAAGTAAAAATAAATTACATACGCAAAGTAATATTCAAATTCCCTAGGCGGGTACAGTGCGACATAAAAGAGTAGAAATGTTGCCATTTACAATTTTTCATAGTAAATCCGAAAAGTGGTCGGCTTTACTATGAAAAATTGTTGCCATTTAATTTCTACTCTTTTATGTCGCACTGTAGCATAGATTTTTTTGCGCGAGCGCAGTAGGCAGTTAGGCATTTGAATATTGTGATCGACAACCGGTCGATGCGGTGCCCTATAACCTATAACGAATCGAGCGCTACGATCCCCTCCCGATGAACAGTTGTTCCCCGGTGAGGCCGTTCGAAACGCATGTTCTTATTAAATAAATGACAATTTATGGTCTTATTCAATTTTAGAATTATCAAAGCTGTAGCCCGAAACATTAATAAAAAATAAAACCAATTTGTAAATTAATACTATAGTCTGTAAAATATAGCTTGAGCTCTGTGACAGCTGTCATCGAAATCATACCCATCAAGTTCCAAATTGATTAACGGTAAATTTACTCTACGATAATCTCATACTTCATTGGTGCAGAATTAGTGACGTACGATGAGTTATCATAACCATAGACTAGAAACTATGCTGATCTTGCACATAAAAAAATCGACGATCACAGACACCAGGATAGCTTGATAGTTGTGTTGCCGACCGACGCCTATTTTACGCTACGTGTTTTCAGTTCTCATTGCTCTGTTTTTTGTTGAGTTTTGTTGATCGTTTGTTATTGTTATTCGTTGCATAATGCGAAGAATGAAGAAAACTGTTCTAAATAGTGAATGCCGTGAGTTTATTATTCGCTTACGTGAATATTTCGAGCGCGAGAACCAAAATGGTGGACCGCTTTTGCCATTGGCGCAAGTATGCAACAAAGTCTGATCAATATTCCATGTTTGTTTTCACCATACATTTATATTGTGTTTAAAATAATCCTATTAGCAATAATATTCTTGATAATCAATAATTATTACCATAATCATTCTCAACATTGTCCCATCACTACCTATACCACTTTGACATCTGTCACAGAGCTCAAGCTATATTTTATAGACTATAACACTAGAATAAGCCGATATTACAACTGATACTATGGATTCGACTGAAATAATTGAAAACTAGACCACTGACTGGGTCTCAGAGATTGTAGCATATCGCCAAAAAAGGGCAAAAAAATTGATTTTTTTACAAGGTTGGATTATTCATTGGGCCAACATCATAAACAAGTCAGGAAACAATCCAGGAGCTTAAATCTGTAACGTAACGGCGGGTCAATGGCGTCCCAGTAGAAGGACAAAACCGGGGCTTCTCCTCGTTTTTCTCCTACAACCAGCGAACTAATGCTATATGATCAGAATCAGAAATATTATTTGCTGTACGACAATAGTATATTTCATTACAAGTGTGGAAAGGCTGTCATTGCAACGAGTTTCGACAAATGGCTACCCGAGCCGAGGCGCAGCCGAAGGCGAGGGTTGACAGTCGGAACAAGTTGCAATGACGGTTCCGCACGTGTACTGAACGACTATTTTTAATACAGTTGCGAAAAAATGAAGCAATTTAATAAAATAATAAAAACACAATAAACTCAACTAACCTAGCATTTTTGACTTTTCCGGTAAAATGTTCTCCGAAGCATTTTGTGCAAATACTGAGTTCCTGTGGCTGTTAATTAAAAAAAACTAGGGTCGAAATTACTCATTTTGTGCAACAAACAACTAAAGCAAAGAAAATTTCTGAAAAATCAAAATGGCGCCAACCGTAGAATACACAGAACAATTAGACCAATAGAAGAAACAATGATCACGTGACACCGTACTACCTTAGTTGTCAAAGTTTTTTTTTTAAATCTTATTTACTAACTGAATACCCATCAAATTAAGATGGTCACCGTAGCCTACAAAGTGTCAGCACTTGGGATCCTTTCATATTTAGATGTAATTGATGTAATTGTTCTGTGGTAGAATATAAGCAGAGTTTTTTTTTCTTCACCCATTCTGGTAGGCAAAGGCAACTATGCATACAGCCAAGTCTTCAGTAGAAGTTTTTTATTGATATGAAATGAAAATGAAATTTAATTAAATGAAACCTAACCAAACTCATTCAATAAAATCATTAAATCTGATATTGAAACAAATTAGTAGCTTCTTTTTAGAAATATACGTATTTCCATGAATCATAAAAACTTTTTTAGTAAAAACTTCATGGTTGGTTTTTCTTTTTAATAGACATTATTTTGACAGTTGGGAAAGAAAACGCACGAGTGCGGGAAAGGTAAAAAAAAAGCACGCGTGTGTAATAGCCCACATCCCGAACGCTATACGTCCCTGCAATATGCCACTTTTTGAGCAACTGTATTAAAAAAACATTAAAAGGATCGACATCATTAATAAATCGTAATTGAATCCGTCAACGGGAGCCCATTTTGACACCATTGCGTTACAGACTAAGGCCCGGTTTCTGAGTTGAGAATCTTGCTAAGCAAATGGGTAAATATCGTCCTGTCTCTGCAGATTTCTCACAAAAGAGCGTGACAAAGCGATACGTAAGTATGTGCTTAGTAAAATCTCAACTCAGAAACCGGGCCTCAGAGCAGCTACCACGAGTGCTTACTGTCACTGTCACTGAAAGTGATAAGTTGGATAAACAACCTTACTACTATAGTATTAGGATACATTACAGACGTCCGGCAGACGTCCGGCACAGCTTTTTGGCACTCGTGGTAGCTACTCAGGCCCCAGCTTTACCAGATTTAACGCAAGGTCCGAAGTTTAATTTACTGTAACACTTCCTCGTTTTTTTTTTTTGTAATACCTACCTAGGTGTTTAAAACCCGTCCCAATAATATGCCGAACCGTTGGCACGCAAGCCTTCAGCAACCCTGGCTCCCAGGTCTGGGCTGATGATCGTGTACAGTTTCACAGCTCGCTCCTGCAAGAACGGTGCGGCTGGCAGCAAATACGCAACTATATTCTGTGCCAAGGCTGCCCTATCATCCTTCGACAGCTCAGTCTCATACAGCTTCCGAGATTGGTCAAAGTTCTTCGACTCGTCCTGGATAATTTTCAAAAGCACCGACTTCTTCCTCGCCACATACGGGACTGGCCCGTGGAACGAGTTTGGGTAGTAGTTGGGGTGCCCGTCTTCATTGTCTTTGACTGGCGCTTTTCCATCGCGCAGGTAAGTCAACGGTTTGACGAATAATGGACAGTTGACATTTATCTTGTTGAAGTTTGAGCCAAGGCGGTAATACTGGGCATCCCTGTAGGCTAACATGCGAGCTTCGAACAGCCGGTCAACACCTCCGAGTATCCCTGGCACAAGGTTTGCGGGACTAAATGCTACCTGCTCCACATCAGCGAAGTAATTCGAGGGGTTTCTGTTCAGCACCAATTTCCCGTACCAATGAAGTGGAAACTTGTCCAAGGGGATAGTTCTGCTTGGGTCGAAAACGTCAAAGGGTGCATTTTTTACATCTTCTAGAGTTAAAATTTGAAGACCCGCAGACCAAGACGGGAACCGTCCTTCTTCGATAGCGTTGTACAAATCCCTCGTTGCGTAATCTGGATCCATGCCGGACAACCTCTGTCCCTCAGCTGAGGTAAGGTTCCTGACGCCAGCGTCAGGCGTGAAATGAAATCTGACGAAATGATGATCGCCTTGTTCGTTAACGACTTCGTACGTATGGATGCCGAAGCCAGGCATATGGCGATATCCGTCAGGAATACCACGTCCTGATAAGAGTAGTAGAAACATGTGCAAAGCCTCGGGTCGTCCGGTAAGGAAGTCCCAAAAGGAGTTCCTGTCACGCAGATTCGTTTGAGGATTGCGCTTCAGTGCGTGGGTGAAAATTAAGAAAAAGTCCGGATCTTTGATGTGGAACATGGGAAAGTTTAAGCCGACTATGTCAAAGTTGCCTTCTTGGGTGTAGTATTTGATCGCGAACCCTCGGGCGTCCCGGTCGGTGTCACTGTAGCCCCGCTCCCCCACGACGGTTGAAAACCTGAGCATTACGGGAGTCTTCTTTCCGACACGACTCAGAAACTTTGCTTTGCAAATATGTGAGATGTCTTGGGTGACTTCGAAGTATCCAAAAGCACCTGCTCCTTTGGCGTGGACGACCCGCTCGGGTATCCTCTCTCGTACCAAATGCGTCATAGAGTCCATGAAGTATTCATTTCGAAGCAGATCGTCGTTGACCGCGTTATTGGCGTCTTGGAACTCGACCGGGTATCCAGTGTTACCGGTGAGGACGCCGATGGGGCCCTGGAAACGAACATTGATATCTTGACACTTAGGTTTGAAAAAATAAAACATTTAGAAGAGCTCCTTCCTAATGTAGAGCACTGCAGTGTCTGCAGTACTGTACAATGGGTAAGGACTGAAGAGATACTCTCGATAGGAATGTTTAGTTAGGAGTATACGGCTGAGTGAATAGCTAGGTAAGTACCTACCGCAATGTGATCAAATTATAATGAACAATGGACCATAAAGTAGGGTAATTATTTGGCCCTGCAAATACGTCTCGGAAAGAGCGATTTGCCTAAAAAATGTCCTACACTTGCTTACAGAGTACAGTCAACATCGTACATAAATTATGTGTAAAGGTCGACGGGTTGTCAGCGTTCATAGACCCTTACCATTTTGTTGCAGTCACCCGTAACATATCTGACCATACAAGGTGTTACAAAAGATGCTAACTCTTTTTACAGGGTAATAGCACCCAGAGGTAGGGAACACAACCTAAATATTTTTTTTGCTCTATGACGTTCCGTTGATTCTTAAATTAATATAATGTGAGCGCTGTGGCGGGAGAAAAGTATTTTTTAAATATTGTTTTCATTGAATTTCACAATGTTTTAACAACTCAAACCTATGCAAATGCATCTGCACCCACAAACATATTTTTAAATTTGAGCTAATACCAAGAACAAAAAAGATATATAACATTTTCAATTTTGAGGTAATCAAATAAAAATTGTTTTTTTCAACTTTTTTCTACAGAATTGACATCCTGTTGACCAGTAGGTTACAACCTGTAAAAAGAGTTAGGATGTTTTGTAACACGTTGTAGTGCACGCGTGTAAGGATCTACGTGCTGTAGACTGCACAATCGAAAAATAAGCCGTCTTCGATCACGTTAGGTCATCTTTTCGTAACAGATCAGACTGTATAACTAGGTAACTGAGAAATCATCGCTCGTCTTGATATTCTCTAAAAATGCACTTCCTTTGTTCCCAGTATATCACACCACCTTATGTCACACTGTTACATAGTGGGACTTTTTTCCCATTATGTCACAAAGCTGTTATTACAGTAAGTTAATGGGATTTTAAAAGAACAGATTCCCATTATGTCACACCCTTCATGTCACACTGTTACAAAATGGGATTTTTAATTTAAATATTATTCCCACCTCTCCGAGTCTACTGGAACAATCCGGTGTTTATATGTTTGTATGTAGATATGTATGTATGTTTGTATGTATGTTTGTATGTATGTTTGTATGTATGTTTGTATGTATGTTTGTATGTATGTTTGTATGTATGAATGTTCGTTCGACGATAACACTTGAGCCATCAACCGCTTTATTTGCGGGAAAATAGCCCTTATTGAAATGATCAACCTTTTTAGAAATCTTTTACAGAATAACAGGGGCTGAAGAAGTCATTGAGGGGTTCCTACTAAAGATAAGTGAGACTTACCGAAGTGCTATCCTTGAAACGTTCCAGTTGTCTTGATGCCGGATCTCTGGGATTCTGATGTCGCAGCACCGCCTCTACCATCGTTAGAATTAGAACACACACTAACAACACACATCGCTCCATTAATTGAAAGGGAACGCAGGGCGCTGGCGGTTCGATGCAATATGCTGGCCCGCAGGTTTGCGCGTTGTTCTACTGAGGCCAAAATAACGTTATTTAAAGCTTACTGCCAATCATTCTACACGTGCAGCCTGTGGGTCAGATATACGCGGAGAGCCTACAGAGCCCTGCGGGTCCAGTATAATAATGCATTCAGGGTACTGCTGGGGCTGCCCCGTTACTGCAGTGCATCAGGGATGTTTGCAGCAGCACACACTGACGGGTTCCACGCAATAATGCGTAACAGAGTGGCTTCCCTGATGCACAGGCTGAGGAGCAGCACCAGCGGTCCCCTGAAAATTATAGCTGACAGGGTAGACGGTCCCATCCTGCGGCACTGGGTGGCTAAACACGTGTCAACCAGAGCCGTGACATTTTAAAAATTATGGACTCAATTGATTGATTGTATTGCCTAAATAAATAAATTCAATAAAATAACTGCTGTACCTACTAACATAGAATAAGAAATAATGTTACTAACCCTATGGACATTGTCTGAAATAAATATTTTGAATTTGAATTTGAATTAATCGTAGATGTATAAGTCTCGGTTTGCAACTGACTGGGTCTTGCCTCAAACGGTGCTAGGATTTTATAACGTCCGATAGTTTTATAACTTCAGCCTTGCGATATTCTAGGGAAAAAATCTAGATTGTTTTCTACAGTGGGTGGGAAACCACAGCTCAGTGTATATTACAATCTAGTCCAATAACAACATTGCTAGTATGCAAACGTAGCTCAAGATTGAGGCTCTTTATCTGTATTGTGTTGAGGCGATGAAAAGTTTGCTGCAATTAATGTAGACTAGACCCCCTATGAATGGAATAAAATCTCCATTTGCGATGCGCTATATTATAGGTAAACCCTCCACACCCATACTAATTCAAATTTCTTACGCACTTTGAACGTTTTATTGTATTATAAATATAACCATAGCATGATTGTGCATGCAAACAGACTGAGAATAATAATAAAAAGTAAAGAAGGTAAGTAGGGGAGAGTGGGGGAATGGGGTACAGAAAGTGCCTACCACTTTTTTTATGGAATGGGGGGCGTCTACATTGCATAGTGTTGGCCTAAACCCACCCTACATTGTATTTAATCAAACTACAATATTAATTCACAATTAGAGTATCTACAATCTCATTGACTTATTTTAGCAGGTGAAAAGTTTCTCAGTTGGTGGGTTTTCTTGACAAGTTTAGCTTCCTATTCGGCTACGTAATAATGTGACAAACTAGTCTAGCCCTATTTGAGTAGGGGAAATACAGATTCTACTTTGCCGAATTTGAAAAAGTCTACATTCAAAAAGTCTACGGTATGTCCGGTTTTGTCCGGTTTAAAGGACCATTCGTAAACAAGAAGAGGTATGTCAGTGTGTCGCCAACCAAACCTACTGACCTAACGTTTGTTTTAAATCTTTTTCGACTGTCTGTCACACTTTCAGGAATACCCTGTATGTTTAACACCCTGTATGTCGGTTTTTAGAACACGTATAGAAGTAAAAGGCTTGGTTCTGGGGTTATTAAGGGGTTCGAAAATATCGTCATTTTTGCGCTAAACCTCTTAGTTTACGAGATATGGTAACATTCATACCTAATCATTCGTCAATATCAGCTCGGGCTAGGCCATACTAGTTTATCCTGAAGCTTACATATTCTTGCTAGGCCAGACTAGATTGGCCTAGGCTAAACTGGTTTCTCCTAACGAGCTTCGGCTAGACTAGTTTGGCCTAGGACATACCGGTTTATCCATACGACGTTCGGAAAAACTAGTTTGGCCTAGGCGAAACTAGTTTATCCTTAAATCGGGTTTGGCCGGTAACATATATAAGTATGTTTATTATATCTGTAGGTATAAGTACCTATATGTAGGTATATAATATTGTATCTATTTAATGGGTATTGTTATGTATTTGTAACTGGTAAATATATTTACATCCCACATTTGTAACTTTCTTAGGTATATTTAATTATTTTCTTATGTTATATTTATGTACACTAATCTACCGAATACTATATTATCTCTGTCCTGTCCATCCAATGGTTGCCTGGCAGAGATCGCTTTTAGCGATAAGGCCACCAATTGTATGCTTACTGATTAGTTTAAGAATTCCTTTGTAAATTATTTTCGTGTACAATAAAGAGTTTTCTATCTATCTATCTTATTACATAAAATCGTCAATTATTTTAATTTCATGTCAAGCGCTTCTGAGGGTCTATTCCCTAAAAAAAACACTCATAAAACTGGTAAATAAGCCCTTAAAAACGGGAATATTTACAGTGGATATTTTAGAGAATACATGGACTGGTAGTATCCACTTTTTTCCCCACTCTCCTCTACAAACAGGCAAACACCTACATTCGTACTCGTGTTTAATTAGCTAATCAAATAAACATAAATTATTTATCTTATTGTATGATCGACGCGTGTCCGACAAATAAAATACTTACTTATTTTATTAAATAAACAAATATGGTTTGTAATTTATTTATTTTGCACTACTGAGCTAGCCCGCGACTTCGTCCGGCTTACTTCTGCCATACGACGCGCTACCCTAAAAAAATAAAAAAAATAAAAAAATTAGTCTTGTTTGAAATTTTTATACAAGGTGTTACAAAAGTACCTAACTCTTTTTACAGGGTAATAGTACCCGGTGATAGGGATCACAACCTAAATATTTTTTTTGCTCTATGACGTTCCGTTGATTTTTAAATTAATAAAATGTGAACGCTGTGGCGGGAGAAAAGTATTTTTTAAATATTGTTTTCATTGACTTTCACAATTTTTTAACAACTCAAAGCTATGTAAATGCACCTACACACACAAACATATTTTTAAATTTAAGCTAATACCAAAAACAAAAAAGTTATGATTTTTTTTTTATTTTGAGGTTATAAAATAAATATTGTTTTTTTCAACTTTTTTTTACAGATTTGACATCCTGTTGACCACTAGCTTACACCCTGTAAAAAGAGTTAGGATGTTTTGTAACACGTTGTATGTTCTTTAAAAAATACCAAAATAGAAAACAAATCGGGACCCTAGTAGAAAAGAGATAGCGCTACCGATATAGCGGCGATGGGGAGATAAGATACCGTACCTATTATACCTGAAAATTACGATACTTATCGTGACTTTTGTAGATGGCGGCCGAAATTTTGCCTTCACTACCAGACTAATGGTCTCTTTTCAGCTTTCAGGCCAGAGGTGGAGGCCGACGGCCAACGCTGTATACAAGTTTGCGAGGCCGAAGGCCGAGCAGTTCAAAAGCTCCCATCAGCCACCCAAATCTGCGAGGCTGAAGCAAGGCCGAGCTGTAGAAATTTTGGCGAGGCCGAAGGCCAAGCTCTGTCTCACGGGGCCGACGGCCGACCGGCCGAGTCCCGCGCTAAGTGAAGCTTAGAGCGGCTCGACAACGCCCCTACATAAATACCCCAACCTCACCTCGTCGGACTCGCGAGGTCTCAGCTCACAGAGCCACCAGTATTAATAATTTACGGAGAAACCATGGGGTATCTTAGCGTGTCGCTAACCGTACTAACCGTAACCGTACATAACATTAACATTCTCTCGCTTCAGAACTGCCTAGGTAAGGCAGTTCTGAAGCGTTCAACCGAGTCCGCTGTTACAAACAAGAATAACTAATTAGGTCTAAACGTAGAACAAAGAATAGAATAGGTATATGTAGAATAATATGAATAACCTATAAGTTTTAATAAAAAAAGTTAGGTAGGTACCTACTTACGTAGTTATTTTTATCTTATTACTCACGTACCTACTACCTTTATGGCCCTTGAATTCGGTTATATTATTTTGGAGGTACGACTTCGAGGCTTTACGTTACGACAAACATAAAGCACCCATTTACAGTTTTACACATTGTTGCTCTAACAAATTATTCAGGCACTTAAGTTTATTGTCGTTGGTGAATATTAGGTAGATATCTATTTGATTTCCTCTCAGATTTGCTAAAGATTTCCCCTCAGTCCTGAGCATAGTCAGCATAGGGCATAAAAACCGGAACCGGAAAGTTCTGAAGGATTTTTCATGTCAACAAAAAGTTACGTTCCGTTCCGATATCAAATGAGTATCTAATACTTGAGGTAATAACAATAATAATATGTTGTTGTTGTTGATTTTTCTTTTTCGTGTTAAAATTCTGCGCGTGACGGAACGCAAAGATTCGTTTAGAACATAGACTTGGAAAAGTTTGAGAGGTTAGTAAACTTTTGGTATATTTATACTACTCTATTAATTTATACTACTATTTATACTACTATTAGAAAAAATGTGTGATATTTTATCTAAAAAAATCATTAGGTGAACGTTTTATGACAAGAGCGTGGTTTTGGCAGGGCTCAGTCAGATTCTGAGGGCCCGAGGAACTCGAAGAAGGTATTTTAGGTTTCTGAACAGGTCATCTTTACGTCAAAAAATATTGAAGCAGGCGACGAGGAGCGTCAAATAGTCGTCAATAAATATTCCACGCTATCTTTGCAATACTTTGATATTTCTAAATAAAACAATAAGATGATAAATTTTCAAGTGTATGCGCGCAGCTATTGACTTTTCCAACTTTACCCAATGGTTACACAGTGCGGACATTGTTAACCAAAAATGGCAAGGTCGCAAAAAGATGATCCTCGTTTCGGCGATATCCAGCACCACGCTTGGAACTTCCGCGCCGACAGTGCGGAGAACTGCGCCGGGGGCCTGGGCGAGAGGCCGCAGCCCGCCAGCAGCGTCATCAACGACAATATGTTCGGGGGACAGCCCGCCTTCACCGCTAACGATGTTTACATGAACAAGCACCCTTACAACATGGGCGCGCAGTCCGGGGACAACGCTGCCAACAAGGACGAGAGCACAGCCATCAACAACATGCAACAGAACGTCAATCGGCCCAACTACGTCATGCTGACTCTGGGCAATGGGCAGCTCGTCAGGGGCTACTATGACGAGAACAATCAACGCCTCATGATCCCTGTGAAGGGACAGTACGAGCTCTTCAACCACAACCAAGGACTCCGAGATATGCCCATGCAGTCCCAGCCTCTCTCACACATGTTCACTTTGAACCAAGAATACCCAGTCAATGATAACAACAACATGAACAGTGTCCACATGGCTCAGCCTATATCCGCTCCACCGAGCCAGAGCTATCCCAAGGAAAACCTAAACAATCAGTCCAACAATGTTCCAACATCCAACTTCCTGAAAGAAGTTCTGGGCAACTGGGAGCCAAACTCTTCCGGCACCTATTCGCCGTTTGGGCAGAACTACCCGTTGAACCATCCGGACGCCCCAGCCATGAACTTAAATCCCAACACGGTGCCTTGCTTGGAGCCCCAGTTACAGGGCAACATTGTTATGGGGAAACTGGAGACTAGCTCCCCTAAGAGGAGTGATCCGTTTGCTGATACTGGTACGAAGAAAAGGATTGTGGCTGAAGTGAAGCCTATGCGTCCAACTTACTCTGATGTGCTAGCTAAAAACACCAAGAACAATACCCCACCAGAGCCAACGCGTAAGACTAAGGTCTCCAACAATATTGATCAAAAGTCCACCGGCAAGGCCAACAATACTAAAGCTGAGAAGTCTTCATCCTCTGCGAAGAATATTAACGAAGACAGCAAGCAGAAAAGTGACAGCAAAAAGTTGAACATGACCTCATCAGGCAGTGAGTCTGGTGATATCAACACCGATGACACAGAGAAGCGTCCGAAGCCCAACAAAAAGACCAAGAACAAGCGTAACAATATATCACGCAAATGGTCATCCCTTGATGATATAACAAAAGAAGAAGATGCCAACTACAACGGCAACAGCAACAGCCAGTTCGTCTTCATTGAAAACCATAGCGAGAAACCTTCGAAGAAAGATAAGAAGTTCAACGGTGACAATAAGAAACACACCGATAAGAATGCTGCTCTTGAAGAGGACTTTAAACTTGAAGATGAGGAAGACGACTCCCAATACCTGCTCAACGAGAGCCAGACGGAAGGAAAGTCTCGCAAGAAGAAGGAACGTACATATGGCTATAAGGCTTCCAAACCGAGCCAAGACAAGAAGAAAACCACCCAGAGCAAGTGGCGTAAGAACAAACCGGGCTATTTGGGCAAGGCTCAAGCATATCTGGAGCATTGGGGAGGTGCCTCATGGAAAGCGGTGATGTGGTTCCTCTACCTAGTGTCCGATATCTGCCGTATGACCGCTCATCTGTCTTTCGATTTGTAAGTCCTTACATACTACTTCTTTCGGCACTCTTACCGTTTTTAGGTAGTGGCCTCTTGACCAATGTTTTGCTATAAAAAAAATTGAGATCATGTTTACATAGGAAACTATCTTGGAGAATGAAGACTCTTCCTGAGCCTTAATCTTGGCCTGTTTCGATGAGTCCACATGAGGATGGTTTTAATTTTTATTTTTTTAACGAGCGAGCGAAGTTCTTCGAGTCTACTTGAACAATCCGGCGTTTGTATGGTTGTATGTATGTATGTATGAATGTATGTATGTTTGTATGTATGAATGTATGTATGTATGAATGTATGTATGTATGTATGAATGTTCGTTCGACGATAACTTGAGTAAATTTAGTCGGATCGTCATGAAATTTGGTAGGCAGGTAAATGAGGCAAGGAGAATTTTTAAGTTCGAACATGAGCCAAATCGGTCGAGGGGTGGCTGAGATATAGGGTCGCGAGTTCATAGTTCGGGGCGATCACTAGTATGTTACAAATCTACAATGATATTTCACTTCACCCATCTAGGATGAGTGATGGTGCCTCTGGAATCATTATGTTGAAGCAACAATATCAATATTGTTCAACCGAAACACCTAAAATTGTCCTTGATAGTTGGTACATTCAGATACACACATGTAACCAATTCCTCGTTCTGCTCCCCCAGATGCACTTCAGTGTTTACGCAGACGTACGTGAGCTCTCAAGCGGTGTGGCGCAGCAGCAAGGACTGGCTCCGGAGAGCGACCGACAACAAATACCTGCTCTACATCGACAGGAAGCTCGGACACACACGCCTCGGCTTCTGGCGAAAACTCAAGTGGTTCAAGAAAGGTATGATCACCATCATTTACCATTGGTAATGCTTATTCAGGGACATATATTTACTATTGTGGGCGATCCTGTAACAAATTTTCCACATCTTGTCAACTCGGACCCTGCTTCTTGGACGTCAGAGCGAAACCATGTCAAAAAACGTACGTAGTATACACGACAGTACGTCAGACTGTACACTTTTGTCGTAAAGTCGCCCCTAACGTAACCAAGTAGAGTGCTAGTGTGTAAGCGTCGACGTGCTGCCGTGTGTACACACGACAGTCCGACGTGCTGTCGTGTGTACACACGACAGTCCGACGTGCTGTCGTGTGTACAAGCCAACGACGTTTCTATACAAACGAAATAAAGGTATGATAGGTACCTACTGTGGTAATCGGAGCACAAAATAAATCCGCTTTTACATACATATTGAAATACTACCACATGGATGTTTGGAACAACATTGTATTCCCCCATTTTTGGCCTCCTATTTTTTTTTGTTGATGAGTAGAAAATCGGTCTTTTGTCTTATCTTCGGTTTGCAGGAGCACTACATATAAGTACATAAGTAATTAAATTACACCTTATCGGAGTCAATACTAGTTTTATTAACTTTAGGAGTGTATCAATTTATCATCATCAATAATTAAATTAAAAGTGTAGTTGGACGAGCGAGCGAAGCGAGAGAAGTTCTCCGAGTCTACTTGAACAATCCGGCGTTTGTATGAATGTTCGTTCGACAATAACTTGAGTAAAAGTTGGATCGTCATGAAATTTGGTAGGCGGGTAAATGAGGCAATGAAAATTTTTAAGGTCGAACATGAGCCAAATCGGTTGAGAGGTTGTTGGGATATGGGGTCGCGGGTTCGTAGTTCGGGGTGAACCACTAGTTTATTCTTGTTAAAAGCTAACCCTTGTATTTTTGTAATCCATAGAAGCCGAAACGGACAGTAGTGGCGATGCGACGAAGTTGAACGCGAACATACCCCTGCCCGCAACCGGCGAAGAAGCCATGAAAAGACTGCTGGCTTGCAAAGGGAAAGACCCTTACAGGTGAACCCCCTTTTGGAAGTAACTAGGAGGATGACCCATGCCTATTTACCATACGACTTTGTTGCAAATTGCGTGTCGGGCACTATAAGATAGAACACTAGTTGAGATGCTTGTAACTTTTGAAAACAAAAAGGAGGCGTCCATTAATTTTCGACCACTTACCATTAATTTTCTTGCTGAGATGTCGTGAGATTTGGCTCCCCCCTTATATCACGATCAAACCCGGAGGAGCCCTGAGGAGATTTCATTCTTTTGACCAGTAGGTTACACCCTGAAAAAAGAGTTAGGACCTTTTATAACACGTTGAAAGTTATTCTTTTGTCGGTGCTGCATTCTCCATGCACTTCGATCACAGGCGAGTTCCTGTGGCTAGTTTTTCAACAGCTCACCACTATAAATTTATCTTGTGAATAAAATATCTTACTTACTTAAGCCGCGTTTTCACAGGCCCGGTTTCAAATTGAGAATGTTACTAAGTAAATTCTTAAGTATCGTTCTGTCACGTTCTTTTGTGAGAAATCTACAGAGACAGAACGCTTGCTTAGCGAATTTCTCAATTCAGAAATCGGCAGGCAGTCTTATAACACTAAAACCAAAATAGCCATCCAAGATGACTCTTTTGGTTTTAGTTTTATAAGACTGTGAAAACGCGGCTTTACTAATAATAAGAAAAACCACTTTTCAGCATCCTCGGCGTGAGCGTGTCGTGTACAGACGAGGAGATAAAGCGTTACTACAGGCGTCAAGCGTTCCTCGTCCATCCGGACAAGAACCAGCAACCCGGCGCTGAGGAGGCTTTCAAGATACTGCAGCACGCGTTCGACCTCATCGGGGAACCGGTACGTATAATCCGTGCGGGATCAGAATGGGATAATACCTTTTGGAACTGAGAAGCTCGCGGTCCTGTAGCGTCAGCATTTCGGCAAACTCTAGTTGTCTATGGCAAACTCGCGTCGAAACTTGCTTGTGTTTTCTGTGCGCGTGGGTGGTCTGCTCGAGTTTTATCACTTTTATTTAATTAATGCAATAACATTGAATCCTTTTAGATTACAAACATTAAACATTTTTGTGTATTTCCAATTTCATAACCCTATGATAGAACGTAGAACTAACATATTTTTTACTGACGCTACTCGAGAACTGTCATTTTCGATTCAGTTCCAAAAGGTATTATCCCATTGTGATTCCGCACGGATTATACCGGTTTTACTGAGTTTCATACAATACCATCTTGATACAATACTTCTAATCATTATTTCAACGCAAATTGTTCAATTGACGCTCATGTCACGCGCTGTATAAGGGATACGGGTAGGGGCATTTCGCTTTACACGGTGAAATAAAGCAAGATGGCGATAGCCGATAAAACTTTTATCGTGACATTGTGCTCCCCTAGCTGGGGTTTAAAACATTTTTTTCAAGGAAATTGTGTACCATCCTATTCTAATCCTCGTCGTATTTATTAGACGAAGATAATTCGTCAGAAGAGTCCGAATCAGTCGTATTTATGACAAAACTATTTTTCGCCACCTAGTACAAGTTGTTTGTATTGATCAGTACCATGCCTACTTAAAGTTCCGCTATCGACTTAGAGTGCACCCTGTAGCAACTTTTAATGATTAGCGATGTTCACACATAATTTTGGTTCGAAACGGGTCGCATCGCGGTTAGTTAGTTCATTTACATACACAACTAAAATTATCTACCTATTGTTTGTACCAATCGTGTTTTCTATTTTGCTATTAAAAAATATCATTTTTTATGATTTTAGCCATTTGTCAGCAGGATACCATTATGAATTCTTTTTTTTTAGCAACTCATCCTTCTTTCCCTCGTTGGCTTCATCTCGGCAGCCGTTTTATTTGTATTTGTATTTAGAAAGTTTATTTGCAAAACCACATACCTACACATATAAAATAAAAATATTGTACATCAAAGACAATCTAGCAACATAGAGGCACAAAAACGTAGCACTAAGGACGAGTTAGATAAATTCAGCTAACAAACATACGTGATTTGATACGTTCTTCATCCGTGTGTTGCAGGAGCGTCGCGAGGCGTACGACAGACGAGCAGTGGAGTCGCGTCACGTGGAGGCGGCGTGGAGCGAGCTGAGCCAGTTGTTGGCACAGTTGCACGACAAGATGGAGTTCGCGGCCAACACTATCAGGTACACTTCTTGGACCTTAAGGTTTGAACCATCGTGGCGGGAAATTCAAAATTTTCACAGCTTTTTACATTTTGTAGCTAAACTGAGCTATTTTTGTTCAGCGATTTTTCGTTCGCGGCAATAACATAGTATTCTTTTCATTATTGTAAACAACAGAACAACAATAATTCAGCCGATTATGTGTTCTGGTCATCAACAAGTTTTTGGGGAGTGCCACTGCTTCGTAGACCAGAACACATAATCGACAGAATTATTGTTGTTATGTTGTTAACAATAATGAAAAGAATACTATGTTATTGCCGCGAATGTAAAATCGCTGAACAAAAATAGCTCAGTTTAGCTACAAAATGTAAAAAGCTGTGAAAATTTTGAATTTCCCGCCACGTTGCTATCGTCCCACCTTAAGTCCGATTTACACTTCAATAAGTACAGAAAGATATTCAGCAGGACACCAGAGGCGGCCACCACCTCTCATTGTAAAAACCGGCCAAGTGCGAGTCGGACTCGCGCACTGATGGTTCCTTATTGCCATACAATTTTCAAAAAACTGGTTTACGGACCCTCGGTGCGTGAGTCCGACTCGCGCTTGACCGTTTTTTATTATTTGTTGTTATACCATAAAATAAGCTCTATAATCATACCAAGTTTGATGTTTGTATGTATTACTGTTTTTGCGATAGAGCAAAAAGTACACGTTTGTTGCAGGGACCTCCCCTTATTTTTCATTATTATTTATTTTTATGATTTGTTTAGTAGTCCGCCATGATAACACATAATCGGTGAAAATTGGCTACCTTTTACGGTTCCGAAGATACAGCCCTGTAAAGTTAGGACAGATAGACGTAATAGGGTCCCGTGTGGCAACCTTCGGGTACGGAACACAAATGAACATTGAACTATTATTTTCAGATGCACAAACTGCGGCCGCCGCCACAAGCGAGTCCTGACCGACCGGCCGTGTTACGCGGCGCGATACTGCTCGCAGTGCAAGATCAAACACTCCGCTAAAGAGGTAGCATGGACTCTGAAAAAATACTTAAGGCGCGGTGCATAGTGAATAGCCCGCGCGCCAAGAAAAATGCACAAAATTGAGACCTGTATCAAATACACTAAGCTAATCGAATATTTTCACATTAGGGCATTAGGAATTAGGTGAGTCTTATCTAAAACAGCCAGTTTCGTGTTGAAGACGTTTTGAAGATATTTTGCTTGAAAAAAAATAGGCGGCGCACTTTTTTTCAAGAAAAATATCTTGCAATTTGTTATGGATATCAACACAAAACTGGCTGTTTTAGATAGGGTTCACCTAATTCTAGGGTTTGATATGTAAACAATTTCGATTTTTTTAGTGTATTTGATACAGGAATCGATTCATTTTTCTTTGCGCGCTGGCTAATTCACTATGCCCAGCGCCTTAAGGCCCAGTAGTAGGTACAACTAGCGCCGCCAATGAAAAAAAAACGCTTTTGGCGATAAAGAATTCCATTCGTAGGTTCTAAGGTCTTGGGTCTGAGAATTATGGATACGTTTAAAAAAAACAGACCGTCATGTCCGCAACTTTATTCTTATATTAACAATTTTTACGACCTGAATCCCAGATCCTATTCATAGAACCTATGAATAAAACCGGCAAAGAATGCCGTTTTTTACCCGTGGAGGTTTTATTTATAATTTTTACACAATATTTCGCGTATTTGCTTACCCCATATTTGTAATAAATGACATCTGTAATAGATAGTAGCCCTTTATGATCTTAGGCTAAAGATTTAAGTAAACCATGCATTGAAGGTTCCTCTGGTGTGTTTCAGGGCGATATCTGGGCAGAGTCCAGTATGATGGGTCTTCTCGTCATGTACTACGCGTGTATGGACGGCGCGGTCTATCAGATCACGCAATGGGCCAGTTGCCAGGTAACTAATATGCCGTTAAGGCGCCGTGCATAGTGAATCGCCCGCGCGCAAAGAAAAATGCACAATATCGATTCCTGTATCAAATACACTAAAAAAATTGAAAAGGTGAGACCTATCTAAAACAGCCAGTTTCGTGTTGACATTCATAATCGTTTTGAAGATATTTTGCTTGAAAAAAAATAGGCGGCGCACTTTTTTTCAAGCAAAATATCTTGCAATCTGTTATGGATATCAACATGAAACTGGCTGTGTTAGATAGGTCTCAACTAATTCTAGGGTTTGATATGTGAACGTTTTCGTTTTTTTTTTTGTATTTGATACAGGAATCGATTTTGTGCATTTAACTTTGCGCGCGGGCTAATTCACTATGCCCAGCGCCTTAAATGACTTGAATCGGTTAACCCGTTTAAGAGCTACGGTTCCACAGAAACATACACAGAAAGACACATCCTCACACACATTGTAAAACTTATTAACAACCCTTTTTTTGATCGGCGGTTAAAAAGGTGACCTTCTCTCAACTATTTCAGCCATTTCCTACTTCATAGGTTGCCTGGAAATAAAATGTTTGAACCCTGTCGAGTGTGGAACTATTCATGCGTGTGGACTAAACTACAGGGTGCACTCTAAGTCGATAGCGGAACTTTAAGTAGGCTGTCAGCTGATCAATACAAACAACTTGTACTAGGTGGGATAAAAAATGGGGCGAAAAAAATATCAGCTGTTCCATACAAAAGGTCGACTTAGTACTGCGCCTGCTGATATGTTTTTCGCTCCATTTTTTTCGCCACCTAGCACAAGTTGTTTGTATTGATCAGTAGACAGCCTCCTTAAAGTTCCGCTATTGAATTAGAGTGAACCCTCTAGTAACCAATCACACTTTAATCTGTCGCTTTACAGAAAAAGAACCTGAAACAACTGCGGCCGGACTGTCACGTGGTGCAGTATCGGATCGTACTCGGGAACAAGGCGCAAGCGGCCAACGACGTCGGACAGCGGCCCTCGGCTGGGTAAGTGAAAGATTAAAAAAAACTAGCTTTTGCCCGCGACTTCGTCCGCGTGGACTACAGAAAAAGGTTATAAATGTGCTTTACTTTTCTCCTTAGTGTAAAACCGTGATAATATGTAGTAGCCTGATGATTCTGATGTCTAAGCTCCAAATTTCATCAAAATCCGTTCAGCCGTTTCAGCGTGAAAGAGTAACAAACGTCCATCCATCCATACTCACAAACTTTCGCGTTTATAATATTAGTATGAAGTAGGATAAATATACCCTAAAAATATTTTTCTCCCGCCACAGCGTTCACATTGTATTAATTTGAAAATCAACAGAAACGTGATAGAGCAAAAAAACTATTTAGGTTGTGATCCCTATCACCGGGTGCTATTACCCTGTAAAAAAAAGTTACTACGGTGTTTTGTAATCCTCCGGTCCGTAACGAACGAATGTCAAAACGCCTTGATGTCATTGTGCCTGAATTTCACATTGCCTTTGTCCCTTTTAATGCCTGAAATTCGTAATGTCATTTCAGTTTGTCTAAATCTCAATTTGCCTTAATCCCAAAATGCCTGAAATTCAAAATGGTTAATTGAGATTTAGACAAACCGAAATGAAGTCATTATGGATTTCAGGCATTTTGGGACTGAGCCAAATTGAAATTTAGTAGAATAGAAAATATTTAATAGAATAGAAAATATACATTATTTATAACACCACAGCACACACATAAAATTATAAAAATTGTAACAATAAGTTTAAATGTTTAGGCACAAAGACATCAAGGCTTTTTGATATTCGGTGGTTACGGACCGGGGGGTTTTGTAACTTGTATTTCACCAGTCTAAGGTATGCTCTTTCATTCCAGCCACGACCCAAATCTAGAGGAGTTCCTGAATAACCTGTACAGCAAGTCCGGAGCCCCCAGCAGCGGCGGTGCCAACACGAAGCCCGCGGCGGACCCGAGCGAGGCCAAGAAGCGGCGACCCAAGAAGGCCAAGGCCTAGACTCGACGTGAGACGCGATTAGACATAGACACTTTAGACCACCCACTATCTTCCTGCCATAGAGTCGAAGGGCTGGCGTGACGCGGTCGAGAAACCACGAAGGGGTTGGAGTTTTTTCTTCAACCTATCTTTAAATAAACTACAGGGTGCACTCTAAGTCGATAGCGAAACTTTAAGCAGGCTGTCTACTCATCAATACAAACAACTTGTTCTAGGTGGCGACAAAAATGGAGAGAAAAAAATATCTGCTGTTTCATACATTTGGCACAGTACTGAGTCGACCTTTTATAAGGAACAGCTGATATTTTTTTCACTCCATTTTTTTCGCCACCTATTACAAGTTGTTTGTAGCGATCAGTAGATAGCCCACTTAAAGTTCCGCTATCGACTTAGAGTGCACCCTGTAGTAGTTCGCCCCGAGCTGTGAACTCGCGACCACAGTTTCTGATGTGTAACTTTTTGCTTATACCATTCCGCGCGCTTTGCATATAAACTGTACAGTGTACAGCCCCTTATCTCGGCAACCCCTCGAACTATTTGGCTCATGTTCGAACTTAAAAATTCTTTAATTTCATTTAAATATTAACTCCTATGATAAGATAATACCAGAGATAACAGTGTGGCGCTGTTGAAACCGATTTCTCGATCATGTCATGTCAGCTCTACCAATAACGTGGAATTACTAATATTCAAACAAAAACAACAGGAACTTTAAGGTCCTGTCGAAATAATTATACTCTGCCTTCGTAAAAATTGTGAAATTAAAACATACTTTAAAAAATAGAAAACTAGGTCGGTTTTTCAAAGTTAACTGTCAAAAAATATGGCATTTGCATACTTGACAAAGTGTTCTCAAACGTATAAAAATAATAAGCATAGAAAATAACATTTCGCAAAGGAGGCGAGGCTGTCTTTTTTCATAGCTCGGTTGGAAGATCAACGCCTTTTTTTTCTTTCTATGTTTTAAATATAACTAACACGTTTGGCGAACTGTATGTAAAGTAAAAATAGAAGCTATTTCTAATAATGTTCTCATAGGTTTACATAGCAATCGCGATTAGTAATTTAATGAAAAGTTAATGTAATAAAATTGCTAACTAAGTCGCTGACGTACCTAACTTTTGTGTAGAATAGGCACTTCTATTATTTACTAATTGATTTTATGAAACTAATTTGACAAGATAGATAAATATGATTCTTTAGCTTCTCTTGACTTTATTTTATATTGATGGATACATTTTGTGATGAGAAATTTTCAAGGGCTCTCAAACAGTACACACGACAGCACGTCAGAGTGTACACTTTTGTTGTAAAGTCGCCCGTAACTTAACTGAGTAGAGTGCTAGCGCGTAAGGGTCGACGTGCAGTCGTGTGTACATAAAAATATTACCTGTGCGATCAATATTTGCTAGAAAAGCATTTTTTATTTTAGGTATGATCTGTTTGAATACGCAGGTTTTTTGAAGAGTTTGAAAGCTGTTCTTAATTCCTTTGGAATACAGTTTTCTCAACCGCTCTGTCAAAAATCTGTGTTAAGAAATCTTGAACCCTAGTAGCATACCTATTTCGCTCCTCGTGTAGTTTTTAATGAGACTAAATAAGTACCTACGATGTCTGCTGGTCAGAATAAGCCGATACTATTTTTATCTTTTATAGATAGTCCCAGGCACCGGTAGACTGTTGTGACTTTAAAATATAGTAAATAAATGACTAAAAATTAACTTTAAAAACATCCCGCTAATAATCGTAAAACTCGAATCTAAAATTATTGTTAATTTGATTGTGTAAACTTCTTAATTTTGTTTTTTAATTGGTCAATCATGAAGTGTTCTGGAAACTCTGGAAAGCATAAACATGTTTGCATCTGTTGTTTTGCAATCGATATCTTATTTAATGAGGATACATTTTTTATTTCTTTAGATAGGGTACAATCTTACTTTTGATTTAATTCAGTAATGTTTTTTGTTTACTTTCGCTGCAGCTGATACATTTACGTGTGTCTTTAGTTTATACCTAACTGCGAGGGAACGCAATACAAGAACGATCAGTTCAGCATCTGTCATGTACCTACATACAACCCTTTCAACTTTATTGTGATCACCATCATGATCGGACGAGAATGGAATTGTCAAACTCAGAATCGATCGATTGCAGAATCCTTCAATAACGGTTCGCGATCACAATAGTTCTAAATGACAGCTCGTGTCAAATCCATGTGATTTGAAGATCGACAACCTTCTTCAAACGTCAAATTGAAAGGGATCTTGATTCATAACGTTTATTGAATTGTCTTTCACGAATAACAACATCGAGCTTGATTCCGCATGTTCTCTCTCACGCTCTGTTGAACTACGTAAAGCGAGACGGACATATTATGTGATAATTGTGTACTTTGTGATTATTGTTTTGTCATACCAGCTCTTACATACGTATTACATACTTAAGAAATAAGTTATGAATCACGGCCCACTTTGCTTTTGAAGAAAAATTTCTTGAACATTTCCCCGCTTTTCCAGTCGTTGTGGTTTTTGCAAAACAAAAGATCAAAATGCCTTTTGCTTAAACTGAGATAGGATTTAGGATGAACTTTGACTTTGATTGTATAGAATTAGAGCGAGAGAAGTTCATCCTAAGTCTTATCTTCCATGGTACCTACCGGTTTTAGTTTTTAAATTTTCTCAATAGAAATATTTACAAGTTAACTTGACTAATATTTATTTTTTTACTTTTAGTTTTTTCTAAAGCACTAACCCGTGCTAGGGAATAATTTAAACATTTATAATAAGTTGAAAAAATTCACTCGGGACAGGACTTGAACCCGCAACCTCTCGCATACCGTGCAGGCGCTCTACCAATTGACGCCTGCACGGTATGCGAGAGGTTGCGGGTTCAAGTCCTGTCCCGAGTGAATTTTTTCAACTTAATATAAATGTTTAAATTTAATTTTTTCTTCAAAAAACAAAAAAAAAACTTTTTCTTCTTTGTTCCGTCTGAAAGCTTGACCACTGGTATAGTTCATTCGTGATTGTACCCTCATTATTGATAGTACAAGTAATTTGCATTCGTGTACATGTAGGTAGGTAGTATGTTAACATGTCTCACTGCCTTCTTTCCGAGATTGTAGAGTTACGGAGCCGTTAGCGTTAACTAAGAGATTCATATGCTGTGTTCTAATGTTTACTTACAAATTGAGTTCACCGTAATGTAGTGAGCATTTGTGCTTCATGTGTCAATAAATGATTTAAACAATGCATATTTATTGGTTTTTAATTGCACTGAAAGTAGAAAACCCTCAACCTCAATGTGGCCAACGCCCTTACACTCTGTAACACGTTGTATAAGTGGGATAGTGATATAGCCTCTCGTGTAACTGGTGTGTAAACTACTCGTACAAGTAAAACTTTACGAGCATCCATCGATACAGGTCGCGTCTTGTAAAAAGAACGCTAGAAAAAAGCGGAGGGGGTGTGTTTGCGCATGGTTACACTCGTGCACGTAAGCACTAGGACTATTGTTTTATTTTTGAACTAGCCATATAGCTACTAGCTACACAGCCTGTACAGACCGATAAATCGCCTAATGCGCAGCTCGACCGGTAGCGTTCTTTTTACATGACGCGACCTTTACATCCACACAAACTTATGACTTCGTGAAGAAAATGAAACGTCAAAGTTAACATCACATATTATATTTAAACCTATTTATCTATCTTCACTTGCTACTCTACCATTTGGTCGCTATCCGGCGTGGTTACAATGCAGGGTTCGTACGTCCACTTGGGGAACATCCGCTTGTATAGACTGAGCAGGACTGTGTCCTGCGACTTGAGTTGGCCGTCGAACACACACTTCATGTGGCCGTGAGTACCTGACAAAGGAAAAAAGAACGTTTTACTTTTCTATTCTTTTGTTTTTGGAGCACTTAAGGCCGATTTACACTTCAATAACTCGAGTTAAGTTGTTTGACAGTTGCTAGTTAGTTAAGATAGGCGTCCACGCACATCGGTAAGCGAGTTAAGTAATCCAAGCAATGGGGACAAAAAAGAGGCTTTGCTTTACAAAAAGTGGAGTAGAAAATGTTTTGATTGGTATTGTTTAGGTATGGACTAGTCATGAAACATCTAAGTTCTCGGGAAGTGAGAGCATTAGCCGCCATCTTGGATTAAAGGGCCCAATTGTATTTTTTTATACAATGCTTCAACCATTGACTTTACGACAAAAACATGTCTATTATAAGTATAAAGACAACAAAATGTCAATATTGTTTGGTGTACATATTTTATTCTGTACGTGTCGTGTAGATAAAAAGTTACAAGCGATAGAAAGATTAAATTAAAAAAAACTACTTTTCGTTCGCTAATATTACGCTGGGAAGTGAGATGTAGCCGTTTTCGTTAGTAATAGGGTCCCGTTTTACCCTTTCGTACGGAACCCTAAACATTTTAATGGCAACAGTTCCTTACCCAGCGGCTCCTTGATGTGTCCGATGCGGCCGTACTTGGTGCGCAGCTTGCACGGCTTGAAGTAAACAGCGTCCTCGCGATTGAAGAAGAGGAATCGGATCACGGCAGACTTTTTGTGCACCTGCGGGGAGATTTTTTCAGAATCAGAATCAAAGTTTTTTATTCAATATGCCATAAATAAATTATTTACATTGAACGTCAAAATATTATCTAAAGTAAAAAAAAGTATATAAATCAGATACTTATTACTATCTAATGCTAAGTATCTAGCTACTTTTTTTTCTCCAGCTTCACAAGCTCTGATCGTCCTTGGAGAAGAAGGTAAAGAAACTCCAAGGTTCATCTAACAGTTCAGTTGCCTGCCAACTTTGACGAAACTCCGTATTAAAATCTACATTCTTGTGGACTAGGCCGAAGAGTTAAGATAAAAAGGAAAATAAAAATTACAGTAGGAATAAAGAAACTTAGGACGAATGATATCCCATCAAAAACATTTTCATGTAAAAAATGTTGTCAAGACCAGACCATACTCCTCGCACTGTCAAAAAGCTATCGGATCTCATGTAGAGCCAAGCTTCTAACTCTGCACTGCACGCCATAACTCTATAAGCCCTAACTTCACAAACTCTACCTACACCTTAGTCAAAATATTATAGTAGGAGTAGGATAGGATAGTAGGATTAGTTTACCTTGTATGGATGACCAGAAAGCACGATTCTCTTGATGATGAGCCTATCAGGATTGCAGGAGAGCAGAACGCCCGAAGCGACCAGCTGTAGTTTTGTGTTTTTCTTCTCCTGAAAAAAAAAACTTGTGGTTACTATGTATTTTGGTAGCCAGCTACTTTTTACACCAGCTTCAGTTTTGCGAATACTACGCAAAACAGGGAGTTCAAAGCTCTTACATTTTCAATACAACGCCATATTTTGTTTAAATCCAAGATGGCGTCTTACCTTGAAGCAAAGTACTGACGATGGACTAAACTGGATCGGAGCGTAGAACGACGCGACGCACGTCGACGCCGGTTGGAAGAACCTTTCGTACTGAAATCGAACAAGATTTACGTCAATTTTAATTTCATTTTCGCAACTATCAGATACCGAAGTCTTTTTGGGTACATAATTTTAAAATCTCGAGAAGAGACTGAGATAATTACAAATTACAAGAATAACGGCAGTAGGAGGCCAAAGCGTTGTCATATAATTTAATCGAGGCCGAGGCAGAGTTCTGTAGGCCGAAAACGCCGAGTCTCGCGAAGAGCGAATGCGGCATAAGGGCGTCAAAACAAAAGGAGTATCCTAGTCGTTCTGAAGCTTATGATATCGATGGGGCTGACACAAAAGAACCCAATCGATCAAACCTTCCCGTATTTTAAGTGGCGCCTGATTCATTATAAGGTAACATAAAATCAATTGACCTTGTGTTTACTTCCATTGGTGTGCTGACTAAATACTGGATTCACTATAAACCGCCGATAGCCCACTTGGAAGATCAGCCTCTCTTTACTCTGTAGATAAGATAGAGAATTACTCTTTATGGTAGGGAAGCACCACTTCAAGATAAAAGTTTTATCCCTCCATCGGATAGCGCCATCTCGCTTCACGCGAAATAAAGCAAGATGGCGATGGCTGATAATGGGATAAAACTTTTATCGTGACATTGTGCTCATTAGATGGTACAGATAAAGATAAAAGGTAAAATATTATTTAAAGATAAATTCGTGTTTTGTTTTGACACCGCAATAATTCTTAAAAAGACAAGACAAAGTTACAGTTGATAAGCAAACTTTTTGACTGAAGGTATCGGTATGATACTTATTATGGAACCCAGGTGGAACCCAAAGTCAAAGTTAGGTGTACTTAGTAGCTTTACCGCGACTTCGTCCGCGCAGACTTCAATTTAAAAATAGTCTACATTTTTCCCCGTTCCTTCCTACACTTGAAAGATACACTTAAGGCCTAGTAGGACGCACAACTTGCGCCGCCAATGAAAAACCTACAATATACAATCGATTCTCGCCTAAAATTGCCACTTTTGGCGAGAATCGATTGCATTCTTAAGTTCTGGGATCTGGAATCCAAATCTTAGGTTCTAAAAATAGTTAAGCCTCCCGTTGAGATAACGCAGGAGTTTTTAGCAAAAAACGTATCCAAAAATATTTTTTTTTTCGCTTCATTGGCGGCGCTAGTTGTTCGTCCTATTGTGCCTTAACCCCTGTTCTGTGTAGGGAAATTTTTTTGACAGCACGTTCAACGTGTGCAATGGCGCGAGTTGAAGGGCGCGCATAGGTTTTGATCGCACAGATCTGCGAGGTCCATGGACCCATGGGTGAACACAGATCTATGCCTTACTCGCACTAAGGGTTAAAAACATTATTATCTACCTACACTATTATTATAAATATTTGATTGTTTGTTTGTTTGTATTGAACAGGCTCCGAAACTACTGGACCGATTTGAAAAATTATTTTACCATTAGAAGCCGACATTATCCCTGATGAAAAGCTAGTCATTTATAATGTTAGTGCGTTCCGGGTGGGTTCCGAAAAATATAAACGATCGCAGTACCTGTATCGGCTCGTCGCTGACGCCGGTGCGTTTGAGCGCCACATTCATGACGGACATCTTGTGTTCGTGCGGCAGCAGCCCGAACACCGCGAGCGGAGCGCTGGAGCCCGACCGGTAGCCCTTCCACAGGTCCTGACGCACGTTAGCCACGTGGATGGTGACGTAGAATCCGTACTGGGGAAATTATACTTCGTTGCACACATGACAAATTATAACATTATTATAACAAATTACCCCTATAAGTTGTTTGTATTGATCAGTAAACAGCCTACTTAAAGTTCCGCTATCGAGTTACAGTGCACCCCGTACTGTGAACTCGCGACCAGTTACAGATGTGTAACTTTTTGCTAACACCATTCAATCAGGCGCGAGAGAGCGAGAGAGAGAGAGACAGAGAGAGAGAGAGAGAGAGAGAGAGAGAGAGAGAGAGAGAGAGAGAGAGAGAGACAGAGAGAGAGAGCGAGAGAGAGAGATATCTTTGTGTTCGTGCGGCAGCAGCCTGAACACCGCGAGCGGAGCGCTGGAGCCCGACCGGTAGCCCTTCCACAGGTCCTGACGCACACCAGCCACGTGGATGGTGACGTAGAATCCGTACTGGGAAAATGATAGACTTATTTGAGAAAGAAAGTATACCCAGGGGCCTTAGCCTGTAAAACAATGGTGCCAAAATAGGCTCCCGGTTGACGGTTTCAAATACGATTTATTAATGCTGTCGTTCCAGTGTCGGTCCTTTTAATGTTTTTTGTAGTACAGCAAAGAATATTATGAATCTAATTCTAGAGGATTAGTTCGCTCTGGTTGTAGGAGAACAACGAAAAAATCCCGGTTTTGTCCTTCTACCTGGGACGCCATTGATACGCCATTTTGTTACAGGCTAAGGCCCCCGGTGCGTTCCAGGGTCACATCCATTACTTTTTTTTACCAAAAACAGTCTGAGATTAGAAGTGTCCTAAAGACACTGGCTGTACAGAGGCCCCACAACACAGGAGACAGGGAACGCAAATATAACTTGTTGGGACACCTGCGACAATCCGGAAGGCCGATACAGACGAAGAGGATACCCCGTTCTCTTTGAGACGTAAGAGAAGGGAACAACTTGGCCAGAGCTGCCCTCTCTAGTCATGAATCATCATCAGCCTGTTAACACCCACTGCTGACTAAAGTCCTCTTCATGCTCACGCAACCTCTCACGATCCTGTGCCAGACGTAACCACTGTTTTCCGGCTACTTTGGCTATGTCGTCGGACCATCTGGCTGGTGGTCTGCCAACCGGTCTCTTCCCCTCTCACTTTATACTTTACCTGATACCTTATTTCACACGTGACAAATTATAACATAAACTACAAGGTGCACTCGAATTCTATAACGGAACTTCAAGTAGGCTGTCTAGTCATAATTACAAAAACTTGTGAAAAAAAAATCAGTTGTTTCAGACTCAAGAGTCTACCTTTTGTATGGAACAGCTGATATGAACGAGCGAGAGAGAGAGAGAGAGAGATCTTGTGTTCGGGCGGGAGGAGCACGAATACCGACTTGAGCGTTATCTGCGAGACGAATTATTGCGTTTGAGCTACTTACCATATTGAGCAAGCTCTCCTCATTCTCCTTGTATATCCGGCGGCGCGTTCGCTCGTAATTCTCGAACTGGAAGATACGCGCGTAGTCCTCGGGTAGATTTTCTTTAGCGTCCCAGGCGGAAGTCCTGAAAACAGGACGACGATACAGGGTACCAGTTTGGTAAGTCTGTGCCAAACATGACACGGGAAAAACATGGCGAAATACGTGAAAACATGACGCCATATTGAAAAAAAAACAAGATGGCGGCATAAAACCGCTGTGGAAGTAACCTGAAAGACTCCAGCCCTCTGCTGAATTTGCTAGTTACTCAGTTAAAAATGCCAATAAAGTATGTTGGACTCTGTGGTGTCTATTAGCCTAAAACTCGTAGTATTAGAATTACCATGAGAATGACCTAATCCTTGTCAATTTCACTAGCGGCAAGACGATCGCCCTCGAGCCCTAGAATTATTCACATTCACACGCAATTTTCCATGAAAGAGTCAAAGCGCGGCCGAACCCGGGCTACCATGAAAGCATGACGCCATATTGAAAGAAAATCCAAGATGGCGGCGTGAAACCGCCGTGGGACTAACCTGAAAGACTCCAGCCCTCGGTACTTGCCCCAGAATAATTGATTATGTTATCCATAAACACGGGAAAACAGGACGCCATCATCATCATCAGCCCACCTCTGCCCACTGCTGGGTATAGGCCTTTTCCCCCTCAAGCCACCTCTCACGGTCCCTCGCCATCCGCATCCATGGACCCTCCGCCGACACAACGATGTCGTCCGACCATCGGGCTGCTGGTCTGCGCACCGACCGTCGTCCAGTTCTTGGACGCCACTCTGTTGCTGCCCTTGTCCACCGGTCATCTTCCCGCCTCGCCAGATGTCCTGCCCATTTCCACTTAAGACTCGAGATCCTATCACCTATATCGTCTACTTTCGTCCGACGTCGGATGACGACATTAGGTACCCGATCCACGAGTCTGAGGCCTAGCATGGCCGCCATATTGATATAAAATCCAAGATGGCGGCATAAAACCGCCGTGGAACTAACCTGAAGGACTCTAGCCCTCGGTACTTGGCGAACCTCTCCCGGGCCGGCACATCCTGGGGTGTGTCCACTTCATCAGGGAACAGCTGGTCTTCCCGCGCCGCCTTCATCTTGCTTAGCTCTTCGTGCTCTTCGTACGCGTCTATTGTCTCGTCGTATCTGTGGATGAGGAGGGAAATATTAGGGTAATTGAAGCTATGCGTAAATTTATTAAAGCCGCGTTTTCATAGTCAAATTAAGTAAAACGAAGAGTACCGTCCAAGCAAGCCAAGGCTAATGATTGGTCGGCCATTTTGTTTTATTTCCATCCAAGGCAATTTTGAGTAGAGCTCCGTCCTAATTATTATTGACGTTTTTGCGCCCATAGACACATATCAAAAGAACCGACCAATCAGAAGCCCAGTCTCTTGGACGGTGCTCGTCATAGAGTAAATTGTACTCTTTGTTTAATTGCAATTTGACTGTGAAAACGTAACGTCAGAACAGCACTTGATATAAGTATGCTTTTTATTTTTTAAGGCGCCGTCCGTAGTGAATTAGCCCGCACGCAAAGAAAAATGAACAAAATCGATTCCTGTATCAGATACACTAAACGAATCGAAAAAGTACACATATAGAACACTACAATAAGGTGAGAGCTATCTAACACAGATAGTTTCATGTTGATATCCATAACAGCTAGCAAGATATTTTCGCTGAAAAAAAGCGCGCCGCTTATTTTTTGTTTTTTAACGAAACGCAGGTTGCCAGAAAAGCTTACTTCTCGTCGGTAGGTCCGACAACCGACTCGGCGACTGACTCAGTGTCCACCTGCTCCTCCTTCTCTTCAGCGTCAGACTCCTCCGATTCCTCGCACGACATGAACTCTTCGTTTTCGTCGTCGTCCTGAAAACCATGAGCATATTAAAAGTCTTAAAGATCTATAATGAGTGTAATAAATGTTGATTCCGCAGCGGCCTAACGCGAATGTTGCTATATGATAAATCGAACCAAAAAGAGTTAAAGGTTTCGTGATGGAAAGACGATATCCACCTAACCTTGGGACCTTACTGGACCAGAGTAGCAGTACAAACAACTTCTAGGCCTTGCAGTCCATCCTGACGACGAAATGTTTGCTACAGCTGGCCATGACAAGAACATAGCACTGTGGAGAGGGCACAAAATGGTTTGGACCAGAGTAGCAGAGGATAGAGCTCAGTGGAGAGAGCTGGAGGAGGTCTATGCCAGGAGGCACGCCAATTTGCGAGACATACTATTGAAAATATGTATTACCAAAGTTGTAGCGAATTTTGGAATAAAAGGACTTTATTATTATTAAAGGTTTCTCATTTCCTCCCAATACTATCAGGCTATCACGCTTGCGGCCGCACTCGCTATGTCATGTGGCGCCCGATATTGCGAGTGCGGCCGCGGGCGTTGGTAAGGAAGATCACAATTTAATGATTTTTTTGGGTATTTTTCATTTTATTTATTATTTTTGCTTTTGCTTCAGTATCGTGTAAATAATCACCCCTGAGTCAGGTGTGACTTTACAAAACAACTCCTTGTATTACTATTTGCCACATACCTCGTCGTCGTCGCTGCCGTCAGAGCCAGAACCCTCGCCTTCAGCGTCTGACTCGACGATCCACGCTGCCTGGTAGTCCGACCAGCCTTTGGGCACCTTCTTGACCTTCTTTTTCTTTGTCTGCAAAGCAAATCAAACTATGTATAGTATGACGATAAGAAAAGAAGAAAATTTATTGTTTTTTTTATGTAGCCTCCGAGGTATAAAGTCTTACCGGTGGGCAAAGGCCTCCCCCTTTTTCTTCCACTCCTCTCTATCCTCGGCCGCCTCTTGCCACCCCGGCAAAAAGGTTGTGAGGTCGTCCTGCCATATCCGACTCAAGTTATCGTCAAACGAACATTCATACATACATAAAAACATACAAACGGAATGCTACAGTAGACTCGGAGAACTTCGCTCGCTCGTTCAATTGTGGATTCTTGCTAAAATCGCTTAACCGCCGTGGAAACTCTCTCTCTCTCTCTCTCTTAGAGAAGGCCTTTGCCCAGCTAGTGGGACATGTTCACATGCACGTCTTACTTCTTCTTCTTACTTCTTTTTAATGGAATTCCTGGAATAGCATTCTTTAGGTTTGGAAGAGCCTTTCCCTATTGTTTTATTGTATTCTTGCCCATTGTATTCTTGATAAACAGCAGCTGAAGCCTCCTCTTACCTCCAGGTTAGCAGATTCAATTTCCTCCTCGGTGGGCCAGGTCTGCTCCGCATCCATGGGGTCAGGTTTGTTCTCGGAGTCCAGGCTCTCCTGCTTAGCTGGGTCCGCCCTCTGCAGCACTGTTACTCTCGACACTTCCGCATCCATCCTGTCGGATTTTGTGTTTTCCCTGAAAAAAATTGGTGTTAAAAATTTTCGACACTATGAAAAGTAAAAAAACCAGCCAAGTGCGAGTCGGACTCGCGCACGGAGGGTTCCATACCATTATCTACAAAAACTGCAAAAAAATCACCCTTACATTTTTATTTTATTCTGGTTTTTAGTATTTGTTGTTATAGCGGCAACAGCAATACATCATCTGTGAAAATTTCAACTGTCTAACTAATAGGTACATGAGATACAGCCTGGTGACAGGAGGAGAGATGGACAGACAGACAGACAGACGGAGAGCGGAGTCTTAGTAATAGGGTCCCGTTTGGCGCCCTTCGGGTACGGAACCTAAAAACAGAACAGAAGTGTTTGACATTGTTAACAACCAATCAATGAATCACTGTAAAACTTACTTTCCTAAAGTCAAAGGGTGAGGGTCGTCATGGCCGTCAATCTGTAACATCTGGAAGTCACCCAGCCCGCTGATGTGCACCAAACCGTTAACATTAAGCGGCATCCCTCTCAGGTAGCCACTGATCTTCAACGTCCCACTGTCACCGTCAGCATCAGCCACATATTCCACTTCTTCCGATAACATGTATGGCCTTTTTTCCCTGTGATGTATTACGTTACGTTTCTGGTTGCCTATCCTGCGTAGTAAATTCAAGCCATCTGAACTTTTGTCTAACTGCATGATTTTTTCTTCTGGCAGCCATTTGGAGACCAGCTTTTGCACGTTTTGTTTTTCTGTGGTGCGTTTCTTCGGGTGCACTCCCTCTATGTCCATGGCTGCCACAACCGGTGTGGGCATGCCTTGAGCCATGGAAAGGGCCAGTACTTTCTCGCCCCATACGTCAACGGGCTCATCCAATGCCGAGCTGATGTATAAGACTGTGTCGGCAACTTTCAAGGAGTCGATGAGGCCAAATTCGTCATCTATTGCTGGGCAGACGAATGAGAAACGTTGCTTGAAGTGCGGTAATCTGAAAAGAAACAAAACAGTATAATTTTTTTTCAGTTGTATGAAACTACCCTCAAAGTGATTTGAACTTATATGTACTTTAGTGTCCCAGCTAACCTGTTGGGACGGTAATACGGGCGTTAGGACGTAATTAATATTATGGATTTTGACTTATAAAAAACTATACTTACGCAAGATGAATAATTCCATTGTCCGACTTTGTTACAACTGCACCTTCTGAGCATGTCGTCAGTATCGCGATAGCAGACTGCACGTCCAACTGAGCATTCAAGGGCGCCACACAAACGAGAAACGGAGGGTTCCTAGTGCCTCCAAGAGCACGCTTCTTAGCTATAACCTCTTCACGCTTGTTTTTACGCAATTGCAAAGCTTGGTGGCGACGCTCATCCTTCTTCAGTATGTGCCGGTTACGGCGGACAAACTCCTTGACGTTCACCTTGCCTGTAAGTTACAGTTTTTGTAAGTTTGACGAAGTTATGGAAAGTTAAAAATAAATTGCAAGGGTTTACCTTTGACGGCAGCTGAAATACCACGTTTGGACCTGTGACGAGACTTGTGAGTCTTGTTGCTCTGCTTGAGAGTGCCAGATCTATGCGCTTGCTGCATATTTGCTATTAGTTTTCGAAGAATTCACAAATAACAACACCGCATGGCCTACTCCATGTTCCCAACTGTGTGATTGTGTTTGACAGCTGTTCATGATATTTTTAGAGGCACTGTCACAACGTTTCGATCTTTTCTACCAATATTGCTTCTAATTACACCATCTAAGACAATGCTGTTGGATATAGAAACGTTTGATTGGAAGTTTGACAGTTTACATTTTTTTTTCTTTGGCGTGGAAACGAGAAAGAAGTTCTGCAAGATTTTAGGCAGACAAACGAAAATAAGATTTTTACTTTAGGACTACCTTATTACCCTATCAAGCTAGTTAATAAGATTGATCGTGCTGAGCAGTCAGTTGTTTAGATTTTTGAGGGCTTTCGCTGCATACTTTCGATTTGTCTTCCGATTTGATGTCTTCCGTTTCAAAATCGTGCCCACACATCGGTGCGTCACATGTATATTTTGCTCGTGGCAACCCACGGACGCCAACATCACAGGTCACGTGACATGACGTTGTGGACGTGTCATTTGAAGACGGCTCGCTGGCGGCTTTGCGCACGTTCATTTTCGTAAAAGTCGAGTTGGAGTGGTATTATTGAACAAAAGTTGAATGGTTTTAGTCGAATTTATAAGTGAATATCATAGTTAGGATAGTTAAATCTCAATAAATCAAAATGGGAAGTGAGTATAACGCTTAGTTTTTACGTAAAATGTTCATTGCGTTCTAACCAAAGCGCAATGCTCTTTTTTCGTAGATTACAGTGATTATTGACGAATTATGTGTTAAATTGTGCTCTAAACCGTTGTGTCTTTCCCTTTCGCAGTCAAATTTCTTGAAGTTATAAAGCCCTTCTGCAGTATACTGCCAGAAATAGCGAAACCAGAAAGAAAGGTAAGTCGACATAAATTATCATATTTCTGTAAAGTTCACCTATGTGAGTAGTCTAATTAGATGCCCCTGTACATATTAGCTATTTCGGGATCGATTCCCGCTGTTTCAGAGCCCGATAAAATAAAGTGAAAGTAATCTATAGACCATTCACCTCCTACCTTGTAGATTCATAGCTGTAAAATTGTCAGTGACCTGTATCACTAAATTTACAGTAACCTAACCTAACGCCTTTGTATTTCAGATCCAGTTTCGTGAGAAAGTATTATGGACAGCCATCACACTCTTCATTTTCTTAGTATGCTGCCAGGTATGTGTACCAAAAATCCTAAATATTCATGCCACATCCCCAAAAACTAACAGCACATAGTACCTAGGTATTTAGGTGTAGGGGGATGCATTCTTTCATCATACAATATCAAAACATATGCTATCAGATAAGACATTTCTTCTTCTCCACATCTACTGTTTAGAAAGTAAAATGATTCACATCTTTAGATACTCCTTCTTTATCTTTACTACATGCTCCATTAATTTTGTCATTAGCACAAAGCAGACCATTTAAATAAATCCTAATTGTTACCATTCAACCATACATAACTTAATGATAATAATTAAAAACCAACTTTAAATTATTCACCATGAAACCGTCGCGATTCAACCAGTTTCAATAAAATTATTCCTGAACCAAAGTTAAATCATGATGCAGAGAAATTAATTTGTTATGGCCAGAGAACCAAGTCATTTCATACATCATTGAATCCCACTTTTAAAGTTATTTTGTTCTCATATCACTGTAATTTCTAGATCCCTCTCTTCGGAATCATGTCTTCGGACAGCGCCGACCCCTTCTACTGGATCCGTGTGATCCTCGCGTCCAACCGAGGAACCCTCATGGAGCTTGGTATCTCGCCCATCGTCACGTCTGGTCTGATCATGCAGCTGCTTGCCGGAGCCAAGATCATTGAAGTCGGTGACACACCGAAAGACAGAGCCCTATTCAACGGTGCCCAGAAATGTAAGTATCATAAAACTTCAGGTCTATGTACACAACAAAGTAGCAGGTGTGCGATGTGGTAAGACTAGTCGAGACAAGCCATTCTCAGATAAGTGAATATTCTCACAAATTTTCAAATACTTCATTTAAAAAGCCTTTTTAGTAAGCATTTTTAGCTACATTGAAGTGAATTGAAACTTTCGAACAAATTAATAATAAACCAACTAGAAATGTAAAAAAAAACACTTACCTATTTATCAAGTACGTACATACAATATTTAGATAAATATCTTACTTTTAGGGACTAGCATAGAAAGAAATGATGTCATGGTAAACATTCATTTCGGTTGATATTGAGGAAAAAAGAAATTGAAGGTAAGGTAATTGAAGCAACCTTAGAGAGCATTAACATTCAGGAAAATGTTCTGGACATTGCCATTGTAATTCATAATTTTGAAGGGCAAGTTGCCAGTAATAGCATCAACAGCTCATAGGCAGAATGCCAGCTTTGAAACTATCTATTTGCTCTTGTAAAAACTAGACTTTTTCTCAGACTTTTAGGCTCAAAATAAAATATCCTCAATTTTTTATTAACTTAAAGAGAACAGTAATAAGGTATTTCAAAAAAAATAGAATATAATAAATAAATTAGGTAACCTAAAACGAGATGATTAGAAACTACAGTGTGAATAGAAATAAGGGAAATTAATATTACTGGTGACCTACCAAACAGTGGACAACAGTACTGTACTAAACAGAGACTGGTTGCAGTTGTGTTTCTATTCAAACTCTGTTTTCTCTTCACCCTGTTTGACGGGCTTGGCGACGCCGCCTTGGATGGCCTTGGCCACACGAAACTCTGGTCCGATCCAAAGTTCCATTTGTGCATTATTAAAGTGTCCCACTTCTAAGTAAATTGTAAGCACTTCTAAATAAAGTGTCCCATTGGTAGGTCCTCCACAAAAAAATCCACTTACGCGACAACAATCAAAACCTCCTAGAGAAAATAAACTCGTAGAGATGAAAAAACTTTTCATTTAATTTAACAATGGGAATATTTACCTGTTACCACCCTTTTGGGCGCCCTGCTATCTCCAAAATTCAAGAGAGGCACAAAACGAAACCCTCCTAACCCCGTGACCTCCGTTCCAGTGTTCGGCATGGTCATAACGGTCGGTCAAGCGATCGTCTACGTCATGACGGGCATGTACGGCGAGCCGGCCGAGATCGGCGCCGGAGTGTGCCTCCTGATCATCATCCAGCTCTTCGTGGCTGGTCTGATCGTGCTGCTGCTCGACGAACTGCTCCAGAAGGGTCAGTGGCTTTTGCTTCATTTTTTTACAAATGAGGAGGTTAGGAACAAAAGGTGTCATTTAAGTATGTCAAAAGGTGTCATTTACGTATTTACGTATGACACCTTTTGTTCCTAACCTCCTCAAATACAAAGACAAATCACTTTATTGATGCCAGCTTAAAAATAGAGCTTAATATTAAAGTAATATTTAATACTTAAACAATAAGTAATATTACAATGTAGAGTTTCCTTTGGCATCAAAGGGAGCAGACTCAGCATTAAGCTAAGGTAGGCACATGCAAAGCGCTGTTTTTCAGCAAGCCCCTATTTTAATCTTGTAGCTACTTGTTACTTGCCTGTTCAGGTAAAAATATTATTCTTAACTAAATTAGAGAGACTTATTTAAAAACTTTAAACTTATTCTAATACTAAAAGAAGCAAAGACATTGACTTGACAGCTGAAACAAATTAGCACGACAGTAATAAATAGCATTTACAGCAATTTTTAGCCCACATTTGCCCACTGCCGGGTATAGGCCTTTTCTCCCTCACGCCATCCTCCTCGGTCTCTAGCTGCACGCATCCACGGACCCTCTGTCGCCTTAGAGATGTCGTCGTGGGCATTGACGAAGTGGCGGCCAATTTTGTAGCTGAACTGAGCTATTTTTGTTCGGCGATTTTTGTTTCACGGCAATAAAACACTATGGATTCGTCCGAAATAAGAAGTTTTTTAATTTAATTGAATAAAAAATTAATAAAGAATCGCGACAAATTTTTGCCGCGCCTATAGGTCACTAACCAGAGCTTGTAGATTGTCTTGCGAGCTAGAATTTTGAAGGCATAGAAGAGAAGATACGTTCATGCTGTAATAAGTTTTAAATGTATGTGTGACTAAAATTGTTATTTTTCTTACAGGTTACGGTCTCGGCTCCGGTATCTCTCTCTTCATCGCCACGAACATTTGCGAGACCATTGTGTGGAAGGCCTTCTCTCCCGCCACTGTTAACACTGGTAAGTAATTTGCTTTGTGTTGCTTGTGACAATATTTACTTTCAGATTACCAAGGTTACGGAATTACCAAGGGTACCTAGCTATTAATTTACCAGCCTATATTATACAGGGTGTCCCAAAAAATAGTGTCAAGCGAAAGTCCAGAGATAGAGCACCCCTAGGGGTACCCGAATCACCCCCATGTATATCCAGCGATTTTTTGACGTTTAGAAGTTATGAGGCTTTTAAGGTTTTATTGGGAAGAATTACCTAGCATTGGTTTTTATCGCTCAGTAAAAACAAAAAAACGAAATGACAAAATGTAAAAACTGTGATTTTTTTTAATTTCCCGCCACGTTGCTTTTGTCCACCCATAAGAGAACCTCATTACCAGACAACCAATGCTGACGCATCTCTCCATCCACAGGCCGCGGCACAGAGTTCGAAGGCGCCGTGATCGCCCTGTTCCACTTGCTGGCGACGCGACCGGACAAGGTGCGCGCGCTCCGCGAGGCCTTCTACCGACAGAACCTTCCCAACCTGATGAACCTGCTCGCCACCGTACTCGTCTTCGCTATAGTCATATACTTCCAGGTATGTTTTTTATTTTAAACATTTATAATAAGTTGAAAAAATTCACTCGGGACAGGACTTGAACCCGCAACCTTCCTTCCTTAGTGCTTTAGAAAAAACAAAAAGTGGTTATATGTTTTTTATTTTATTATTTTAGCATATCCTACTTCCAACTATATGGATGGGTGGATGTTTGTTACTCTTTCAAGCTGAAACGGCTTGACGGATTTCGATGAAATTTGGAATGGAGATAGCTTAAGCATCAGAATAACACATAGGCTACCTATTATCACGCTATTACTATAGCTTTTTTCTGTCGTTCACCCGGACGAAGTCGCGGGCAAAAGCTAGTTAAGTACATAAAAGTAGAAAGTTACATGCCAACCGCTGAAACCTGTGAAAGGTTTATGTGTTAGCTAAGTTAGCTAAGATTTTAGTGCTTAAAAAAAAACAAAAAGGTATTGGTTAGCAGGTAAAAAATATATGGCTCCTTGAGAAGAAATGATATGAAATTGGTACTGAACGAACCGTTGATTTCCCAGGCATTATTATTATGGAGTTCCTTGGGCAAAAATGTTCCTTATGATGAGGACAATACGTGGTTTCCCGCTTTGTTGGCGGTCTTTTAACACCCGGTATTTTATTTTACTCGCTCCTTTTGTGCGCGCCGAGGAATTACTTAGAATAAATCGACTATCTTATCGCGAATAAAAACATCACCTTATCGCCATGACTCCTTAACCATATTTGTATTACCCGCTAATCTAAACCCTTACCCTTTACTTCGCAGGGCTTCCGCGTGGACTTACCGATCAAGTCAGCGCGCTACCGCGGCCAGTACTCTTCGTACCCGATCAAACTGTTCTACACCTCGAACATTCCCATCATCCTGCAGTCTGCGCTTGTCTCTAACCTCTACGTCATCTCTCAGGTAAGATTGCCGATTATTTCTGTCCTAAAGTCTAATTTTTCATTCAAGATTGACTGAAGACTGACGTTTCCGGTGTGACCAGTCTCTGGTGAAACTTAAATAGTGAGGTGACAAAAAGTTTGACATGAATCGAATTGCGTAATCGATATAATCGATTTATAGGCCGTTTGATGATAACTTTATAAAAGCTTATTATTATATGAAATTAACTAAAAATGAATTAAATAATAATGAGAATGCGTTAAAAATTGTGTTTTTTAAATAATCTATGGAAATATTGTATTCCGAACGTTTTTTTTTTCGTCATTCCTGACGCAAGGGCTACCTTGCGGAATTTCGTATCGCACAACGCACAACGCACGAGCTGAATCGCACAACGACTGGAATGCATCACTATTACAATAAATATGGCAACATTATTTTGCAAAGTGACAGTTAGCATCTGTCAGTTTACTATCTTGAATAAAGAATTAGACTTTAGATCCCAGATAAAATTGCTACTAGCCAAAAGTGGCCGTTTTTTACTAGTGCAGATTTTATTTCTAGGATCTGGGATCTAGGCCTTAGGTCTTAATTTTTTTATAGTCTTGACGAGAGAAATGACGGTCCGTTTTGGCTTATACACGCATCCAAAAAGATGCGATTATTTTTTTCCTTGTTTTTCGTCTTATTCGTATGAGGTAGTGGCCACCACTGATTTCTGGTCTTTTACAACATATTTATACAAGAGAAGCGCAATGTAAAAGAAATCACTAGAACACTATGGTTGCTGAATAATAATTAGAAGGGTGAAGGATTTCATAATTATATTTTTTCCCCGGAATGATGCAAGATTATTTCCCTATTGCAACTTTTTAAAGGTAAAACGGAATGTTCCGCAGCCTGCTAAAATGTAGACGTCCCGCCATTCGTGGCAACTTCTAACAAACCTCAGACAATATTATGTAAACCACCTCTTTTTTATGTTCTTCTTTTATCTACGATCAGTCATTCATAGGCCCGGTTTCTGAATTTAGAATTTTGCTAAGCAAATACTCAACTATCGTTTTGTCACGCTCTTTTGTGAGAAATCTGCACAGACAGGACTATACTTACACATTCGCTTAGCGAATTTCTCAATTCAGAAACCGGCACTACTTTTATTACACTAGACTTTTATTAGATTTGTTTGTGTATTCTTTTGAGTATTGTAGGTGCTGCGTTCTGCAACGCAGTCTTCCTGTATCTTCAAGTCACTTAGGCCCGGTTTCTGAATTGAGAATTTTGCTAAGCAAATACTTTACTATCGTTCTGTCACGCTATTTTGTGAGAAATCTGCAGAGGCAGGACGATACTTACCCATTTCCTTAGCGAATTTCTCAATTCAGAAACCGGCAGTTAATTTATTTAGTTTTTGTCATTCCATCAGTGGTGGACGCTTCAGCCTGTGTGCATTGAGTGATGTGTAAACCACCTCTAACTCCAACCCGTTTCCCCGCAGATGTTAGCGGTGAAATTCAGCGGCAACTTCCTAGTGAACTTCCTCGGCGTGTGGGCGGACGTCGGCGGCGGCGGCCCGGCGCGTGCCTACCCGGTCGGCGGTCTTTGCTACTACTTCAGTCCGCCCGAGTCGCTGTCCCACATAGCGCAGGATCCAGTGCACGCTGTGCTCTACATCTTCTTCATGCTTGGCTCTTGCGCCTTCTTCTCGAAGACCTGGATCGATGTCTCTGGATCTTCGGCTAAGGACGTAAGTGGTTTTCGTTGTTTGTAACTCGAAAAGTAAACGACGGTGCATTTCTTTTTATTATTACTGGATGAAAGCCTGGATTTTGTACTCATAGCTGAGCAGACCTCGGTTCATCCTGATCTGTTTCGTTTGTTCGTGTCTACTGTCCAATCCAAAAACAAAAAACTACTGAAATGGAAGGCATTTAAATCTACCTAATGAGATGATTTATACAGCGTCCAGTGGCATCTTCACTTAAACTAGATAGGTGAAGTGACTGCTTGGACGCTGCAATGCCTAGGACATAATGATTGTTTAGATGCAGTAGGCTAGTTAGCCCAACACCTATACTATCCTGGAAGCTGGATGGAAGTGCAGACCGCCTTCTTAAATCAAGCAAAGTTCCTCTACAGTCCTCTTAACAAGCTCGTTACCTTCCCCACTAACCTTTCAATCTCTTTGCTCATAGGTCGCCAAGCAGCTCAAAGAACAACAGATGGTGATGCGTGGCCACAGAGACAACTCGATGATCCACGAGCTCAACCGATACATCCCCACCGCGGCGGCCTTCGGAGGCCTTTGCATCGGAGCCCTGTCGGTCTTAGCCGATTTCCTCGGGGCCATAGGTTCGGGCACCGGTATCCTCCTTGCCGTGACCATCATATACCAGTACTTTGAGATCTTCGTCAAAGAACAGGCGGAGATGGGCGGCATGAGTACGCTGCTCTTCTAAGGTGTTTGTTGTATTGAGCGCTGCTGACATAGGCAATTTTGTATGCCTCACAGAGGGCCATACATTCTGTCTGACGTTTGCTAGAATAGTACCTATGCGTCGAACGGCTCGCCACGGAAGACGTGTCTGTCTAACTATGTAGTTTTCTGATTGATTGTTGCTGGTGTAATCTCCGCGATGGGACCCCACGTTGCAAACAAAGCGCGTTGTGCTAGAAGTGCGCATTCACTTGCGTTGATAAGTCTACGTATTCGTTGGTAGTAGTTTAGATAATAATATTGTTTCTAAGAAAATGTGTCTGTTTTTTTTTACTTGTGAATACGCGGCATAAGAGCAAGTGAATCCGTATTTTTTTTATAAAAAACGCGTTACTTATATTAGGTTGATTTTACTCGAAAATCGCCAATCCGCATTGAGCACGCGTGGTGATTAAGCTCGAACTCTCTGAGGGAAGGCCTTTGCCCAGTTAGTGGGACATGTACAATTGTACTGGCTACATCTTACTTTTCTTTTTACTCTGTCTTCGTTTCTACTCGTGCTGTTAGCTGGCATTTACTGTTACGTAGTATGTGGTTTGTTTGGGACGTGGGGCCCGGTTGGTTCAGTCATTCTCCAAGGCGCCTCGTGAGGTAGCGTTAAGTTGTGTGCGTGGTACACGCGTGAGTGGGATATGTGCTATTTATATGAGATGAACTTTATAATAAAAAGTAATTTTAAACAAGTACATGTTGTTGTTTCTGTCACGTGTCCCCGGTGTTCAAATGGCAGCGTAGGTTTTGATTTTGAAAGTATATCCATCCATTTGTTTCTAGTGCGTAGTTATTTTACAATTTCAGTAATAATTTAGTGTGTAAGAGTTGATTTGGCACTTCCAACTTTTGTTAAGGACCACTTGCAAAGCTTAAATTCGTTTTTAAGTTAACTTTGGACCGATATTTTTCGCATATCAAACGGAATGCTCGAGAAAGCGTTTAACAGAAAATTTAGTTGTAAATAGATATAATTTTCGAATTATCACGTACTCTGTAATTTATTGATTTCAAACAGAATATTATGATAATCGGCAAAATACAGAACACCTCACCAACTTTACATGACACGTTTTTATATATTTTATAGAAATTAAAAGATTTTTTCTCTAAATACAAAAGTGGTTTTATCATTTTACAAACAAAATTCCACTAGCCAGTTCAGGGTCATCCATCACAAAAAGAGCTCACTTTGTTAAATGTAACTTTATTCTTCTCATTAGACAGGCATGCAAGTACAAGGGAGAAAAACAAACTCTTAAGTTTCCATCAAACCAAAAACGGCATCTTCACTGAACCAGTCAGCAGTGACAAATTCACTATATACTTTGGCCCTAAACAATCTATCTACCTACACCTTCAAGCGACGTATTCACTCTGGGAAAGATCGTCCCGCCTACAGGAGTGGCGGTGCAACGTTACGCATTGTTCTACAACGTTGCGCGGCACCGTTGGAGAATATGTAAAAAGGTAGAACAGGCTAAACCAGTAAACACGTTTAAGCTAGGCGTCCATTCGCGGCGGATCTGGCCGTAACTTCAAATCCGCCTGCCTTTGCGCCCACTAGCGGCGGACTATTGCGCTGCGGCCCGATCCGCCACTAGTGGACGCTTTTTCATATATCTTGCGATGCGCCCCGGCCCGATCCGCCTCTAGTAGACGCCAGCCTTTAGAGTCGGCACGCACGACGACAGCGCGACACACTATTACCCAGCAAGCGTAGCATAAGGATGGGTTAGGCCAGTCTGTTTTTTCAACAGAATACAAAGAATAAAGTTTACAGAACAATCAACTTTAGAACATAACCACGACCTCAAAAAAGGAAAGAAGCTTCGCGACGCCCTTTAAGGTAGCTTGGCGATCCACAAGTTCGAAAACACTGGGTTAGGCAGTGCATACGTAAGGAGAATAAGATAGAGTTATAATCCCATAGGTACGCTCTAACCCATTCTTGTGCTACTACTTGTATTATAATTGCTCTTTGCTACTACGCTTGCAGAGTCGCTGCTATCGACTAGCGCCATCTAACTTTAGATTAGACAAGTCCAGTCACTGACAGGACAGTCACTATGTAAAATTATTGGGAGAATCCTTAATTTTACAAAGTGACTAATGTCACTTGCAAAGCTTAAATTCGTTGGACCGATATTTTTCGAAATATCGACAGAAATTAATATTTCTGTCAGTTCACTGCAGTGAATTTAATTTTAGACGTTAGCTGGATAAAAATATTTATTGCGATGCCGGGGCAAGTGAAATGACCCTCCCTGCGACGGAGACTTCCAACATTTGCCCCAGAGTGAATCCGAAACTTACAACAATACACTGGCCCAATGAAAACGCGGCTACAAACAACAACGAAATTCACGATAAAAAATACACGATTGGTAACAAACTTATTTGCAAAACAAACGAATTAACTAATTTATAAGTAAGTATGTATAACTTTTTTTTCTCGTGACATAACTTTTCTGATGCAACAGGAAAATTAAACAAAAGGCTCGCATGTTTACTCATTGAGATCTTATTGGAATCACCCAGTTTGGTAAGGTTCCTTTCACACTGGCGCATGCCGCCGGGACACTCGGCAGTGCAACGCTTAGCATAGCAAGGACTAAACTACTATGAAACCGTAGAAGCAGTGCCGCACTGTCGTTCGTCAGTGCGGGACGCGTACAAATCCTTTACAGCTAAAATTCGCTCTGCCTCACGCCGCATAGACATGCGACTTAGTGTGAAGGGAGCCTTAATTTGATCAAACATATCGCGGACAGTACCTACATCAAAGTGCCATTAGATCTAAGGAACATGGCACAACACTAACACAACATCCAAGTTTTAACTAAAGGACCTTTTACATTGTGAAATAAGTAGCGCACGTACTCGAACGTAGGTAAGTTTACAATAGTGAAAATTTAAGTCAAGTCAAGTCAGTCATGGTAGTTAGGTGCTTTCATGACCCTTGCAGGATTCACAAGTTCACAACTGGAAGAAACCCCTTGGTTACTTGGACTAACATTGGGCCTTATTTTTAACCTTTATGTGGTAGAGTACAATACATTGCCATCATAATTTGAACTTTATTGTTTAGGAATAGATTCTAAAAACAATGAAAAATTTGAACTGGCTCTACCACATAAAGTGTTAAATGTAATGTCATTTACAAACTGTCGACACAAAAAAGATACTAAGAATCAGTATCAGCAGAAGAAATATTTTCCAAGCTACAAAAATTTTACTTGACACAAATTAGATAAAAACATTCGAGAAAGCGAAAGCGCCTACTATTGCAGAATGTAAAATGAATGCCCTTATCAAACACACAACAGGCACTTTTCGCTAAATGTTTATTTATTACATTACATTTTACTGAGGATTTTGTGTGCTATTGCTATACATAGACATTAAAGCGGTTAGAATTCTCAAACATAGTTGTTTTAAAACCAAGTCCTTGGCCCTTTACTTTACCTAACTGATGGGCCTTGTCTGAAATTGTAGAATTTTAATCATTTTTTTTGTTGAGAATTAGGTAAAATATCTCCGATTAAAATTAATACAATATTGTTGTCACTAAATCATAAAGGCGTTACATATTGGTACAAGCTGACCCCGATAACTTTCCAAGAGAGTAAAAATAAATAGTAATTAATTTCATTATAAATAAAAGTATGAAGAAAGTTAAAATGGATACTTATATTTTTTTATATGTTTGCTAGTGATATTCAGACAAGGCCCGCACTTTTGTTGAGCACATAAACATCATTGACCGATATTTATAAACATGCATCAAAGATGGAAGACAATAAGTAAATCTTAAAGGCAAATCATGATTGCATCGAGTTTCAGCAGCAGTCGAGACGAGACGGTTCTTTTCATTCCAATCAGTAACCTAGACGTTCACTTTTCAGTCCTTTTCATTCGCCATTTCCTTAGTTGTATGAAACATGAGACTATTGCAATAAGAGGCGGATTGGTGTCCTACTTGCGCTTCCCATAAATCAATGACCAAAGAGAGATAAAGAAAGCTGTGCCAAAGCCTAGAAGGCTGTGCCTAATCTAACAGCTTTTATGGTCGCGGGCACACCGGTAGCTAGATCTTACCAAAAACCTGAGTAGTTTTAGTAAGTGTCAAATCTGGCGTAGATTTGCACCATTTCGTCGAAAAGTTCGAGAGTAAGTTACATTTTTTGCATTACAGGATTGATGAGCAAAACAGGAATCGTTACCCAACTTTGGTTTTCGTATCGTCATTAACAACATTGACAACAAGGCACAGAATTTCAATGTGAAATTAATTGTTATACTTGAGAGAAGTATAATTAATTTAAAATTCAAATTTCATGCCTCGCACGGCCTATCCCCGTTGTTATGTGGACAGACCTCCGTCGTTGGACCCACAGAGTGTAACAGTATCTTTATAGGTGTGTGTGTGGTGCTAATATAATGTAGCATGTATGTATATTCACAAAATATTTTACATTACTTAATTAGATAAGTCTAGATCTAGGCATCAACATTACAGTTACTAATCATGAGGTATATTTTAAAAGCACTTAAATATCTCGCACATGTACAAAGCTGTACAGGCCTAACCATGAAGAAATGCTCGTCGTTTTTGTGCTGACTTGAAAAACCGAGGTTATCTGAAAGGAATTAATGTCGATTTTCCAATACCTTGTCATAAAACGATGTACAGTTCACCAGGATAGATCTGCATAATATTTTTGATGTAAATTTCATGTTGGGACCACTATTATTGCATACTATAAAGACAATTTGGTGTAATTCATTCCTAATATTGAATTGCGTTAATTTATTGTAAGTAACAAAAATATCCCGAAACTTAATTCTGAACAAATAAAAAACATAAATCTTATATAAGTTATTAAAACATTTATTTGCAAACATATCTATAAAATTAGATTCCAACTAAAGAAAGGAATTTAGAAAACTAAATTAACAAACCAAGTGCCAATATTTAAGTGAGGTGACGCGAAAAAGTGAGCCTAGAAGGACGAAATTCAGAAAATATATCTACAACAACATGCCACAGGAAAACGCGTGGACATTAATTTGCAAATGTACTAATAAGAGGGTTACATCTAAAAATAAAACTAGGCAATATAATAATCTGTCTAAAAGTTGACTGAAGAACCAATAAAATAAAAATAGAATCTAAAATATAACAACAAAAAAAAAACTAATTTAGTGCGGCGCGCCTGTTACAAGAAGAGCCTTTAATAATAGTGTCTCTAGAAGCCTAATTTCGCTAATTCATTGTTGTCATTTGTACACGTGAACTATGTCGAACGGTAATTTAGAATAATGGAACGGGGCTCGCTCGCGGGATTATTGATGTACCGTTCCCGGGAACATTCCCAATCGCTGGAAACATTGCCGGCAACATTGCCGGCAATGTTCCCCAACTGGGAATTTACTGGGAACTTTGCTCAAATCTTGAGATATTCCAATATTTGTTTGCTGAACTGTACATGATTTTGGATTCTCTATACACCAGGTAATAAATTATCAATAAAAACCCCATAACTTTGAAAACTGCCAGCCCATTGGGAATGTTTCCGGCAATGTTTCCAGTTTATTTCCGGCAATGTTTCCCATTGGGAATGTTCCCGGCAATGTTCCTGGCAATGTTTCCAGTTTATTTCCGGCAAAGTTTCCAAGCAATCTTTCTCGGGATATTTGTTGGTAAACTTTACCATTATTTATGCAAATATCGATGATCTTGTATAGTGTTGTGATGAATTTTATGATAAAGATAATGGAACAGTCGCCCGCAACGTTTTAAACAACTAAAAAGGTTACAGTTTCCCTTTATGATATGTCACAAAGTACGAAATTCTAGATTTAAACAGCTAAAACTTAAAATCCTAACCAACCACACATTACCTTAACCTGCCAAGGTCGAGTCGGATTCGCGCAGCGTTGGTTCCGTAGCATACATGCATAACATGAACTTAGAAGAAAAAAAAATGTTTTATTTTTTATTTTTCCTCATAAATCGAAAATTATACGGGTGGCATGTGTGGCTGACCATTTTATGTCGTTTATAAGAAATGAGGGTTTCACGGTGGTATTACAGAACGCTCATTGATAACACAGTTTAAACTCTTCCCGCACAGTCGGAGTTTAAACATGGTTTAAACTCTTCTCACTAACAGTTTAGTAGAGCTTATTCATTAAGGCGCTGGGCATAGTGAATTAGCCCGCGCGCAAATAAAATGCACAAAAACGATTCCTGTATCAAATACACTAAAAAAATCGAAAATGTTCACATATCAAACCCTAGAATTAGGTGAGAGCTATCTAAAACAGCCAGTTTTGTGTTGATACCCATAACAGATTGCAAGATATTTTGTTTGAAAAAAAGTGCGCCGCCTATTTTTTTTCATCAAAAATATCTTCAAAACGTTTATGAATTACAACACGAAACTGGCTGTTTTAGATAGGTCTCACCTAATTCTAGGGTTTGATATGTGAAAATTTTCGATTTTTTTTGTGTTATTTGATACAGGACTCGATGATGTGGATTTTTCTTGGCGCGCGGGCTATTCACTATGTAGAGCGCCTTAATCTTAGAGATTCCTTTATTAGGCTAATCAAATCAGTGACAGTGATCATGATGCTCGCTCAATGAGATCTACCCGATAAAAGTATCAAAACTGTAACTGTCCATATCTCCTAAACGGCTAATGCTAGACCCATGTTCATGGTACTCTGAGAAAAGGGCTCGACGAGATCTACCCGATAAAAGTATCAAAACTTTAACTGCCCATATCTCCTAAACGGCTAATGCTAGACCCATGTTCATGGTACTCTGAGAAAAGGGCTCGACGAGATCTACCTGATAAAAGTATCAAAACTTTAACTACCCATATCTCCTAAACGGCTAATGCTAGACCCATGTTCATGGTACTCTAAGAAAAGGGCTTGACGAGATCTACCCGATAAAATTATCAAAACTTTAAGTGCCCATATCTCCTAAACAGCTAATGCTAGACCCATGTTCATGGTACTCTAATAAAAGGGCTCGACGAGATCTACCTACTTTCATCGGGTACATCTCGTCACGCCCTTTTATTAGAGTACCATGAACATGGGTCTAGCATTAGCTGTTTAGGAGATATGAGCACTTAAAGTTTTGATACTTTTATCGGGTAGATCTCGCCAAGCCCTTTTCTTAGAGTACCATGAACATGGGTCTAGCATTAGCCGTTTAGGAGATATGGGCAGTTAAAGTTTTGATACTTTTATTGGGTAGATCTCGTCAAGCCCTTTTCTTAGAGTACCATGAACATGGGTCTAGCATTAGCCGTTTAGGAGATATGGGCACTTAAAGTTTTGATACTTTTATCGGGTAGATCTCGTCGAGCCCTTTTCTTAGAGTACCATGAACATGGGTCTAGCATTAGCCGTTTAGGAGATATGGACAGTTAAAGTTTTGATACTTTTATCGGGTAGATCTCGTCGAGCCTTTTTCTTAGAGTACCCCGTCGTCTAATTCATTTATCTACCAAGTTTCATGGCTTACCTGGGGAAATGTACCTATACATCCCGAGTTTACAGTTCGGGGCGAACTACTAGTATTAATAATTTGGAATATTATAGAAACCCGCGATCAGTCAATCAATTCAGCCCACTGTTGACCATTGTCAAGGAGCATAACATCGGTAGCCAATGGTTGAAGACAAAAAAACACAATAACTCTGAGTTTCATTGAAGATTGAATTCACTAATATATGTAAATCATATGAATAATTCACTTTTATTGGCAATAAGTAGGGATTTCATGGAATTTTTAAAGAAAATACCGATTTTATGCAGTTTCTATATGGCAACACTGTAAGGAAAGACGCTTATGAATTGTCACGTGATTAACGAACGCGATATTTCAAGAATCAGCATGATTGACTTCACTAATATATGTAAATCATATGAATAATTCACTTTTATTGGCAATAAGTAGGAATTTCATGGAATTTTTAAAGAAAATACCCATTTTATGCAGTTTCTATATGGCAACACTGTAAGGAAAGACGCTTATGCATTGTCACGTGATTAACGAACGCGATATTTCAAGAATAAGCATGAATTATAAACAAAAAAACTACTGGGAATTTATGGGAACATTGGGAAAGTTTCGGAAACTTTCCGGCAATGTTTCCAGTGGAAACATTGCCGGGAGTGGCAATGTTTCCAAGCGTACATCACTACGCGGGATATATGTTAAGGATTCTTGACGGTGATGGTGCAAGGTAGTGTTTTAACGAGTACGTTCTCTATCTCGTCCTTTATGGGACCGGGGGGCGGCACCGAGCCGAGACTTTTGATGTTACTATACGGCATGGTTTTGAGCTTCCTGGCTTCGCGGCGCTGTTTCTTCTGTTGCATGACGAGTCGTAACTGCTCGAGCTTGCATTTGGTCTTGGAGTTTTCGAGGGCGAGTGTTTTGGCGGTGTCGCATTTCTTGCAGGGGTCGTCGTTACCTGCGCAGGCGGCGCAGGCGTCGCCGCAGCAGCTGTCAGGTCCGTGGCAGGCGCAGGCCTTGGGTTCGAGACACGAGGTGGACGGGAGGTGGCCGTCGCACTGTCCGTAGGAGCACGAGGGCTGGCTGCAGCCGAGACACTTGCCTGACTCCTCCGCGGTGGTCGTGCACGCGTGCTTTGACTCCTTCTGCAATGGGGGATAATTGAACGAGCGAGCGAAGCGAGCGAAGTTCTCCGAGTCTACTGGAACAATCCGGCGTTTGTATGTATGTATGTATGTATGTATGTTTGTATGTTTGTATGTTTGTATGTTTGTATGTTTGTATGTTTGTATGTATGAATGTTCGTTCGACGATAACTTGAGTAATTTTTGTCGGATCGTCATGAAATTTGGTAGGCAGGTAAATGAAATTAAAAGAATTTTTAAGTTCGAACATGAGCCAAATCGGTCGAGGGGTTGCCGAGATATGGGGTTGTTAAGTTTATATGGGATGAGAGAGGGCGCCACTGCTGCCTCTCAGTAACAATAAAATAGTGCTAAACAGTGATTTTAAAAGTGATAAAAACGTAAATCTAATCAGTTAACAGTGAAAGCAGTGATAAAAACTAACAAAAGTGAACTATAAATACAAATTCTGTTTGGAAACAATATTGTGGATATCGGACGTAAAACTCAGTGGCAACAATAAAAATAAACTTTTACGGGTCGCGAAATAATCCGTAACAAGAACTCTATTTTAATCCAATAAATCCAAAAATTTTGCTAATTGCTAAGGTCCAAAGTACACCAGATTAGAAAATACAAAACAGCGCCATCTATTTAAAAAAAAAATGTTATTCTACTTCCTAACAGAGGGCGTGACTAAAAATGATTTATCAGAGCCATCTAGTGTTCAAAATTATAAACCAAAAAGTCCTTATGCTCAACAATAGAGGTCGCTTTACTTCAAAACTACAAGAGAGTCCTATACAAAACTTAAAATGGAAGAAATACTAGATAAACTACAAAAAATCCAAAATGATCTAGAGGCACAAAAACTTGAAATAAGAAAAAGCGGCGAACAAGTTACAGAAAACATTCAAAGAATGTTTGGCGAAAAACTAAAAATGCTAGAAGAAAAATCTGAAAATCTTGAAAAACGAGTGGAAAATCAAGAGCAAAGACTGTAGGGGTTGGTCCAATTACCACACGGGGGTTATTATTATTATTAGGTTTATATGGGGTCGCGAGTTCATAGTTCGGGGCGAACCACTAGTTAGTATAATTTAAAAAAAGTTGTGATAAAAATCGTCTTGGACTCTTGGCGAGTTGGCGGCTGGCGCCAGCAAGCGTTAGCGGATTAGCGGACTGTCAAATACTTTTTTTTTTTTACTTTTCTTTGCGGAAGTGAACCAAGCAGCAGTCTGAGAAAATAGTTTTTAGGTATGTACTTGTTTCCTTTTTGGTCAGTTAAAAACTGCTTGAGGCAGGCTGATTTTCATGAAAATAATACAGCTCAACGCCATTAGCATAAATTAAGAAAAATAATAATTTCTTCTTAATAATTAAATGGCTCTCAATAAAGTTTTTCGTGCCAAGTGACCAGTTCTTTGTCATATCATTGTACAAAAAATTATATTTTTTGCTCTTGAAACCATAGAACGTAAAGATTAAAAGTGCGAATATTTTCTGAAAAAAAACAATATTTATAGGGAAGAGGCAAGCAAGATCCAAGTTTTTAACTTATAATCCGTGCGGGATCAGAATGGGATAATACCTTTTGGAACTGAGACACTCGCGGTCCTGTAGCGTCAGCATTTCGGCAAACTAGTTGTCTATGGCAAACTCGCGTCGAAACTTGCTTGTGTTTTCTGTGCGCGTGGGTGTCTGCTCGAGTTTTATCATGTTTTATTCAATTAATGCAATAACATTGAATCGTTTTAGATTACAACCATTGAAAATTTTTGTGTATTTCCAATTTCATAACCCTATGATAGAACGTAGAACTAACAATTTTTGTACTGACGCTACTCGAGAACTGTCATTTTCGATTCGGTTCCAAAAGGTATTATCCCATTCTGATTCCGCACGGATTATATAACTAGGTATTGTCCTAATAATGATAGAATAGCGTAAACATTTTTTCTAACAGTTCTACAGTTATGTCGGTCAAGACGAAGTTTCGAAGGACGACTTTTTGTTCGGTAAGCAAAACGCTGTCATGTAGGACGGCAGCAAAATTACTGAATAAGCAAGAACGCAGGAAATGGTGAACCAAAACCCTTACGTTTGCGTTTATATTTTTTTATGACTACAAGTATTTATTGTATCTTGTTTTTCCCATTGTAAGCTAGAAGTTGGCAAGGGTAGAAAGCACAAGAAATTGGGAAAACCACAGATGCGATGGACTGACCTAGTCACTAGTCCACAGTGGGCAGTAAACTTTATTAATTCACCCGAGCAACTTCTGACCGAGAGGAATTGTTACACATCGTAAAGTCCTGCGCAGATGATGGACTCAAAAGTCAGCAGAGCTTTTACTAGCAATTTTAGGGTTCCCATACAACAAACGTATTTTATTTTTTTCTCTATTGCAAAAACCGTAAAACGTACTGTGAGCATCAGGTATGATTATAGGGCTTACTATGCATGTACAGTATAACAATAACAATAAAAAAACGATCAAGCGCGAGCCGGACTTACACACCAAGGGTACGTACAGATTTTTTAAATTGTGCGTCGGTACAGAACCCTTAGTGCGCGAGTCCGACTCGCACTTGGCCGGTTTTTATAGTCATTGGTCTACGCAGGCGGCGCTGCATTACTTTCAGTCCATCAGCAATAGATGGTGCTAAATGTGGAGTGTGGACCACGAGCGTTCTGTCAAGAGTGAAACAAAGAAGTTGGCATTTTGGCAATAACATAAATACTCACGCTTGTGGAGAGGGCAATCGGAGGCGTAGCGCATAGCAGATCATTCAGTATGTGAATGATAGTCGAAATGTCTCGCTTAGGTCTGCCGTACCTGAAAGTAACAAGGAAATGTCCATGTTTACATATGCCTTATTTAAAGACAGGTAAAATACGGATAAGTAAATAGTTCTAAGAAAACTGCAATCAAAAATAGTACTGGCGTTTCGCAAATGCGTAATTTCGTAATCGATATGGTATTGAACCCAAAAAAAATTTTTGTTCTTGAAGTCTTGAAAGTTCTGAGATATTATTACGAATACAAAAAAAGGAAAACCTAGATTCCGAATCACGACAAAATAAGAGTTTTATTAACATTTCTAGCTTTTAAATATTCGCCAGAAACGCATTTTTCAACAAAATTATATCAAAAATCGCCGCGGTATCTTACGACATTGGCCCGGTTTCTGATTTGAGAAATTCGCTAAGCAATTACTTAAATATCGTTCTGCCTCTGCGGATTTCTCACAAAAGAACGTGACAGAACGATGGTGAACATCACCCTGTGGCGTAGTAAGCCCCTCTGCCAAGTTTAGCCTTGTCTTTTCTGACTGAAGCAACTGGACTGACTGGCAGAATGGTAAGCTATTTTGTAATGTTTATTGGACAAGCCTACCCACTCCGTGTAGCATGTACACACGACAGCCCGTAGACGCTTACACTTTCGTTGCCAAGTCGCCCGTATCGTAAGTGAATAGAGTGCACGCGTGTAAGCGTCTACGTGCTGTCGTGTGTACCAGGCACTGCATAGTGCTAGTGGTCATTTCGGGTATCTAAGCATAAGTGGGTACTACAGGACACGGTATAAATCATCTAACTAACATATACGTTTTTTCTACGGAAAAGCTACGAATATGTTTTCCCATGGGACGTGAACTGATAGCAAGTATGCTCTTCTTGACTCTCTTGACTACTCTTGAGTCATAGATACAACAACGGTGTATGCAGGTAGGTACGTACATAGATACCCAGAAGAAACATGGCTGGACTTTGAGTCTGATAAATCAAATAAGTCGCCGTACGTCAGGAAATGTCTACAAATGCATTACGTGTGTAGAAATAAACAAAGTTTTAAGGAAAGCTGTGTGTGCGTAGGTTTCCCGTCTTGGCAAAGCCTATTTTTGCACTGAGGACTTTTGCACTTTCAAAAAAAATGCCCTAAACCTAGCTTTTTTATAACACCTGTAAGCAAACTGGCTGAAAACCGGAATAATTAGAATATTAATAACAATGTTTTATAATGCCGAAATCACCGTGACCACGCAATCCGAAATTGACAGTTTTTTTACTTGGGGCTGCATTTGTAGGCCATTTCGCTTTGACCCATGGGCGCCATTTTGAGTAGAAATCCAATGTCCAATTTTCTCGAACAGACGTCTACTATTTGTTGCATTTCACCAGAGTAGGTAGCGAGCGACCGATCGGAAACGGGTTGGAATGGATGGAAAACATACTGAAACTTTTTTGAGACACCGCCGTAATGTCGCCCAACCAATATACCAGTAAATGGATGCGGATGACGAGGGACTGCCAGAGGTGGCGCGCGAGGGGAAAAAGGCATATACATATACCCAACAGTAGGCATAAGGCAGATGACGATGGATACTAAAAAACTAAGGCCTTTGCATCTACGTATGAGATGATTTATACAGCGTCCAGTGGCACCTTCACTCACACTAGATGGGTTAAGAGTCCACTCGTCGCTGCAGTGCCTGGGACATTGTTTTTAGATGGAGTGGGCTTGCCCAGCACCTATACCTGGATGATACTAGTAAAACAAACTTACCTATCTTGAAGAGCCGGATTCAGCGTGCCAGAGAAGGTCCCAGAATAAATTCCCTTGCCATGGTGCTTCATGGACTCTATCACAGCTCCGGGGCCGATCTTCGAGCGTACCGACTCCTCGGCGGTTCTGAGATCAATCTTATTCGTCAGCACCTCCTTGGATAACTTCTTCAGTTTCTGCGTGAGGTTCTTCGAGGCTTCTATGAGGTCTTTCGTGTCGACCTGGGGTATTGGGGAGGCGCGTTGCGACTTCTTTGGCGTTTCTGGCGTCCTGAACGTTTGCTTGGACGTGGAGGGCGTGGCTAGGTCGTCGGTCTGACCCGCGCTCGGTTGCAATATCAGCTTGCGCGAGTTAGTGATGAAGGGCTCGGTCCGGGATGTGGAAGGCTGCGCTTGGCTGTTATCTTGCCGTATCTGCATGCGTTTCTTGTGCTTATTGACGACAGATTGCATGAACGCCTTCTGTTTATTCTGCCCGATCGGGTGCTTGAACTTAGAGGTCTTGTGCAGTAAATACTGGAAGCGTTTGGTTTTTAACGGCTCGCTTATGCTTTGGAAGGAAGGCAGGGAGCCTGAGGCAGTGGATTCTTGGGTGCCGTGGCTCATTGTGGCGAGGTTGGAGATCTCTCTGTCCATCATGGACTCGTCTTGTTCCTCGAACAGGCCCTTGTCGACGGCAGTGTTGAACAGGTTTTCCATGGGGTATTCATCGATGGTGCTCTCAGCGAGGAATGAGCTCTGGTCAGTGAAGTTGTCGCTGTCATCACTGAGGGAGCTGTCCGGGGTGTGGGAAGACACTGGTGGCTGAGTTTTCTTGCTAGTTTTAGGAGGAGTTTTGGCTTCTTCATTTACTTTTTTCTTCAACAAGTCTATCAAGCTACTTCTAACGGAGTTGGCGATGGACTCCTTGCAGTCTGAGGTAGTTGCATCAAGAGGGCTCGACACCAAGTTGGACAATGATTTTATCGGTGACTGCTCCGTTTCAATGGAAGCATCGGACAAGTCTGAAATGGAGCAATTTGAGGTATCCATAGTTTCGTCTTTGTCTTCATTATTTTCATTATATTTTTCCTCAGCCATTGTGCGGTATAAGTCAATGGCATTTTTCAGCATTTCAATGTCTTTTTTTTCTAAAGTTCTCTGCTGAGGCTTTTTGTCGGTAGTGCAATCTGTGGATGACTCAGAGTCACTGTTTGAAGCTTTTTCAGTCTGGGGGCTAGCTGACTCGCCTGCGTCTCTCTTGGCCGTGTGGACCGGTGAAGACGAAGCGGAGCTCTTTGGGTTAGAAGTCTTCAAGGAACGGGAGCCACCGGAGCTGGAGTTTAACGTAGACAGCTGCAGCTGGATCAGCATCATGTGGTCACCGAGTCTCATAGTGAGGTTCAGAGGTGACTTGCCGCTTAAGAAGTCGTTCACTTGAGTCTCGTTCAGTGACTCTAGAGCTTGCATCACAGAATTTTCAGGTCTTTGGCTCTGCAAGTGAAAAGGGCCAAGTAAAGTTTAGTACAATTCCACCACCCTGATGATGTGACTATACAGGGTGTTTCATAAAGGTCCTGTGAAACTGAAAGGGGTCGCTTAACTCATCAATACAAGCAATATTTACTATGGGACCAAGTGCGAAATCTCGATACAAAAAAACAGCTGTTCTGTACTAAAATTAGATGCTGTACAAATTTATGGAGCAGCTGATATTTTTTTCAGAATTTCGCACTTGGCTCTATAGTAAAAGTTGTTTGTATTGGTGAGTTAAGTGACCTCTTTTAGTGTCACAGGACGTTTTTGAAACACCCTGTATTTGTCACAGCTGTTGGCTTAGTAGATACCTATGACCTGCCATACTGAGGTTCACAGCACAATACCACTCAATGTAGATCAAAAGAGTGGGACAGAGCATTGTATTGAGTTGAGCTAGGCATTCTGGAAGGGAGTGAAGTTAGCGCAAACGCGAAAGAGTTGGCGTCTAAAGAGGTCAAAGCTCAACATGAGCATCACTCACTGGCTTGGGAGAAGAATAAAGAGAAAATTCGATGATAAGGTTGCTGATTGATCGTTTTCACATTGCGAAACACGTGATAAGTCGGTCGTGTCGCAAGTCGCGTGCACTCACCAGCAAGCCCGTCTCGACGCTCGGTAGCAGGATGACGCGTGCACCGTCCATCAGTCCATTGTCGTCCAGCGTGCCATCTCGCAGCTGCCTGCGAACCCACAACACACAAATTCACGCACCACTCAAAGGACGCGAGTGCGTCATCGCACGACGCAACATTTCCGTAATCTGTTTGACAATAGAAGCTTGGCGACGCCATCCTACCTTTCGCGATGCAGGAGGCATATCCGATCTTTCGCCACCTTCAACTTCTTCGAGACCAGCTTCTTGAGGTGTTCCACCGTGTTTTTACCACTCAAGCTGATAGAGAAATTACCACCAGTCGTCGTTTGTATATTGAGCGTTATGTCCGTTGATTGGGGCGAGCCACACCCGTACACTTCTGTTCCCGTCGCACGCTCCATGTTTTACACATATAGACACAAGGATTTTAGTTCTATCACGGTTCTAACGGTGCACGACCTTTCCTAGATTACACAGCTCTTTTATTGTAGAATAGAAAATAACAGGGTCACACGCCAGACCCCCGATTTGATGTGGCTGCGGTGTGACCAGTCTCCGCAAGCGATGATATTCCCGTTAATTTTTTTTGCAACAGCTGATGCGAAGCAGTGCTACTTTTACGTTCCGTCGAACGGAATTTTTGATTATTTTGCCATTTTTCAGGTTTTCTCGTAAGGACTCGATGATTTTCCTTCAGAATTTATGTCAGAACTTCTTCGGGATAGCAAAAAATTCGTTTAATCAGAGAATTATCCTAAAAATAATAATGACTGAAGTCTTGCCTCTCGAAAAGTTGATTTTATTTTGCGTGTATTGAATCGCAAACGTCATTGATCTGTGACGTCACCCGACGCTCATATGAGGCTTTGTGCGGGAAGTTCAAAAGTTTACGCTTGATGCTAGACTTTTGATTTGAAGAAAAGTAGTCCCTATCACATTGTAATAAGAAAATATGATGAAACTATCCTGAAAATGTACCTATTTTATAAAAATCTGGCTCAAATACTTTTGATCAAATTACTTTGTACTACAGGGTGCACTCTAAGTCGATAGCGAAACTTTAAGTAGGATGTCTACTGATCAATACAAACAACTTGTACTAGGTGGCGACAAAAATGGAGCGAAAAAAAAATCTGCTTCATACATTTGGTGCAGTACTGAGGCGACCTTTTGTATGGAACAGCAGATATTTTTTTCACTCCATTTTTTTCGCCACCTAGTACAAGTTGTTTGTATTGATCAGTAGATTGCCTACTTAAAGTTCCGCTATTGACTTAGAGTGCACCCTGTAGACAAGGAAGATGGAGTATGCAAAACAATGTCCCAGGCTCTGCAGCGCCGAGTGGTCTCTTCGGCTTATTCCATCTAGTCATACAATTAGTTCTACATGTATGACTAATAAGAAAAAAAACCGCCTAGTTCTACATCCATGTATGGCTACTTAGTTCTCTCTTCACCCAACTAGTGTGAGTGAAGGTGCCACTGGACGCTGTATAAATCATCTCATTACGTAGATGCAAAGGACTTAGTTTTTAGACAAGGAAATGGAAATAAGATTCGTAAATATCCTCAACCCCCCATATATTTCAGCACCAATAAATATAACAAACATAACATGGCTATCACAGCAACATTCACATATAAAATGTTACATCAGAGTAAGCAATATAAAAATATGAATAATAGAATGCACTCGTACAAGAGCGATATTTCAAGTGCCGAAGGTCCTGCCTAGAAGAATCACTTTTAGCAAGTGGCCTAAATCTTAACAAAGTTCATTATAATAATATTATTATGTTAAATTAATGAAAAGTCGTAAAAGCTATAACATTTTTAGAAAATTATGAAAAGATATTGACTTGACATAAAATTATTAAAACAAAATAGGTAAATTTATGTTAATTCCTTTGATTAAGTAAAAGCAATTAAAGTTTACTATGAAGGTACATAATCTATGTATTTCACAGGAATGTAAATTTCTCTAACTATGCGAATTCTAGCTAAACTGCTTGGGTAACTATCGAAAACGACAAGTTATGTTTTAAAGTTGTTTTTTGTACTACATAATTATTTGAGTATAAGTGAAAAATCTATGATACATTTTACATTTTTGATCACAATTTCTGATAAAACATAGACAGGTGAAATAAAGTTTATTTATAAAATATATTAAATTGTGTATAGAGAACACTTAAATGTTGTACTATTCATTATTTAATAATATGTCTATGCATGATTCCCAGAGTTCATAGTTACAGTAAGATAACATCTAAGGTATAAGTAACATTTAAAATTCATAATAAACTACAAGAAAATACGAGAATAAAAAAACATACATTACCTAGTTACAAGATAAGAAACGCTTTCTTTCAATCGTATTGCAATCTACTGCAATACCTACCATAAAATAAGGTATCACTATACTTTTGTGTAACAAGTTTGCCTGTTACTTATTTTAAAGATAGTAACAATTAATTTTATTCAGGAAATCGTGGGCTTATTAATGTGCAAACAGAATTCATGGTCGACAGTGTTACATATTTCATATATTATAACAAGGGTCATCATAAATACTTGACATGCATTTTCATATTGGCCTTAATTTAGGATCTGTTGAATTTGGCATGAGTATTTTATTCAAAGACTTGGCAACATTGATTCTCGAGATAAAGCATTATGTAATTGATCAGCAAGGATCGGAATTTTCGTGGACATGAGATGCGGTGCACTACCGGCGGCGGCGTCGAATGCGTTATGTCCACAAAAAAGTAGATCCTTGTCTATCAGTATTACAATATTTATCAGTAATGATTTCAGAAAGTAATTGATTCAGTAATGGTCAAAATAGGCTGTAAAAAAGAGTGTATCACAGGATGGATGATATTGACATTACTGTAAATTATAGCAGATTCAAAACGATTACTCTTCTTTCATAGGTTTAGGTCGAAATTTTAGGTCCATGAGTCGAAACTACATCTACGTCCTATCCACCTAAGACCGAAAATTTAAAAAGAAATTATTCACAACATGCACTTCGTACTACGGAGCACTTCTGTACAGAATTTACTGTTCTGTACTATTTCTTGTATAACTTGTAATTAACTCTTTGCTATAATCCGCGCGGGATGTTGGGATGCGACCTTTTGGCGGTAAGCAAACTCGCGTCGAAACAACCTTGTCAAAGTAAAATTAGGTATTTTTTAGATTGACTTCAACAAGATTCCATCCCATTCTCATCTCGCGCGGATTATACCTGCGTGTATTTATTTAAAATGCAGGAAGTTTCCCTATGAGAATAAAACAAAAACAAAAACGGTGTCGTGGTGAAATGTCGAAAACCCGCGCGTCCTAATCCGACTCTTGTTCCTCAGGCAGCAGGGTTCACGATCCAAACTCCATGGTGTCGGTGTCTATGGGGCTAAACTCGTAGCTGCCGCGGCCGTCCATCTGAAGGTAGTGGTCGTGGTGCTTCCACAGCGACTTGCGATGAGACACCGTGAACAGGGTGATACCCATCTGAGGAGCGCGGGACAAAATACAGGGTATTAAAAGACCGCCAACAAAGCGGGAAACCACGTATTGTTACTTCTGTGCGTTACACGTCCATTGGGTAATAGAATATTTTTCAAAATTATAACCTAAAAATTAAAAAACCAACATCATTTCCCAGCAATAATTTATCGAAAAAGTACTTTGTCTAGTATGCGTGCCTTTCGGGTCTGTTGGCAGTCTTTTAACACCCTGTATTAGGCTAAGAAACCGATTATAGTAGTAATAGAACCCAGGAAGTAGAAAAGATATTTCTTTAAATTATTTTAATTAAAATTACATAAAACTTTCTCCATAACATTATAGGTACAAATACGTAAAAAAAAAAATACTGCAAGGATCGTTTATACAGGGTTTCCCGTTATTCAACGTCAAGCGGAAACTGGTTGAAACGGCAGGTTATAACGGTACTAGGAAAAATAATTGAAAAAATCCTAGTCGCTTCGTTTAGAAATAATAGGCATTTTTCTTAAATTTTGAATATGGTCACCCTAGACCACATATTGAGGTACTGTGGTCGCATATTTTTTTCACATTTTCCTTACTAATCATGCTATCAAATCGCATTGATAAATCAAACAGTTAACCCCTTTAGTTGACAAAAAAAAAGTTTAATAGAGTCTTAGTTTGAAAAAATATATTCGCTAACTTTGACACTCCATCGTTTAAAAAAATTATATGGGTATCATAGCGCGTGGCCGACTGTACAAGGGCGGACTTATTTCTAAAGAAATTTCTTGGGTTGGATAGATAGATAGAGAGTGGATGTGAAGGCAACACAAGTGGTCCCATACCTCTCTGCAGTACTGGTACATTTGGCCCTCGACGTCGACGGAGACGGCGCTGGTGCATTCGTCCAAGATGGCGAACTGCGGCTCGTGGTAGAAGAGACGCGCCATCTGTCGGAGAGAGAGAGAAGGCGCGTGAGTCGTCGCACGAACCGACTTGTTGGCATGTTCTGACGAGGTAGCTCAGGGGACTTGATATAGCAAGCGGACGAGTCCAAAATTTTCGTTATTTTTCGTCAATTAAAGAAAGCCTATTATGGCGAACTGGGGCTCGTGGTAGAAGAGACGCGCCATCTGTCAGAGAGAGAGAAGACGTGTGAGTCAACGCACGAACCGACTTGCTGTCATGTTCTGACGAGGTAGCTCAGGGGACTTGATGTAGCAAGCGGGCGAGTCCAACATTTTCGTAATTTTTCGTCAATTAAAGAAAGCCCATTACCATGCCTGCGTTTGCTTTCGGGACGTGTGTATCACGTATACTTAAATCCACAAATACGGAGTATCGTTTGACAGACATAACTGTAAAATTATAGAACACGGCAACATTATTCTAGAATTTGACAGTTATGTCTGTCAAACCATACTCCGGATTTGTGGATTTAAAATTGCATACAAACGGCTGAAAAACTAATCGCATAGATCTGTGTCTACACAACAGGGACCGGTCCATGGGTGAACATAGATTTATGCTTACACGCACCAGGGGTTAAGGATACTGTAACATATTGTGCAGTAGACTTGTTGTTGAGTTGTTAATGGTTAGTATTATGTGTTTAAAAAGTTAATCGTTAACTTACAGCTATCCGCTGCTTCTCTCCTCCGGACAGGACGTCCATCCAGTCCTCAACGGCGTCCCAGCCGCCCTCTCTAGTGGCTAGGTACGACAGCTGTACGATGTAGTTAGACAACAACAGCTGAGCTACTCACAGCTATCCGCTGCTTCTCTCCTCCGGACAGGACGTCCATCCAGTCCTCAACGGCGTCCCAGCCGCCCTCTCTAGTGGCTAGGTACGACAGCTGTACGATATAGTTAGACAACAACAGCTGAGCTACTCACAGCTATCCGCTGCTTCTCTCCTCCGGACAGGACGTCCATCCAGTCCTCAACGGCGTCCCAGCCGCCCTCTCTAGTGGCTAGGTACGACAGCTGTACGATATAGTTAGACAACAACAGCTGAGCTACTCACAGCTATCCGCTGCTTCTCTCCTCCGGACAGGACGTCCATCCAGTCCTCAACGGCGTCCCAGCCGCCCTCTCTAGTGGCTAGGTACGACAGCTGTACGATATAGTTAGACAACAACAGCTGAGCTACTCACAGCTATCCGCTGCTTCTCTCCTCCGGACAGGACGTCCATCCAGTCCTCAACGGCGTCCCAGCCGCCCTCTCTAGTGGCTAGGTACGACAGCTGTACGATATAGTTAGACAACAACAGCTGAGCTACTCACAGCTATCCGCTGCTTCTCCCCTCCGGACAGGACGTCCATCCAGTCCTCAACGGCGTCCCAGCCGCCCTCTCTAGTGGCTAGGTACGACAGCTGTACGATGTCGAGGAACCGTTCGAGCTCCGCGTCCGTGCGGCCGCGACGCACCATCTCCTCGCGGGTCTGAGGGTAGATCACCTGGGAAAGAGCAAAAGGGCTCTTAGTGAGGACTATACAGGATTCAATTTGGATCCGGTCAAAATCTGTCAAAATGTAATATGACACTCGAGAGGTCAAGTATTAATACTGCTTTACTATCACCCTCTTTGTTCAAAAAAGGTGTCGAGTGAGATGAGCTACCTTTCATTCGGCTCGCTCGGAATAAGGACACATGTGTCCTTGACGCGCTACCAATAAGTTACTTTAATTTTGTGGGCGATAATAAGCGAGTTAAACCAATCCGAACTAATTTTCCGAAAAAACGTGTCCGAACGAATTAGTCCGGATTCCGAGCGAGCAGGCTAACCAGCATTTGCAACTAAGATTGTATGCAAATCGAATGCTTTCCCTAAAATCGAGTTCACGCACGAGAAATGCTTCTCGAATACAATCACGTATCGTGAAGACGGTTCCCGAAAGCTCGCAAACTAAGAGCTTACGAGTTAGCTTCTCGCTTGTTAATGTGGTGACCATACATTTTTGGGAGTTGTTTCTTTAGAGAAAAACTGGAAGGATGATAATACATTTGGGAAGATATTACCTGGTCCCGGAAGGTCCCCAGGGTCATGTAAGGCCGCTGCGGCACGTAGAAGAGCTTCCCTTTCGGCGGCTTGGTGAGGGAGCCGCCAAATATGGGCCACAGCTCGCCCAGCATGCGGAACATCGACGACTTGCCGCAGCCGTTGGGCCCGCAGACTAACACGACGCGACGTATCTCTTTATTTGTCTGTCACACTCTCTCTAGATGGGGCAAGAGTGGGACAGAGCGCTATCCTTCAAGCTAGAGTTGCAGCTTGAAGGATGAAGGAGCGACCAGCTTGGTAACGCCGAGTAATTCTTTCAGTGTTACCAGGTTCGGGGAATAGCGCCTGAATCGGGGGTTTTCACCCTCGCTCTCTCTATGGTTCCAGTTCTTTTGAAGTCTCCAGCTCGCTGTACCGGGGCTTAATTGTCTAACATTTGAATCAATCGCGATCCCTTTCAATGGTATGAGGATTGTGATCGTGATTGCGAGTTTAGAGTGGAATTGTCTAAGTTTTAAATCACACTCTCTAACAGGACGGATGAGTCGAAACGCCTTACAAATTGAGTGAACAGTTTTTTCAAATTTCTTCACTCAATATCCTTCAAAATTGAGTCGCAATCCCTATCACCATCCCAATCGCTTTCAATGACAATTTGTGTCAAATGAGTGTAGTTTGAAGTTCGTCAGTAGGTACCCGCGATAGATTCAAAAGTTAGACAATGATGATAGTAGCTTCTCGATGAGGTTAGCCGGGGACGGAAGAAAGTAGCTATTACCTGGTCCCGGAAGGTCCCCAGGGTCATGTAAGGCCGCTGCGGCACGTAGAAGAGCTTCCCTTTCGGCGGCTTGGTGAGCGAGCCGCCAAATATGGGCCACAGCTCGCCCAGCATGCGGAACATCGACGACTTGCCGCAGCCGTTGGGCCCGCAGACTAACACGTTCATGCCGGATCTGGGGAATAATTGTACACACCGTGCAATTTTAGTGGTTTTAAAGCCGAAGGTATTTTGTTGCACTGGTGATTCTGAGCCAAATTCCAAAATTTTACTTCAAAACAAGCGAAAAAAATAAACACTTCCCAGTACAAACGGCTATCGCCAATCGACCCCATTTGTATGGAGAAGTAAATTTTTTTTTCGCGCGCATTGGAATGAAATTTTGTAATTTGGCTCAGAATCACCAGTGCAACAAAATACCTTCGGCTTTAAAACCACTAAAATTGCACGGAGTATTATTTTTAAATGCGCTTTGATGTTTAAGAATCCCCTGAAGCTCTGCAGCCCTCTCGCTCGCACTTTTCAACATTTTAATTTATTGTAAGAGACTGATTCAACTTTGGACGATAAAATATACAAAGTGTTACAAAAGATGCTAACTCATTATACAGGGTCATGGTACCTGATGATAGGGATCACAACCAAAATATTTTTTTAGCTCTATGACGTTCCGCTGATTTTTAAATAATTAAAATGTAAGCGCTGTGATGGAAGAAAAGTATTTTTAAAATACTGTTTCCATAGACTTTCACTATGTTTTAACAGCCTGAAGCTATTAAAATAAAATAGAGCTAAGCAAACAACCATATTTTTTAAATGGAGCTAAATCCAAAAACAAAAAAAAAATTGAAAATTTTACAATTTTAAGGTTATAAAAAAAAAGTTGTTTTTCAACTTTTTTTGCAGATTTGTCATTATGTTGACCAGCAGGTTACACCCTAAAAAAAAGTTAGTAAAAAGAGTTAGTATCTTTTGTAACACGTTGTAGTTGCAGACATAGATAATAAAGCTATCGACATGTAGACATACTTTTAATTTCACATTTATAGTTTAAAAAATAAATATTACTGAACTAGTACTTTTAACCGAAGTTCAGTGATATTTTTTTTATTAGTAGGAGTAAATTTCGTTTCGGAGTAAATTGACTGTGACAGACGGACAGACGGACAGACGGACAGACGGACGGACGGACGGACGGACGGACTAATCAAACTTACTTGACTTCGAAGGATAGCTCTTTGATGAGCACGTCACCATTGGGCGTTACCAGCGGCACCTTCTCGAAGCGGATCACCTTGTCCTGATAAATAATACGACCCGCGCCTGGTGACAGGATCATGGGGGGGTTTATGCCTGCGAACAATGTAAGAGGATTGCTGCTAGAGTCTTGGGAACCTTTGTGAATGCTGCTAGCGTCACGGGAACCTTTGTGAATGCTGCTAGCGTCATGGGAACCTTTGTGAATGCTGCTAGCATCATGGGAACCTTTGTGAATGCTGCTAGCGTCATGGGAACCTTTGTGAATGCTGCTAGCGTCATGGGAACCTTTGTGAATGCTGCTAGTGTCATGGGAACCTTTGTGAATGCTGCTAGCGTCATGGGAACCTTTGTGTCGGGTGTGTTGCGGGGATATTTGGTTAATGTTGTTTTTGTTTTGAACCTTTTTTTGTGTATGTACTTGTGTGTGTTTGATATGTTTTTATTGCCTTGCCGCGTTGTGAATTTTTTGTATTTTAATATTGCTTGTAAGAGGACGTAAGATGTAGCCTGTACAATTCGGAACCCAAAGTTTTTTGTTCGAAAGTCCGTTATTGGCTTAATCTTATCTTTAGACCATATTGAGAAACTAATTTAAATATTTTTTTATTTTGGTCCAGTAGTTTTGTTTTTATGCGCTAAAATGTTTTGTTCCTATAACCGCCAACAGTATGCAGACCGTCGCGTGACGTCATAAAACCGTATCTTTGAAACGTTGTAAAATCCAAACTACTCAACCAAAATAAAAAATATTGAAATTAGTTTCTCAATATTGTCTAAAGATAAGGTTAAGCCAATAACGGACTTTCGTACAAAAAACTTTGGGTTCTCTCAGAGAGAGAGAGCTTAATCACCACGCGTTCTCAATGCGGATTTGCCGTACGTTCAGGTTTCCTCACGACGTGACGTTTTTCCTGCACCTTTAGCGAGTGGTATTTCTACTATACATTCACAAATCCATTAGAAAATTATTAATATGCTTACCGTCCCGTGGTGTGTCGTTGTCCAACATTGTCCGGGTGTACTTCCCTCTATTGACCTCGTCCAGAACCACTCTCAACTGAGTGACGCGTGAAGTCAGACCAGCTAACTTGGTAAGCTCGCGCCCTGATAAGACGAGGCGCCCGATAGCTTCCGCCATCTTGACCAGCATACGCCCGTAAGTGTAGTAGTGCTGGAAATTTAAATTGATTGAAATTAATATAAACTTGCTTTTGCCCCCGATTTCGTCCCCGCAGCAGCCCCGGATCTAGGATTTATCCGAGGGGGGGCAAAATCTTGACATTAGAGCCCCTACTCACAATTTGAGACTAATCAGTCAAAAAAGTTAACTTTTATTAAACCAACATGGCTGATGCTCAACAGGTTAAATTCATTGGCCAACTATCTTTTTGGGAACAGGACAGATTCACCCTAAAATGATGGCCTGAAATTGCCGCTCTTTGACCCCTCTACATCAGGGGCTGATTTTTGGCGCCCCCTAAAACTGCCGCTCGGGGCGGGTGCCCCGCTTATTTCCAGAAAAACTGACAGAGATTTTTTTTCTAAAGACGTAGTTTGACATCCCTTTTGCCTTTGGGCTACATTGGGTTAGGTATAATTTATATCGTATCTAAATTGGGTAATTTAGGTGTACAAGAAACCCGTGTAAGTTGATCTCACCTTAAACCTGTCATTATCGGATCCCGTGGTCAAAAGATTGTGATCTTTCACGAAGAAAGGCCTTGAGACGGCGAAGAAGCCGACTGTTATCGCAATATCTGGAAAATAATAAGTTATTTTAGTGCAATTATACATTTAAAGCATAACTTTTTGAAGTGTAAATTTGGCGGATCGGGCCGGGATCCGCCTGCCTGTATTTATATGAGACAGCGTCCACTAGCGGCGGATCGGGGCGGGCCGCAGCGCAATTATAGTCCGCCGCTAGTTGACTCTCTTTCATATAAATGCAGGCAGGCGGAATTTTGCGTTGCGATCTTGCGACGCGCCTCGTCCCGATCCGCCTCTAGTGGGGCCTTAGCCTGTAACACAATGGCGTATCAATGGCGTCCCAGGTAGACGGACAAAACCGGTATTTTTTCGTTGTTCTCCTACAACCAGCGAACTAATCCTCTAGAATTAGAGTCTTATTATTCTTTGCTGTACTAAAAAAACATTAAAAGGACCGACACTGGACCGACAGCATTAATAAATCGTAATTGAAATCGTCAACTGGGTGCCCATTTTGGCACCATTGTGTTACAGGCTAAGGGCCCTGGCTAGACGTACCGATGGCAGATGGACAAAGTCCATTGCGAAATGGCGACCCCGAGAGGGGAAGAGATCGGTTGGCAGACCACCAGCCAGATGGTCGGACGACATAGCCTAAGTAGCCGGAAAACAGTGGTTGCGTCTGGCACAGGGTCATGAGAGGTGGCGTGAGCATGAAGAGGCCTTTACTCGGCAGTGGGTGTTAACAGGCTGATGATTATTATAATAAGGTTTAAAAGAAACGCTCGGTACAGTACTTGAACCCGCTACCTCTTGCATCCCGTGCAGGCGCTCTATCAAATAGAGCTACCGACCTATTTTTTTACCTTAGAATTAATCATTAGAAAAAAAAAAGTTAATTTAGCGCAATGTTTACTGAATTACTGATCTTAGTAATAATCGAAAAATAAACTTCAGTAACGTACATTTGCGAGTTTTAGTACCTACATCTTAATTTCAGACGTCTGGTCATTTGATAATACGATAAGTATTTTTAGCTTACATTATATAAAAACTCGCTAATTATTAATATCAAGGAAAAGAAGTGCAGAAACCCGTGGCTTAGTTGTTTTTGTTAGTGATGATAACGAAGGTACTAGAGAAGCCTACGGTACCGCAGACTAAAAATATGTAAACAGGATGTCATTAGAATCTCAGCAACTTTTACAGCACATATGGAAAGGTCCTGTAACACTGAAAAACGTCGCTGAACTCATCAATACAAGCAACTTTTTATTTGCTTTTCAAAGCATACTGTACTTCATTCTACACGTGCACTCTGTGGGCCAGCTATACCAAAACATCGTACAGTGCTCTGGAGGTCCAATATAATAACGCCTTTAGGACACTGTTGCGTCTCCCCCGTTATTGTTGTGCTTCAGACATGTTTTCTGAGGCCGGAACCGACTCTTTTCTGAGGCCGGAACCGACTCTTTTCCGAGGCCGGAACCGACTCTTTTCTGAGGCCGGAACCGACTCTTTTCTGAGGCCGGAACCGACTCTTTTCCGAGGCCGGAACCGACTCTTTTCCGAGGCCGGAACCGACTCTTTTCTGAGGCCGGAACCGACTCTTTTCTGAGGCCGGAACCGACTCTTTTCTGAGGCCGGAACCGACTCTTTTCTGAGACCGGAACCGACTCTTTTCTGAGGCCGGAACCGACTCTTTTCTGAGGCCGGAACCGACTCTTTTCTGAGACCGGAACCGACTCTTTTCTGAGGCCGGAACCGACTCTTTTCTGAGGCCGGAACCGACTCTTTTCATAGGCCGGAACCGACTCTTTTCATACGATTATCAGGAAAAAGACGGCTTCTCTGTTGCTGAGGGTGCGGGGCAGTAGCAACAGTCTGCTGAGGGTTATAGCTGAAAGTTTCAAGCCTTTCATGAAACTTTTTATTAGGATTACGAAGTCGAAATTAGCCTTACTAAGTAATATTATAATAATAAATAAACTGACCGTAATCGTTCCAAAATGTAAATTTATAATATTTTGTATTTTGTTTTAAACTGTGTTAGTAGATAAGTTATTGGATTTTGTTATCTGAATAAATAAATAAATAATTATTATTATTATATGGGGTCAAGTACGAATTCTCTAAAAAAAATATCTACTTCTCTATGGAGATATATTTGGTATCGAATTTTTGTAAGGAACAGCTGATATTTTTTTCGAGATTTCGCACTTGCTCCAATTGTAAATATTGCTTGTATTGATGAATAAAGCTACCCCCCTTCAGTGTCACAGATATATACAATGTATGGTAGATGACTCAGCAGCGGAACTTTTCCAAAATTATTGAGGAGTACTCACATTTGGCAATGATATTGTCGACGAAGCCCATCCCGACCCTAAAGTTCAGGAAGCTCCTCAGATGACGCGTCAGCTTGTAGAAACTGGCTAGCAAGGTCAGCTGCTCTCTGTGATTGCCCTGGAAGCGAAAAAAGAGTAAAATCACCATCATCATCTTCAGCCCTCCTCTGCCCACTGCTGTTAGAGGCCTTATAGAGCTGGTCGCGCCACCTCTTACGGACCCTCTTAAATCCATGGTGCCTCCGCCGTAATCACGATGTCGCCTGCAGCCCCTATACAACGTGTTACAAAAGATACTTACTCTTTTTACAGGGTGTAACCTGCTGGTCAACATAATGACAAATCTGTAAAAAAAAGTTGAAAAACACAACTTTTTTTTATAACCTCAAAATTGTAAAATTTTCAAAACTGTTGTTTTTGGATTTAGCTCCAATTTAAAAATATGTTTGTTTGCTTAGCTGTATTTTAATAGCTTCAGGCTCGGTTTCTGAGTAGAGAATTTTACTAAGCACATACTTACGTATCCCTCTGTCACGCTCTTTTGTGAGAAATCTGCAGAGACAAGACGATACTTACCCATTTGCTTAGCAAAATTCTCAACTCAGAAACCGTAAAAGTCTATGGAAACAGTATTTTAAGAATACTTTTCTCCCGTCACAGCGCTTACATTTTAATTATTTAAAAATCAACGGAACGTCATGGAGCTAAAAAAAATTTTTGGTTGTGATCCCTATCATCAGGTACCATGACCCTGTAAAAAGAGTTAGCATCTTTTGTAACACCTAGTATTATCTATAATATCCACCGTAAAAATAACAGTTTATCTTTTATCGTTTATCTTTTTGTTGACATTTAAACAAAAAGATTGCTAATTTCAATAAGAGCTATTTTCGAGTGTTTTGACGCTCGGAGGTTGAGTGGAATTTTTATATGATAGATGCCCTATACTTCCCACTGATCGTTACTTGTTATGCACGGATGCAAAATAGTATATTCATTCTAAATTTTTTAGCGGCAAAATTTATAATTTAAATTTATTGCTGCTATGTTATGCCTATGTACGAGTACATTAAAATACACAACTCTCCCACCCCCTCCGCAAGCCGCTTACCCCCTCCCCCCCTTGAAAAGTGTCCCGTTTTACAGATTTTCTCAATTTTCAGAAAAACTATTCAAGCTAGGACAAAATGGTCAAAGACTGAATTATTTGTCAATAAATTACCAACAAATAAGTACTAACATTCATTTTGATACGATTTATAGTTTCCAAGCTATGGTGCATCAAATATTACAAAAATGTGCTCTTGGCAGAAATAAAACATTTAATACACAAGAAACCATAAATATTTATTATTTTTACAAGACATGCGTTTCTGTAGTTATTAATATCTAAAAGAATCAGAATCGTCATCATTATCTTGGCAATAGATGCACATGATGGAACAACGCAATCCAGCATTGACACATCGACATCTTTTTCCGCAGGCTTTTTTGAAGCTGCATGATACCTACTATTTTTAGTATCAACTGTGGAGCTGGTGACTTTGTGGCCAACGTATTTGTTGAAGTAGACGTACCTATCGTAAATTCGTAACTCGTTTATACTTTTTTCGGTTTGCCCCATACAAGGCGAGAATATACGAGGTCCAAAAGTTCGCGGAATTAAGTTCGCGGTTCGCGGTTGTAAGTGGGATAAAAAATATATTTTATTTTTCCTTTTCAACATAGTCCTTCTGAAGCTCACTTTTTTAATCTTAGAATAAGCTTTTCTATACGCTGAAAAAAAAATTTTCTTCCTTGCCCTGAAAATGAGTCAAAGTGGCATCTTTGACTTCTTTTTTCTATCGTCGGAAAATTTTCTTCCTCGAAGGTATTTTTTTAATTTTCAGAAATAAATCAAAATTGCTGGGGGTCAGGTCTAGGCTGTAGAGAGAGTAAACTAGTGTCTCAAACCCACATCTGTGTAAGGCAGCCATCGCAGTGTAACACTTATAAACGGGCTTGCAAAAAGACAACACCCTGAGACCATTTTTCTCTTCTAGTTTCTTTGATGGCTTCCTTTATTTTTTCCAATAGAGAAACGTAATATTCTCCGGTTATATTGACACCTTTTATTTGTAGTCCATTAACAAAATTTCTTCAGTAACCCGAAAAATCGTCGCCATCATCTTGCCAGTTGATTTTGACACCTTAAACTTGTAAGGGGGGGGTTGTACCCTTTTTATGCCAGCGTATCGACTCTTGTTTGGACTCGGATTCATAATGATGAACCAAATTTTCACTTTCAGTCACCATTAGTGCCAAAACGCCTTTTGGTTCTCCACCATAGACCTCCAAAAAGTGTTGAAGTGGGTCTTGAGCATTCTCGGCGCCAATGTTACAGTGACTTTTTTTATACTAAGATGTTCATTAAGTATCCTCAAAATTATGGTTTCTGATACTCCAATTAATGCAGATAGAGGTTTGTTTGACAACCGGGCGTCTTCCAATACAACTTTATCGATTTTTTCGATGTATTCGATGTGGTGGAGTCAAAAAGGTGTCTCGGGCGGGGGACATCTTCAATCGACTCTCTCCCTTATTTTAAAAGTCCTTGCCACTAATAAATCAATGTTTTGGAAGGGTAATAATCCCCATAAATGGCTCCCACTTTTTAAATTTAGCTTATTCCTCATTGATAAGGAACTTTATAACGGCAAAATCGTCAATTTGCTCCACATTTGCAGGTAACTTCCGGATTTACCTATTTTCAGGACGATAACTAATTAATTAATTAAACTAGGACGCTGAAATTTGGCTTATATTCTTGTAATGAGTTGCTTATTACAATGACACCATGCAAGAAAATCTTCGGACAGCATTGCTTGTAAAAATAATAAATATTTATGGTTTCTTGTGTATTAAATGTTTTATTTCTGCCAAGCGCACATTTTTGTAATCTTTGATGCACCATAGCTTGGAAACTATAAATCGTATCAAAATGAATGTTAGTACTTATTTGTTGGTAATTTATTGACAAATAATTCAGTCTTTGACCATTTTGTCCTAGCTTGTATAGTTTTCCTGAAAATTTAGACAATCTGTAAAACGGGACACTTTTCAAGGGGGGGAGGGGTTAAGCGGCGTGCGGGGGGGGTGGGAGAGTTGTGTATTATAATGTACTCGTATATAGGTATAACATGGCAGCAATAAATTTTAATTATAAATTTTGCCGTTTTGCCCATACATTGAAATCTAGAATGAATACACTAAAAGTATTGTTTGCTTCGAGGGATTCTATTGAATACCAAGCAAGCGAAGGTTTCTAAGAAGCCTGAGCGTAGCGAGGGATTCACAGCCACGAGAGGCAAATAATATTGCATCCATGCGAAACACAAAAACTTTTCATCTCACTTCAGTGAGGAAATTGGTTAGATGCAATCAAATTGATTCAATAGGTGATGTCATTTAAACCTGGGCCCAGCGAGCGGACTGGGCCTCAAGTCTGTAATGCAGTTGAGTCTCGATAGTTTCGCAGTTGTAGGTTTCGATTAAGATTTATTAATGCTGTCGGTCCTCCCGGTTTTCTCCTTCTACTGGGAACCTATCGTTACGCAATTTCGTTAAAGACTTGATAGATAGATAGATAGAGAACTCTTTATTGCACAACAGAAAGAATATTACAGATAAATTTTCAACAAAATTTTGTACAAATGGCGGCCTTATAGCTAAAAGCTATCTCTTCCAGACAACCTTGGGATGGACAGGACTGGATGCGGAAATAAAGTAGCAAGTAGATGCACAATAAGACAGAGATATGGTAGGATTAAAATACTTAGATATCAATAACAGAGTTTACGTAAACTTACGTAAGTAAAGGTAATATTATACATAATTTATGACTATATACATACGAATACAAATAACATATATATTGGGCTAAAATATATATCGTATGATAGATATTAAATAACTACATAAATAAATTATAATATTTACATACACAATATTATAGCAACAACAGTATCACAGTTCACCAGTGAGGTAGTACTTTTTTACGACTTGATTGGTACTATGGATAGATGGATGTTTTTTTGGTGGATGGATAATTTAATGATCATATGCAACAAGAGAACATTAGTTGGCTTACTTGGTAGAAGGCAATTTCTTCCGAATTCGTGATGAGGCGCGAATTCACGTATCTGAATTCCCCCTCCAGCTTCTGTTCTTGTACGGTCAAGCGTGCTGTGGAGGAATAAATAAAAATATACCTTAATGTTGGTTATAAAATGTACAAAAATATCCTTTCATAAAACAACACCTTTTATGGGGAAACTAGGGCCAAATCCACTGAGATAGTATGTAACTCTTAGGGATGTATGGGTGTGAGTATATTTATGAGTGTGTTATCATCATGTAAGCAGCGTATTTTTCTTTATTGATTTTTTTATATGTAAAGTTATCACAACAGACTTTCTTTATAGCGAATCTTACCAGTGGGTTTCCTCAAATGTGTCAGCAATACTCCAGAAAGGAAAAGGTACGCCATCATGATGCCAGGTGTCTGTTAATACAAAGAAACCCTAATTAAAATAAGATTAATCTATGATATTTATCTATACGTATGAACAGGGGGGTTAACCTTGAGTTCCCTTGACCCTAGAGTAAAAAGTTTTAAAATTAATTTCTCTTTGAATTCGCATAGTAATGCTTTGATTTTAAATACGTTGTAATGTTTATTCAAAGGTAAGGCTGTTCTATTCAATAAAAACACAAAATGCGGCTTAATTTGTAAAATATTAAATTTTGTAAATTGCGCCATATTGCGACCGTATTGGAAAAATGCGTCAAAGGTAGAGGGGCAGATGTTTTTTTTCATAATCCAGCCTTGAATCGCGAGGAAATATATAATGCCGTTTGATGAATATTAATGGGACATCTGGTAATAATTTCACGATTTCATGGTTGGCATGATTCACAGGTTGTCTTTATTGAAGTGAGAAACAGATTGCCTGCGTAGTAAATATCAATAATAATAAATTATTTATTTCAGGCATCATGGACCCATCTTTTTTTTATTTAATTAATTAAGTAAATTAATAAATTACTTTACAATTACAACAGAAAATCAGGAGAAATAATTGTAAAAACGCTGAATTAAAATGTCAAAAATAAAAATATTAAAAATGTTCCATGCCACTCCAATGCCACTCATTAACGGTGAAGGAAAACATCGTGAAATTTGTATTAGCGAAACAAAGCAAAATGAAGAAAAAAAAAGCAGAACCTATAGATATCGATTATAAACTGCAGAAACGATTGATACCAAAGTTATAGTTCTTTGTTGTATTCTAATAGGTGAAAAAAGTTTTCTCACGAAATGAATTTTCTCGTACAGTAGCGCGTAATACCTGTGGGCACCACAGACTCTTAATAATCAAACCAAATAATAATCTAGACATAATCTGAGAGGATGAACCTTGTCAAGTCATCTCCGTCTAAACATGTCCCAAGCACTGCAGCGTTCGACTGGTCACTTCACCCGCCTGGCATGAGTGAAGGTGCCACTGGATGCTTTATAACACTATTATTGTTCCTTCAAAACTTACCGTAGCCCCCAAGTTGACGGTGGGCCTGTACAGATAAATGCCTTGGATGTCCAGTATAAGCTTGCTAATATTGGTGTACAGGTCGAACACACTTACCGTAGCCCCCAAGTTGACGGTGGGCCTGTACAAATAAATGCCTTAGATGTCCAGTATAAGCTTGCTAATATTGGTGTACAGGTCGAACACACTTACCGTAGCCCCCAAGTTGACGGTGGGCCTGTACAGATAAATGCCTTAGATTTCCAGTATAAGCTTGCTGATATTTGTGTACAGGTCGAACACACTTACCGTAGCCCCCAAGTTGACTGTGAGCCTGTACAAGTGTACAGGTAGATGCCAATGTCCAGTATAGGCTTGCTGATATTGAGGTACAGGTCGACCACACTTACCGTAGCCCCCAAGTTGACTGTGAGCCTGTACAGGTAGATGCCTATGTCCAGTATAGGCTTGCTGATATTGCTGTACAGGTCGACCACGGTCTCGCAGAACCGGTCCACGTCGGTGGTCAATAGCTGGTCCGCGTTGGATATCCGGTTGTCCAGGTTCGTCACTTGGTAGTAGGTGAAGCCTCTGCGCAAGAGGAAAATTGCCTTTAGGTTCAAAAATAAGATGGTTTGAGTGCTAAGACTGTGATACAATCGGGGTTTTGTTTGTTTTTTTTTATCCATGCAATCCCTTTTAAATACCTTTAATTTGATAACCATTTTGCCGGAGCATCAAATTAAACGTCCTAAAAATACAAACGTTTTTAATTTAATTTCCACCAATCGGGCTCCACATTGCTTTTTCGTGACATCATATATCCTATGACACTCGCAGCGGCAAGACCAATCCAACCACATCCCGTTTGTTCAAATCGGTTCAGGAGTTCAAGCTGTAGGTGGGACATTGGTCCCATTCCATTGGGAAAAGATATACCTACCCATGACGGTGAAAAACTTAACCTCTTTTTGGGCAGTGGGCAAAAAACTTAAACCATTCTTGGCCAGAATTTCCCAAAATACACCTACCATTCTGGGATGGTCAGCGCCTTTTTCAGTTTCAGGTTGTAATGATGAGCCAAGTTGGGAAACTTTCACCCAAAAAACACTGCATAATATAGTGATTATTTAATTTTGACAGAGTGAAACGATTTATCTTATCACTAGCTTTTCGCCCGCGACTTCGTCCGCGAAGACTTATAAGAAGTTGCCTGGGTACATCTTTCACCATTATCAAATTAGCATGAATAGAGTCATGGGTGTGTATTTTTGTAAGCTATCTCTAATCCAAAAGTCATCCAAATGCGTCGTGCAGTTTCAGCGTGGAAGTGTATGTGTTGTGTATGTGTGTGACCAAATTGGTAAAGATCAAATGAATCCAACAAAAAAAAAACATACTTTGAACCTTTTTGGCCGTTTTAGGTTTATCATTGTTATTGTTTTCTTCATGCTTAGTAGATTTGCTATAAAACGCAACTGTAGTTAAATGTTCATTGAATAGTTGTAGCTTTAATGGTTCCGGCATTGTTATTGATACTAAATCAGGAAAACTCTTAAAATGTTTCCACCCTTTTTGATGCTGAAACATGTGTTTAATTATTATTTCTGATTTAATACACGACTACTTAGTTTCAAGTTAATCTGAATCCAATAAAATGATAATTTCATACAAATTTTGAACCCCGTTTTGGCCGTTTTAGAGTTAACATTATTACTTTTTCTTCATGGTTGGTAGTTTTGCTATAAAACGCAACTGTAGTTTTTCAAAGTTGTAACTTGAATGGGTTGGGCCCAGCATTGCTACTACATCAGGGAAAAATATTCAACGTTTCCACCCATTTTAACCCTTCATTCGCTGAAATGAGAAAAATGCTGAAACATATGTTTGATTATTTCTGATTTAGCATACGAATACTTAGTTTCAAGTAGGTATATCAGACAAAAAAAATGTATTTCATACAAACTTTTAACCCCGGTTTGGGCATTTCAAGGGTTAACATTGTTACTTTTTTCGTCATGGTTGGTAGTTTTGCTATAAAACGCAACAGTAGTTCAAATTTCTATGTTGTAACTTAAATGGTTTGGACCCAGCATTGCTACTATATCAGGGAAAAATCTTCAACGTTTCCACCCATTTTAACCCTTTATTCGCTGAAATGAGAAAAATGCTGAAACACGTGTTTAATTATTTCTGATTTAGTATACGAATACTTAGTTTCAAGTAAATCGGACCAAAAAAAAATTTTATTTCATACAAACTTTGAACCCCGGTTTGGGCATTTGAAGGGTTAAAATTATATTCTTTTTTTCATGGTAGTTTTGCCACAAAACACTACTGCAGTTTCAATTTCATAGTTGTAGCTTTAATGGTTTAGGCCTGACATTGATACTACATCAGGAAAAATCTTCAAACTTTTCTACCCCTTTTAACCCTTTAGTGGGCAGAATTTTGAAAAACGCTGAAACACGTGTTTAATTGTTTCTTATTTAATATACAAATACTAATTTTCAAGTTAATCGGACCAAAAAAAATTTTTATTTCATACAAACTTTGAACCCCGGTTTGGGCATTTGAAGGGTTAAAATTATATTTTTTTCTTCATGGTAGGTAGTTTTGCCACAAAACACTACTGCAGTTTCAATTTCATAATTGTAGCTTTAATGGTTTAGGCCTGGCATTGATACTAAATCAGGAAAAATCTTCAAACTTTTCTACCCCTTTTAACCCTTTAGTGGGCAGAATTTTGAAAAACGCTGAAACACGTGTTTAATGGTTTCTTATTTAATATATAAATACTAAGTTTCAAGTTAATCGGACCAAAAAAAAAATTTTATTTCATACAAACTTTGAACCCCGGTTTGGGCATTTGAAGGGTTAAAATTATATTTTTTTCTTGATGGTGGGTAGTAATGCTATGAAATGCAACTGCACATTCAATTTGAAAGTTGTAGCTTCAATGGTTTGGGCCCAGCATTGCTACTACATCAGGAAAAAAACTTCAACGTTTCCACCCATTTTAACCCTTCATTGGCTGAAATGAGAAAAACGCTGAAACACGTGTTTAATTTTTTCTGATTTAGTATACTAATACTTAATTTCAAGTAAATCAAACCAAAAAAAAATTTTATTTCATACAAACTTTGAACCCTGGTTTGGGCATTTGAAGGGTTAAAATTATATTTTGTTCTTCATGGTAGGTAGTTTTGCCACAAAACACTACTGCAGTTTCAATTTCATAATTGTAGCTTTAATGGTTTAGGCCTGGCATTGATACTAAATCAGGAAAAATCTTCAAACTTTTCTACCCCTTTTAACCCTTTAGTGGGCAGAATTTTGAAAAACGCTGAAACACGTGTTTAATTGTTTCTTATTTAATATACAAATACTAAGTTTCAAGTTAATCGGACCAAAAAAAAAATTTATTTCATACAAACTTTGAACCCCGGTTTGGGCATTTGAAGGGTTAACATTATATTTTTTTCTTCATGGTGGGTAGTTTTACTACAAAACGCTACTGCAGTTTCAATTTCATAGTTGTAGCTTAAACGGTTTGGGCCCGACGTTGACACTACATCACGAAAAATATTCATACATTTCAACCTCGTTTAACCCTTAAACTGCTAAAATTAGAAAAAAGCTAAAACAGGTGTTAAATTATTTTTGATTTAATATACGAATTCTTAGTTGCAAGTAAATCCGGACAAAAAAATTTTTTTTTTTCATACAAACTTTGGACCCCATTTTTACCGCCTTAAGGGTTAAACTTGAAGTAAATCTGTCTTAACCCGTAGCGTGTCCACAAATTACAACTATTGTAAAATTTTCATTGTTTTGGCATTAGCGGTTTTGTTCCAGCATCGATCGTAACTGGTGAAAAAAATCGAAAAACTTTGGCACCCATTTTAACCCTTAAGAACATAGAAATGAGAAAAAATCTGAAATAGGTGTCAAGTCATTTTAAAAAAAAAGTACAAAAAATCAAGATTTAAGAACAAAAGACCAAAAAATTTTTTTCCCATACACACTTTCAGCCCTATTTTGACCCACTTAAGGGTTAAATAAAAAAAAATCGCTTCTTAAATGAACCCTCCACCATATAACGCAACTTTTGTCCAAATTTCATACTTATAGGTTCAGCCGTTTGGGCTGTAGCGTGATGAGTCAGTCAACCTAAGCCTTTTATATTTACTATTGCAACGGGACTCATAATAAACTCTCATGAGCACTCATTCATAACAGCTCATAAACAATCACGAAAAACTGCCATTTAAATAAATTGTTTTTAATTTAAATTCATGTCTACAATGGCGCGCTTCGCCGTAGGTATGTTTATATTTAATTTTTTTTTTTCACGGAAGGTATATAATGCTTATTTGCTCCCGTGCAAAGTTGGGGCGGATCGCCAGTTACATCATAATTCATCGTACCTACACACAACAGCACATCGCGTCGGTGTGTACACTTTAGTTGTAAATTTGTCCGTAACGTAACCGAGTAGAGTGCTAGCGTGTAAGGGTCGACGTGCTGTCGTGTGTACAGATTACCGACAGTAAGACATTACATCCGAACATTAAATGCCACGCTTGTAGCACGTGTAAGAGTCATTCAATTATTAAAGTCAACAGTTAGGGACAAAATAATTAAATGTAGAAGTACTAGGCGATATGTTTTTGTTTCTATAAGGTCCGATTTATCAATCGCCAGAGAAGCACTATTCTTACGGATAATTTGAAAATGGGACGTATATTGTATGGGCTATTGGTCGAATAAAATAACTGGGGCTTTAACGCAGGATTGAAAAATCAGGCCTTAATTTTCAAATTGATCTAAAAACATATCCCCAGCACTGCAGAGTCATATAATGTGAGTGGCGGTGCCACTGGACGCTGTATAAGCCATCTAACATCAAAAAAATGCCTTTTTCTTAGGCAAGTAGAACACTCTGGTTTTTAACTGTCTACATAGTACACACGTCAGACTGTACACTTTTGTTGCAAAGTCGCCCGTAGCGTAACCGAGTAGAGTGCTAGCATGTAAGGGTCGACGTGCTGTCGTGTGTACAGTGTTTTTTATTATTTTTCATTACGCGACCCCCTTGCAGTGGTAACCCCTTTCGCGACACCTTACTAGGGTGTTGTCAGCTAAGTACACCGTTAACCACGAGTTCACGACCCCCAAAAACCCTCTTAAAGAAGCTTCGCGATCCCCTAAAGAAATTTCGCGACCCGTAAGGTAGCTTGGCGACCCCACAGGGGGTCGTGATCCACCGGTTGAAAAACACTGGTCTAGTACCTAATAGACAGACGAGAATAACGGCCATGTCGGCAGTGGTACAGTCGGCCACAGTCTCAGATACCCCTTTTTGTTCGATTGGCGCCCTTATGCCACGCGCGGTAAGAGCCGCCATGGGGTATCTGAGATTGTAGCCGACCGTAATCACGACCTTCTGACGCATTATAAACCGGATAAGTTCAAAGTCTCTACCAGTCTCTAGTCATCGCAAATATCGATCGTCAGATCAACACGGGCTCAAAGAATAATCTAAACACTTGTTTGATTTTATCACTATCTACCTTAACGCTCAAAGATTAGAGGTGATATTTTAACAAGTCTGATAAGTGAGTATTATGCTAAGTAAATTACCAGACACTAAAGATATCACAACAGTTTTAACATAATGTGTTTTTTTTTAAATAATGAAATGCACGTTTTTTTTTGTTTTAGTTGTATAGGTGGCATTATAAAGACGTATCGATTTTGAACAATGAATTCTATTTATAAATAGCAATACCTAAGTAGACACGCTTGTAGCCACTTAGTAGGCAAGTAATTGATTTTATTTGTGTGTGAAATCTTGCCACGTTATAAGTACAAACCACTAATTTCAAGCAATTGAACTTCCATAGAACTTTCCACCCATTTAGATCTCAATTTTCTTATCGACAAAGCTGACTAATTGGCCGTTCTTTGTACAGACAGAACTCGTCACCTTCTTTACCCTCTATTCCCACCTGTTCTGTTGAGTAGTTATGTCGGCAGAACTACTGGGTTTTTTTTTACCATTACTTCTGTTATTTATAAGACTATGCTTTACACCCTGCTTTCTCAGATATTCCCAACCCAACTGTTCCGTTACACATTTACCGTTTTGGGTGGAATTTTTACTACACTACAGGTACACAAGACAGCACTTAGATGCTTACACGCGTGCACTCTATTCACTTACGTTACGGGCGACTTTGCAACGAAAGTGTAAGGGTTTACGTGCTATCATGTGAACAGAAGGCTTAGCACGCGGCCCATTTTGCCTACTCTCAACTGTCACCTTAGCCACTTAACACTACTGAGGTGACGGTCAACAGTGGCTAAGGTGACAGTTTAGAGAAGGCAAAATGACCCAAGTGCTAAGCCTACAGGTTAGCCGCGATATGTAAAGACATGGGTAAAATTTTGGTAATTTGAAATAACCAATGATTTTATATTTATACAACTAACAAGGAAGGACAAACATAGAGCAGGATAAAAGTTGGATTTATAAGGTGTGCCCGCAACTTCGTCCGCGCAGACGTAGATTTTTTTCCCGTTATCGATATCATCTAAATTCTAAATTATAGCCTATGTATTACTCTGCTGTCTAATCTAAGCTAAACTCTAGTTTTTAATTCGAGTCCACGGAATGACAGTTGTTACAAAGGCTTTATCTGTCAGTACCATACTAGCAACTGTCATTCCGTGGACTCGAATTAAAAATTTGAGTTTACCTCTTCAAATTTTATCCAAATCTGTTCAGTAGTTTTGCGTGAAAGAGTAACAAAAATCCATCCAGACATACAAACTTTCTCGTATATAATATTAGTGTGATTTTTTTAATCCTTTGGACAGGAAAACGGTCCAAGCAAACCGTCGTCGTCTGCTGTGAACGTAACCTCCAAAGAGCAAAAACTACTATTTCAATAGAGTTGTATAAGGTACTGTCCCATCAACGCAACGCGTTGTTTAGTTAATGCGCTCAGACAGACATTACGTAGATGTGGCCAAGAAAATTAGTGCGCTAAACCATATACAAACTCTAAGCCAAATTAACGTAATGCCTGACTTAGCGCATTATTTAAGGCCCAAACCTAGGCGCAACTAGCGCCGCTGGATAGAAAAAAAATCATATCTTCTTTTTCGATGCGTTTTTTGATAAAAACGAAACGTCAGGTACTCAACGCGAGGCTTAACTATTTTTAGGATCTAAGGTTTAAATTCAAGATCATTCCAGATCCGAATAAAATCTTTTATCGCTAAAAGTGGCCACTTTTGGCTATAAAAGATTTTATTCGTAGGTTCTAGGATCTGGAATCTAAACCTTAGGTCCTAAAAATAGTTAAGACTCGCGTTGAGTACCTGACGTTTAGTTTTAGCAAAAAAGGTATCCAAAAAGAAGATATGTTTTTTTTTCCATTGGCGTCGCTAGTTATTATTATGCCTAGGTTATCACCTTAACGCGTTTAAACGCAGGTGGAGGCTCAAGTATATAACTACGTCTTCACACAATAATGTCGCTTACTGCATTCAATTATTCCATTACAAGTCAACTGGAGTTGAGCAGAGGTGCGAGTCAAACATCTACGATAGCGTATAATTAAACACTTTATACTGTAATAAAGGTCATTATCGCATACAGAAGTCCTTGAACAGTTTGAATGCCGACTTTAGGTGTGAATTATTAACAGTTGGTAAGTTGCAGATGGTTCGTTTCGTTCAAATTGGAATTTAAAAATATATATTTTTTGTATCCATTTAATTAAGAAGATAACCTTTAGATGGCAAAGTAACTTATTTGGAAGGCAATAATGGGCAATATAAACTAATCTAAAAGGTAATGTAGCAAATTAAGTTTATTAAGGTAATGTTTTTTTTTTGCTAATAATGAGGGCCTTAATGCGGAATCAAGTCTTTGAGAATAAGTTCGGTGGACATACTGCCGGTTTCTGAATTGAGAAATTCAAAGCATATACGTAAGTATCGTACTGTCTCTTCAGATTTCTCACAAAAGAGCGTGACAGAACGATACTTAAGTATTTGCTTAGTAAAATTCTCAATTCAGAAACCGAGCCTTAGTGGATGAATTGGATGCGAAGTTTATAAATTCAGTAATGAAGCTAAGACAATGGCCCGTTTTCAGAAAAAAAAACGTAGTTCTTTTTTTCTCCACTGATGGCGCTCATAATACGGCACTATAACGGCAGTCAGTTGAAATTTCATCAGTGTTGCCAACGGTACGACAAATTACTGTAGTTGATGTCAGTATCCTACTAGACATGCGCGAAACAGTGCACTTCGAAGTCATGATATATTTCATGACATTTCATGCCGCGTGATATTACCTTATATCATGGCACCAAACATGACACATGACATCATGGTATTTCTTCATTGCAGACATGAAACATGACATCATGGTATTTCAGCACACTTTCATTGCAGTACAAACAGTGTGCTGAAATGCCATGTGTCATGTTTCATGTCATCTAGTGTAATGAAATGCTATGTGCCATGCTTTATTCTCTCGTGTAATGTGTAATATTTCATGACACCGTTGTTTAATATGTCTTTTGTAATATTACAAGCATTACCTACACATGTCTATATTCTACCTACCTATTCTATATTTATCAAAAACCATAATCTGTGAATCTGTGGGGAAAAGCGTTATTTGACTGCAGTTATGTAGCCGTATTTTCTGCGCCATCTAACAAGCATTTTAAAATCAGCTTTTAACTGTCAGTTTAAAACAGCTCATTGGAAGGAAAATATATACTACATTTTACACGATATACCAAATACAGTTTTCTATGATGCTCTGACTGCGTAGACAAAGAACATCCTCTGAATTCCTCTGTGACTATCACATGCGTTATGTCATAGGTATTTCTTGCGTGACGTCACAACTCAAATTAAACGATTGAGAGTAAATAAATAGACTTTATAGCGAGCGACAAATACGGGGGGCGTTCAATAAGTAGTGAGAATGAGATATAAATTCCTTGGAAAGAGAAAAAAAATAGCTCCTACATTTAATAGAACAATAATGTAAAAAAAATATTGATCTTATTTAGTTTTTCTATAATAGAAGTCATTTGTTTGTTGCGTCGTGTGTTCTCAAGAATGTAAAAATCCATTTGTTTTTTAAGGAGATTTCTGAGATTTTCATCGAGATTTTTCTACGTGCAACTGTAGAATATGTATGCGCGTTGACCCGTAATGTTCCTCTTAAGTCTTGATATACTTTTACCCAAAAAAGCTCGTAATGTGGACATTAATTCGACAACCTTCTTTGAGCAAAGTCGGACTTGCGGGCTACTTGGATTAGGCGCCAGAAAAGTTGTATGGAATTTCATTAATGTCTTGTGTTTTGCGGCCAGAAAAACATTAATGTCGAGTTTTGTTTCATAAATAGAACTCAAACATCAGGTGCAAAAAGTATTTATTTAGAATTAGGCTGTATGGGTACTGGCAGTCGACACATTGCACAGAAAAAAAAAGCGCGGCCATATTGTTTTCGACTTTTCGCGCGTTGTTCGAAGTGATTTTTTTCTGTGTTTTTGTTGAAAAAGTGAACTCTCAAAGCGACGAATCCTCGGATTTAATGTGTTTAACACCGCCGGACATTCAAAATCAAGCGAAATTAGTAATTGGAAATTTATTGCCACCGAAGTCAAAAGAAAAATACAAGCAAGCTTACCAACAAAAAGTTTGCGGAATGGAAAATCGACAAAAAGTACTTAATCTACGACAAATGGTAAGCTAATTAAATTACTATGTTAATTACTATTCTAATTAATATTTTAATTACTCGCATTGTTTGAGTAAAGCACTATACAAGCCTTGGTCTGCAATGAGTGCGCTTCTGGCCACGCTATGATTGCCTCGAGCTTAGCTTAGCTACGCTCTCGGCCCTCAAGTTTGGTCATCATTGCAGCCCTTGCTGGCCGCGCTATAAAGGCCTCGACCTTCGGTCTCGGCCTTCATTTCAGCTTGTCCATCAAGGGCTGCAATGCTGACCGCACTGTGAGGGCCTTGAGCTGCGCTACGCTGCGCTCTGTCGGCCATCAAAAGCGCGCCAGAAACGCACTCATTACAGATCGCGGCAGTAATGTACTATTTTACATTATTATTCTATTAAATGTATATGCCGCCGAGTTTTTTTTTATTCCAAGTAATTTATCTCATTCTCATTACTTATTGAACGAACCTAGTATTATTATTAGTGTAACGTCCGGTACTTCATGCGACCGCCGACCACAAAGCTTGGTGGTGGAACTATTCCTGTACAAATGTTACTATTTTTTTTTAATTTTTATTGATACTCCTTAATTTATACACTAAAAATAAATCCGCCAATATGAACCACGTTTAAAAAAAGGCCAGATTTAATCTCGTTCTCGGTGCAGTGGACAAGCGGACATCTAAATAAATATAAAACAAAGTCGTGTTAGTTACACCATTAATAACTCGAGAACGGGTGGACCGATTATTATGATTTTTGATTTGTTGCATTTCTCTCCGCCGCGAATAGCAGAATAACCATTAAAACAACGAAAAAACTCACGAAAAAAAAAAGTCTGCGCGGACGAAGTCGCGGGCAAAAGCTAGTAGTAAATATAATTATGTAGGCGCGCGATGAGAATGAAATGGAACCTTGTCAAATTCAATCGAAAATATACTTAATTTTACTTTGACAAGGTTGCTTCGACGCGAGTTTGCTTACCGCGCGCGTCTCAGTTCCAAAAGGTCGCAAGTCGCAACACATTCTCATCCCGCGCGGATTATAGTATGTACCTAAGTAACAGTGCCAGCTGTTGCAATAGTCACAATAGGAATATAGTCGTAAAATATTGTTTCTATATGTTCGCTATTGTGTCCACCCTCGAACACAAGAGGGTGCGCAGCCCCTCGATCGGGGTGACCGAGCGGCTGCGATTGAAGGCGGGCGAAATGTGGTTTGCTCCTTCTGTACGGGCCCCGCGGCTTCTTCCGGCGAATGCAAAGTAACTAGGGGACTAGCTAAAATGTTCAGCAATGCAACACTCACCGAAAAGCAGGCACGGCGAGCGCGTAGAAAATAGTTGTATGCGGGATCAAAACAGTGAGGCACAGGGTTGAACGACAATGATGGTAGTGAGTGAGATTGGGCGGGGAAATTAACACAAATACACAGATTACAATAATAACAATACGAAATGGGTGATAGTGGGTCAAATTGCAATAAATACAGAGGGATGGAGTGAATTACAAATTAAAATAAGAGGGCAAAAATATTAGTGGGCGAAAAATGGGGCGAGAAAAATGCATCTGTCAAAATATTCGAAAAGAGCGCGGGGCATAAAAAAACAAAAGAAAAACGTTCAGAAATTTTGATGGAAAATAAAAAGTGGCCAGTACGCGGCAATGCAGTGAGGTCGCATTACCGAACATACCGCCGCCCCTGAAACCACGTATTCAGCATAAAATAAAAAAAGAGAAAGGGAAATTATATGGGAGGAATAGTGGAATAAGGGCAAACGCAAAGTAAAAGCAAAAGCTATGGACGAGAGGCGCTATAAGGAAACATCATACCTCTATTAAATAGAGTAGTCAGTCATACAGTACAACGATCGGAATTGGGACGCTTGACCGAAAGCAGAGTAATTCGTCAAGTTAAACAAAACAATAAAATACAATTTTATACAAAAGAGATCAAAATTAAAACAAGCGCCAACGGATTGTGACGATCATTCGGGCGAGGCTACGAGCTTGACAGCTGGGTAGTCCTGGGATCGGACGTGAGACCAACAATCGATAGTAATATTTACAAATTGACAAAAATACAACAGAGGGATAATTTAATTCAAGGCAAATAAAGATACGTCAGCGGGTTGTGACGTACGATGGAAACAATACGATCAAATTCAAAGAAACAATATACAATAAAAAATGTGGTTGTCCAGGGGGCGGACGAGACACAAAAGGTGAAATTAATTTCAGAGATTCACAGGGGTAGGTTACTACTTTCACAATTGCGAGTTGCAGAGCCTGTGACAAGTAAGTAGACCTATTTACAAAATAACTATACAAATTCATACAAAGGGCAGTGAGAAAATTTATTCGAGTGACATCTGGGTGGTCCTGGGGGCGGACGAGAGCCCAGCAGTCAGGAAAACTAAATAATTACAATATTCACAGGGAGTGGAAAACACAATATAAACAATTATTTACCAAATTACAGAGAGAATGAGATACATCGGCAGAGTGTGCTGTCAGCGGAGTGTGACGGCCACAGCTCATTCAAAAACCTAGACATCTGGGTTGTCCTGGGAGCGGACGAGAGCCCACTAGTCGGATCAAACCAAACAATAACAAACGGGAAAAAAACTACACAAGTCCCAAGACTGGGTTGTCCTGGGGGCGGACGAAAGCCCAATCATCGGGTCACAACAAACACAAACAATATAATACCAATACATACAGCGGGCAGAAAACTATACGCAAACATCAATTTACAAAATTACACAGAAATCGAGAGAAATCAGTAGAGTGTGACGTCAGCGGGGTGTGACGGCCACAGGTCATCAAAAAACATTTAACACATCTGGGTTGTCCTGGGAGCGGACGGGATCCCAGTGGTCAGAGCAAGGGCAGCAACAAACAATGAAAAACGAGGAAACAACTACACACGAGACTAGACTGGGTTGTCCTGGGGGCGGACGAGAGCCCAGTAGTCGGGTCAAAAACAAAGACACAAAATAAATCTAAATACACAAAACAGAGAGAAGAGCAGTGTTCAAGGATAAGGAGCTCTGCGAGTTGAGAGTCCAATAAACCAATCAATATAGGTAGCTACAAGTGAAACAAATGTGCCAAGGGAAGACAAAACATTACAATTCGGGCAACTATTAAAATGCCTGGGACAAAGGGGCATATTGGATCGGCACATAAGTGACGACAGGCCAACAGTGGGTCTGGCAAAAGAGACCAGCGAAGAGAGTGTACGGAGGGCCTGGAGGGCCTGGAAAACGAAACCAAAACCAAACGTCAGAGGTAAAGTGATTGGTCGGATCTGCAAGTTGTAGATCACCAACGTGAGGCCAGACCAGAACTGGAGGAGGTCGGGCAGGAAAATTGCCCCTGACATTGGGAATGCACTGTGATCGAGAGCTGATGGCATCTCTACCAGAGGGGTCAGTAGGAGTAGAGTGAACAAGACCACATTGGGGTGGAACGACAGCGTCAATCTCGTGATGGGGTAGCAAATCAGCAAGGTCTTCAGTGTCAAAATCAACTTGCATGTCAAGGTCAAAAGAGGCGGGAGTTTCACGTGGCAGACCTTGACTGACACAAGCCTTCAACAAAACAGAGGGCAACTCAGAGGGCTTGTTGTTGAAATAGGCGCCGACAGAGGTATCATTTGACACAGCTTGTTTCGGCTTGTGAGTGGTCAGATGGGCCTTAACAAGAAACGCAGGCATTGCATTCGAGGTAGGGGCAACCGGTGGAAGAGATGGCGGAAGATCTTCGACACCATCCACACCGCTGCAGTGCAGAAGAGGCTGGTGAGCAGGCGTGAGCGGCTGCGAACAAGCTTCGCTGGGCAAAAGAGAGGGAGCTGGAGTGCGAGATAAACCGGCTGCAAACTGTTGAGGGCCAGAACCGACTTGTCTGTCGATGTCAAAAGGAGTGGGAGTTTCAAGCAGCACACCTTGACAGCCATTATCGTTTAGTGAGTCAGTGGTCAACAACACAGGAGGCATATTGTTGGTATGGGCGGACACAGAGCTGTGATTTATTTCAGTTAGCTCGAGCTTGTTAGCTGTCAAAGGGGTCTGTTCCGTGTGCACAAGGATTGTACACGAGAGAGCAGCGGGCGCTGAAAAATGTGGCGGGTGAACTTCATCACCATCCCGTTTGCCAGAGTGCAGAAGGGGCTGGTGAGAGGGCGCGAGCGGCTGTGGACAAGTTTCGTTGCGCGGAAGAGAGGGAGACGGCATGCGGGGTGCACCAGCCGAAGACAGAGCTACTTCGATCGAGAGGGGAGCTCGAAGGCGCTCGTGATCGTCATCAACACATTGGCTGATGTTTTCTAGAGCACAATATAAAGGTCGTGTGTGATCGACGCCATACTTTGCTTGCAAGGAGCAAAAGTTGGACACGTACGTCTCAAACATTGCGCATAAGTCTTCAGCGCAGATGGGGTGGACTTTGTCAGTTGCGGGCTGCCTGACTTGAGCGTAGATCTCATCATACAAATTCTCAACTTCGGTGAAACGGCCCAATTCGTGTTGAATCCGTAACACTTCGGGAAGCGTGGGAGTCAAAATTGTGTCCAAAGTCACAAGCGTCTTGGACAAATGTGTGAACTTTATCACCGAACGTGATAGAGTCGGAGCCATTGCTTTTACTTACGCCTTTGCGTTAAACAAAAGGTAAAATTACAAATCAGGGTTCACAAATTGTATTAAATGGGATCAAAAAATAACGTTCGTATGGGAGTTGATTAGGACGTGAAAAGGGATTGAGACCAAAATCTAACAACAGAGAGACAAAGAGGACAGGGACAATTTAAGGGGAAAAAGTGCTGAATAAGTGGCTTCACATTCACCAAAATGAAGCCACAAAGCCTTCCAAAAGGAGCAAATCCGGCTCGAAGGACCAAAATATGTTCGCTATTGTGTCCACCCTCGAACACAAGAGGGTGCGCAGCCCCTCGATCGGGGTGACCGAGCGGCTGCGATTGAAGGCGGGCGAAATGTGATTTGCTCCTTCTGTACGGGCCCCGCGGCTTCTTCCGGCGAATGCAAAGTAACGAGGGGACTAGCTAAAATGTTCAGCAATGCAACACTCACCGAAAAGCAGGCACGGCGAGCGCGTAGAAAATAGTTGTATGCGGGATCAAAACAGTGAGGCACAGGGTTGAACGACAATGATGGTAGTGAGTGAGATTGGGCGGGGAAATTAACACAAATACACAGATTACAATAATAACAATACGAAATGGGCGATAGTGGGTCAAATTGCAATAAATACAGAGAGATGGAGCGAAAACAAATTAAAATAAGAGGGCAAAAATATTTGTGGGCGAAAAATGGGGCGAGAAAAATGCATCTGTCAAAATATTCGAAAAGAGCGCGAGGCATAAAAAAAACAAAAGAAAAACGTTCAGAAATTTTGATGGAAAATAAAAAGTGGCCAGTACGCGGCAATGCAGTGAGGTCGCATTACCGAACACTATACTATTGTAGAGGTAACGGAAACTTACTTCATGTAGTTCTGATACAAATGTAGAGTCAGATTCGTCCGAATGTGCAGTTTCAACTCGCCAATGCTCCATTTTAATATATTGTTCACTAAAGAGATCTGAAATTGATAGAAATTGGTTAATAGTCTGAAATCTGAAGAAATTAATTCGGTCCGCTGGATACCGGGCCTAAGTCGATAGCGGAACTTTAAGTAGGCTGTCTACTGATCAATACAAACAACTTGTACTAGTTGACGACAAAAATGAAGCGAAAAATAATATCAGCTGTTTCATACATTTGGCGCAGAACTGAGTCGACCTTTTGTATGGAACTGCAGATTTTTTTTGCCCCATTTTTTTAGCCACCTCGTACAAGTTGTTTGTATTGATCAATAGACAGCCTACTTAAAGTTCCGCTATCGACTTAGAGTGCACCCTGTAGATGGGTGAAGTGACCAGACGGACGCTGCAGTGCCTGGGACCCTCATATAACTTTCCCTTATTACACTTTTATTATATGGGTGTAACATCGCTTTTAGATAGCACGAATTGATCTTTGGTATTTTTAGCAAAATCCATTTCAGCAATTTGACAGCTAAGCTTTAAGTAGATAAGTAATTTAGCTGCGTGTTTGATAAGATAATAATATGTGTTTCCAAGAAAGTTTTCTTCCGCAACAGATACCGTATTTTATGTCAATTCATCTATCGGATAAATATAACATATCTGCAGATAGAGACATAATAGTAACACTTCATCGCTTGTTATAACAGCAGTTTTAGTTTAGACAATCTCTAATAATATCATTCACATCAACCCCTTCTACAGGTACCGCTACAATATACAGGGTAATTTTTCAATAGCTTTATTCCTGAAACACGGCAACTTTTAAATGTGATTTCCAACAACTTTTGTTCTACGACTTTGGTGGAAGCGGAATTTTATTTTTCGGTAGTTTTTTTTTTCAATAATTAACGGCGCTGAGTGTCAAAAGAGGCTGAAGTGGTAGAGAGTGGACTGTGGAAGAGTACGAAGGCGCGCTGCGCGGGCAGCGCTGAAAATTAAATGGTACATAAAGGGTGTCCCAATAAGAGTGCCCGAATTATTATAAAGAAAAAAAAATCTACCGAAAAATAAAATTCCGCTTCCACCAAAGTCGTAGAACAAAAGTTGTTGGAAATCACATTTAAAAGTTGCCGGTTGATTTAATAATCGGAACAATCATAGATGACAACTGTCAAGTTTCAGAGCTGAGACTTGCATAGATAAAAAATGGCGCCAAATTTAAATCGGGCACTCTTATTGGGACACCCATTACAAATGCAAACTTTTAAAGAATAAGAAAAATTAAATAAATAAAAGTGTCGAGCTATTCGAAAAGTCATAGAACAAAGGTGATTGGAAATGACATTAGAAATTGATGTGTTTCCGGAATAAAGCTATTTAAAAATTACCCTGTACAATAGATAAACAAATAGAGAGAGAGGTTTTTATCGTGCGCTAAGAGCTCGGTTTTGTCTATGACTTTGACTAATTTTTACAGCTCCAGCTACATAATATGTCTGTTATGTAGAGTAAAAACAATGCTTGATGAATTATGTAATAAAAAAACACAATCAAGGTAGATAATACAACAATTAAAAACCATGCACCAAATTTCATAATCACATTAAAATTCACATTAGGCTTCGTCCAAAAAATTTAAATAAAAGAAATAATGTCAATAATAAAACACAAAAAACATGACAAAGAAAAAAATAATAATAACAATAAGCCAATACCTACTCAAATAAACCACCCCGGGTCACATCCGATCCAAAGGTCCCCAAAATAAATGAAGAGTAAAATAGAGCATTGTATCGAACGCTATAGATCTACATTTGGCGATCATGCTGGGCATGCGGGTAAGAAAGGAAATCTATTAATTAACGTTTTACATAAACGAACAAGGAGGAAGTATAAAACAATCAGTACCTGTTGTAAATTATGCAAGAATGACTGACTGTGATGATTATTACAAACCGCATTGCAGCTTGGAATGGTTTGAAAGTTACGGCACGTTTACTCATTTATATTATCAGCGAATACAGGTTAAGTTGTTTAAATAGCTTAGGACTTGACCTCAGCTATCACCTCAATGCTATCATCGTTATAATTTACAGGTCGCCCTAGAATACGATTAAAATTTTGAGATTTATACAGGAACCACTCTGAAGTAGATAATGTGCAATTTTATCTCGATTTTGTATAAATATTGGTGTACTTATTGGGATGATAATAAAATAAAACGACCGAACGAATAGCAATATTTAGTTTTTCGATGTTGTAGCGGTTGTTTTTTGATCCGTTTCGAATATAAATATGTCTGATTATCGCGAACAATTAAAAGTCAAATGTTTTCATAAAATTGGTAGAGCTTAAAAAAAATTATCCCCTTCTCCAATTATGAAAGTTATAAAACATCAATTATCAATTAAGCAAAACTGTTTTTATTAAATTAAGCAACAAAAACGTTTGGATTTTTTTATTTAATGACACCTTGTAACTTAGTTAGTAGAAGAAGATAGATATTCTTTAGTCTAAAGTAGATTGCACAAAAGAGTAAGGTAGATAGCCACCTGCCGCCTTATTTACTCAGCTTTTTTGCTAATATGGAAGGATTAAGTATATCATTCGCCACTTTGATTGCAATGCAATCAGCTGTTTTATTACCTTGCAGCGTGTAGTGCAATTATAAACCGTGCATAAATTACGCAAAGTGCATTATTAGGTGTTATGGTTAACACACAAAACTACCTAAAGTAGTAACAGTATCAGAGAAATAATACTTTGACAGATGGAAAGGCATGGCGAAACTAATTGTTAGGGATTTGCCGAATAGGGAACGTCATAAAGAAGAATAAAAATTAACCATTAAACAACAGATTAGAATAGATTTCCAAATTACTGATAAGGTGTTAATAGCTTATAATATAATCAATAAAAAAAACTATTTGCTTTAGTTGGGGCCCAAGTTGGTTGCCGTGCAAGAATGAGCTCTATTAATAATAATTACTTATATCGTCGCACGTCCTATATTAATAAGTAATGCTATAAGTAATCTTTTTTAGTTAATACGGGCTGACTTTTCAGTCACCAGACCAACTTTGAAGGGTATTTAATTATTTATACTCATCAATACAAAAAAAAAACATTCACTATGGACTAAACAAATCAGGGCCGAAAATAAGTCAGCAGTACTAGCCCATAACTCAGCAAAGTTTCATAGCAATAGGTATAGAAATGTACATACAGCACGTCGACCCTTACACGCTAGCACTCTACTCGGTTACGTTACGGGCGACTTTACAATAAAAGTGTACACTCTGACGTGCTGTCAATGTGGCCTCTAGCCTATACCTACAGTCTCTGTAGTGTGAGTGAAGGTGCCACTGGACGCTGTTTAAACCATCTCATTACGTAGATACAAAGGCCTTAGTTTAGAACAAGAGGGACTGGGTATAGGTAACTTACCAAGGGCATAGCGGTGAAAAATTGCGCCAGCCGCTGCACAAACTCTTTCTTATTCATCGCTATAATGGACCTGAAACCAAGTTACGGTTGTATTGAAACCGGGTGGGCTTAGAAAAGTACCTAAGGCAATGAATGAATTGGAATGGTGTTGCGTGCAGCGGTATTGAGAATCCATTTAAACGCATCTATTGTCCAGCAAGCGTAGCATAAGGCTGGGTTAGAGCGTATCCAAGGGTTTATAGGTTAATTTTAGTCATACATAACCCTCTTATGTACTGCCTAACCCAAACTTATGCTGCGCTTGCAGGTTGCTTGCAGGCCATGAATTTCGCCCACTGGTGGGCATAGGCCTACTCCTTGTCACGTCAACCTGCTAGCCGTGTTCACTGCTTTCCAGCCGCCTTTTTTGACTGAATCGCATCAAACAATGTAAATGCCATAACAGGGCAATATTTTGTAAAGCTTTATTCCTGAAACACGATGTGATTTCCAACAACTTTTGTTCTACGACTTCGGCGAAAGCGCAATTTATGATTTTTTTTTAGAAGTTGACGTGTTTCAGGAATAAAATTATTTAAAAATTACCTTGTATAGACACCTCTATTGTGTTACAGAAAGGTCATGATATATTTCCGGGGGTCGTTAAACTCATCAATACCAACTACTACTACAATGGATCTAAAACACAATTCGCCGAGTGCCTTGGGCGCACATAATCGTCCATAGTAAGCTGACCAAACTTACGCGAGGTGCCTTTCGACGCGTCTATGCGCCATACACGTACGCTAGGTGCCTTTCGGCGCGTCTGTGCGTCATCTTTTATTATTACTCATTTTACACCTTTCCACATTTTTATGGCCCCTCATAAAAGCTCAACTACCGGGGACGCACAGGATCGCCCAAGGGCACTGCTAATAGTCAAGCGTGACGCACAGACGCGCCCAAAGGTGGCGTACGTTCGCAAGAAAATTGGGGCGCGTATACGTGACGCAGGTACGAGATACCGAGGCGCACTATTGCGCCGTGAGGCACTGGAAGATAGTATAAAATAAGGCCCCCTTGCAAAAACGGCCCGCAGCCAATGCGTTAAATATATGGAATCATTGTATTAACATTTGAGTGTAATAGCTAATTAAGGCATCGACGTGACCAGGCCAGGTACCTAATTAAGTTTTTAAGAAGGTACCTAAGTAAACAGTTAGAACTGTGGTTAGAACCAAGACGTTTCTTGTTGGCAAACAAAGTCTGAAGTTATTAGCAATTATAATATTTTTGCATAAATTTACCACTGATGCCTATGAGGGGCAAATTGTAGACATTGGCAGACTTTTTAGGTTTTCATGGAATTTTGGGTCTTTCGGGCCTCCTTCTGCCGGGTGTCTTTCCTTGGATGATAAGTCATAGGAGTCCGTACAAAATAATTGTGTTAGGAATAACGAGGGGCTTTCAATAAGTAGTAAGAATGAGATATAAATTCTTGGTAAGAAAAAAAATAAATACTGGCTGGCATAGCTCTGGCATAATAATGTAAAAAAAATATGATCTTATTTTGTTTTTATTAAGAAATAATTTGTTTGCGTCGTGTCGGAGCGAGTTTTCAAGAGTGGAGAAAATTTAAATTTTTAATGAAGGATATTTTCTTCGAGGTTTTTCTACGCGCAACTTTAGAATATGTAACAGCATCGAAAGTTTTGAAAACAATTATTATTGTTAACTGGCTTAGGCCCGGTTTCTGAATTGAGAATTTTGCTAAGCAAATGGGTAAGTATCGTCCTGTCTCTGCAGATTTCTCACAAAAGAGCGTGACAGAGCGATACGTAAGTATGTGCTTAGTAAAATTCTCAACTCGGAAACCGGGACTTAGTGATACAATTACAATTTATCAAGAATAAATGGATGTCGGAATGATATGGCAATGGCACTGGCCCCGGACAAGGTAGCCAAGTGTAAGTAAAACAATGCAAGTGAAGCCGGTATTTAATTTAAATGAAAGTAGGTAGGTACGGTCGGCCACAATCTCAGATATCCCATGGCAGCGCTTACCGCGCGCGGCATAAGGGCGCCAATCGAACAAAAAGGGGTATCTGAGACTGTGGCCGACTGTACTGCATAAGTTTTAACGGAAACTAGTTTATATCGCTTAGTCATCGTTCTTTCTGCATATTGGGTTTGATTAAAGCATTATTATTCATTCCGTTGACCTTAGGGTAGGTACTTCAAACTCATGATTTAAGGGTAGACGATAGCAAGGTGGCGGGAAATTCAAAATTTTCACAGTCTTTTACATTTTGTAGCTAAACTGAACTATTTTTGTTCAGCGATTTTTCGTTCGCGAGAATAAAACCGTATTCTTTTCATTATTGTAAACAACAGAACAACAATAATTGTTCTGTTGTTTACAATAATGAAAAGAATACGGTTTTATTCTCGCGAACGAAAAATCGCTGAACAAAAATAGTTCAGTTTAGCTACAAAATAATTGTTCTGTTGTTTACAATAATGAAAAGAATACGGTTTTATTCTCGCGAACGAAAAATCGCTGAACAAAAATAGTTCAGTTTAGCTACAAAATGTAAAAGTCTGTGAAAATTTTGAATTTCCCGCCACCTTGCTATCGTCTACCCTTAAGTGTTATTTTAATTGAAATCAAGAAAGAGCATTACTTTTACTTTTAAACCCTCTATTACTTTTACTTACTACAATGTTATTGGATGTTTAATTTTTATATCTACACATCTTACATTAATAATTAAAAATGCCTTTTAACTAGCGCTGCTGACAGCATGATGGGACTAATTGATGTTTATGGTTCAACTAAAGAAATATGTCGAGTTTTTTTTTTTATTTTGTAGCTGAACCGAGCTATTTTGGTTTCACGACAATAAAATAGAATACTAAACAACAGAACAACAATAAGCAGATTTGTTTTTTTGCTCGAAAAACCAGTGGTACTGCCCAAAAACGATTAGTTTGAGCAAACGTCACAATCAGATGAATTATTATCGTTGTTTTGTTGTTTAGAATAATGAAAATTAATAATGATATTATTTTCGTGAAGCAAAAATAGCTCAGTTTAGCTACAAAATCGAAACAAAAATGTGCATTTCCCGCCAAGCATTTTAGTTGAACCTTAACCAAATACACCATTATTTTTCTATGAAGATCAAAAGAGTTAATTAACTGCTATCAATACTTTCATATGGTGCATGGTGCATGCTGATTAGATTAGAACCTCAGATTTAGAATGGTGATGGTGGTAAATATTTTATAAGGCAACTCATTAACCGATTAATTTCGGTAAAAAAAAATCCAGTACCCTCAGGGCGTCTATGAGCCGAAGTAATACCAATTCGGAACCCAAAGTTTTTTGTTCCAAAGTCCGACAATATTGAGAAACTAATATAAATATTTTTTATTTTGGTCCAGTAGTTTTGTTTTTATGCTTTGTTGCTATGACCGCCAACAGTATGCAGACCATCGCGTGACGTCATGAAACCGTATCTTTGAAACGTTGTAAAATCCAAACTACTGAACCAAAATAAAAAATATTGAAATTAGTTTCTCAATATTGTCTAAAGATAAGATTAAGCCAATAACGGACTTTCGAACAAAAAACTTTGGGTTCCGAATTGGTTAATTAGCACTCAGCTTAATGTTTAAACTTTTGTTTATTTTACCAACAACAGTTAATTAACAAGTCTGCTTGAAAACAGTTCATTGACTTAGTGAGGTGACCTTTGTCCAATAAAGAATCTAAATTAACCTTACTTTGGTAATAATTAGACAACAGTTGTTTGAACCCTTCTATTGAAACTATGCAAAACAGAATAAATTTAATGAAAATTTACGTTTTTTTAACATTTCATAGCCTGTAGGTACACACGACAGCACGTCAGACTGTACACTTTTGTTGTAAAGTCACCCGTAACGCAACCGAGTACAGTGCTAGCGTGTAAAGGTCGACGTGCTGTCGTGTGTACAAGTGTACTACAAGTCTCATTAGCTGGGCAAAGGCCTTCTCCCATAGAGAGAGTTAGAGAGGGTAACTCAGAGAGATCCATATTTAAATCACAACCATGCATTTTACAGACTTGAGGCATTAGTATCTTAACCATTATCTTAACATCTTTATGTGGAGCATTTGTGGAGAAGTACAGAGCATGTTCTACAATGTAGAACAATGTACAATGTAGATTCTTAGCTACAATGTAGATTCTTAGCTACAATGTAGATTCTTAGGGTGGTATTCTAGAATGCTACTTAAACTCAGTTCAAACTAGAATGCTACTTAAACTCTGTTTAAACTCAGTTCAAACTAGAAAGCTCCTTGAACTCTGTTTAAACTCAGTTTAAGTAGAGTTTAGTAGTGTCGACTGTCGATAAAACAGTGCATGTTTTGATTTGAATATCCCTCCCTTCATATCAAAACATGCACTGCTTTATTGACAGTCTGAACTCTGTTTAAACGGAGTTTAAGTAGCGTTCTAGAATACCACCCTTAGGAACTATGTAGAATCCACATAGTACCTAATCACTGGTGCTCCCTTGGACTGTAGAAGACTGCATAAAACAATATTCAAAATATTCAAGGTCAATGTGACAAACTGCCTGTTATATTTAAATTCGCATTTGCTTTGTCATCAAACAATTAATGTACAGGGAGCACTCGAATTTGATAGTGGAACTTCAAGTAGGCTGTCTACTTAACAATGTAAACATCTTGTACTAGGTGGCGACAAAAATGGAGCCAAAACAATTTTCAGCTATTTCATACATTTGGCGCAGTACTGAGTCTACCCGAAATATGGAATAGCTGATATTTTTTTCGCTCCATCTTTTTGCCACCAGGTAGAAGTTGTTTGTACTGCTAACTAGGAAGAGGAGGAAGCCTACTTAAAGTTTTGCTATCGAATTCGAATGCACCATGTACATAATATTTTATAAAATGGTAAAAGCATGATTTACACTGGCTTTGTGGAAGCAAAGTGACCATTGTCCAGTGGTGTCATTTTACACCCACTTTTCTGAACACAACCAGTAAATCAAACTTTTAGGCATAAAGGGTGCCACCCACTTACCCCTCAATCAAAGTAGTGTGTTGTATCAGCCACAGGTCACACATAGATCTGGATATCAGCGACATAGCGATAAGGATCATATATCCACTCTCCTTGGTCCAGAATCCAGGGACCATGATCCTCCATAGTGCCTTCAGCTCTGAAAAGAACCTGGCGTCCACTTGGGCTTTGAGGTTCTTTTTGTCCTTCTTGTCCTTTATCATGTACTGGATCTGCTCCTCTGGCGAGATCTTGGCGATCTTGTTGTTTTTGTTTTTGCTGCAAAAGTTAAAGTATTTTTTAAACTGGTAGATTGGTTCCTTCACCGTTAGCAAGTGGTATTGCTACTACAAATTCACAAATGTATGTAACTTTGAAATTAAACAAAGTCATAGATACATGTCCGCACTGGGAATCGAACCGGGTACCTCTTGCTTCAGAGTCCAATGTTCTACCCACTAGACCACCACCGCTTCACATCGTGAGGAAACCCGCGGCTTAGTTGGCACCGCACATATTGACCCGTCTTTCCTGTGGGCTAGGCCGACTAAGCTGTCAGGATGGTATAGGTGCTGGGCAAGCCTACTCCATCTAAAACAATGTCCCAGGCACTGCAGCGCCGAGTGGTCTCTTCACCCACCTAGTGTGAGTGAAGGTGCCACTGGCAGCTGTATAAATCATCTCATTACGTAGATGCAAAGGCCTTAGTTTTAGATTATCGTATTAGGTAGTGGCCACCCCTGGTGTCAGAAGTTTTTAGACCGCCCGAACGCCCTTTGACATGGGCTTAGCGATAAAATTGTTATTAATTTACCGGTTTATCAACAATAACCGGGACCAATGGTTTAACCACAATACAGAAAGTAAAACTTTCTGTATTGTGGTGTATGTTTTTATGTTTTTAAACTATTGTAAGTAATTTGTAAATAATATGCTTTTACTTTATGTTTCCTGACTGTGCCAACAGCAGTGAAGTAAAACATTGTGAGGAAACCTAGTTGGCGCCACATATATTGACTTTTCTTTCCTGTGGGTTAGTCCGACTAAGCTATCAGGATGGTTTAAGTGCTGGGCAAGCCTACTCTATCTAAAAAAATGCCACCCATCCAGGGTGAGTGAAGGTGCCAGTGGACGCTGTTTAAATCATCTCATTACAAAGACAAAGGCCTTAGTATTCTAGGTCTTTCTCTTTTAATTTAAAATATTATTTTAAGTCAGTTGCTTAGTTATATTTGTGGCCGGAATTCAGGTGGGCAAAAGTCGTGATTACATCAATACAATCCCTTGGTCATTAAAGGAGGAAAGACTAAAAGTATTTATTTTTTTAGCAGCTGGAAATTTCTGTTATGTATTTTTACTAGGGAGTGGAGAATTTCTACGATTCCAGAGAATTTTATTGGCGATAACGATTGATGTTGATGTCTAAGCTAAGCGATTGCAGCCGACAACAGGGAAACTGTTGCTAGGTAACAAAAGCGGTTACTTACCTCGGTGCTTTCATGTAATTCCTAACATACCAGGCACTGAGAGCAGCGGAAGCTGCTAAAGCAAGCTTCACATCAGTTCTAGAGGTTAATTTGCTAAGATTTGGTGCCATTTTGTCGTCCTTAACACATGGATTACATTAAATCAAAAGTTTAACAACTCGCTAACGGTAAAATTACATTGAATTCACGCCCCACTAGCACAAAACAACACAAAAATTACTTTGAAAACACACGATGCAGCATCCATCCATCGGCCACCAGCTGACAGACGATGAATGACAGAATCACGAATGAATGAATGGTTTTGAAATAGAACGGATGGAATAAATTATTCGGCTTTGGTTACACAACACGCGCTATCCCGCGCATGAATTATTTATGCACAAGTCTAAGGTTTTATGGTGGGTCCACACATGGCTATTTGCATTGGCATTATTTGACAGCAAAACGACGATGTGTGGATCACAAATCGCTATTCGACCCGTTTCGACTACAATGATGTGTGGATGGTTTATTTGGCCATTTTTGTCAATATAGGCAAAAAAGGCCAAATAAACCATCCACAAGCAAAAACGCGTAAGTATCCGCCTTGCTGTCGGTTTTTCAACGCACATCAAAGAAGGCAAAAAGACAAATTCCGTAAATTGTGTCTACAAATGGACAAGTTCAGTTCGCGCGTGCCCACATAACACCACAAATTGTACTCTGTGACAACTACTAAACGCGTTGCCGTTTTTTTTTAATCTGTGCTGCCCCATTCAGTTTTGATTTGAATGTAGTGAAACTTTTGCTAAATTCTCTCTGCCATTTGTAATGAATTGGGACAATGCAACTGTTTTGGAGTTAATAACAAAAAAAGGGTTTTTTTTTAGAACGGTTCGACTTTTTTGATTGATTAATAATTAGTCTCGAATTCTGAGGAGGGGTGGCAATGTCAAGATTTTGCCCCCCTTTAGATAAATCCTAGATCCGTGGCTGCGAACGTGTGATAGTACTTACTTAGTCCTACATTGGTGCAAAGTCACCATCCACCAGCACCTTGTCCTCCGTGGCCTTTTTACAAAATTTTGTATCGCTTTACGCATAACAAATAGAAGTACGAAGTGCTCAAGAAAAAAAAAGGAGAAGCACGAGCTAATTCGTCCATTTTTAATGCTTTTGCGCACAGCTCGCGTACCATGAGGCGGTGTTAGAGAGTAAGGGTTTAAAACATATGTATCTCGCTTTTTTGTTTGAAGTAGAGCGGGATGGACAACACCTCTCTAACACCGCCTCATGCTACGCGTGCTGAACATCTATAAATCTATCCCGCTCTACGTCAAACGAAAGAGTGGGATACATTATAGTTATAAACCCATAGATACGCTCTAACCTAGCCTTATGCTAGGCTTGCTGAAAACAATGTGCACTAGTCTGTGTCCTGATGTTTGCGAACAAAATGGCAATATCACGGTATTTTGCTATTTGATTCCATGTGTGGATGCCATGTTGGGTAGTGTCATTGTTGGTCAAAAAAATTGTCTTAAATAAGCCAATACGCGAATTGCCATGTGTGGACCCACCATTAATTGAAAATTGTTATCCAAAGTTTGAAATAGCGGAGGTATTAATGAGGGATTTTCGATGCTATCGATACTATTGATAGTATCGATGTCTCTTCTACTGCAATAATATCGGTAAACAGCAATACTATCGATAGTATGGATAGTTTCGTCACTGCCAACCAATGAAATATCGATAGTATCGATAATATCGATAGTATTGCTCTTTAATATCGAATAGACGCTGAACAAAAATAGTCCATTTTAGCTTCAAAATTTAAAAAACTGTAAAAATTAATAATTTCCCACCACGCTGCTATCGTCCAACCTTAAGCTGCCTGCCTGTCGTTTAACTGGGCCCTTAGCCTGTAACACAATGGTGCCAAAATGGGCTGTCAGGTGACGACTTCAATTACGATTTGCTAACACTGTCTGTCCTTTTAATGTGTTTGTAGTACAGCAAAGAATATTTTGATTCTAATTCTAGAGGATTAGTTCTCTGGTTGTAGGAGAAAAACGAGGAGAGCCCGGTTTTGTCCTTCTGCCGGGACGCCATTGATCCGTCATTGCGTTACAGGCTAAGGGCCCTGTTTACCTATAAAAAAACTTTTACTGACTGGCTGGCACACGACGGGTAAAGCGTTGGTTGACTTCCTCTGTTGTAAATTAGATCAACGCCATCTATCGAGCACATTATGTAGTATGACGTCACAAGCGCGGGATTGCGTGGTAGTGTAATTTAGCCTGCGGATGAGTGAGTGAATAGGTAGTTTCATTCGTTCATTCCAAGTGTTGCCCTTTGTGGAATATGTTTTTCCCCAATCACGCACACGCACGCACGTTCGTTTCTTTTTTGTATTTTTGTAATCTGTGAATCTCTCTCTGCTCGTTGCGCCCTCAGAAAAAGTTCAAAATTTTTGTGTGCCAAAAAGTTGGCCAAAAGCACAGATTACAAAAAAGAAAAGTAAACATTTAAACAATCAACTGTCGATGTATGGTGTGTTGTGTGTGTGGTCAAAATATTGCTAAAAGAAGAAAAAACTCTGGCTATAACTCTGCTAGGCCCAGGCGCAAGCGATTTTTGGCAAGTCTTTTCCACGTCTTTTCTATTGTTTCTTTTCTGCTTCATAATACTTAATGCAACGGCAGATTTGGTAAATACCTTCCTTAGGGGCCGACTAAAAGAATCCAATCGAGGTAGATGATGAATAAGATCATTACTTGTCTGATCACTGATCAGACAATCTGAAGCGAATCGGACGTGTATTCCCGGCCTTATCATCATCATCAGCCTGTTGACGCCTACCCACTGCTGAGCCTGCTGAGTAGGTAATAAAGGCAGTAGAGTAGGTACTTTCTAAAAAATAAATAAAAGAAGTCGCAGGTAAGGTGATTTACTTATTTTTATTTAGCAGCATTTGATTGTCTACAGTTTTTCAATAATGTTCTTACAATTCTAACTTATACCTATCACTTTGGTATTATTGTACAACAGTCCATAAAATAAAATATCAGTCTCATAATTCCTACTAAACCAGGGAGGGATAAAACAACAAGATGGATGGCCGTCAAGGATTTAGTCCACTTCTTCAACGGTGGGGCCTGAGTAATGCTGTTGTTGGTCGGCTTGCGCATATTGCTGGTAACCTGGGTTGGCGCCGCCAGGGGCGCCCGCGGCCCCTCCCGCTCCGTGCATCTTGCTCATGAGCGGCATACATGTTCGCTGGATATCCTTCAGCTTGTGCTCGTACTCTTCCTTCTCAGCCAGGTTGTTGTTGTCGAGCCAGCGCAGAGCTTCGTCGCACTCGCGGCGGGCGGCGTCTTTGTCTTGCTCGCTCAACTTGTCGCCCGCATCGTCCAGAGCTTGTTTCACACTGAAGATGTAGGTTTCTAATTCGTTTCTTGCGCTGACACGTTCTCGCTGGCGGTCATCTTCCTCCTTGTACTTCTCTGCCTCCGCAAGCATGCGGTCGATCTCGGCCTGCGAGAGGCGTCCCTTGTCGTTCTTGATGACGATGTTCTTGCTGCGGCCGGTGCTGTTCTCTTTGGCCGAGACGTTCAGGATACCGTTGGCGTCGAGGTCGAAGGTGACGTCAATCTTGGGGACTCCGCGCGGCGCCGGAGGAATGCCGGTCAGGTCGAAGCGGCCGAGCAGGTTGTTGTCCTTGGTCATCGCGCGTTCACCTTCGAACACTTGGATTGTGACTGCAGGCTGGTTGTCCGAGTAGGTCGTGAAGGTCTGCGATTGCTTGCATGGGATCTTCCCGTTGCGTTCGATGATCTTCGTCATGACGCCTCCAGCAGTTTCGATGCCGAGGGACAAGGGCGCGACGTCCACAAGGAGCACGTCTTGGATCTTGCTGTGCTGCTCGCCGCTCAAGATGGCAGCCTGCACAGCAGCGCCGTAGGCCACAGCCTCGTCCGGGTTGATGGAGAGGTTCAGCTGCTTGCCACAGAAGAAGTTCTGGAGCATGCTCTGGATCTTCGGGATGCGCGTTGAACCGCCGACGAGCACGACGTCGTGAATGGCGCTCTTGTCCAGCTTAGCATCCTTGAGAGCTTTCTCGACCGGTTCCAATGTGCCGCGGAACAGGTCGGAGTTGAGCTCTTCGAAGCGAGCGCGGCTAACTTTGGTGTAGAAGTCAACGCCATCGTGCAGCGCGTCGATTTCAATAGTAGCCTCAGTGCTCGATGATAGAGTGCGCTTGGCTCGCTCGGCGGCTGTGCGCAGGCGGCGGAGGGCTCGTGCGTTGCCAAGGATGTCTTTCTTGTACTTGCGCTTGAACTCCTCAGCGAGGTGATTCACCAGGCGGTTGTCAAAGTCTTCGCCTCCGAGATGTGTGTCGCCCGCCGTGGCTCGCACTTCGAACAGGGATCCTTCGTCGATGGTAAGAATGGAGACATCAAAAGTGCCTCCACCCAGATCGAAGATGAGGACATTCCTTTCGCCCTTCAAGTTCTTGTCGAGTCCGTAGGCCAGAGCTGCAGCTGTGGGCTCGTTGATGATGCGAAGAACGTTCAGTCCAGCGATTGCTCCGGCGTCCTTTGTGGCCTGCCTCTGGGAGTCGTTGAAGTAGGCCGGTACTGTGACTACTGCGTCCCGAATTGATGTGCCCAGGTAAGCCTCGGCAGTCTCCTTCATCTTCGTCAATACCATGCTGCTGATTTCCTCCGGAGCGAATCGCTTAGACTCTCCTTTGAATTCCACTTGGATCTTTGGCTTGCCGCAGTCGTTGACAACTTTGAAGGGCCAGTGTTTCATGTCTTGTTGTATCTTTTGGTCGTCATATTTGCGGCCGATCAATCGTTTCGCGTCGAACACGGTGTTATTGGGGTTGAGGGCGACTTGGTTCTTCGCTGCATCGCCGATCAGCCGCTCTGTGTCCGTGAATGCGACGTATGAGGGTGTTGTTCGGTTTCCTTGGTCGTTAGCGATGATTTCCACGTTTCCATGTTGCCAAACGCCGACACAGGAGTAGGTTGTTCCAAGATCAATTCCGATAGCTGGCATTTTCTTTGTAGATGATCTTCCGTAAACAAGTAAAATTATTCTCAATAAACTCGTAGATAATTCGCTTCTGAATAGCTTGTTTGTTGGGTGTTTCCACCGGTTGCTTCTCTCTTCTCTTCGTTTGCTTGTATTTCAAATACTGAATGCTTTGCCGCGCTCGCGAGCCGCTTTTATACCCCCAGCCGCTGGCCAATCAACACCGAGAACATTCTAGAGTCGCGTCGAACGGCCAATCAGAAACGTTCTGGGGTAGAAAATTCGAGATTGCTCTACATCGTTCCGCCAATGAGGGACGACCGTATTGCAAGAAAGGGACAAACCTATAAGTTGGAAGAGTACCGATGAATCGTAGGGTTGCAAGCGTAGAATTTTTCCCGAGAATTCGTAGTTTTGATTACGGTTTTCGATCTTTGTGCTTTTTTTGTTATCTAGTAGTAGTTTTTCCTTTTGATTGGGATTATCTTTCAAGAATTATTAAACTATTTATAAGGATCGAAGGTATATTAAAACGTCGAAAAAAGTGTTTATTAGCATCGTATCTTTTATTCTATTTTCGTATCTACAACAATTAAATAGGTCGTATCATTGTGATACTTTTATTTTTGTTTTTAATGAGTGGATTTTATTTTACAATTTCCGCATATTTTGTACTTTATCATGTTTTTAATTATATCGCGCAGGATTGGGATTATTGGGAATGCTGTTTTCAGTGCTATAGTAACACTTTCTATTTCAATCATCAGTCCTTCCCTTCCCTTCCTTTCTAGCTGCTTCTCGCTACCCTGTTCGAGACGGTTCGGTGGGATGAATAAATCAAAGTGCATAAAGGAGGTCTTCTATGGTGGATATTATAATAGCTTTAGTTACATACCAGCTTGACCACCATTAAATCTGCCTCCCGCTCTTTGACCTACATGAGAGCGGTACATGTTTGCATGAGAAATGTTTTACAGGAACTATAGTATACGTAGGTACCTATACAAGGTGGTCCAAATAAGGACGTCAAGATTTTTTTTAGATTCCTCCCGCCTAGGGCTTTCCAAAAATACCCCAGTATGTCCAGCGATTTTTCGTGGTTTAGAAGTTATGATTTATTTTAATGTGTTTTTAGGAATAACCTTCCGGAACGTGTAAAGAATGTCATAACTTTTTTACAGTATTATTTTTTGCACTTTTTTCTTTTGTGGCATGATCATCTTGAAAGTCTCTTTTATACGTAAAATAATCAACTGCACAACATCCATCCAAGTTACCAAAATAAGAGTCGAAAGTGAAAATTTTTGATTCAAGGTGGACGGAGCAAACATTTCAAAAGTCTCTTAAAAATACAAAATGGATGTTTTGTACTTTCAATTACTTTCAAAGTAGTTTCAAAAAGTTCTGTTGTTTATCAACATACCAAATACAAAAAAAAGTGGTCCTCATTAGGCCATTTCTGTTGAAATTGGCTTCCAAAGGTAAACAGGTAGAAAATTCGATAGGAATGGCAAAAAAAAAAAATGCTATTGCTTTATTCATCTTTTTGGCCTAAAATGATAACGAAATCATCAAAAGCTATCAATAAACTCAAATTGCCGTCCATTATAATATTAGTTATGAGTGGAAGGACTATCTTTAGACGTTCACAGGAAGGTAATTCGTAAAACCACATTAAAAAAATCATAACTTCTAAACCACGAAAAATCGCTGAATGCCCTTGCTGTGTTTTTGACTTGCGGATTGTGTATCAACTATCAACCCGTGACCTTACTGTGTTTTCTGAGTTTGTATCTTGAAAACTATGGCCACTTTTTGAAAAAGGATCTTTGCATATTGTGGGAAAAATGGGCTCCCAGTTGTCGGCTTTAAGGCCCATTTATAGGCACAACTAGCGCCACCAATGAAAAAATCATATCTTCTTTTTGGATGCGTTTTTTGCTAAAAACGAAGCGTCAAATGATAATCCTTAGGCTTAACTATTTTTAGGACCTAAGGTTTAGATTCCAGATCCTAGAACCTACAAATAAAACGCGCCGCCGCCAAAAGTGGCCTTAGGTCCTAAAAATAGATAGGTAATCCTATGGATTATCATTTGACTCTTAATTTTTTTCATTAATGAGGAAACCCCAGTTTTGTCGTTCTACTGGGACGCCATCGACACGCCATAGCGTTACAGAATTAAGGCCCAGGGGCCTCAGTCTGTAACGCAATGGTGCCAAAATTAGCAGCCAGTTGACGGCTTCAGTTAAGATTTATTAATGCTGTCGATCCTTTTAATGTTTGTAGTAGCAAAGAATATTCTGATTCTAATTCCAGAGGGTTATTCGTTGGTTGTAGGAGAAAAACGAGGACACCCCGGTTTTGTCTTTCTACTTCGACGCCATCGAGACGCCATTGTGCGTTACAGACTTAAGCCCCAGGTAACGAGAAGCAGCTGGAAATTAAAGGAAGGACTGATCAAAATAGAAAGTGTTACCATAGCACTGAAAACAGCATTCCCAATCCTGCGCGATAAAATTAAAAACATGATAAAGTATGAAGTATGCGGAAATTGTAAAATAAATTCCACTCATTGAAAACAAAAATAAAATTACCTACCACAATGATACGACCTATTTAATTATTGTTGTAGATACGAACATAGAATAAAAGTAGGATGGTAATAAACACTTTTTTCGACGTTTTAATATTCCTTCGATCCTTATAAATAGTTTAATAATTCTTGAAAGATAATCCCAATCAAAAGGAAAAACTACTACTAGACAACAAAAAAAGCACAAAGAGCGAAAACCGTAATCGAAACTACGAATTCTCGGGAAAAATTCTACGCTTGCAACCCTACGATTCATCGGTACTCTTCCAACTTATAGGTTTGTCCCTTTCTTGCAATACGGTCGTCCCTCATGGCAGAACGATGTAGAGCAATCTCGAATTTTCTACCCCAGAACGTTTCTGATTGGCCGTTCGACGCGACTCTAGAATGTTCTCGGTGTTGATTGGCCAGCGGCTGGGGGGTATAAAAGCGGCTCGCGAGCGCGGCAAAGCATTCAGTATTTGAAATACAAGCAAACGAAGAGAAGAGAGAAGCAACCGGTGGAAACACCCAACAAACAAGCTATTCAGAAGCGAATTATCTACGAGTTTATTGAGAATAATTTTACTTGTTTACGGGAGATCATCTACAAACAAAGAAAATGCCAGCTATCGGAATTGATCTTGGAACAACCTACTCCTGTGTCGGCGTTTGGCAACATGGAAACGTGGAAATCATCGCTAACGACCAAGGAAACCGAACAACACCCTCATACGTCGCGTTCACGGACACAGAGCGGCTGATCGGCGATGCAGCGAAGAATCAAGTCGCCCTCAACCCCAATAACACCGTGTTCGACGCGAAACGATTGATCGGCCGCAAATACGACGACCAAAAAATACAACAAGACATGAAACACTGGCCCTTCAAAGTTGTCAACGACTGCGGCAAGCCAAAGATCCAAGTGGAATTCAAAGGAGAGTCTAAGCGATTCGCCCCGGAGGAAATCAGCAGCATGGTACTGACGAAGATGAAGGAGACTGCCGAGGCTTACCTAGGCACATCAGTTCGGGACGCAGTAGTCACAGTACCGGCCTACTTCAACGACTCCCAGAGGCAGGCCACAAAGGACGCCGGAGCAATCGCTGGACTGAACGTCCTTCGCATCATCAACGAGCCCACAGCTGCCGCTCTGGCCTACGGACTCGACAAGAACTTGAAGGGCGAAAGGAATGTCCTCATCTTCGACCTGGGTGGAGGCACTTTTGATGTCTCCATTCTTACCATCGACGAAGGATCCCTGTTCGAGGTGCGAGCCACGGCGGGCGACACACATCTTGGAGGCGAAGACTTTGACAACCGCCTGGTGAATCACCTCGCTGAGGAGTTCAAGCGCAAGTACAAGAAAGACATCCTTGGCAACGCACGAGCCCTCCGCCGCCTGCGCACAGCCGCCGAGCGAGCCAAGCGCACTCTATCATCGAGCACTGAGGCTACTATTGAAATCGACGCGTTGCACGAAGGCGTCGACTTCTACACCAAAGTGAGCCGCGCTCGCTTCGAAGAACTCAACTCCGACCTGTTCCGCGGCACATTGGAACCGGTCGAGAAAGCTCTCAAGGATGCTAAGCTGGACAAGAGCGCCATTCACGACGTCGTGCTCGTCGGCGGTTCAACGCGCATCCCGAAGATCCAGAGCATGCTCCAGAACTTCTTCTGTGGCAAGCAGCTGAACCTCTCCATCAACCCGGACGAGGCTGTGGCCTACGGCGCTGCTGTCCAGGCTGCCATCTTGAGCGGCGAGCAGCACAGCAAGATACAAGACGTGCTCCTTGTGGACGTCGCGCCATTGTCCCTCGGCATCGAAACTGCTGGAGGCGTCATGACGAAGATCATCGAACGCAACGGGAAGATCCCATGCAAGCAATCGCAGACCTTCACGACCTACTCGGACAACCAGCCTGCAGTCACCATCCAAGTGTTCGAGGGTGAACGCGCGATGACCAAGGACAACAACCTGCTCGGCCGCTTCGACCTGACCGGCATTCCTCCGGCGCCGCGCGGAGTCCCCAAGATTGACGTCACCTTCGACCTCGACGCCAACGGTATCTTGAACGTCTCGGCCAAAGAGAACAGCACCGGCCGCAGCAAGAACATCGTCATCAAAAACGACAAGGGACGCCTCTCGCAGGCCGAGATCGACCGCATGCTTGCGGAGGCAGAGAAGTACAAGGAGGAAGATGACCGCCAGCGAGAACGTGTCAGCGCACGAAATCAATTAGAGACCTACATCTTCAGCGTGAAACAAGCTCTGGACGATGCGGGCGACAAGTTGAGCGAGCAAGACAAAGACGCCGGCCGTCGCGAGTGCGACGAAGCTCTGCGCTGGCTCGACAACAACACCCTGGCTGAGAAGGAAGAGTACGAGCACAAGCTGAAGGATATCCAGCGAACATGTATGCCGCTCATGAGCAAGATGCACGGAGCGGCGAAGGGCGCGGGAGGAGCAGCGGACGCGGGCGCTGGATACCACCCACACCCGCAGCCCGACCCGCGGCAACATTACTCCGGACCCACCGTCGAAGAAGTGGACTGAACACAACCAGCCTGTGTCACAAAACCTAGTCTTTAGCTAAGAAGTAAGAATGAACATGACTGATCTCGTCTCGAAGGAGAGTTGTAAATATTGTCAGTGATTTTTTAGGTTTTAAGCATAGAATTTTAAGTTATTTAACTGTAGACAATCAAATGCTGCTAAATAAAAAATAAATAGTTATAATTTATTTACCTTCTTTATTTTCTATAGCAACCCACCTTCTTTTGCTAAAGAAAAAAGTCTTTGGACCTGGATCTAGAATAATGCTACCGCCAAGTAATATCTTACTTGTGCAGGTTGTTTTCCAGTTCTTTGTTCTGGTATTTTTTGGTTTGGTCTTAGGTCCTAAAAATAATTTAAAAGTCAGTTTTTTGCAAAATAAGCAGCCAAAACAGTTATTTTTTGCTTTTTGGATGCATATTTTGAAAAAAAAATCTTTAGTAGCGCCATCTAGCATCATTCATCATCAGTCTTTAACTCATCAGACTCATCGCCATAGTAGAATATTTCAACTCTACGTATTCCATGATAGTTTTAGTTCGTTCTGACCCCAATAGATGGCGCCACTGTAGAGTTACTGCTGTAGGAAGGAATAAGAACAGTCGGGTTTTGCGGAAAAGCGTTTAATTTACTACATAAATTAAATTAGAGTCGTGCAAAGCTAACTTTGCAGTGGAGCATCCGAAATAGTAATTTCCGTACGTTGCTTTTGTATGTTTTCACCATTTGTCAGGGGTACATGTTACGTCAGTTATTGTCTGTTACAATTTTGTTTTGTTGAATAGGTACATTGAAAATATGGTGAAAACATACAAAAGCAACGTACGGCAATTACTATTTCGGATGCTCCACTGCAAAGTTAGCTTTGCACGACTCTATCTTTCTTCATAACTAGGATATTAAAAAAATTACTAAGTAAAACACAGTATGGAGGACATTGTGTTCTGTCAAAAACGAAAAAAAACATCATACCAACTTTACTGTAAACTTTGAATGAACGCGATTTTCTCGAAACTATATTTATTTTGGGACTTACTATGTTCTTTCCTATGACAGCAGTACCTATATTTATTGCTGTAGGTATAAAGTGAAAAAAAGTCGAAAGAAATGTGTAAAATTATTTTTAATAAATCGATTGCAATAATACAATAAAAGTTGTCACAACAAACTGTTAGGAATTGCCTCGAGCCTACCATAATACAATTACATTTACAATACAAATAATTACGACATACTTAAGTCACCTTATACGATACACTTAGCCGACTTAAAAATTACATCACAATGTAAAACGAGATATCTTTTAAGTAACAATAGCCGTGGCCGATCGCACGGGGCATTTTTACATGTTTTTATCTTTTATTTTTGTTCTTCATGGTGAGACGTCGCCAGAAGCTGGTCTTCTCGGCAGTGGGTTGCTCATCCCTTGCCTCCTCTCCCCTGGTCTCACCCCTTAGCATATCCAAGAACGTAGGGTCAGTCTTCCTGTTGTTCTTTTCGCCGAATTTGACTGCCTCGGCGCTAAGTTCAGCCTTCAGTTTCTCGGGACTCGTGTTCTCTACTTTGAACTCATTGGGGTCTTCTACGAACGCCTGTTGGAGGTCACGCATGATCTTTTTCCTTATGGTCTTTTTCATGCTGAGATGTCTTTCGAGGGTTTTCACGTCGCCGTTGCCGGTGGCGTGTGTGCGGTAGTCTTCCTTCTTCTTTTTCGAGGTTTTCTTGGCTTTGTCGTCATGGTCGTCGTATGGTTTGGAGTCGTACTGTTGGTGGGCGAGGCCGAAGATGTCTCGCAGGTGTGGGATGGCCCGCTCAGAGGTCATCCTGCACTCTGGTTCCCCGGCTGGTCCCTTGCGGTTAGAGACACGCAGTCATCTTTGGGGCACCTGGAATTGAGAAATGGTTTTTGTTGAGAAATGGGGAACAGTTTTCGTTGAGAACTCTGGGAAAGTTACAACAGAAATCTGCCGGGGTAGCATGGCAGTCGTAAACATGAGTTTAGTCTACATTTCCATTAATCTCTTTAGCAATTTCTAGGAGATTGCTATATTCAATAAGGTCGCTACCATAAATGTATGAATACTGTCTTATCTTAAAATGTTTTCTGGTACAAGAAATAATATTCTACTCTATTCATTATCTCTCCAGCAAGCGTAGCCAAAATCCTAGTCTAGGGGTGTTATGTAGGGGCCGCTCGGAGATGATTAGTACGACTTTGTATTTTGCGTAAGTTTTCTTGGAGAAGCGGGAAGTCTTACCAGCTTCGGATGGTATAACTTTACTGTGTAGTAATAACAGGCGTACAGTTACGAACAATAGTACTTTGAAGATAGAACTGTCTACCGTGGTACAGTGCGTCTAACCACTTCCTAACTATGTCAGATAGACATAAATGTGTACGCGTCTGTTACCTCATTCGCGCTTTATTGTAAGAACACACTGAGACATGTCGTTGCTAAAAATCTATGCTGATTTCCCCCGTCAGAAAAATTGCCTCATAAGACTAACAGTGTACCTACACAGCTAGAGAGAATCGCTAGTAGAGAATAGAACCTTTGTAACCCGTAGAGCTATAATAGTATCATTCGAACCCAAATCACGTAGATAGGTAGGTACCTCGTTACCTTTATTTGGACTAGTACCTGGTAACAAATAAAAACGTCTACCTTCAGTCAGCGACACCCTAGGATAACCCTTATTGATACTACGCGGTGAATAAGGGATTTTCTGACAGCTCATAAGTTGTAGTTGTCGCTGACGAGACATGTTATTTTTTTATGCCAGTTCGCGCTCGTTGGCCATCGTATATATGTCCAAACACATTTAGGTATTAGTTGTGTGTGGAGCAAAATAAAGTGTTTCCGGATTTACCATTCACTCATAAAAGAACATTAACAAAGTCGTGCACTTTTTCATGTGCTGTAAAATGGAATGACAGCTACGATGATGAAAGATGAAGTCACAGAGCAATGAAGTGAAGAAATATTTTCGCTGTAGTAAGCACTAATTTACTTTGTGATAGAAAACATGTCGTATCAACGCCATCTGTCACAGCTTATAGAACTATTTTTTTATTTTTTTTAGCTGTCAGAAAATCCCTTAATTGGCGATAGCCGATGATGGGATAAAACTTTTATCGTGACATTGTGCTCCCCTAGCAGTTCTGTCTGTATTCTCGTAAACGTAAAATTATAACCGTTTTTAAATGTAAAAAAAAGATTGTTCAAGGCGCATAATATCGATGAAAGAGATCTTGCGATGTTCGGCAAACTAATTCGCACGTCATAAAAGCGCCTAAAAGATTCCGATCCCCGCTGTTCTAGAATCAGGAGCCCGTAGCGGGTTAGTACCGTGCATTGTGTGGTAAGTAAGTAATGGGCAAGTGCAGTGGACTGCACCGTGGCACCAAACAATGCCGGGTGTTTAGCGCCATTTCGGATGAATAATGGTGGCAAAACACCGGACAATGGACTCAGACGATTGTTCTCGGCACATCACTTTCTTCGCTTTCCACGTTAATTGTATCGGAGATGACGCTTTTGATCGCTTTGCGAGATCGCGACTGGGATAGGTAGGTACCCTAGTTAGGTGAGCAAGTGATGGGCTGAGTAGGCGACATCTCGGACAAAATATTTTCGGACTCTTTGTCCGAAATGTCGCTTTGTATTTTTAATATTTTTGAGGCGACATCTCGGACACTCTCAAAATATTGAACCTGTATCGTGCAGTCAGATACTAAAGTATTCAAATCTAGTACACAGAGAAAGAGCGTTACCCCAGCTGCCTATTTTAGGATAGCTAAAGCGGCTTAAATGAGCCGTTTTCCTTGACAGTTAAAGCCTGAATTTAGGCACTCAGATCGCGTTCGGCTCATTTTTATTGAAAAAGTACTAGGCTTACATAAGGTGCTAGGAGGATAATCACCTCAGTTCTGACATCATTTTTTTCCTAACTAACCCCGCGTAATGATGTGAGAACTGAGGTGGTGATCCTCCTAACATCTTATTTAAGCCTAGTACTTTTCATCAAAAAGGGGAGAGCAAATGTTGAAGACTGCATGAGTACACAAGATATTATTTGCATGTGGGTATGTAACATTTTTATTAGTCTCCTCATAAATAAGATCTTAGGGAGTTTTTTATCCGACTGTACAAAACAGCTTTATTTGTTAGTGTCCGAGATTTCGCCTCAAAAATATTAAAATCATAAAGCGACATTTCGGACAAAGTGTCCGAAAATATTTTGTCCGAGATGTCGCCTACTCGATGGGCTCTATCTGTTGAAATAAACAGGGAGGTCCAGCATGATGGACCATATTGAGCATCAGTAGCGGATTTAGGGGGGGGGGGGTATCCTTTTTTATCTTGAATACCTAGGTACACACGGACAGCACGTCAGAGTGTACACTTTTGTTCTAAAGTCGCTCGTAACGTAACCGAGTAGAGTGCTAGCATGTAAAGGTTGCCGCGTCGCGTGTACGCTCATTGGGTTCAAGCCAAACCAAAATCCTGGAACCGCCACTTGACTGTCGAGCATTGACAGCTCAATAACCTTTTTACAATGCGTGCGACGAAAGAAGAGACTAGAGACACCACGGTCGTGGTTTGACATGCGCAGTGACGTCGATTAAGGCCGGCCACATAAAGACGGAATTCCGGACGGACAAAAAAACGAATCAGGATTCCGAACGCAATAACCGCATACAAATCTATGGACCTACCACTCACATACGTTTTTTTTCCGGAATTTTGATAGATTTGTATGCAGTTACTGCGTTCGGAATCCTGATTCGTTTTTCCGTTCCTGAAAAATTCCGCCTGTATGTGGCCGGCCTTAGAGGTCTCTTTAGCGATAATTGTTGTAAAGGCCTCTAAGGCCGGCCACATACAGGCGGAATTTTTCAGGAACGGAAAAAACTAATCAGGATTCCGAACGCAGTAACTGCATACAAAGCTATGAAAATTCCGGAAAAAAACAGCATGTGTGTGGTAGGTTTATAGATTTTTATGCGTTTATTGCGTTCGGAATCCTGATTCGTTTTTCCGTTCCTGAAAAATTCCGCCTGTATGTGGCCGGCCTTAGAGGTCTCTTCAGCGGTAATGAGGTCTGAGTACGGGACGGGACTGGGCGTCATCGGGGCGGCGGAAAGAGGTGCTGAGTAGCTACCACGAGTGCGAAAAAGCTGTGCCGGACGTCTGCCGGACGTCTGTCATGTATCCTAATATTATAGTAGTAAGGTTGTTTATCCAACTTATCACTTTCAGTGACAGTGACAGTAAGCACTCGTGGTAGCTGCTCTGAGTCCCGGTCAAGTATCTTCTTTCGTGCCCCGTATGCTACCCGCTTGCTCGAGAACCGTTTTGACATTAACATTGACCAAAGAGGTCACTGCACTTAGCCCAGCCAAGATCTTGGTCGACAAAATCTTGTTTTCGACCGGCATCCGCAACATGACGTCATGATTACGAGATCTCTACCTTTATCGGCAATCAGGTTGTAAAGTATTATCGCTGTTAGTGTCTGGCTTAGCATGGGCGGCCGTATCAAAGTTGTGTATGTTTATGTTATGCCGCTCTATGTGGATCAAAAGAGTGGAAAAGCAGAATTATGGCGCTCGTGCTAAGTCAGCTAGACACTCTGCTGCATTGATAGAGCTGGGGGATACCGCTATACTCCAAGAAGGAATTAGAGATGAGATTTTGTCATTTTATATCTGTGAAATCAAGTGAAAGGTACGTACAAATATGCCCCGTTACCGTATATTCCTACTGAATCATTCTACCAGCAGGAGCACGAGAATATACTCCTCGTACTCCTACTGGCGGGAACACGAGGGTAAACTATTCCTATAAAAAACGCTGTCAAAATTTCTTCTCTAATAGTTGGTTGGTATTATAATATGCTAGAGTCGTGGCTTCAGTGATGCAACTAAGAACGAGGATGCGACTGACTTTTTGATTATGCGAACGATAAATTAGAGGGCTCGAAATTGAGAACGTGATTGTCGGACGTGTTGATGTGCTTTTGCATCGGGAAGCAAAAAAAATTGTATTATCTGCATTAGATGATCAATTTCGTGATGTAAGTACTGGCATCAGAGTTGAAAAAATGCCCTTGCACGTTATAATATTATTTTGCCAAGTTTGAAGTGACGATATTTTTGAGTTGGTGCATCACAAGTGTAGGTTCATAGTTTTAACTTCTAACTAATGGTAAACAACATTATTGCTTGAATTATGGGTTTAAAAAACACGACCGATTGTAGAGAGAGAGGGAGACGCTTCGTCTCGTAGTAAGTTTCAAAACAATACATTGTTAGTTTGACTGGACATTTAAAAAAGTCTCAGTTGATCTTAAGCCATCGTTAAATAGATTGCCTAGCGATTGAAGTAGGTACATACAGAGGCATGCTAAGATACCATAAGATAGATCTTATCGCGTGTGGCATAAGTGCGTCAATCGAACAAAAAGGGGTCTCCTAGCGTGGTGCTGACTGGATCTAAATATCGTAGAGTTCATAGTGACTGACTGGCCCATTCATTTAGATTTAGACACTTTTAATTGTCTGCTACAGACAACGTGCTATTATCATCGTGTTCTTTCGCTCAGAGATCGTAGATTAATAAATAATTGTTGCAAATGTGCAATTTGGCAGTTTTGTCTGGCGCAAATTGTGCCTAATGTGTATCGTGTCACGAATGAACGTTAATTGTAACGTTCATTGGCTTAGCATTACTAAACAATAGAGTTTTGCCTGTTCCCAGTTACATACTGCGTTGACGGAGTCACAGTGTTTCTATGAGATAGTATACACGACAGCACGTCGGACTGTAAATTTTTGTTGCAAAGTCGCTCGTAACGCAACCGAGTAGAGTGCTAGCGTGTAAGGGTCGACGTGCTGTCGTGCTGTCAAACCAAAAACCATTTGTGAACTTTTGAAATAAATGTTGACTAACTGCTTGGTACGTAGCTCTTATGGCATGGGTTTGTGTAGTCTAGAATTATTATTGAAGATGATCTCTACATATAACTTGGAACTTTTGTTGATTGTTTATGGTCCAATTCGAAATCGTACACAAGGCAGCACGTCGATGCTTACACGCTAGCACTCTTCTCGGTTACGTTACGGGTGACTTTACAATAAAAGTGTACACTCAGACGTGCTGTCGTGTGAACTTAAACAGTAAGCATAATCAAGCGCACACCAAAATAGATACCTAAGTATTCCTATTTTTATCTCTATCAAAAATAATAATTGCACATTAAAATTAGCAAAAAATAAATCAAACTTAGCCGAGCAAAACTTCACGAAATAACCATCCAGGTATACCTAAATAAACGAATTTACTGTCTATCAACCTATGAACAGCGCCTCTAATCCTCTATTATCTAAAAATTCCACTCAACCTACGAGCGTCAAAACACTCGAAAATAGCCCTTATTGAAATATTCTTTTTTTTAACATTTAAAAACCGTTATTTTTACGGTGGATATTTTAGATAATACAGGGGCTGGAGGACCTACTTAAGGACCAAGGAAAAGGCATTTAAAGTATTTTCGTGTAAACAGCTTTATGTCATTGGCCGTAGATTATAGTCAAGCTCTAGGTCCTTAAATGCGATTTTTGTAACATTAGACGATTGATAAACGCACCACGGAGGCATAAAGTCCTCAGCAACCAAATTGAACTGGCAAAAATCGAGGTAATAGCCGTGAAGGTTTCGTTTTTAATTAGCGAACCGTCGCGGGTGTTATCTTCAGCACGAGGCGGGCGTTTCATAAATTTGCTATACGTAATGCAGCCTGCATGGAACAATACATTGACCTTCGTCGCACTAGGAAATAATTTAGATAAAGTGATACAGCCCGATGGTCGGACCTCATCGTCATTGCGGTGGAGGGTCCATGGATGCGGATGGCTAGGGAGCGTGGGAGGTGGCGCGAGGGGAAAAAGGCAACTACCCAAACGGCAGAGGAGGGCTGGTGATGATGGTAAATCGTACCTACTTCAATTTTCACAAACGTTGATCACAAAGTAGAGAAGCAGATTGTAGAGTCCCTGAAAAATCTGCAGCTAGCCGTACCATGAGCGCCATAATATCTAAAGTTTTATTATAGCTCAATACACCTAATGTCTGTACCGCTCAATGTGGATCAAACGAGTAGCTATAGACAGACAGACAAACACACATAGCGGTCGAACTTATAACACCCTTATTTTTATGTCGGGGGTTAAAAGGGCCCTAGCCCTAACGTGTCCATGACTCTACAGGGCACTCTAAGTCGATAGCGGAACTCTATGTAGGCTGTCTACTGATCACTACAAACAACTTTTACTAGGTGGCGAAAAAAATGGAGCGAAAAAAATATCAGCTGTTTCATACATTTGGCGCAGTACTGAGTCGACCTTTTGTATGGAAAAGCTGATATTTTTTTCGCTCGATTTTTTTCGATACCTAGAACAAGTTGATTGTATTGATCAGTAGAAAGCCCACTTAAAGTTCCGCTATCGACTTAGAGTGCACCCTGTATATTTCATCTAGAAAGTTGAGTACAGACTGCAACGTAGACCGTCTGAAATCGGTTCGTGTTTTCTTTGCGGCGCTTATTTGCTCAGGTGCCTGCAGTTTAATTGTCCTCATTGTTATACGTCCTAGATGGCTTGTGTGCCTAACATCCATGTTTTCTCCATGCATGTTTGCTGTGACGTCCACACTCCGCTTTATCAGACGAGACAAAAAGACAAATTCGTCATGTGAGATTGTACTTACTTATATTTTGGTTATATGTATAGCATTGATGCTAATATCACGATACAACCGAACTTTAAGTTCCTATACAACGAAATATTGTCTGCCATCTTCACAGAATGAACAAAAGTGGTCAGCGTGTAAAATGTTTAGTCCCGTCAACAATGGAATGGCGTATGATTTATTGCATTTATTGAATAGGTAGGTATGCACTGAATAAAATATTTGACTTTGACTTTATGAAGAGCTGATGGCCAACCTTTATGCAAAGGCACCTGATGAAAATAAAAACAGCCTTCTCTCCGTCTCCCAGCCAGGAAAGCTCATTTCCCCTTGGAATTAAAATTGATCTGTCGGCAACGCAATCGGTAATCTTGGGGGGACCACGAGTCCGGAGCGGTAAAGGTCTTTAGATATCTATTAATTATTATATATACCTATGTTTTATTTATATACATATATGTATATATATTTAAGTATATTTAAACATATTAGTTAAGTTTAGTTATAACGTAGATTATAAGGTCTTTAGTTATTTAATTGTTTTGGTCCCGGCAGAATACCAGCGTTACGAGAAGTTCCACTTTCTTTGTAACACATGCTGAGCCGGGTCCATTTCACAAGCGCAGTACATTGGCATTATTTTGCTTTTGTTTACGTAGTGACCAACATGCTTACTTGTGTATTTTTAGTTCTTAGTATCATTGTACTGTGTTTTATCTTGTGAATAAATATCTTACTTACTTACTTACTTACTTAGATACAAAATAATAAAAAAATAAAAGAGGTAAACAGAATGCATTTGGAATCCGTCGTCAATCCTTATGATTGTGCGTTTCTTGCATAAATGAGGAAAATCAAATGTTCAAATCAAGGTTCATTGGCAACGATGACACTGAAAGGAACTTGGCAATACTCCCAAGCTATTGATAAATAATTCTGATTATTCACGGTCGTACCTATCTGCGATATTCAAGTACTTAAGTACCTACTCATAAGGTATCACAGGTTCTATGATTACACTTCATTAGCTCTCGATAAAAGAATAAAATCAGCACCAAAAGAATCCAAAAGTCAATGAGAAATCAACTTCACAAAGTTACTCAAATCTTGGTTTTGAAACCGTAGCATTTGTGCTGCTGACACTTTGATGATTGCTAACTCTTTTGAATGTTACTATTGAAAGGCGTATTTTTTTACACGCACATTTCTGTTGGACCCAGAAGTTCCTAGTTTGCTATCGCTTCTTGTGATACTGCTGTTCAACCACTATGTAAATACAAATCTAAAGGTTGGTAAATCCTATTCAAAGAAGAAACACCATTGTTAAAAGACTATTTTCAGATTTTAGATTTTATTTTTTAGATTGTTTTCTGTTTTGTACTATTTTTATTTTTAATTTTTAGTTTAAGTTTCTAGAACACTGGAACTTGTTAAACACAATTTATCTGAATCCCACGATACAGGTTCGCCTAGTGTGGGATTCGCAGTATTGTTAACCACTGTTTAATTCTATTCACGGAAATAAATACCTTTTTACTTTACTTTACTTTGATAACTGTTTCCTCCTCAAGGAAGTACCTTTACACACCGCAGCATATCAAAGCCTAATTATCACAAGAACTGCATGAAGGAGCTCCAACAAAACAACACAAATAGTGCAATGAGGAACAAAAAAAACCTAGGCCAATGATAGCGCATGGCGTAAAAAGTAATGAGTTACATATTTATCATGATAATGGGGTAATTAATATGTGGTGCGCGCGAGTGGATCTGCCGTCCGTCTCGCCCTAATTGTTCCACGCATGCGCAGCGGACACACCATGGCTCGTGTGCTGTTTGGGACTTTATGGTGCTACGATTTCCATACAATAGTATTTTTTTTATTGCTGGGCAAATGGAACAGTTCAAAGTTGATTTAAGTTCGTTTATTATTAAAAAAAATGATGTTTCCGCAAACATTAATTGATCCTTTTTCTCGATTCTTACGTTAGGTTCTTAGCTTCCAAATGAAACTATTGAAGAGGATTGAAGTTTTTTAGTTAGTCTGCGATGAATTGCTAAAGTATTGACTGGTACGATTTCGAATTGGACCATAAACAATCAACAAAAGTTCCAAGTTATATGTAGAGATCATCTTCAATAATAATTCTAGACTACACAAACCCATGCCATAAGAGCTACGTACGAAGCAGTTAGTCATCGTTTATTTCAAAAGTTTACAAATGGTTTTTAGTTTGAACTTCGACCACCATTCAGTGACCAAGTGACCCGTTTCATCGCAGCCCCTTGGACCATGGTCACCCTACCGCATGTCAAAACGCTGACGTATGCGTTGCGTGCGCGCAGGACATTGCGTACTCACACGGATTCACTATCTCGTTAAATTTTCTTTTTTTTGTTTAGTTTCGAGAGAAAAAGCACTAATTGCGGTGCAATAATGGGGCTGCAAGGCCGCAAAACTCGAAGGTATTTCAATAATGATGTCTTAGAGCGATTTTGCTTTGAAAAGCCTCGTTACTATGATTGAGAATACGGCCGAACCGTTGTAATTTTATAAACCGTCTCGGTAGTCTAATTTTGCTATTAGTTTCAATATTGTGTTTTACGGGTGTACTCGTAGGTAGACGTCAAACGAGAGTGATTGATTCATATACAATTAGGTATAGGTCTAGGATCTCTACCCTATTGAACTATTTAACAAAAAAAAAGGTAAGACCTTTGCACCTAGAACTTATACAGCTGGTAGACCTACAGCAGCGTCCAATGGCATCTCCACCCATCCGGACGTTGCACTGCTTGGGAGGGACGTGTTTAGATGGAGCATCAAATTGAACTCAAGTAAACTTAGCAAATAAATTCCATAGATATCACATATTTTGATAACAATTCGGAACCCAAAGTTTTTTGTTCGAAAGTCCGTTATTGGCTTATCTTTAGACTTATCTTATCTTTATTTGGCTTATCTTATCTTTAGACAATATTGAGAAACTAATTTAAATATTTTTTATTTTGGTCCAGTAGTTTTGTTTTTATGCGCTAAAATGTTTTGTTACTATGACCGCCAACCAGTATGCAGACCGTCGCGTGACGTCATGAAACCGTATCTTTGAAACGTTGTAAAATCCAAACTACTGAAACAAAATAAAAAATATTGAAATCAGTTTCTCAATATTGTCTAAAGATAAGATTAAGCCAATAACGGACTTTCGAACAAAAAACTTTGGGTTCCGAATTCCTCATCTCCAGCCAGCCCCTGTATTCGTTTTTAAGTATCCGTTTTTTTTAAATATCCGTTTTTAAATGTAAAAATAAAGATTGGTCATTTCAATAAGAGCAATTTTCGAGTGTTTTGACGCTCGACGGTTGGGTGTTTTTTTTTTAGATAATAGAGGCGCAGCTCGATTTGCATTGCATCCAGCGTCTGCCTTGACAGTTTGCGCAACAAGTGGCAACAACGAAGCACAAACAAAGTCTATAATAATAATTGAATGAGCTAGTTAAGTAACACTTTATTATCCAACGAGTGCGTGGCGTGGGAAACACAACTGCGTATAATACGTCTGTAATAATACGTGGTTGAAACTGGCATTTGGCTCTGGTGAACTGTGGTTCCTAAGGGTTACGGTTCATGGGTAGTTAACCAGGAATTATGTGAAGTGATGTCGGGCTGCGTGGAAGGCAGATTTGGACGTTAATTATGATGGTTTTATATCAATTTCGCTTTTTTTGTGATGAGAGGAACATGCCCTTTCTCTTTAGGTTGTAATGTAAGTAATAGTTTTTTCTGTAGTAAGTACAGAAGTCTACCAAATCTTTCCAAAAACCCTTATCGTAGCTCACGGTTCGCCATTTAGCAAACTTTTTGCGATTTAGAGAAAATTATGTAGAAAAAAGCGAACTAGAATAGTTAACTGCCGGTTTCTGATTTGAGAAATTCACAAAGCAAGTACTTAAATATCGTTCTGCGTCTGCGGATTTCTCACAAAAGAACGTGACAGAACGATAGTAAGTATTTACTTAGTAAAATTCTCAATTCAGAAACCGGGCCTAAGTTTTGTTTTGGCTTAGCACAAGAATGAGTTAGGCCGTATCTATGGTTTTTTAATCTATATCTACTCTTTTGAGCTACGTAGACTGGGATAGATAGAGTTATAAACCCATAGATACGGTCTAGTCCATTCTTGTGCTAAGCATCCGCCAGCAGGTATGATGGATGACCGTCATGGGCTACTCGGCCGCCATTTGGTTCCCAGCCGCGACTCCATTATTGCCCTGTTATTGTCAAGAAATTAAACATTTATTCAGCGTACGAATGTCAAGACCTTGCGTCGAACACGAGGTGTTGCTTCATGTGCTAGAAAAAATGCCAAAACCGCCCAATAACAATGTAAATGTTTGACTGCGCAGTGCAGTGTGCTAATTTAATTGCAAATTTCACGGTAACTACACGTTTGTTAAAGTTTGTTTATTGCGTTGAAGTTGACGAAATTACTGACAAATTAAGCAAAAGCAAACAAAACAAAAGCAAAAGCAAAACAAATGACAAAAACTCAAATGTATTTTTTTTCGGCGATCTCTCACACAGAAGAATCAACTTCAGTGCTCAAACCAAAGTTCTGCTAGGGTTTGCCCCTGTCTAGTGAAATCTCGAAGGGAAAGAGCTATCCTTCGACAGTTGCATCTTCGACGTTCCGTAGAATTAACCCCAATGCAATCAGTAAGATGAACAATAATACATATCACATACTCTTCGTACACACGACAGTTATACGTCGAAGTGTACACTTTTGTTGAAAAGTCGCCCGTAACGTAATAAAAACATGATCTACCTAAAAGCTGACTAAATAAGAAACTGCAAAGTTCAGGATTGAACCTAATCCGAATTTGGTAACCTCCGCCCAAAGGACCAAGTAGAGTGCTAGCGTGTAAGCTTCTATGTGCTGTCTTGAAGTAAAATTATTTCAACGATACTCCTGTAATAGACTAACTGCCGATTTCTGAATTGAGAAATTCGCTAAGCAAATGGGTAAGTATCGTCCTGTCTCTGCAGATTTCTCACAAAAGAGAATGACAGAACGATAGTTAAGTATTTGCTTAGCAAAATTCTCAATTCAGAAACCGGGCCTAGATCTACAAGTTTTCCGTGGGCCGATAAGTGTTTCACGATATGGGTACTCCATTGTATGTTAATTTTTATAAGCCTTCGAAGTATCTAGCTGTACTTCGTTTGTTATTGTCTGAGAAGTAAAAAAAACTAGTTTTTCGCTCAATATCTCGTTGGAAAACCGAGTTAATTTGATACGGGCGATAAATTTTCGCTGACAAATAAATTGCGTACTTAAGGACTATTACTCTATTTTTAGTGCCTCACATTTCCTGTGGTAAAATAATATTTACGTTGGGCCTGACACTCTACAAAGGCAGAAGCAGTAACAACCTATTTAAACTGGTTCAGTCTTAGTCATTCTCACGTGACGTGAGGAGCAAAACAACATGAAATAATTTATTTTTAAATTATTACCACTTAGACCTAAGGGCGTATGCATACACACACGCAATGCAGCACAAGTATGTTTTTTATAAAGCGTCATCGACGACATGCGTTTTGTTCCTGCTTCTGCATGAGAATAATATTTTACTCGACGACGCAAACCCAAGAATATTGTACAGTCAACTGTTTTCGTTGCAATATCGCCTGTAACGTACCTGCACACGTGTCATTGTCTGACATTAGAAGAGATGAGCTTTCTACTCGGATGTCATCTTTCCAACGCTGGCCTCACCGGGTCTCATACAGTGTGCGAATGCTTCAACCCACAAGTGTGCAAGCTTTTGGGTTTTTCGCAAGTCTATGCAAAGTTTTTGGACACTGCAACGATGACGTATATACTCATTTTCGACTGTGCCCAAACACTATGTATAGATTTGCGAGCGTTTCCCGCACTTCACAGGTTCACACTTTCGCCCACTCTATGAGACAGTATGATATTATAGTGTGCGAATGTGTTATGTTAACCCACAGTCCGTTCTGTATGGGATCCTGCTAGGGGAGCACAATTTCACGATAAAAGTTTTATCCTATTATCGGCTATTGCCATCGTGCTTGATTTCACCGCGTGAAGCGAGATGTCGCTACCCGATAGTGGGATAAAACTTTTATCTTGAAGTTGAGCTCCCCTACCTGGTGAGGTCAGCGTTGGAAAGACATCCGAGTAGCACTAGGAAGCAGTTGTCTCTTCTATCTGCCCCATGAATCTGGAGAGACCGAATTTTACCTCCTCGATACGATCGGTGATAAAACAACGCGTGGGAATATGATTGTGATAGTGAGATCGTCGTGTTCTGTGGCACCGAGAGTTTGTGGTGTTAGTCGACTTATCTTTTACTGTCGTTATTACTGTATGTTGGCGTCTCACTGCAGGGCAAAGGCCTCCCTCCCCCCTCTGCCTCTGAGTCATTCATCGAAGTTATTTTATTGAGGAAACACGCACGCAACAAACACGATTCTATACATTAGACATCAACGCGCGTTCAAAGAAAGCTCAAAACTTACTCTCATTTTCTCGCGTTTATAGGGGTAATATAACTATTCCTAAATCTAAACATCTGTCCCTTCAAGAGGATTTTGAGAACATACATAAACAGTATACAATGTTTAGGAGGACCCTTCAAGAACTTTTTATAGTTATATAGGACGTAAAGTATTGCAATTACAGCGAATGGAAACATTAGTTGTGCAGTTTGAAAAATAAATAATACTATCGTCGCATTGGTTGCCAAATTTTTATTCTAAGTGTGTATGACTGAAAAGCATTGCTTTTTCTTTTTCGCCTCTTATTTATGCCTTTACGTAGTTATAACATAATTTTTAACGTGTGCACCAGACTCATTAGACAGTTACATTAGACTATAGACTAATTCGACCGGACTTTGGAATCAAAATGTAAAAAAAGCTTTGCCTTTATTGTTTTTCTGTTTATCACTTTACACACTTGCTCCCACCAGTGACCCGCTACTAAACCCCAGTATCAGCTGGTATCTCGCATCTCTTCCACGGACAGTTGTTTACAACAAGTGGTCCGTAAAACGTGAGATAGAGCCCTTTAATGGCCCTCCCGTTAACCTACGACTGCTGAGAAACAGATACGTAATACTTACGACAGAAGAACCAGTTTTATCGGTTTTTCTTTGGAATAGAATATGCATAAAGCTGTTTTTTAACCGACTTAAAAAAAGGAGGAGGTACAGTCGGCCACAATGTACCCCTTTTTGTTCGATTGTCGCCCTTATGCCGCGGACGGTAAGAGCTGCCATGGGGTATCTGTGACTGTGGCCCACCGTACACAGGAAAACACGTCGACGTTTACACGCTACTCGGTTACGTTACGGGCGACTTTACAACAAAAGTGTACACCCTGACGTGCTGTCGTGGTACAAAATGTTTGCCACTTCTAAGGTGCTACTACTGAGTTGGGCTTCTTCCGTAATCATTCTGAGAAGAAGAGTTACGGCGTAGTTAGTGACTTGAGTTTCGGAGTGTTGAATAGATAATAATAAATTGTGATTAGGGATGTCCTGTTACTTGGACGCTTTGCTGGGTTGAATGTAAATAATGACAATAATGTTTCCGTGACCTTCCGTTTCGAACGCCTATTTACTACATTATATTAAAATATAAAACACTAAAATATAGTTTTATGTTCCAAATATTATTATATCTTCAGTGTTTCCATCAAGCTTTTCTCAAAAGCTTGATGGAAACACTGATTTCCATCAAGCTTTTGAGCTCACTTTCTACAATTTATTTATGTTGTATATTATTATAATGTAAGTACTTGTGTATCTTAGAAATACTATGAATCGTACAGAAATTCTAAGAAATCCACTGAGTCATTTATATCGAAGTTATTTTGCTGAAGAAAGACTCAAGAAACCTGCTTCCATACATTAGACATCAACGCGCATTTATAGTAAGCTCAAAACTTACCGAGTTCGGTCACGTTTATAATGCTTATTTATGTTGTTTATTCCATAAAAACTTCGACACCTGTCCCTGCAGGAGGATTTGTACTTGAGTAGACCTTGAAAACTCCATTATTTGTCTTTAACTATGTTCTTATAAAATAACGTTTTTAGGGCCCTTCAAGAACTTGTTTTTGCACAACACTTCACTTATGTCCTTGCTGATTTCCGCACTTAGCCGCGTAATTGATATTACTTTCCGACCGATCGATCACGTTCGCGTGACGTCACCGAATCGTGCGCATCGCGCCGAGGGCGGCGCGGAGCGAGCGTCGCGTTAGTAGAATAGTGTCGATTTCTGATTTAAGGGCAGACGATAGCAAGGTGGCGGGAAATTCAAAATTTTCACAGACTTTTACATTTTGTAGCTAAACTGAAAAATTTTTGTTCAGCGATTTTTCGTTCGCGAGAATAAACCCGTATTATTTTCATTATTGTAAACAACAGAACAACAATAATTCAGCCGATTATGTGTTCTGGTCTACGAAGCAGTGGTAGTGCCCAAAAAACTTGTCGTAGACCAGAACACATAATCGGCTGAATTATTGTTGTTCTGTTGTTTACAATAATGAAAAGAATACGGTTTTATTCTCGCGAACGAAAAATCGCTGAACAAAAATAGCTCAGTTTAGCTACAAAATGTAAAAAACTGTGAATATTTTGAATTTCCCGCCACACTACTATCTTCCAGCCTTAAGAATATCAGTAAGTAAATTCTAAGTGGCAGAACATAACACATAACGTTTTTGAAGTGGAAGTGGGCAGGCAGGGCCCCTGGCTAGACGCATCGATGACCGAGGGCAGATGGAAGGCCATTGCGGAATGGCGACCGCAATGGACTTCAATCTTCATCCATCCAGAGGGGAAGAGATCGGTGGGTACACTACCGGCCACATGGTCCGATGATATAACCCGTGTCATTAAAGAAAACTCGCTTTGACTGTATTAATTAGAGCGAGAGGGCGAGTATTTTGAAGTCCATCTTAAATGTTTTCTTTAATGGCACGGGTTATATCTCCCAAGTAGCCGGAAAACATTGGTTGCGTCTGGCGCGAGGTTGTGGGAGGTCGCGTGAGCATGAAGAGGCCTTTATTCACCAGTGGGTGTTAATTAACAGGATGATGATGATGATGGTGAAATTACATTTCGTTCTGTATCGTGTTCTATTTTGAGAAATCTGGAGCCAGACCAATAATTTGTATTATTGTCCCAATTCTACAATCGTCGACGAATGATTTCCATTGATTTTACTCAAAAGTTATAAAATTACGAGGTATCAAAGTGAAGCAGATATGCGTTAACCTTAATCTGTTTATACTTTGTGAATTTAAGACTTAAAAGCTTTGGTTAATTAAGTAGTCTTGATCAATTATCATTTCTTTAATAAGATTTTGTTTATGGGCTGTGATTATGTTAACGAACGAAGCTGCAAAAATACATTCGCAATTAGTTATTTCCATTGGTAGGTAAAGACGCGAACAAGTTTATCTATTTAAGTGCCTCTCAGTAGATTAGTCTACCTTTTTTAACACGCCATTAGTGGCGTGTTAAAAAAGTCCTGTTCAACTTAAGGGTGGACGATAGCAACGTGGCGGGAAATTCAAAATTTTCACAGTTTTTTACATTTTGTAGCTAACTTTACGAAGCAGTAGCACTGCCCAAAAAACTTGTCGTAGACCAGAACACATAATCGGCTGAATTATTGTTGTTCTGTTGTTTACAATAATGAAAAGAATACTATGTTATTGCCGCGAACGAAAAATCGCTGAACAAAATAGTTCAGTTTAGCTACAAAATGTAAAAAACTGTGAAAATGTTGAATTTCCCGCCACGCTGCTATCTTCCAGCCTTAAGACTATCGGTCTGCTCATCCATAAAAAAACCCGGGCCCATCAGAAAAGGGGAAAAGAAATCAACTGGCTTAGAATGAGCGCCATATCTACATGGCTATGATGTTTTATTCTTGATCGAAGGATATTGCCCTCTCGCTCTTGTTTTACTCACAGAGCTGTATACACTGGAAAACTACATAATACCTTAGATGTTTCATAATAGGGACGCGTGACATACGGCGCGAGTAAAATGTATGGCGCTCGGCCGCGCGCCCGGACGCCCGCCCTGTAAAATGTATGGCGCTCGGCCGCGCGCCCGGACGCTCGCCCTGTAAAATGTATGGCGCTCGGCCGCGCGCCCGGACGCTCGCCCTGTAAAATGTATGGCGCTCGGCCGCGCGCCCGGACGCCCGCCCTGTAAAATGTATGGCGCTCGGCCGCGCGCCCGGACGCCCGCCCTGTAAAATGTATGGCGCTCGGCCGCGCGCCCGGACGCTCGCCCTTTCCGCGCTTGAGGCGCTTTCTATATCAAGTCCCTAAACAGCAGCAATGTTAGAATTCTAAATAATTGCATAATAATTACACATATTTACATAAATAATATATGTCGTTAGTCAATAAAGAGGCAACCCCGTCAACCTGACCTAACAGAACAGTAGTTAATAGGACTTTACCATATAAACATCAAACCATCACGTAGAGTCATCAACTCATCACTTTAATCATATAATCATTAGCAAGCCGTGTGTGACATTTAAATCAAACGCAATTGCGCACTAAAAAAGATCGATCACCAAATGGAAAAACTACTCTACTAAACATAATTGAAGTACCTACCTTTTTACTCAAAAGCTGTAAAAGAGCTGGGAAACTGCAGAGTAACATTTCACTTCATCCACATGTCAGCTGTGCTATTATGGATATTATGATAATTGACAGAACCTCTAGAAAGCACTGTGGGTACAGTTAAACACAAAACACAACCCTGTCTAGCTCCTTGACGCTTGAAGCTTCACATAATGTACAAATACCTACGCGCAACCCGCCCAATCTTTGTATCTCTCTTCCTTCATAATTTCCCCGGCTATATTGAGATAATTATATGTCTGTAGGTACCGCTCTTTTGTAGAACAAAAGAGTGGTAGACATTAATGTATGGAGCGATATGTACCTAATCGTAGATAGATATGGCGGTTCTGTATACACGACAGCGGTCTACGTGCTGTCATGTGTAAATTTGCATATTTTTCCAAAAATATGGCATTAAACATACAATTAGCCCAAAGCAAAAGTCCGAGTGGTCACTTCACCAATCTATTGTTAGTGGAGATCGCCTTGTAAAATGTATGGCTGTAATGTATGAGAAGCAATAAGGCCGCCAATTTTACCTTGTTTTAGTTAAGTTACTTTTTCTTGTCTGTATATGTTTCTTGGTGTACAATAAAGAATATCTTATATTTTATCTTATAAAGTCCTACTTTTTTGTCCTAGATGTATAAAGGCCTAGTTTTACCTTTGTCTCTCTGTCGTCGACATTACCGAGTGAAGAAGTCATGTCATCGCACCTCTCACTTCCTTAGCGAATGACTTCGGCAAAATTACCCCTAATCATTGACCGTGCCGTACCGACGCTTCAATAGTGTAAAAACATCCAAAGTGTCTATTGAATGATCATTGGTTTTACTGTTACATGATTAGGACGGCCTATCACGTGATCACGTCACGTGCGGAGAGAAGTGATGACAGAAGATTGATGGATTTGGAGACTTAAATTATGATTGAGCCTTTCTTTTTATTATTCCATGGAGGTACACAAGACAGCACGTAGGCGCTTACACGCGTGCACTCTATTCACTTACCTATGTTACGGGCGACTTTGCAACGAAAGTGTAAGCGTCTACGTGCTGTCGCGTATATCTAAGCAAGTTAATTTTCTTACAGTTCCTTAAATTTTAAAACGAATTTTATGTCCATATTCAGGTAAACGTAAATAAATACACACGACTGCGATGAGCACGTCGACCCTTACACGCTAGCACTTTACTCGGTTACGTTATGGGCGACTTTACTCTCTGACGATCTTAAATTGGTAATTTGACAGATATTTGTTGATCAGTAGCCACTTTAAGGTGATGCGTTAAGATATAGTCAAGTCAGACAAATATTGTGGCTTTTTAGATTACGTAGAGTTTGCTTCACTTATCTACCAAAGGCTTGATTAGGCAAGCCGATAAATATGATACCCATTCAAGCCAGAAAAAGTGCTAATCTTCGCTTCACAGAGAAAGTCAATAAGAAGTGTCTCGGTACTCTCGGTGCGAAATTTTAACTAAGTACAGAAGGGTAAATGAGTACTAGCGAAAAAACACACACACGTACATAAATTGATCTTAAACGAACTTAAAACGGCACCACATTAGTACGCGAAGTATGTTTTTGGTTATATCTATAAGTTATAATTAAAATTACCTTTTTCAATTTTAATAAATATTTACGGTTGGCCATAGATTAGGAAACACCATGGTAGCTCTTACCGCGCGCGGCGTAAGGGCGCCAATCGAAATAAAACGGGTATCTATGTACTTTATTCTGAGTGTGAGAGCGTGTAAGAGACTTTGCGCTGAGTATCCTCTCTGTAGTGATTTAATGGTATCTGGGAGGCGAAATAAACTCATTTTCACTGCCATTACCTCCAGCGAGCGTGTGCATAGTTATTGGTCTTTTTTGCTCAAATAATTATTGCGTTTAACTTGGAAAGCATATTATGGTGTTCTGTTCCGAGGGTGACACTTTGCTCATTAATTATATTATGGAGTATATTAAAAACACCGTGCAATATTGACTTTCGAATCCACTTGATGGAATTTCTGACTTTGAAATTAATTTATGTTACTGTATTCATGCAACCAAAGGTCAAAAATACAATACAATCGTAAAAAATCACAATACTCCGTCAAAAAAAAATATGTCAAAAATAAATTACAAATAACATGTCAAAGATAACAGACAAACAATAATACTGTTACTGTTATCGCTCCCGGGTCTCAGAATTTCGTTATCCTTTCCGCGAGTCAAATTTGACAGTTTTCCAAGTGTCACTAACTATATATGGATACCAGCGGTTAATAGACTGATTTTGACAGTTATTCTAACTATATTTGAAGCTTGGAAAAAAAATCCTCATTGGAGCTAATAATAATCCATACCCTCTTACTGTATACCACGGGTATTTAAAGACGTTCTCAGCTGGCTATTTGCAGCTCCTAAAGTGTATTCCAACAGCTTCCGATAGTAATGAAGCAACCAGGGGCCTTAGCCTGTAACACAAACAATGGCGTATCAATGGCGTCCAAGGTAGAAGGACAAAACCGGGATTTTTTCGTTGTTCTCCTACAACCAGCGAACTAATCCTCTAGAATTAGACTCATAATATTATTTGCTGTACTACAAAACCATTAAAAGGACCGACACTGGACCGACAGCATTAATAAATCGTAATTGAAACCGTCAACCGGGAGCCCATTTTGGCACCATTGCGTTACAGGCTAAGGCCCCTGCAGGCTGTTACGTGACCAATTAACAGTGATATTTGTTTAATCGCTACGTACCGTTTCCGCTTTTAGGGTAATGGATAGTGATAAATATGGAGAGTATAATCCTTTAAGAATCCCCTGAAGCTCTGCAGCCCTCTCGCTCGCACTTTTCAATATTTTAATTTATTGTAAGAGAATGATTCAACTTTGGACGATAAAATACAGGGTGTTAAAAGACCGCCAACAGACCCGAAAGCAAGTAAAATGTTGAAAATTGCGAGCAAGTGGGCTGCAGAGCTTCAGGGGCTGCCTCCACACTACCCGGGTAAGTAAGGGCCCTTTCATCTTCGTCTTTCGATTTAAATTCTTCACGAAATATGACGTTTTCTTCAATAGTTTCTTTTCTTTTGATGAATTCAGTGAGTTTGTAGAGCAACGTGTAACAAGCTTCGATAAAGGATAAAACAAGATAAAGCGCTAACTCTGAAAACGTATCTGAAACATAAAGTGCCCAAATTCTCTTGCAATTAAAGTAAAACTGTACACTAATGCAATAAGGTTGACATTCGAATATTAGACGTATATTCGAAATGAGGTTTCGTATTGTTTCTGTGGGGACAAGTTTTTATTGTGATTATAAAATTAAATGTAATTCGGATTCTATGGGATTTAGTTAGGTGGTAAAAAGTATAAAACAATGTCGGGTTAATCACATCACTTATTACTCAAGAAAGGCTGAAATATTTTTTAAAGAATATTTTTTGTTTAATTTGTCTTCACTAATAACAACGTCGTTTATTTCAAAATAAGGTTACATTTTGTGTTGACTCCCAAATTAGGAAAGGATGAAGCGAGGATGATACGAAAAGAAGAAGAAAGGAAGAAATATTTACTCTATTTTACTCTGATGCAGTTAATGCAGAGGAAAAATTTATAATATAATAATTAGACATTTCTTATCTTAGCAAATCACTTCAACTCGACTTAAGTAGGTAATGAACCAAAACAAACGTGTTTGGATTCGACAGAGCAATAGCTAAAATCAAGAAATCGAATCTAGTGCTCCTATTTATCTCGTATCTCGACAAAAAGCAATCGATCCACTAACACAGATTACCCAAAACCCAAATGGAAGCGTGACCATTTTAGTAAGCGATCCATTATTTCAACATGAGCATTATAATTTAATTTATCGGAGACAGAACTTTCTACCGTTTATATTACAATGGATTATTGTAAGCCCACACCTTTTTGTACGTAGGTTGTACAATCACTTAGAAATCAACGTATCTAAATGGATACTAGAGGTTTTTACACTATCTATCTGCGTCAGTGTCAGCCAAGATGGCTAAGCAACATCAGAACCGTACCATGGGGAAAAAGATCCCACCAGCCCTTTTGTCTCACACGAACACAATATCACTGTCTCCACATCACATTCTAAAAAATATGCAGGATTCCAAAACCTAGATCACCTACACAACACCGGGGTACAATGATTCAGCTACTAAAAATCATCCGCCAAAGCGATAAAGTGTGAAAGATGTTGTTATGACTTGAACTTAGTTGGTATGAATAGACGTAGTACTTATTTAAATAAATTACAGTCCAGTCCATTAGATCGAAGTACGATTAGAGAGCTGGGGTCTGAGTCTGTAACGCAATGGTGAAAAAATTGGCTCCCAGTTGACGGCTTCAATAATATTAATTTACGAATGCTGTCGGTTCCTTTAAGATTTTTTTAGTACCTACAGCAAAGAATATTCTTATTCTAATTCTAGAGGATTAGTTCGCTGGTTGTAGGAGAAGAACGAGGAAACCCCGGTTTTGTCCTTCTACTGGGACGCTATCGACACGCCCCATCCCTTTTGCGTTACAGACTTAAGCCCCTGGATTCAATACACGTGGGCGTTAAACAGTTATAGTTCAGACTTTGTCAGTTTCCTTTCCGTTATTGCCTGGGCCTCATAATATAAAATTTATCAAGTCTGTAAGACATTGTATTTCAAAGGGAGTTGTAAGAGAATTTCGTTATCATACTTGAAAATGGAGGCACTATATATTGGTCAACACTTCAACACCAATAATAGCGTAATGGCATTAGTCAAGAGAGCATAAAGTTACATTGTAGGAATTGTACGCAATTAAAAGAGCCTTAAACAACTTTAATCACATCAAACAGCATTACAAATTTTGGACCTGACGCCTCGATTTCCGATTTCGTAGCTAAAATGTGATTTGTGGTGAAGTTAGGCAAAAAATAAAGACTAACTAAACATCTTCTTTGTGTGAATAAATTACAATATTGAATTTGTGTAAAAAAAAAGTTATGTAGTTAGGTACACGCGACAGAGTGTACACTTTTGTTGTAAAACGGGCGACTCGACTTTACAACAAAAGTGTACAGTCTGACGTGCTGATGTATGTGCCAAAAATAATGACTGACGGAAAATGGTGGAAAAACACGTAAGGTCAACATGAACATTGCAAAAAGAAGGATGATGATGACAGGTACTTAAAAACTTGAATAACATTAACAATTTTGACAAAAATATTCGTAAAAGCAAAGAAACCATTCGTAGGTAATTTTACTTCATAGCATGGACTGGATTTACATGCTTTTGGTTCCGTATATTATATTCTGTACAACACAAAAGGGACTTGAGATAAGAACGCAGTAAAACCTATAGAATACTAACAAAATAACAGACATACCTATCTCGGAAATTGCAAAACTTATGTGGACAGATCAATAATTCATATGATCATACATAACATAACATAAGTAACAAGATGCAATTGCAAAAGTAAAGAAATACTGAGACACCTAATGGCATTCGCGTCTCTATTACCATTACATCATCCGACCGTCATCACATGAAATCACATCACGGTTTGGATAAAATCTAAAGTAGGTAAGTGGTATTAATATACAAGACAGCACACATACATAGTAATGTACTCTAATAGAATAGAGGCGATGCGCAGACATTGCGTCGAAAAATTACCTTGAAATGAAGACGCTGGTCATTTGTATTTAGGGTTTCCATCCATCTGACTCTTCTCCGGCCCTCTAATTTGGCCGGTTTTTTAAAATTAGATGGAATATGAGTAATAAAACTACATATTAAACGTAATCTAATATCAAATCAACAACGAACTTCTCATTTATCAAAAAACAAAATATAAAATCTTCTTTAACAATCAACTTCACAATAAATCTTCTATTGCGAACTAAAGTGGGTAATGTTTCCATTTTGTGACTAACTTCTACCGGACCGGACCGGACTTTTATCGAAAATCGAAATATACGGCTTTTTGCCAGGACTTTTAAAATTACTAAATTAATGTATTAATAACTGGATGGGACATGACCTGGACCCGTCGTTTTTAGATAGGTTCACAGACACTTGTTAGGGTTTGCTCCTACAAGTCTGAACGTATTGAGGAAAGAACGACTGCTTACTTTAGTACCTACTGTTGTAATAACAAAATGTAGTGAAGTGGGAAGACTCATTGTCATTTCTACTCACGAGTCAAATTAGTTCTAATTTCAAAATTCGCATACCACGAAAATTAAAACTTAATTTGTTTGATGTTTATTGGCATAATTACAGGAAATTATCATGAAGAGTTATTGCTTCAATGAAGAGGAGACCTTGCTTGTGGTTAGGGAAATGTTTGTCGCATTGAATTGTTACGGACAAACTTAGCTTTTCTTTCGATTCTTTAACTCTTGAATCACGCGTGTTAGTAAGATTACATATATAAAAAAAGGCATTTTAGTCTCTTCGGTCTGAAGTAAAGATAAAGTTTATTGCAAACACGTGTAGGTACACACGACAGCACATCGACCCTTACACGCTAGAACTCAACTCGGTTACGTTACGAGCGACTGGCGATTGTGTAGTACACAATCGCCAAAACATCTTTTGAACATACTTAGTTTTTTAACATAACTGATGACGTAGAGCTTGTGTGATTAATTTTCGTTTTGGACAAGTTCGTTATTCCTTATCTACTGACTGAGAATTAAGTCTAAGAAAAAGCTTGTTTGATTACGGACCTAATTCGAGGGTTTTTTACTGGATCAGAAAACACTCTTGACTCATGTTCAGTCATGAGCAAGCATAATACCTAACTAAGCTAAGGTCATACGCTAAAAAAACAACGCAATGACGTCCTACGTCGAGTTGTACTCGTGACCTGCCATCGGTCATATTTGTATAGGACAATTTGCGCAAGGCGTGGGACATAGGTACAGTCGGCCACAGTCTCAGATACCCCTTTTTGTTCGATTGGCGCCCTTATGCCGCGCGCGATAAGAGCTGCCATGGGGTATCTGAGGTTGTGGCCGACCGTACATACCACGCGGAAGACCTTGCCCCAAAAGTACAGTGGGCAATTGGATCGATTCAATCTTTTTCTAGCCTATGAAGTTAGCTGCGGGGGTGTTTCCACCTCGGTTCAGTCTAGCTTCACCCCTTTAGCGACCTTATACCTATACCTACCTACACAATACATTTTGGTAGACTACATATTTACGCCTTTAAGGCCCGTAATATCAATCACAATTTAAACCAAAAAGGCTAATTTAAATCCTATCTTTCGATTAATTTTCATACCAAATTCGAGGTTTATTCTAAGGCTTGAGTTTAAACTGTGATTGATATTACGGCGCTTAGTGTGTAGGGGCTTTCTAATAATGGTTGTACCGATTTAACAGTAAAGAGTGCGCTTATAGAGATTATAGACCAAAACAAATTCAAGGCCTGAAAAACCTGTGCCTAATTTTCAGGCTCGCGATAAAATGAGCTCTAACCTGTACAAATAATTCCTCTGTCATCCTTCCAAGAATACGGGCGTGATTGTACGAGTATGTAATGTTTTAAGTTAGACTCGAGAGCTCATCGAGTTCGAGACTAGACTAGGTTTTGATCTAGTTTATCTGCCAAGCTTGCGAAACGGCGTCGGATCACGACCTTACAGTGTAACCGGTTATGTCGGCGATAAAACGAAACATCGATTTATTTATAATATTGAAAGATAAACTTAGAATATCCTTGCTATTGTAGGCGAAAGCTAGAAGAATCTTCGTGAACCTTGTCCGAGAACAAATCTGTAAGTTACAAGAAACCTTTCAATTGATGTGATAGATTTGTTTTTTCGCGATTTCAACTGCAAATGTAGCATAATACTCAGTTAGACCGTATCCATGGGTTTATAACTCCAGCTAACTCACTCTTATTTGATGTAGCGTGGGATAGCCAGAGTTATAGATAAAGCCATGGATACGCTCTATAACCCAATCTTTGCTACGCTTGCTGGCGTAGTATGAGCGTCTTTTTTGTTTCACATAGAGCGGTACAGACATAGTTGTATCAAGCTATAAACCTCGATATATATATGCTCATGCTAAGCCAGCTTGTATAGTTGACGTTCTTGACCCATTGACGATTAGAAAGAAAAAAATATGTTCTAGGTAAACCTATAACTTTAAAGAACCTTGAAATGAAGGCCCGTAGAAGTTGAGGAAAAGCCCCTGTTAGGTACCTACCTACCTACTTACTTTGGGCTTTTCCCACATAAATTATTTCTTTCGTTTTGCTACAGAAGGAAACGCAAGCTTTAGTTTGACAAGACTGTTTTATTTTCTTTTCTTTTTATTTTCTGGGCCGGCTGCAGGGCCACCGCAGGGGCGGACTCGCATGTAGGTCGCTACAACCCTATCAGACTCTTCTCTTACCTATGTAGATAACTCGTGATCTATGATCACTATACACAGTCAGCCCATTATCCTTGGTGCGTTATGTTATGCGAGAACATTGCTTCAGATGATTCCGCGTTGCGAAGATCGTCTGTCGAGGTCGGAAGACGGAGGCTTTGTACCTAACAAACAAACATACAGACAAACCGATACCAGCCTTGTAGAATGTAGAGACAAGAAGTCAGGCGAGGCCATGCCATCTAGTGAAAACTAGGCATTGAAGATGTTTCAAGCTTCCAAAAGTCCTGGCAATCTTGAGAAACTATGGAATACTAGTGGTTCGCCCCGAACTACGAACTCGCGACCCCATACCTCAGCAACCCGTCGATCGATTTGGCTCATGTTCGAACTTAAAAATTCTCTTTACCTCATTTACCCACCTACCAAATTTCATGACGATCCGACTAAATTTACGAGAGTTATCGTCGAACGAACATTCATACATACATACATACATACAAACGCCGGATTGTTCCAGTAGACTCGGAGAACTTCGCTCGCTCGTTCAATTAGAACAGTTTTTCACCTCATCAGACTTTAAACAAAGAATGACTTTTTAATTATTAATAGATATCTTCTTCTAGTTCTTTTTCTTCTTCAGCATGTATCCGTCCACTGCTGGACGTATATCGGTCAGTGTCTGATTGTTAATTGATAAATCATGTGGCAAATTAAAATAATTTCTTACGTCATCCGTCCACGTAAGCTCTAAATTGTTTTATCGGTTGGTGTCTCTGTTTTCTTTCTCCATCCGAAATCCAAAATGAGTCGACATTCATAATAAAGACAACAGTAAAATGACTGGTAATCGTAATAAAAGCCGTACGTGATGGCGAGAGAAAGAAACTCAATAATTATTGCTCCACCACCGAGCTTCCCCGAACCATTTTATCAGTGCTTACCGGCGGAAAACCGGCAACGGGACGCCCGGGGTAGGTATGCCGATTTGGGTTTTTGTTTGGCAACAATTTACTTCTAAGGCCTCTATCACACGGGCGCGTTTTTGCATTTGACTCGAGCTCCGTACCATATGTATAAAAACATGTTAACTTCATCGTTTCCACTCTACATAGAAGGCACCTTCCACACTCGAGTTTTCGCGATTTTGTTTACCGAAAAATCGGGACCATCCGACCATTGGATGGATCGGACGGACGTGTATTGCATGTCTGATCAGACTATCGGATGGAAAAATCGGCCGTGTATTCCCGGCCTTAAGCGTTTGATTTTTCTCCATGTGTAGGTAGACCCATGTCTATCGCAAAACACGTTCATAACTTAATTTTTCCGAGAACCATTATTTGGTTCTTATCAAGTTGTGGATGCCTCAAGTTGTGGATGCCGCACGTGTGCTAAAATAACTAAAGTACCTATCGCTTGCAAAAATGTTTAGTTTGGTTTGCTAATCAATCACGTTGGGTGGGATTATTCTGGTAGACCCAGATTTACAGCCTAACTACTGAAACTATTTCAAAAGTCTATGAAGTAGACATGTGTAGGTAATGCTTGTAATATTACAAAAGACATATTACACAACGGTGTCATGAAATATTACACATTACACGAGAGAATAAAGCATGGCACATAGCATTTCATTACACTAGATGACATGAAACATGACACATGGCATTTCAGCACACTGTACGTACTGCAATGAAAGTGTGCTGAAATACCATGATATCATGTTTCATGTCTGCAATGAAGAAATACCATGATGTCATGTTTCATGTCTGCAATGAAGAAATACCATGATGTCATGTTTCATGACTGCAATGAAGAAATACCATGATGTCATGTTTCATGTCTGCAATGAAGAAATACCATGATGTCATGTGTCATGTTTGGTGCCATGATATAAGGTAATATCACGCGGTATGAAATGTCATGAAATATATCATGACTTCGAAGTGCACTGTTTCGCGCATGTCTACTATGAAGTTTCACGTACGGTCGGCCACAGTCACAGATACCCCAATTTTGTATTTTGGCTCAGAATCACCAGTGCAACCAAATACCTTCGGCTTTAAAACCACTAAAGTAGCACGGTGTATAAATAGCAAAATATTGGGCCTTACGTAACTACAGGGTGCACTCTAAGTCAATAGCGGAACTTTAAGTAGGCTGTCTACTGATCAATACAAACAACTCGTACTAGGTGGCGAAAAAAATGGAGCGAAAAAAATATCAACTGTTCCATACAAAAGGTCGACTCAGTAGTTCGCGAAATGTATGAAACAGCTGATATTTTTTTCGCTTAATTTTTTTTGCCACCTAGTACAAGTTGTTTGTATTGATCAGTAGACAGCCTACTTAAAGTTTCGCTATCGAATTAGAGTGCACCCTGTAGTACCTACCTAGGGATCACGAACTATTCTAGCTAGACCAAGTCCATAGATATGAAAACAATGGTTCGTTTTTATGAATAGGAGATGCTTTCCGGTGCAGTTATTTAGTGGATCGAATATGTGGTAGCCCATTGTTTTGTGTTTGGCCTTGGCTGCCTTTCACTGCGTCCGAACGAGACGAAAATTGCGCCCGAAAATAAAACAAATCGAACCGACGAAGGCTTTTAAGATTTAATTAAAGTCCACATACTTTGTTTTTTACTTTACGAGGCTTAATCTTCGGAAAACTATAGATATTTCCTTCATTACGTACACACGACAGCACGTCGAGGCCTACACGCTAGCACTCTACTCGGTTGCGTTACGGGCGACTTTACAACAAAAGTGTACATTCTCACGTGCTGTCGTGTGTACAATTACATTGTCATATTTGCACGAGCACGAGCCCCTGAAAAGGTTCTGAAACATTGGTAAAAAATAAATAAATCCGTAAAAGTGTTTAAATTTTGCTTATAGCTTATTACTTTTATTACACTTCACAAAACTTGTGAGATATTTCACTTTTGGCACCAAAATTCCATAAATTTTCGCGTGAATGCTTTTAAGAAAATGTTGAAGCGATTTTTTCCAAAAGTTCCACTTTCTTCTGTGAGTATTGACATTGAGAAAGGCAACGGGTTGATTCAACGCTGAATAAGTAGTTTCATTACATTAATTAAATTACGTACGGGGCGGGACTTCGATATAATTGTATCATTAATTTTAATCCTATTTATAGCTAGAGGCGAAAGTCCTGTTACAGCGAAATTATAGATTGTGTAAAGAAGAAATGGTCCAATAATGACACGTTGTCAGTTATCACGTAATAGGTATGCATATGCAATTACTGAGACTATTAGACACTAACTAGCTCTCTGAAGTATCGTTTTAAAAGCCTTACTTATGGGTTCAAACAGACTGCATAAAGTATAGGCCTTGTCAGAAATGTGTCCAATCATTTATGACCAACACTTACGTACGAGTAAGAAAGATCAAATAGAACGACAAAATTTATTATGCCCTTGAAAATAGAGGTGAACAACCTGAGGGAAAAATTACAGCAGGTGTTTTTGTAGTAATTTCAGTGTAATGTACATTGTGCTTGGACCTAAGGTCTAAGGCATTGTGCAATGAACATTTTCGCACAACACAGCTATGCCATAAACGATATCGCTATAATACTCTTTTGATCTACATAGAGTGGTACAAATAGAGCTATTAATAAACCCTTAGATATGGGCTGATATGGCTGGGTACGAGTTTCCCTACCGCCTCTACATTTGACCCGGCAATCTGTGACGAACGGCTTTGTCCTCCTTCCGTTTTGCATCCCATCTCTGGGCAGGCTTTACTTAGTAATTTAACATAATAAACAATTTCCCAAGTCGAACTTTCATCTCGCTCGCCCTTCCGTCCGTCCGTCTGTCCGTCACGAGTCGACACAAAGCTTGGAACAATCACGACCAATGCGTGACCACGACGCCCTACTTTCTGCCTACCTTCTTTCAAAAAGACAGGGGAAAAGGAACCTTTACGTCCTAGCTTTAAGGTTGGGAAATAAATTAAAAGGTTTCAAGGAATTAACAGGTCTCTAAGACTGAAGATGCAGGTGATTTCGAATCACGTAACTCAGGAGAAGCTTTTGTGTAAGTAATTTATTTCCTTGGAATCTGCTGCTATTTACTGCTAAGGTTTCGAGGACTCTCTCTAATCAGGGTCTAGATTGAATGGAACGTTTATAATCATTAAATGAGGTTTCCGTATTTAATGGAAAACTATTGTTTATCTATGTTATTATCACTTTTATGATATTTTTGAATTGTTGGCTTTAAAACTATCTGAAGTTTGAATTTGTTCTGTCTGCTGCTGTAACTACCTTCTTGCTTGCAACTTACAAAATCTTAACAATAAGATGTAATAACTTTTCATCGAACTGTTGTCAAAAGAATTAGTCACACTACTTAAGCCCAAAACTGCACAAAAGGTCATGACGAAACGAAACTATTCTAGGAATACAAAACTAATATTTCAGCAAAAAAAATCTAGGCATAAAACATCTTCTAGACGCTGGTTTCCAAATTAAAAAGAAGAAAAACAGTGTTCACTGAGCATTAATGGCGAAGGCTTTCGTAAGATTATTCCCCCATTTCAAAAGCAATTTAAACTTTATCCTAATAGAATTTAGAGTCAAGAACTGCTGTCTGCCTGCGCCAAGTCGTGAGCAAGGCTACGAAACCGAACAGACAGACAAAAACACCTCGTTTACTATTGTATGTGCTTGCAGCAGTTGTATTGACGTCGTTGCATTCAAGCCTTAGCAAATTATGAGCAAATATTTTGTTACTAGAAAATAAACAGCTTATCGAGTTATTCGTCTCGCACTGTTAAACATATCAATTGATAGTAAGTAAGTTGTTGTTGTTTTGTTGTCAAGTAAAGCACTTGTGTGTACATGTGGATATACTCGTGGGTACATGTAAAATGGGAAATAACACAAAAAAAAAACTCTAAAAGTGATATGAGGATGAGGGGATATCCGTAACGCTTTGTACAAGTAATTATTTTCTGTATCAATTCAATTCAAAGTTCAATATTTCAAACCTAAAAAAGCCTAAACTCGAGTCACCCCAGTTAGTTGACGTTGGATTGTGCTGTTTGTTGTACTCACTATTGTCAAACTGTGAGTGAACTTTGCCTTTGCCCAATACCGCGTTGCGTTGCCATAGAAACGAACTCGAAATGTGACTACCAAAAAGAGCTAGAATCAGACCTCTGACCCGTTTTGTTAGATTGTTTTTGGACTATTGTTACGTCACGTGATGGAAAACAATAATAATATACGATCCACCAGACTATAGTACGTACAAGGGTGCGATACTTCGAACTAGCTAGATCTTCTTACATTATTCTTCTTTGGTAGTACATTTTGTTGTTCTAGTAGCCTAGCTACTGATATTGTTTGCAAAATATCGAATTACGCACCACAAGAATTTACCCGAGTTATATACACTTCGGACTCGAGTTTCGTTTTCTATTCACATTCATACTAGGTATTATATGTACAATGTACATACTCGGGGAATTAACCTTAATTTAAGAGAGTAGCTAAGTTGGTATTCAGCTACTAAGAAAAAAATAGGCCTTTGCCCTACGTAATGAGATAATTTATACAACTACGGGTGCACTCTAAGTCGATAGCGGAACTTTAAGTAGGCTAATCTACTGATCAATACAAACAACTTGTACTAGGTGGCGAAAAAAATGGGAGTGAAAAAAAAATCAGCTGTTCCATACAAAAGGTCGACTCAGCACTGCGCCAAATGTATGAAACAGCTGATATTTTTTTCACTCCATTTTTTTCGCCACCTAGTACAAGTTGTTTGTATTGATCAGTAGATAGCCTATTTAAAGTTCCACTATCGACTAAGAGTGCACCCTGTAGAGTTCAGTGGCATACCTTCACTAGTCACACTATACTAACGTGAAGTGACCCTCCAACGCTGCAGTGCCTTGGGACATCGTTTAGATCGAGTAGGCTTGCCAAGCACACATACCATCCCATCAGCGTAGTCGGCCTAGCCCACAGTTAATGAGAAGATAAGGGGCGTAGAAACTCTACATCCGTATAATTAGGTGCATTACAAGTAATACAACCTACATCCATGACAATCCCGCACCCCAAATTAACCTTTTATGAAGATAGCACGAGTCCAAAAATTCACCCAAAAATCGTATCGACCGACCGGTGAGAGATAAACATGTGTATTTCATTAAACAAAATCAAAATATCGAGAGTAGGTAGTTAATTGAGCGTAGAGATGATAAATCAAGAAAATATGGTGTATATTAAGGACAAATAAAAAGTAGTACAGACTGAGCTTAACCATTCAGTACACACATTCGACTTATTTACTATAGAAATAAAAGGTATGTCAACTCTACATCCGCATAATAATTCTACCCCGCACCCTAAATTAAACCTATACGAAGATAGCACGCGCACAAAAATTCACCCAATTTCGTATCAACCATGAGAGAGGTCACCTGGCGACCTAATGACAGTCATGTCACATGTCACGCAGAAATTGGGTCAAGTGTACACACACGCACGGGTTCCGGTAGCTATAGTAAGGCGCAGAAGGACTGCCTTTTTTGTCTTGGGAAATTGGTTAGATAGAGCTGATTTTTAAACTATAAAGCTGATGAATTTCCCTCTCTGAGAGAAGGCCTGTGTCCTGCGAAGTTTATCTAATAGGCTAAGTCGTACTTTTTACATTGTAAAGTTTAACTATAAATGATTTTAAATTATGGGACATTTAAATAAAATAATTAATACTGTTGGTCAAATGAGAGTTTAGAGGTTAGTCAAATGAGAGTACGCTGGTGTTTTCACAAAGTACTTTTTATTTGAAATGTTTCATTGATTCAAAATTATTATTTTTTGTAGAAACCTGATGTGTTAGAGTTTAGGAGATGTTTGAGATATTTGTTTGGATAGAGCCAGAGATCGTCTTCAAACGGATGCCTCTTGTGTATGTTTTTCTGCCCTTAAAAGCAAGGAAACTGAAGATTGGTTCTTCTGTATTTTCGCAGAAGGTAGTTTGTTGGTTCCGGCGATAGCAATCGGGAGCTATTAGTTTAATCTATTTGAAGCCTTTTCATGGCGGAAATTTTCGACTACGCCATTTTCAGCGATAATACAAAGTTAGGCTTTAGAGCTAACATGAAGTAGGTAACGCCAAATGTCATAATTGTTTTTATTCAAACTGAAATATTTGAGTCCCTATTTAAATTATAGCTCAATGTCTCATTGATAATTAATTAACTGCGTAGGTATAATAGGTAGTTACTTATTTACAAGTACTTCATACATAACGCATAACGATTTTAATAAGTGTAATTATGTACACTGTATAGTTATTTATTTATTTTTTGGGAATATTTAATTAGGATAATAATAATACGGTAGAAGGCCAATAATAAGTTGAGTTTCCACTGCTAGTTACAACTTTACAAATAATTTTCTCAGGCAGGCCTTCTTGCAGAGGGGATTATAATATCTTTTTGTAACTGTGTCATCTAGGATGAATTTAGGTTTAGTGAGAGTAATAAATAGATACATACATAGACCGAGTTTAATAATAGACCCCACACACACCCAGCGTTTTTTTTTTTCAAAGAGATAGAGAATACGGGTACCTGCGGGTAATTAATCCCTTCGTTACTACGAGCTTCTCCCCTTTGCATTACGAAAATAATCACCCACTCACTCAGCTAAATAAATAATCTCTCTCTATATCTGTTAACAGGGCGTCGGAAAAAAGTAAAAAGTTAATTGACAGACCGACATACCCTGCATGTCTAACGAGTGAGTGATTCTTGACCAAAGAAACCGAAGTTCTACTTCGATCGTCTCTATTTTTGGTCTGTTTTTGACAAATCTTTATAAGATCTTTCTTCTTTTTCTTTTCTTTTAATCTTTAATCTTTCTTTTCTTTTAATCTTTATCTTTATTTTCTTTTTCTTTCTTTTTATCTTTATAGTGTGTTAGTTTTATCGACTCTATTTTTGTACTGAGAGATGGAGTGGAGGGCCAGGGATGAGGAATGAAATTTTAGCCTTCAAAGGCTTCATGTCTCTAAAATCGTTATTTTTTTATAGGTTCTAAAGTTGTAAGAAAAAACAAATTTTCTTTGCACGCCCTTGAAAATAGAGGCATTTCTATCTATCGAGGAACTCGAGGGACAATGGCAACGTATTGGTCGACATGGCATAAAGTGCTACTTGTACACAAGACAGCACGTCGACCTTTACACGCCAGCTCTCTACTCGGTTACGTTACGGACGACTTTACTGCAAAACTGTACACTTTGACATGCTGTCGTGTGTACCAAGACAGCACGTCGAGCCTTACACGCCAGCTGCACTCCACTAGGTTACGTTACGGGCGACTTTACAACAAAACTGTAAACTTTGTCGTGCTGTGAAGGAAAACTGCCTTTTTCGTATAACTTTCATCACACCGATCAACAACTCGGAGGCCTAGTCTGAGCTTTCATCACACCGAACAACAACTTGGAGCCCTAGTCTCAGCGTTCTGCACCCTTCACATCTGGCATTCCCCACATTTAATCCCCTCGAGTGAGCGATTCCTGATTCACGGAGGGACGCAAGGAGTGAGCTGATGAGTCACCAACTCACCAGTCACCGTCCACCGTGCATGCCCGGCATTTAGCTTGTCATTGTGAATGTTCGCAGGACAGTCACGCAGACACACTGTTAGAAAAAAGACTGTCTGTGACGCACGCCCATGACGTTTCAGCATTGTGGAGTAATGTTGGCAATTACTTCCGCTAACGAGTGTAAAAAGTACTTGGATGTTGAATGAGTGATCGAGTCGCTAAATATCTGATGCAACGTCTAGCGGTTCTAGCACTTGAAAATGCAGTCTTTACTGACTTAGGTAATATGATATTGCAAAATGTTTGACTTCATAAACAGCCTACAAGACTGAAAATATGTTTGAAAACTTATGTAAATACATTTCTTAATTTGAATCTCCCACAAATTACAATATTAGAACTTTTTTTAGAGGGAAATATCATCCGTACCGTAGCTAATCAGGGGGTCTACCGGCTAAAACGAAGCCGATTACCATTGGCAAAAATCGAAGTTCGATTTATGAAAAATTTACTGGATGGCAGTAAAATGAACTTGGGTGGCCGTACATATTTCAAAAATCGAACTTCGATTTTCGCCAATGGTAATCGGCTTCGTTTTAGCCGGTAGACCCCCAGAGCAATAAATAGCAATCGTATGACAAAACGCCGTATACTCTAGAGTAGATACTCCAAAGCTCGTGCCAGTGATTCCCAGACTTTTTCATCTGATTATACTTATCTACAGCATTGACTGCGGTCAACGGTGGGTGAGTCACCGTCAAGATAACTTGCCCAACAGCAGTTTACCAGGGGCCTTAGCCTGTAACGCAATGGCGTATCAATGGCGTCCCAGTAGAAGGACCAGGGGAGTTACCCTTGAAGCTATTGCGAACAAATTGAAAAAGTTGCATATTAATTTCTCTTTGAATTTGCTTTGATTTTAAATACTTTGTAATGTTTATTCAAAGTTAAGGCTGTTTTATTTATTACCTAAAAACACAAAATGCTTCTTAGTTTATAAAATAAAAAAAATTGTAAATTGCGCCATATTGCGGCCGTATTGGAAAAATGTGTCAAGGGTAGAGGGGCGGACCGGGATTTCATTGTTTTTCTCCTACAACCAGCGAACTAATCCTCTAGAATTATACTCAGAATATTATTTGCTGTACTACAAAAACATGTAAAGGACCGATAGCATTAATAAATCCTAATTGAAGCCGTCAACCGGGAGCCCATTTTGGCACCATTGCGTTACAGGCTAAGACCCCTATATTATTGTACAGGCTGAGTGTTCTAACTGAACCTTTGGCTCTAGCCAGACTGGTTTCAGACCGGTTTTACGCGAACGTAACGACAAAAGGTGGAAAAGTCAATATTTATTCATATTTAGTTAGTAAAATTAGCCGAAAACAACATCAGCAGTGCTTACCGTCTATAGTTGGTGATCAAAGGTAAAAAATAAACATAGATACTCTCTTATTGCAGAATAATTATCTTCTGCTGAGATAAGATGGATTTCGTTTTGGTCAATATTTTCATCACACTATCTCTGCAACAAGCTTAGACAAAGGCTGTCTCTCTGTCTTGGCTGCCATATAAGACCTCTGGTGTAGCCGAAAAATTATAATTGAATTGGAATTTCATATTTTACATAATTATTTCTCCCTCGGAAAGTGGCGCAGGATAGAAAGATTGGGGAGGAAAGTTTGGGGAGGCCAAGATCCACGAAGTATTAATAAATTAATCTTTAACATAACTGAAATCCATGGTCTCTACATTGTTCACACCTCAATTTTTTTTTTACAATGTACTTCTGCACTGGTACTATTGGATATAAGCCAGTGAGAACAGGGCCTAGCTGAAAATCAGCGCTGTAATGCATGCACTCACAGCATTTAACTGAGCCAGGTCCTATTTATCACAAACAACTGTTTATAAGATAAAATAAACTTTTATTTCAATTTCAAAATCTTCGCTCAAAAGTCAAAACCGCACAATAATAAAGATCTTTTAGCACCCAAGCATAAACGCGAAGATAAACAAAGCAAACAAACAAAGGTTGCATTTAATCGCAGGCTATCCAGAGTCATTTGCGATGCCGCATAAGGAAACCGAGCCGCTGCGTAGGTTTATTGTTGCGGGGCCAAACAAGACAAGACCACAGCAGGTAAATCTACCTACCTACAGGGTGTTAAAAGACCGCCAACAAAGCGGGAAACCACGTATTGTCCTTATCATAAGGAACATTTTTGCTCAAGGAACTATGCCTGGGAAATCAACGGTTTCCGAGATAATGAGGTTCAAAGTCGGACTTTTCAAAACTTTTTTTTTGCAGAAATGTATTCAGTATTTAGTTCTTAACATACCTTCTCAAGAAGTCATATCAAAATTATGAATATTTCTTACAAAAAACGACGTTAAAATTGCAACCCGCAATGTATTCTAAACATCGGCACTTCAAGCTTAAGTAACATAAACTTATACATACGCTTGCGCAATATAACTTCTGTGCGTTACACGTCCATTGCGTGATAAAATATTTTTCAAAATTATAACCTAAAAAACCAAAATCATTTCCCAGCAATAATTTATCGAAAAAGTACTTTGTTTTGGTGTCCAGTATGCGTGGCTTTCGGGTCTGTTGGCGGTCTTTTAACACCCGGTATACTGGGTGTTAAAAGACCGCCAACCAAGCGGGAAACCACGTATTGTCCTCATCATAAGGAACATTTTTGCCCAAGGAACTATGCCTGGGAAATCAACGGTTTCCGAGATAATGAGGTTCAAAGTCGAACTTTTCAAAACTTTTTTTTTGCAGAAATGTATTCAGTGCCTAGTTCTTAACATACCTCCCCAAGAGGCCATATCAAAATTATGAATAATTCTTTGAAAAAACGACGTTAAAATTGCAACCCGCAATGTATTCTAAACATCGGCACTTTAAGCTTAAGTAACATAAACTTATACATACGCTTGCGCAATATGGCTTCTGTGAGGTACACGTCCATCGCGTGATAAAATATTTTTCAAAATTATAACCTAAAAAACCAAAATGATTTCCCAGCAATAATTTATCGAAAAAGTACTTCGATTTGGTGTCTAGTATGCGTGGCTTTCGGGTCAGTTGGCGGTCTTTTAACACCCTGTATAAAGTTGGTGAGACAAGGAAAGGGATATATTTTAGGTCGAGTTGTCAGAAGTTATCATAGTCGCTTACGTACCCTAATCAAGATTTTAGAAGATCGTACAAGACCTACCTACGTAAGTATCTGAAGTACTTAGCTAAGACAAAAATACAAGAAATAGAAGGTAGAGATGGCAAATGTTATCGTATACTTAGCGGACCCTAAACAAGATCGTAGAAGATCGTACGTACAAGACCTACGTATCTGAAGTTGCTAAGACTAAAAGACAAGGAATAGAAGATGGAGAAGACACGCTATCATAGTCGCGTACCCTAAATAAGATCGTAGAAGGTTTTTAAAACTGCCTTTCAATCCTAATAACTTTAAGTCCCTGTCTTAACAAATGTTTCAATAGTCTGGTCGTCCCTACGTAATAGCAGACGACTTTGAAAACTCAACAGTTTTGTTACTGTTATTTGATAAAATTATCTTTACTTAACGTTCGAATAATCGCCCCTAAGTAGGTAGTGCATTTATATTTACAACGGGTCTTGGTCGGTATTATTTCAAGATCCGTCTTTAATTAATTTTTTTTCATTCAATTCCGAAGTACCTAACGACAGAGTTTAGTTTTATAAAGTGACAGCAGTGACAAGAGGCGTGGAACATTTCGGTGGCTCCTTTACGACATCGTATCTCAAGACACAAAACTCGATGAGTGTTTTATATTAAATCGGTGACGACAAAAAGAAGACGATCGCGATGAAGAAAACTTAGCACGTTTTGGTGACACCTGAAACCCTTAACTTTAGCTTTGTAGAGTAGGTGGCAAAGAAACGCAACCATTTGGCTTTAAGACCACTGTATCCTGACCTTCAGTTTCATGCTAATAGTAAAGGCAGGGAGCCCAGAGGTAGCTCAGTTTATCCAGACTGTTGCACTTGTACAAACACGGTCGCAAACCGGTCCTTGATACGTACGGTCGGTCACAGTCTCAGATACCCCATGGCAGCTCTTACCGCGCGGGGCATAAGGGCGCCAATCGAACAAAAAGGGGTATCCTACCGTGTGGCCGACTGTGCGTGTACCTATATCTTTGCCAAGAAGGAGGTTGCATTGGGCTGGTAATAAAACTTTTAATTATTTGTGTTTTGTTTCGGTTGGGTAGATAGGCCATGAAAAGTAGATCGAATTTAAACTTTTAGTCTGAGCAGTGCAAGTGTGAACTTTTAACTTCAAAGGCAAAATTACCTTTCATCTAAGTCACATAAGACGGCACACATAATATTACCGACGCGACGTCTTCCCCGGTCAAGACAGTCACCATAATCATCATCAGTTTGGTGAACAAGACTGGCCATATGGAGGGCTCGGAAGCCCGATATACCGAAAAGTGAGAAACAGTAGGTACGATATTGCGCAGGATGGAACTCTACAAAAAGACCAAGTATTTTGAATCAACATGAGGCGCTACATACTTATGTTCTGTTGATTTGATAGAATAATAAAACTTATGATTCTTTAATTTTTATTTTAGTATGGTCCTCATTTAGTCCTTTGTGCTAGACCAGGAGGTCTACCGGCTAAAACGAAGCCGATTACCATTGGCGAAAATCGATGAAAAATTAACTGGGTGACAGTAAAATGAACTGGGTGGCAGTACATTTAAAAAAAATCGAACTTCGATTTTCGCCAATGGTAATCGGTTTCGTCTTAGCCGGTAGACCTCCAGTAAGTTGATATTGGCAGACATTGAGCTTCAGACGCTGAATTTTGCATTTGGGTGCCTGCCTGCCTCGTGCCTACTGAAATAAATAATTCAAGACCGTCTCTTCGTAACGAAGATAACCGACTGGTTGTTTTCAGGTGGAGTTTGTGTGTAAAGAAAGTACACTGGACTGCATTGGTAGATAGCGACTTTCGTTTGATTATTGTTTGGAGGCCAAAGATGAGATGGGCTGTGAGGAGATGACTGGACTAGCTGCTGATTTCTGAATTGAGAAATTCGCTAAGCAAGCACTTAAGTACCTATCGTTCTGCCTCTGCGGATTTCTTACAAAAGGACGTGACAGAACGAAACGGTATTTACTTAGTAAAATTCGTTAGAAACGGTATTTACTTAGGTAATTTATTATACATCTCGTCTACACTTTGGTAGATTCTGGAAAACCACATTGCATCCCACTGTACCTCCTAAGCAATCTTATTGTATGGCTTTCATTTTCCTAATGGAAAATATCCTCCGCTGGTGAACTCCTAAAGAATACATGAGGCCTATTCAGAAAATCTAAAATATTCCCGACATTTTAGCTTCAAATCAGCATATCTCATAAACGGCTGAACCGATTTTGATAAAATATATCTGCGAACACTTGCTAGAAAACCTGCTTTCAAATTAAAAAAAAAACCCGCATCCAAATCATTGTTTCGGTGCCGCAGACAGACAGACACACACACACGGCGGTCAAACTTATAACACCCCTCTTTTTGGGTCGTTTTATTGACGTTTATTGCTTCATGTTCATGCTTCATCTGGATAAAGTAGCCTCCCCTAGATAGAGTTGAAGCTGTTTCGACTTATCTTCATAGGTACATATAATGTTTGCCTTACATAACAATTAGACGAGCATTCCGCATCTTGTAATTAATTAAGCTTGCCTAAAAATAGTCACTGTATACCTACGTGGCGCAATTAACGCTATGCGAAATTAATTCGCGACTTTAGAGCTTTAATCGTGAGACGATCGACACATGGGTGCTACTGAGGCACTTCCGAAAAAAAATACACTTAGCTTACAGTGCCTCAGATATAATGGGAATAAATATGTGATAAGACAAAATAAAAAAATATTTATTCAAAGGACTACTTATAGCAGTTTCAACTGTCATTATTGTTGTAATGCCATACATACACTACAGGGAGTTTTAAATCGTTAGCCAAGTCTTTCAATACAAACAACAAATTAAATCGGGGCAAATCATGAATTAGTTATATTAGATACATTTGTAATACAAGGGTGTCCTTGCGGTAAAAATGCTATGTACACAGTACAATACATAGCACTTTAGGTTCAAGATTGTTACCTATGCCATATCTGAAATAATCAGAAGTATCGAAGTATTCAAAAGGCTCAATTTTGCCTGCCCGAGTAGCTTCCTCGTTATTTGGTGTGTTATTTAAATACTTCAATCTATGACTCCTGCTTTTGACTATTCATGAACCCACGACCATTGGTACCTACCTACATACTCCTTTCATTAGTCAGTGTCACAGTCTCTATCAGCCACGTGTGTCGATGAACTAATTGGCGAAACAAAGGGTGTAGCGGCCCTAATTTGTGAAGGTAAACAGGTAACTGGAAATCAAGTAAGCTCTGCTGTATCTAAAAGTCATTAACGGCTAGGTTCATCCACTTGGTATTGCACCCAAGCCACCAGAATTCGGCACTAGGTACTTACTTGGCAAATATTTCGTTTGTGGTTAAGGTTTCAGTAGAGGCGATCTAAGTTTTACCCGGAAGTGCTCGGAACTAATTCCTACAAATATTTGTTAGATTTTTTTAGCTCTTTGTTGGTCCCGCCCGACCGCAATTTCATATTTCATAATTAGTTATTGTTAGTTACTTTTCATTTTAAAAAATTTCTGCGTGAATGCCGAACATGTTGATACCATACTTCCACTTCTATGTAGGTAATTTAATTTTAGCATTATTATTTTTTTCGCAGGCTTACATTTTTCTAGACAATAAGTATATCACACAGAGACTAACAAGCAACTAAAAAAATCTAACTCCGTCTTTGTGAGTATTCCAGGGTGCATCCATTATTTTGCGTAGCTCGCGTTGATTTAAACGGCCAAGCCACATTTTGACTAAGGTGTAGAGTTTGTGAAGTTAGGGTTTGTGGAGTTAGAAGCTTGGCTTTACACAATTTTTTTTATGGCGGTTCGGTTTTTTTCTAAAGAAAGTGATGTGAAGTGAATACGAAGTGTGGAATGATATTCTGAATTATCGAATAGAATTTATTATTCCGACGTTTTTACAGTAGGATCTCTACCATTGTGATCAAAACGAAGCGAAAAGAGGCATAAACTCAAAGGCTCTATTTAGAGGCGTGGACTGAAATCATTGGTTTTAGTTGAGTTGAGGTAGACTGTAGAAGGGATGGTCTATCTTACATTATTCTAACTAAAGCTAGCTGTTTTCCCTTCGTTCGTGGTCGTATGATTGTGGTTAGCTCTCTAAAACTGTCGCTTGGACTGCCTAGACTTTAGTTACATACTTCGTACCTAGGTAGGTATGTATGTACGGTTAGCGACATGCTAGTATATCCCGTGGTAGCTTCTATCGAGCGGTAAGAAGGGTAAATATGGACTGCACTACGTCGTGGTTGACGAAGATTGATATGGTTTTAACTGACTGAATGTTTATGCATTAGGTAGGCTACTATCTGGGTATGAAAGCCAAAAAGGTTCAGTTCCATCAAATGAAGCATGACTTGAACCTACTTACAATTGTATAATATCGAAAACTGCAAAATCATGAAGTCTTTAGGTATTCTTTTTTCTTTTAGACTAGTCATTGTTACTTATCACGTCAATAACCAAAATTGCTGAAAAAAAGTCATAAGCAGTATTTGCATGTGACTCTACATTTAGCAACATAGGTAGGTAGTAACTTATAATTAATTGCCTAAATTGAACCTTATGGAAAAAAAAGGTTTACATAGCCGTTAGCCATTTACGATACACATCTGTTTACCCATGTGAAATAACAACGAACGAAAGTAATTTGTGTCACTTAACTAATACCATTGTGGTTCTAAAATAGACTCTTAATCTAAAGTTGCCGCCACTCTTCCTCAGTTAAAGTCAGTTACCTATGCTGCAAGTAATAATCCGTGCAGTCAGAAAAACGATAAAACCCCGGCTTTACAGAAAAGAACCGTTGTCTCGTGGCTTGAAGAGCGGAAAACGGAGAATTTTCCGCTGAGAAAAAAGAACTAAACGCTCTACATCGCCTGTGCGCCTGTTACACTAACACAATAAAATAAAGTTTCATTCACCTTTAGAACATTAGACCTTCTAAATCAGCTTAGGTCTTTCAGAGCTTCGAGTCGAGCTTTCACTCGAAACAATACCTAGGTAGTCAAAAAGAAAAACAATCAATAAAAGAAGCCAACTTACGAGTGAGAAAATCCGAAACACAAAATTCTGTAGAATCGCCTGCAACACAACACGTTTGACTTTTCAGTGACAATTCTCCAACTAGGCTCTGGGTAAATTCACTGGGTATTTTCACACAAAACTACGTGCAGTCAGTGCGGCAGTGTAAAGAGGACTGAGTTTCGCCCCTCCCCTGCCTCCGGAGGGCGCCCGCTGAATCAGGCCCAGACCCTCTCTACCTCACACGACGGCCTCTTCTGACAATAACTTGGTATTTCCAACCATTGCCGCTCTTGGTCGCATCTCTACAACGTTCCCGGGCGTTGTGCAGCAATGTACGCGTAATACTTCAATGTAGAGACAAATTATATTGAAAGGAGGGTTTGGGTGTAGCGGTCGGCATAAGCTGAGGTCGCCGACATAAGATTCGGTGCGGAGTCTAACAAACGGGTGGATCTGAACAGAACATACTTATACTTAGCTATAGCACAACACAACCTTTTGGAGAATGTTCACGTAGTGTAACAGAATAACCGAGTCTGGTTGTATTCTACTGCACTTTACTGCAGGTTTCAGGTGAAGTGAACATCACACTTGGCGGCGTAAAGCGAATTTCGCATTTATTACCTAGTAGGGGTATAATCCGCGCGGGATGAGAATGGTATGCGACCTTTTAGAACTGAGACGCGTGCGGTAAGCAAACTCGCGACGAAGCAACCTTGTCAAAGTAAAATTCTGTATATTTTCGATTGACTTCGACAAGGTTCCATCCCATACTCATCGCGCGCGGATTTTTTGCAGGTACAGTCGGCCACACGTTAGGTTATCCCTTTTTGTTCGATTGGCGCCCTTATGTCGCGTGCGGTAAGTGCTACCATGGGGTATCCTAGACTGTGGCCGACCGTATCTAAGACAGCTTTAGTTTATTGTGCTGTTAAAGATGCTGAGGATGATAATTTAAACACTACGATATAATTGGTTCCGCCAGCTGTCCCCCTATTCTATATGATGGCCCATCTTGATGCCCCGCTACAAGTTAATTCATCAGAATCAGAAACAAAGTGTTTTATTCAATATGCCATAGATAAATTATTTACATTAAACGTCAAAATATCATCGAAAGTAAAAAAAAATAAGTAGGTACAATATAATACCTATATAAATCATAATTTATTTAATCTTTATTTAATCATAATTGAATTAGTTGATTTAATCATAATTTATTTTAAAATCATAATTGATTTGATCATAATAATTGTACCTATATAAATCAGATATTTATTACTATCTAATACCAAAGTTAATACTAAGTATCTAGCTACTTTGTTTTCTCCTCTTTTCTCCATTTCTCCATTGTTTTTGGAAAAACATTAAAAATAATCATTAGAAGTATTAGAACAAGACCCTAACGAAAATGCAACATGCATGCCAAATCGACACGGCACATGAAGATAAAATCTCTGTCAATTCTTTCACGTCTTTCAGCCTGTCTAAAGGCCTTTTAGCAAATAAATAGTTAGCCCTGTAGTTGGTCCTTTTGACCTTCAACAACTGATAACTATTGGTATCCTAATGTCAACTGTAACTAACAATTTCAGGTTCTTCTGGTTTCTGGTTAGAGCTATTTCGTTTTGAACGCAACAGTTAGGGGGCAACGGAAAATATAGTTTTCCGATGTTTTCGTCGTTTAGGGTGGCGCATAACGGCGGTGGAAAGTTATGAGTCAATAGCAGACGATCGAACTTCAATACCCTACGCTCTACTATGACGGTGCAATTGCCCTTTCTATGATCCCTCGGCGACTTGTGTGGTTATTGCTTTCGTTCTAGTGGGGGTGGAAATAAGAGATACTTTTTATGGATTCAGGCATACATACTTACCTAAATATGAAGGTTGGGTATCTATGCTTATGATAAATATTTCTCGCTAGGAACTGTGAAGGAAAACATCGTGAGGAAACCAGAGTACTTATATGAGGCATTATACCCTCAACGCAAAAATCGCTAATCCGCATAAGAGAAGGCTTTTGCCCCGCTATGGGGCATGTACTACAAAATAAAATTGCTAAATTGCCATCTTACTAAAGGCCGGTTTCTGAATTGAGAAATGAACTAAGTTAATACTTAAGTATCGTTCTGTCACGTTCTTTTATCTGACATCTGCAGAGATCTGTCGATACTTAGTATTTGATTAGTGAAATTCTCAATTCAGAAATCGGAGGTAAATTAAGGCCCGGTGTCTGAGTTGAGAATTTTACTAAGCACATAGTTACGCATCGCTCTGTCACGCTCTTTTGTGAGAAATCTGCAGAGACAGGACGATACTTACCCATTTGCTTAGCAAAATTCTCAACTCAGAAACCGGGCCAAGTAAGTTTAGGTGGGTACACAAAAGAGTTACTTTTTGATTTGACGAAGGTCCGGTTTAGGCCGATGACAGGATATTCCTCGATAAAACGTTGAGGAAGGTCAGCAGAATGGGTAGCTTATCAAATAACATCCTATTCATAGACGTCCCATTACTTATCATTACAGATAAGTAGGTAGGTGCCTTCTTCTTCTTCTTCTTCTTCAGCCTATCGCCACCCAATGCTGAGTGTAGGCCTCTTCCATTGCACTCCATTCTTTTCGGTCTTGGGCCTAAGTACCTACAATAAACCCCAACTTTCTCTGATAAAATATGACCATGTCTGATTCCCGGTTACCCGAAATATTTTAACGCGACAATGTAATAATTTAACTGGCACTCCTTACGGCCTAATGCTAAGGAATACAGGGTGTTAAAACTGTCCAAAGGCATAATAAATGTTAGATACAGGGTGTTAAAAGACCAAACATAAACACTGCAGATTATATTTAGTGTACGGTTTCACTTACCTGCTTCTATTAACGTCGTTATAGCCGACTAGTTTCGGTTCGACCTCGTCTAGTTAGTCATCATGGAGGAGAGATGATGCTTGCGCCCCCCGCCGTGGCAAATCGAACTCTCACTTACTAAGGCTTCCGGATGAGATCGAAACTTTTCGCGCTATCCCTACGGTAATAAAGGATCTATTGTGCAACCTAAGTTAAATTGATACAAAGAAGAAAGACAACTACTTACCTATGTACCCTGAACTTTTCGAAAGTAGCGTGGCGGGAAATGCACGCAGTTTTTTTCAATTTTGTAGCTAAACTGAGATATTTTTGTTTAGCTATTTTTGCTTCACGACAATAAACAATATTATGTTCATTACATATTCAAAACAACAATAATTTAGCTGATTATGAGAATTTGAGATTCAAACTACTAGTTTTTGGGCAGGCCCTATGGTTTCGAGCAAAAAAAATCACCTTAATTATTGTTGTTTTTTTTTAAACAAAAATCGTTAAACAACAATATTTCAGTTTAGCTACAAAATAAAAATAAAACTGAAAATTTGGGCTTTCCCGCGGCGCTACTTTCATTGAAGTTTGCCTTCTCAAGAATTTTTTTTTCGTCAGATACCATCTGAAAAGCTTTCGACTCTGGCTATAAATGACACCCTGTAGTTAAATTCCCTATAGAATCCGGAGGGTCCCTAATGAATAAATGTCCATCCCTAATCGTATTAGGATCGATTTTACACCGATCCCTCCGTGTTGATACAAGCCGGGTGGGAACTGGGCCCTTAGCCTGTAACACAATGGTGCCAAAATGGGCTTCCGGTTGACGGTTTTAATTACGATTTATTGATGCTGTCGGTCCAGTGTCGGTCCTTTTAATGTTATTGTAGTACAGCAAAGAATATTATGAGTCTAATTCTAGAGGATTAGTTCGATGGTTGTAGGAGAACAACAAAAAAATCCCGGTTTTGTCCTTCTACCTAGGACGCCATTGAGACGCCATTGTGTTACAGGCTAAGGCCCCTGAACCTATCAATATCCACAACCAACCTACCTGCCGGCCTATTCCAATATCCAACAATGGATTTCACTATTTGCCAAGTGAGTTTTCACAGGCGTTTAAATTACTGTCGCTCGAGATGGGGCGGTCTCGTAGTATGTAACTTCTCAGACTTTGCGCGTTCCGAGAATTCTATTATTAGATTTTATTTGTCTACATGAATTTCAGGTCTTGGCGACGGTTAGTAATTACGAAGATCCCCATGGCCGCAAGGTTATCCGCGTTTCGATGGCGCGGCCACCTTTAAACCCCTATAACTTTTTAACCATAGCTTTGACAAATTCACGGTTTCGGGAATAGACTTTTATAATCCGTACGGAATCAGAATGGGATAATGATAATACCTTTTGGAACTGAATCGAAAATGACAGTTCTCGAGTAGCGTCAGTAGAAAAATTGTTAGTTCTACGTTCTATCATAGGGTTATGAAATTGGAAATGCACAAAAATGTTTAATGGTTGTAATCTAAAAGGATTCTATGTTATTGCATTAATTGAATAAAACGTGATAAAACTCTAGGACACACCCACGCGCACAGAAAACACAAGCAAGTTTCGACGCGAGTTTGCCATACTAGAGTTTGCCGAAATGCTGACGCTACAGGACCGCGAGCTTCTCAGTTCCAAAAGGTATTATCCCATTCTGATCCCGCACAGATTATACAACTTTTTACAAAATAGTAACATTTTTAAACAAACTTCTCCGAGCCATCGAAACGCACATGAAGTAGGTAGTGAAGGTACACTTTTAGTGGGAATCGAACTCGCAGTCCCTCCCAGTAGGTCAAACCTCGTGTTTGTAACTTTATACCGACACCCAGTTTATTTTTTGTCTCAAAGGACTTCTTTCACCACAGTAGCTTCACATTACACCCTCATCAATCATCACAGAGCTTTCACGGTCCAGTTAATCCAACCGAGGCATTATCCTTGACATTTTTAACAGGCTTAATAAAAACCCAGGAAATGGGGTGCAAGAACCAGTCGTAAAAAACCATTTGCGTCATAATTTGAAGCTTACCCTCACGTTTTTAGGATTTATTTTCGGTTGGAAGGGTGGTAAGAGGAATGTCTTGCTGTGTTGACATAAGACGTTATCTATCAGTCTCACTTAGGGTGGAAATGTAAGGAATTCTGTGCTTTTGTTGTTGTTTAAAAATATTTGCCCTTTGTGAAAGCGTTTCTTTTGGGGCGATCGATATCTGGGAATAAATAGTAACTTCGTGGCGTATTTGCCCTACCTTATTATGGAAAGTATTTGTTTTTAGGGTTCCGTACCTTAAAAGGCGAAACGTAACCATTATAGGACCCAAACATGGACGTGCAACGTAAATAAATTTTAAACAAGGGGGCCCCTTTTGGGGGTTAGAAAGGAAAAAAGTTTTGCAAACTGCATTTTAATTGAATCGGTTATTTTGAAAAGGGCACAAGTCACACATTTTGCGGAAACTGAGTTAAGTATGAGGAAGTGTTTGTCTATGGTTTATACACATTTTCAGATTTAAAAAAAAATATATTTTAGCGTTTTTCTTGCTGACTGTACATTTTTTCCATTATCTGTGAATGCAGTTCATAATATCTCCAAAAGTTATGGATGGTTTCCTAGGAACATTTTCAAGCTGCCCTTAAAAATCCACCCTGTATTTTGAAAAGGGCTTATGTCCAGAGTGCAAAATCGGGTATATTTCAATTATTATTATCGCTGATAAATGGCTGTCATTTATGCACCAAATTAAAAGCTATTGTAAGTGACTATTAAATTGCATGTTAGATATTATAATGCCCCATACAAAAAAAAATGCACTAGGCAGTTTTTTTTGTCTCCTGAAAATTTTGATTAAGTGGACTAAAGCCCTTTTCAAAATAACCGATTCAATTAAAGGGCTCGCTGTGAGGATCTCAATTTTTTTTCTTTCATTGGCGATACCATCCGAAACTACTGGACCTAAAATTTAAAAAAAAAAACAGAAAATAGGTCTTTACCTATATATGCAGATTATAGGAAAACCTATAAGACCAAGGTGTATAAATAACATAGGAAAATAATAATAGCATTAGTACCTCAACTCAGCCAACAGATGGCGCTCTACAGTCCTACATCGCGGATCGCGGTATGCTTTGTTCGGGTGGAATAAATCGTGGAATAAGACAAAGAAGTTATATATTATATTTTTTTAATCAGACTCATCATTTCACAACATAACAAAATGATAAACTCATGCGTACACGCACCACGATTTATTTTACAATGTCAGCACACACATACAATAAAAAGGTCTACTTTTACATCGCTTACATTGTAAAACAAATACATTGGCCTGGCAGGGCGCAGCGCCCTCCAAGCTTGAGCGTAAGCGCATGTAGCGTAAAAATGGCAGCAATCCATGTAATTTATATGTAAGCAGCCATAAAACATTACGTCTCCATACAAATGACATACGCAATAGCCATCCTTACCCCACAAGCGTCTTTAGACCGATATTCTTGAACTTCACTGTACACTACACATATCAGTTCAAGATTTTCAACAGTTTTCTTTCGTTTAAAATAAATCTAAAGACCTAGCTCACACGAGAGAAGTAGAAACGGCTTCAACGTAATAAATAACCCTGACTGAATTCATTATTACATAAATTACACATAATTATTATAGACAATTAATTGGAAATTCAAGCCTGCTTTTGACACTCCAAAAACCAACGTGCTATAGGAATGCGTTCATTTACACCTATCATAGTAATCCCACCTTGCGACTTTCTGATAGTTAGCTAGTCTAATATTTAAAAACTTGAGAAAACCAGATTGTCTCAGCGAGATTACAGTATGGAGTGTCGGTTGTAGAAATGCTTTAATATCATCACCATCATCATCATCATCACACTAGGCCTCGATCACACTCACTTAAGAGTACCCTTTAGTACTAATTGTCTTTGAACACTCACTCTGGAACTAGTTTACAATTCGTCGTGCTCCTCCTCCTGTGAACAAAAATAGACCGTATTTTAATGGATAAGTAAGTAAGTAAGTAACTCAGGATATTGAAATTTGAAAGAAAAAATTTCATAATCATAACAGTTGCGATACTACAGTAGCGCCATCTGATTTTCACTCGTGCAAACAGATTCGATAAGTCATACTTTATACTTTATTGCACACGAGAAAAAATACAACATAAATTGCATACAGAAAAGCAGTGGTGTACATGGCGGACTTATTTCAGGAGAAATCTCTTCCAGTCAACCCTTGGTGTGGTGTAATGGCATGTGATAGCCGGAGGGGAAATAGTCATCTCAGGGGGCTATTCTCGGGAATCTCGCAATGACACACCTCGACGGAAAAATCTTATTTTGCTGCAAATGTCACATCTCCTATTCTCACCAAGTCATCCTCGACATTATGCACGAGATTTCTGCGAGATGTTTGTCCTTCTCGCTCGACATGACTCGAGTGGTCGGGAGCAGTCAAGATCGAAATGACATGAGATTTTTCCTCCGAAATACGTCGAATGCGAGATTCCCGAAAATTTGCCTTCAAGCAGGCAGTAGGTGAGTCATCGTCTCCCGTGCGAATACTTGTATACAGTAGGGGGGCTAAGGGGCTCAAGTCCCCCCCAAAAGGATCTGAGACCCTCTCTAAAAATAAATTTTATATACCCTTTTATCTTGTTTAGTCTTCTCGCGTCTGTTTAGTCTTCTCGCGCCTGTTTTGTCTTCTCGCGTCTGTTTAGTCTTCTCGCGTCTGTTTAGTCTTCTCGCGTCTGTTTAGTCTTCTCGCGTCTGTTTAGTCTTCTCGCGTCTGTTTAGTCTTCACGCGTCTGTTTAGTCTTCTCGCGTCTGTTTAGTCTTCTCGCGTCTGTTTAGTCTTCTCGCGTCTGTTTAGTCTTCTCGCGTCTGTTTAGTCTTCTCGCGTCTGTTTAGTCTTCTCGCGTCTGTTTAGTCTTCACGCGTCTGTTTAGTCTTCTCGCGTCTGTTTAGTCTTCTCGCGTCTGTTTAGTCTTCTCGCGTCTGTTTAGTCTTCTCGCGTCTGTTTAGTCTTCTCGCGTCTGTTTAGTCTTCTCGCGTCTGTTTAGTCTTCTCGCGTCTGTTTAGTCTTCTTGCGTCTGTTTAGTCTTCTCGCGTCTGTTTAGTCTTCTCGCGTCTGTTTAGTCTTCACGCGTCTGTTTAGTCTTCTCGCGTCTGTTTAGTCTTCTTGCGTCTGTTTAGTCTTCTCGCGTCTGTTTAGTCTTCTCGCGTCTGTTTAGTCTTCACGCGTCTGTTTAGTCTTCTCGCGTCTGTTTAGTCTTCTCGCGTCTGTTTAGTCTTCTTGCGTCTGTTTAGTCTTCTCGCGTCTGTTTAGTCTTCACGCGTCTGTTTAGTCTTCTCGCGTCTGTTTAGTCTTCTCGCGTCTGTTTAGTCTTCTCGCGTCTGTTTAGTCTTCTCGCGTCTGTTTAGTCTTCTTGCGTCTGTTTAGTCTTCTCGCGTCTGTTTAGTCTTCTCGCGTCTGTTTAGTCTTCACGCGTCTGTTTAGTCTTCTCGCGTCTGTTTAGTCTTCTTGCGTCTGTTTAGTCTTCTCGCGTCTGTTTAGTCTATTTAGTCTTCTCGCGTCTGTTTAGTTTATTTAGTCTTCTCGCGTCTGTTTAGTCTTCTTGCGTCTGTTTAGTCTTCTCGCGTCTGATTAGTCTATTTAGTCTTCTCGCGTCTGTTTAGTCTATTTAGTCTTCTCGCGTCTGTTTAGTTTATTTAGTCTTCTCGCGTCTGTTTAGTCTTCTTGCGTCTGTTTAGTCTTCTCGCGTCTGATTAGTCTATTTAGTCTTCTCGCGTCTGTTTAGTCTATTTAGTCTTCTCGCGTCTGTTTAGTCTTCTCGCGTCTGTTTAGTCTTCTAGCGTCTGTTTAGTCTTCTCGCGTCTGTTTAGTCTTCTCGCGTCTGTTTAGTCTTCTCGCGTCTGTTTAGTCTTCTCGCGTCTGTTTAGTCTATTTAGTCTTGTCTCGCGTCTGTTTAGTCTTCTCGCGTCTGTTTAGTCTTCTCGCGTCTGTTTAGTCTTCTCGCGTCTGTTTAGTCTTCTCGCGTCTGTTTAGTCTTCTCGCGTCTGTTTAGTCTTCTCGCGTCTGTTTAGTCTTCTCGCGTCTGTTTAGTCTTCTCGCGTCTGTTTAGTCTTCTCGCGTCTGTTTAGTCTTCTCGCGTCTGTTTAGTCTTCTCGCGTCTGTTTAGTCTTCTCGCGTCTGTTTAGTCTTCTCGCGTCTGTTTAGTCTTCTCGCGTCTGTTTAGTCTTCTCGCGTCTGTTTAGTCTTCTCGCGTCTGTTTAGTCTATTTAGTCTTCTCGCGTCTGTTTAGTCTTCTCGCGTCTGTTTAGTCTTCTCGCGTCTGTTTAGTCTTCTCGCGTCTGTTTAGTCTTCTCGCGTCTGTTTAGTCTTCTCGCGTCTGTTTAGTCTTCTCGCCCTCGAGCGTCTGTTTGCGTCGCTAGTTAGCCTTATACGGAGCCCTAATAAAAAGTGTCCAACTCACCACAGGCTGCGCCTCTCCCGCCTCGTCGTCGAGATCCTCGTCGTCCTCATCATCCTCTGGCTTCTCGGCCTTCTCCTTAGCGCGTTCGGCCTCGTCCTGTTCGTTCTTCATCTTCTTCTCGCCCTCGAGCGTCTGTTTGAGCGCCTCGCCGCGCGCCGCCGCCGCCTCCAGGTCGTCCGTGATCAGGAAGTTGTCGAAGATCGTGCCGGATTTCACCTGGAATTGATGGAGTGATAGGCTGGTTAGATGAGTTTTAAACGGCATTGTGAGTGTTGTATTTAACGGAACCCCTGACGCTTCATTGATTTGAATTTAAAAGTGATTGTACACCAAAAAACTCGTGCTTAATTTATTGTAAGTACGGTCGGCCACAATCTCAGATACCCCATGGCAGCTCTTACCGCGCGCGGCATAAGGGCGCCAATCGAACAAAACGGGGTATCTGAGACTGTGGCCGACTGTACTCCAAAAAGCTCGAACATAGCAAAACACATGTCTTTTTTGCGAATTTCTACTCAAACTTTGCCTGGTAACACTTGATTTTTATTTATTTATTTTATTTTGTTTACTTAAGGAACGCCAACTTAATATTCATTTGGGAGTGTTATCGTAATGAAAGTGGTATTATTTGAATGATCATAAAATGGTGTGTATGTACGCTGCAGTGTACCATTCTGCATGGCCAGCATTTTACCCTAACATTGTGTAATTCAAGTTAGTTTACAATAAATCCACTTAGCGCGCGCCCGTGTTCATTATCAAATCAATCAAGCAATCAAATACACAGTTCAAATTATCGAATACTTAATCATAATATCAATCCATCAAGCATAAAAGGTGTTTGTGACAGCAGCAGATCATACAGTCTAGCTCTGTCTGGTTCAAACGATTTTGGAATCGTGGAGGTACCATTTTAGATAGATAGATAAGCAATTTTATTATTATTATTATTTAATAATACACTGGCAGCTTAAAGCTGATGCGTGTATATCACTTTAGTGCACTTTTTAAATGTTTATCGAGTCTGTTTTTAAAAGAGTTCACCGAGGGGGCACTGATTACTGCCTCAGGTAGTTTATTCCACGCATTCACTACACGGTTCGGCAAGAAGTGTTTTCTGGGGTTGCTTGACCATGGCTGCTGGTTCAACTTCAGCGAGTGCCCTCTTAGCATTTTGTTTGTATTTAGCTCGTATATCATAGCAAGGTCAGGTACATTGTAATGGTTGTGTAGGATTTTGTATGTCTCTATTAGGTCGACTCGTTCTCTGCGCTGTTCCAGGGTATTCAATCACCACAACACATAGAAAAAGTAACCAGGGCCAGGGATAACCACGGCTACCCCACGGTCGCTCTTATGAAGCGTCACAAAGGGGTATCTTCTTACCTGCCACAGGTCCAGACCGACGGTGCAGAGTTCGGGACGCTTGTAGAGACTGGCGTCAGAGACGTACTCAGGGTTGTCAATCTCGGGGTGGATCCAGGGGCCCTTGTAGGCTGGGTTGTCGATCTGTGGATACAAAAGACGACAAGGAGTTAGTTCATGTTGTTAAAAGGCATAAAGGCAAAGAGTTCTCGCCTGGTGTTTTGATAGAAGAGACAACGAAAAGAGAACAGCCTGTATCGACCAAAATTTACAATCCTCTAAGGCCCGTAAGATCAATCACAGTTTAAACTCGGACCATTGATTAAACCTCGCATTTTGTATGAAAATTAATCGACAGATAAGGTTTAAACTAGCCTTTTTGGTTTAAACTGTGATTGATCTTACGGGCCTATGTCTTATTAGTATTTTCTATGGGTTATTTCTGTATCGACAGTTTATGCAATAAAAAATGTGTAACCTATTTTTTCAAAAAAATATCTCTCCATTTTAACGTGACCAAACGCAGATTATCATCTTTATCTATGTTTATCATAAAGGTTATCAGCTTACTTTTTACTACGGTCGGTTTATGGCACACAGAGATAATTATTGTTTTTTGCTAGCCTGCTGGGGAAGCACAACTTCGAGATAAAAGTTTTATCCCACTATCGGGTAGCGGTGTCTCGCTTCACGCGGTGAAATAAAGCAAGATGGCGATAGCCGATAATGGGATAAAACTTTTATCGTGACATTGTGCTCCCCTAGCTGGACATTATTGCTAGGACAACGCTTTCAAAACTCCTATAAAGATAATCCGATAGACTGCAGACAGATAAACAATGTGGGGTCATCCATCACATCACATTGATTGTTTAGCCAACTAACTACTGCTGCTAACTCTGTAATCTTTCATACTCGTAATCTGTGAATTTGGGGAAATCCACTTTCACGTTCACGCCGAGTAAAAACACACTTAGTACATGGTGAAGAGCAACGCTATCACAGTCAAATTAATACTCTTAACTCAGAGCTGTATCAGTAAACAACTTTACTATACCGCTACGCACGGTTCAAAGCCCCGTCGGTCAATGACACTGTGACGTCACGACTCACACGCTGCGTGTCAATCGCTAAACTATTATGCTGGCTTTACACGAAACAAACTCGCTGCGAACGACTGTTTTGTTACGATGTGGCAGCAAAAAAGCAAAACAGCCTACTGCTAGGACGCCATCGACACGCCATTGCGTTACAGGCTAAGGCCCCCGTTACAGGCTAAGGCTAAGGTCGAGAGATATCCAACTTGACATTTCGCGAAACTAAACTGCCAAAGGAAACAAAGTTTCGCTTTTATTTAGAGCGCAATAAGAGTGCAAGAGTATAAGTGAGAGATAATTAATCAGTGCAACGTCACTTTCTTCAGCGTATTGTTTTGAAGCGGAGGTGGAATATTCACAGAGTCAATTAACGAAAGTTTATTACTGTTCAACTAATTTCCGTCTCGTTAGTCGTTAGAATAGGTGTGGTATGAGAGATAATTTATGGGGCACTTTCATCGGTACAGATGATATTTTCTGTCTCTTCATCACAATATTCCACAATATTCTGGCTAACAAAGCTGTGCTGGTGTCAAAGAGTATTATGTGACTTTGATGACGTCTTTCGCACCTAGGTACGGTAGTTAAAAATAACGAAAACTAATTTTGTCGCTCTTTTTCGACCGTGATCATTCCTGCTAACTTTGACACAAACGGCCGAGTTTTAGCCTCACGCGTCCGAATTCTAGCCTCACGCCACCGAGTTTTTGCCTCACGCGTCCGAGTTTTAGCCTCACGAGTCCGAGTTTTAGCCTCACGCGTCCGAGTTTTAGCCACACGCGTACGAGTTTTAGCCTCACGCGTACGAGTTTTAGCCTCACGCGACAGTTTGACGCGTCTGAGTTTTAGCCTCACGCGACAGTTTTGCGCGTCTCAGTTTTAGCCTCACGCGTCCGAGTTTTAGCCTCACGCGTCCGAATTTTAGCCTCACGCGTCTGTGTTTTAGACTCACGCGTCCGTGTTTTAGCCTCACGCGTCCGAGTTTTAGCCTCACGCGGCCGTGGTTTAGCCTCACGCCTCCAAGTTTTAGCCTCACGCGTCCATGTTTTAGGCTTTCTTAAATGTGGTTTAAACAGCATTTAACTAAAATCTTCATACAAAAGTCAGACTTAAGTGGCATTTAAGAAGTGGTGCAAGACGGCCTTAGCCTCACGCGTCCGAGTTGTAGCCTCACCTGCTTCGGCGCCCAGACGCCCTTGTAGTCGGGGTTGTCGATCATGGGGGGCTCCCACTCGCCGTCCATCTCATCGTCCCAGTCCTCGGGCTTGGCCGCGTCCGGGTCGGGGATGTGCTCGGGCTTCTCCCAGTCCTCGGGTTTCACGTCGTCGGGGTCGGCGATGGTCGGCCTCTCGTCCCAGTCCTCGGGCTTCTTCGCTTCGGGATCCTGCGGGGTTGGGGAGGGTGGTTTAGTATGATGGCGACTTAACTTTGGTAACCTGACTTGAAGGTTCGCGGCATTTTTGATTCGATACTAATTGAATCGCAACCGAGTCTTTACGCGCCGTCGATGCAAGTTTTGTCTTTTTGAAAGCGGCTGACTGATATTTTTAGTGCCGTAAGGTCAATCACAGTTTAAACTCAGACCTTAGATTAAACCTCGCATTTTGTATGAAAATTAATCGACAGATAGGGTTTAAACTAGCCTTTTTGAGCATTTCTTCTGTAATAATGAACGCATTGGGCAGTGTAGATAAGTGCAAACTATTACACTAGATGGCGCCCGATCGTCCGTAAGACGAGTTTCAATGAGGTTGGAAAATTCACAAAGACAGTACTTGACTCGGTAGCTCAATTGGTAGAGCGCCTGCACGGAATGCAAGAGTTTGCGGGTGCAAATCCTGTCACGAGCGAATTTTTTACACTTATAATAATATGATGGAGTTGATAACTAGCGTAGAGAGGTAAGGGGCAAACGGAGAACTACTCTGGAGGAGGCCAAGACCCTGAAAGGGTTGCAGAAATCTTATCCAAAGGAAGTAAGAAATCTTACCTTTATCCTCTTAGGGGGCAGGAAGTCCCAATCGGCCTCCAGGTCTCCGGACTCCACCTTCTCATTGTCGATGAGGACCTCGTAAGTGTTGTCAGGCTTCACCACCAGCGTGTAGAGATGGGTGTAGACGTCGTCCTTGCAGCGGATGTCCTTCTTGATCAGGTGGTTCTTGCCCTTGTAGCTGAAGATCACGTGGACCTGGGGGTAAAGGAGAGGCCGTTAGATGGGCAAAAAGTTGGGTCCGTAGGGTCACGACTGTGTATGTTCTGCGACGCGTCAAGCGTTCCCAAGAACTCCTGTTAACCATAAATAAAGAAAGAAGATAAGCTACCTAATCGATACCGACTTCTTCAAGTGTTAATCACAAGATTGAGGGGTCTAAAAGGCTTACTGGCAAAAGAAGAAAGTCGTGGCTGATAAACATCAGAGACTTTATAGCCAGCGTTGGAGAAATATACCTCCAATTTCAGAATTGAGAATTTCACTAATGAAATAATTAAGTATAGTTCAGTCTCTGCAGACTTAAGTATTAACTTAGTGAATGTCTCAATTCAGAAATCGGTGCTTATACCTGAACTTAAATATAGAAAAACGAAGCTAATATAAGGTTTATGTTTTACTGTAAGTTTTGCGTTGTGATGACTACGCCCTACACTAGATAACCTAATAGATTAACCTATCAGCAAAGTAACTGCTTCATCTTACTTAAAATGTAGGTATAAAAGACATTGACAAGGTATGTGGCTCGTATTTAATCGAAAGTCACCGTATATGTTTATTCAGCTTATATTCAGACAACAATGCAATGTCCGAGAGACAAAGCAAGCGAGAGTTCTCCTCGCCAAAGCTGCTGCATTCTTTGGAATTTTAAGATTGTTATGTGATTGAGGCGTCTTTGTCTTTACACGAAGCTAATATTGAAGTGATTCCAACTCTTTGTTCGCCTTTCACGACAGAATTATTGTACGACTGAACAGTAGAGTTGGCGATCAAAACGTGTATACACTGTTATTATGCCTCACATAAGTGCGAGTTTCGTTCAAAATTGAACACTTTTTGTTGTAGCTGTAAGTAGGTAGCTAAAATTGGTTAGCATGATGAATGAGTCATCACATCACCTTACAGTAAGTAAATAAAGAGTCAATGGACGCTGCGAAACTGTATCGTCGTAGTTTGCATATTAGTTTAGCAATATTAGTTTGTTGAAGAAAGTCAACATTTCTTAGTGCATTTTCTTTTTCGCTAACAGTGGAGGAAAATATCATGAGAGCGTCTAACTAAGGTATAATTTACATGGGAATATTCCCATCAACGCGAGAGAAGTTTTATGCCCATACTTTTTATTTCTACATTTCTTTATCGGTACTTTAGAGATAGAAAATTGGACTTGGGCTTATTTCTGTAAAGCAATGGGACGTGTCGATAGATTCCCAGTAGAAGGACAAAACCGAGTTTTCCTCGTTTTTCTCGTACTACCAGCGAACTAATCCTTTAGAATTAGAATCAGAATATTCCATGCTGTACTAGAAACACATTAAAAGGGCTGACAGCGTTTATAAATCGTAATTGACTTTAGAGATAGAAAATTGGACTTGGGCTTATTTCTGTAAAGCAATGGGGCGTGTCGATAGGTTCCCAGTAGAAGGACAAAACCGAGTTTTCCTCGTTTTTCTCGTACCACCAGCGAACTAATCCTCTAGAATTAGAATCAGAATATTCTTTGCTGTACTAGAAAAACATTAAAAGGGCTGACAGCATCAATAAATCGTAATTGAAGCCTACAACTGGGAGCCTATCGAGGGACCATTTCGTTACAGACACAGGCCCCTGATAACAATATTATTTGTAGCAGGTAGGTAGGTAGTTCTTTACATAAATTGAACAGATATTATGAGAGCACCAACTTATCAACGTACAAAATGTTAAAAAAATTCAAGAGTGGTTGATAAGGCGAAACGGTAGGTAGTCGGCCACAGTCTCAGATACCCCTTTTTGTTCGATTGGCGCCCTTATGCCGCGCGTCCGGTAAGAGCTGCCATGGGGTATCTGAGATTGTGGCCGACCGTACATAATCGTATTATCCGGCAATTTGTTCAGCGTTTTATTATGCAAGATCCTGGCAAAATTAGGTATCGGTCGAATGAACATGAAGAGCAATAACCGTATTAATTATTTATTAGGTAGTAAATAACCGAATCTTGTTTTCACTTTCAGGTCAAGGTGTCATTTTGCGAAAAGGATATCCCACAAAAAACATTTTCATGCAAAAAATGTTGCCAAGGCGAGACCATACACTTCGCACTGTCAAAAAGCTATCAAATGTCATGTAGAGCCAAGCTTCTAACTCCACACGCCCTAACCCTACAAGCCCTAACTTCACAAAATCTACACCTTAGTCAAAATGTGGCTTGGCCGTTTCGTTACTAAAAGAACTTGTAATAACAGAAAAGTAATGAACAGTGAATATTTTTTTACCATAAAGTACGCTCATAATATGATGGTAGCGAAATGGCCAAGCCACATATTTTGACGTAAGCCAAGCCAAGCCACATATTACAAGAAGGTGTAGAGTTTGTGAAGTTAGGGCTTGTAGAGTTAGGGTATGTGGAGTGCGAAAGGACCTTTGTGAGAAAATATGATGATAAATTAATTTAAAAAAATAAGTACCTACCTAGGCGATTATTCAATACTAAGAAAGAATCACCTTCAAAATTTTACAAGACGTTACATCTGGCAAACCATTGTTCATATTAACACAAGTGTTGACTAATTAACAAACTTATATTTGCAGAGAATTAAACTGTTTGGTTGTGTTATTGATTGTTATTTAAAAAAAATTTAAGCCATCAAATTTCTTTTAATCGTGTGTTTGTCACCAACCCACCATCTAGCTAACAGGGAGCCAGATCACAAAATAATAATACCTAAGAATGAGTTTGCTGGTCCAATCCAGCAAGCTCAGACAACAATGGACATTAATGTATTGAGCTCCATGGAAATATTTAAATAATATTTCCTACAGGCACATTAATTTATACTATCAACCCACCAATGACAATACCAACCGTGGCTTGGTTAATGTGTTTTGTTTGATTGATAAAATCTTAACTAGCTACTGATGCACGCAATTTGTGAAACCAGCATTCAGTGCCCATTTAGGTACAGCCATTATTAGTTTTTCAAATAATTTGTTTGCCCAAGTTATTGTCCTTAGCTTAAACAATGAATGATGCAGTCTATCGTGTGAGCATTTCTAAGGTACAGTCAGTTACACGCTAGGATACCCCTTTTTGATCCATTGACGCCCTTATTGGGAAATTCTGAATTTTATTCATCACAATGCCAAAGCTCTATGATAGAAGTGTATAGGTAGGTACATAATACTATCAAAAAATATAAGTATGATTGCTATCTTAAAAATAATGCATTGCCTCAGATAATATCAACTGACTACTCTTTTCAATGCCATATGGCCGAATAACCATATCAATTAGGTGTAAAGATAGGAGGCACCCACCATTTTATTTGTAACTATAGAGAATAGCTTATCTCATGTCAGTGTAAACGTTCCAGACAAGAGACATTTGGTTAATAAAATGCAGACGATAAAACCCACAAGAAAAGAACCAGTTTCTTATCTAAAAACGACCAATCTGCATATTGTAGGTAGTCAGTCACATGCTAGGATACCCCTTTTTGTTCGATTGGCGTCCTTATGCCGCGCGCGGTAAGGGCTACCTTGGGGTATCCTAAACTGTGGCCAACCATACCTACAGCGTTTTAGACTGTTGTTTAAACCGTGAAATAATTTAATGTTTAATATTTGAGCCTGGGATTGTAAATTGTAATCATAGGTTTAAAAACCTAGGTACCTGGAGGTGATGAGAATCTTATTCGTTTCTCACTATTTTTTTCCAAGACAGCTGGGTAAAATAAGCAAATAATAAAATTATGTATTGATGACTCTGGGTTCTACAAATTGTGGTTTAATCGCCCGCGCGCAAAGAAAAATGCACAAAATCGCTTCCTGTATCAAATACACTAAACAAATTGAAAATGTAAATGAATGTTGAATGTTGTTCTGTTGAATGTTCACATATCAAACCCTAGAATTAGGTGAGACCTATCTAAAACAGCCAGTTTCGTGTTTACATTCATAAACGTTTTGAAGATATTTTGCTTGAAAAAAAATAGGCGGCGCACTTTTTTTCAAGCAAAATATCTTGCAATCTGTTATGGATATCAACATGAAACTGGCTGTGTTCAATAGGTCTCACCTAATTCTAGGGTTTGATATGTGAACATTTTCGATTTTTTTTGTGTATTTGATACAGGAATCGATTTTGTGCATTTTTCTTTGCGCGCGGGCTAATTCACTATGCCCAGCATCTTAATTTTTTTTTTACGGTGAAACCTCACCATTTTTTAAAAGAGGCAATGGGAGCGTATATTCATTTCGTTGTACCAACTAATTCCCGCTTTTCTTTTCTGTGCCTATGTCGTTAAAAACAAAAGTGACGCTACACTACCACCAAGTGATAGTCATAATCTTGATTGTTCAGCGAACACCTAAAACGGACAAATACAAAAATCTTCTCACCTTCTTGGTGCCAGGTCCGCAAATGTCGGGCCCAAACATGATCTCGTACGGGCTCTCTCCGTGCATGTCCTTCTGCTCCAGCTTGCAGTCGAAGACCTTCAGGTAGCCGCCTCCGCAGTCGATGTCCTGCTCGTGCTTGACCGAGAACTGGATCACCAGGTTCTTTCCCTCATTGGAGAACGGCTTGAACTTGCGGGACAGTGCATAGAAGCGGGCATCTTCGGAGGTCTGGAGACCTGGAATTGGGGAGCGGAGCGTTAGATTGATGGTGGAGCGATGACGGATGCATTAGGATGGTCTGTGCCAATTTGAGGAGATATACTGTGGGTGGACTGTGTAACTATCTTTACATCTTTCACAGTAATGTCTTAGAATGTATTTAGGAAAGTTTAAATGTACTATCATACTACCTATGAAGCATTATAAATTGTTAAAATTCACCTTATCTACGGAGGAAAAGAAACTGAAATGGGCGGATGGTGCATGTATTGTGTGGAATTTCGGTTTGCTATAATTCAAGTTAAGTCAAGTGGTTATTGTAGGCATGAATGAAGTTGAATCATGAACTTATAGCCACTGAGCCACATGTTACAAGACGCTAGACCAGTCAACCAGATCAAGGGTGGGAGCAACATTCTATGCACAAAGTCGATGATCTAACTCTAAAGAGCCAATCTATTTATGATCTAACTAGTCTAGTGGACCGGTTTGGGTAGAAAGGCGGCTTACCCTTATCTTCCTCGGCGTCATTGTAGAACTTGCCAGCGGTCAGCTTGAACTTGCCGAACTCCTTGCCTGGGTGCTCGCTGTACACCCATTTGTCCTCCCAGGAGTCTGGAAACACACCAAACTGCGTTACAAAGGGCTACGTGGCCGAAAGACAGCCAAAAATAAAACCGGTAGCCGCCGATGACAATCGATTGACGCCCGGCGACACGCGGCGCAACAAAACGAATTCTAACACAAAATACACAGGCTACGAGCCAAACTCACCGTCAGGGAACTTCTCCTCGAAGAACACTTCACAGTTAATTGAGTAAATCGTCAGTAAACTGACTAGGGTTAGCGCCAACGACTTCATTTTTGTGATTCACGACAAACACCCTCACTTGCTGAAAAACTGGCCACGAATAAATTGAAAAATAGGCGAACGTCCAACTATATCTTTTTTTAACGGCAATATTACGGAATGGACACGCTGTTGCGACCACGTCAATGCACTACGCCGTTGTAAGAAAGAGAACGCAATAGTAAATGGTGTCCATTCCATAAACGTAATCCATGAGAGATAGAGAAAGGTATACTTTTTGTTTACGCCTCGGTGCACTTGAGTAAAAGAGACAGATAGTAATGGCGTTCGAGTCATGACGTAGTGGCTACGACAGACAGATGGAAGGCGGTGATTGGTTGAAGCATAGCCAATCGGAATCGAACACACTATCGGAAAGTTGTGAAAAAGCTGCGGGAAATTTCAAAGCAACAAAGCCAACCTGATGCAAAATTGTAACATTATGCACTTTTCAACAACTAAAATATGAAAACTTTTTTAAGTATCAAATATATTGATCGATAATCAATCATTTAGCAAAAGTTTAACAACTTCTAAGCTATATTCGTTTACTACGAAATAAAATAAAAACCTAGTTTGCGAATGCATACAAAACCAACCGACCAATCAGCGTTTCACATGGCATTCGTGAGAGACGCACATATTGCAAACAGTGAGAAAGAAAGAGCCAGAAGTCATAATATTACGTGGATTACGTAGAGACGTAGAGACAAAACATTTAGCGACTTTTTTGTAATCTGTGTTTAGCGATGCATGCGATTTGTTTAGATCTAGAGCTATAAGTTATCGATTAGGTATCTCAGCTCAATGTGGTACTGGCTGGTCAACTCACTAAAGGCCATCGTGTAATAATCGTCTGCTTTACTATGCTTAGGTATATGATTGAAAAACTAATTTCTAATTATTTTCTTAGGTATTTGCTTATTTGTTTGCTCCGATGGTAGGTAGGTACTTACTTACAAGTTACAATGCATGCCTCATAGACTATGGCCTGCCTAATGACTCTGAGCAAGCCTTCTCCAAGATATGTATAGATGCTTACTTACTTAAACAATGCCTTTTACTATCTCGTACTGTCTCCATTCTAAATATCCAAATCAGCTGAGCCGTTTCAGCGTGAAGGAAGGAAGGAGTAATAGAATTCACATGTACGGTCGGCCACAATCTCAGATACCCCATGGCAGCTCTTATCGCGCGCGGCATAAGGGCGCCAATCGAACAAAAAGGGGTATCTGAGACTGTGGCCGACTGTACCTATGAGGATGAAACTAACTTTAGTAGGTCGTTAGGTTAATAAGTAAGTAGGTAAATTAATTTACTTATTACGTTGCTATAGAGAGAAGAAGTTAATATTGTACGGTCAGCAACAATCTCAGATACCCCATGGCAGCTCTTATCGCGCGCGGCATAAGGGCGCCAATCGAACAAAAAGGGGTATCTGAGACTGTGGCCGACTGTACCTAGATGTAGGATGGTTCAGGTGACTCATTAAAAACCATTAAGAATGATAGACAAAGGCAAAATTACGTTTGGCCTATCTATTTTAATTAATTAGATAGGTACTTATGTAATGAATATATGTGTTTAACTTTCACTAGTATTCACCTACTTAGGTACATACATAACCTACCACCGCATATCCTCGCCTAAATTAAATACGTATCTCAAAAGGTTACTATTTTATCGTAGGATATATACCCCATGGTAGGTCTTACCGCACGCGGCATAAGGACGCCAATCGAACAGAAAGGGGTGTGGCCGACTGTACCTATCTATATTCTATTGGTTCGCCCCGAACTACGAACTCGCTACCCCATATGTCAGCAACCCCTCGACCGGTTTGGCTCATGTTCGAACTTAAAAATTCTCTTTGCCTCATTTACACACACACCTACCAAAATTTCATGACGATCCGATTAACTCAAGTTATCGTCGAACGAACATTCATACATACAAACACCGGATTGTTCAAGTAGACTCGGAGAACTTCGCTCGTTCAAATATAATATCCAAGTGTTTACTTAGGTAACACCTATAGGTAAAGAGTTATGAAGGGGTAAAAAGTTGGTCCAAATGGTTCGGGTAAATAGACACACGGTGCGTTCGCCAGTTTTTCTTGAGAACTTGGCTTAGATTTAGATTTTACATACTGAAAGCATCGATACTGAAAGGTTTAATTAATTCTGAAACAAAGACATTTCTTTCATTAGCAAAGTTTTTTGTTGTTTGTAGGACTAGAAAGAGATATTTTATTTTTAAAATCGTACTTACGCCGCTTGCGATAAGAGCTATCGCGGGGTCCTATCTGTCGGGGACTGTCCACTCAAGGCTATGTATTGTGAAATTAAAGATAAGATAATAATTCTAGAAATTTACTTTCCTACTAATACTATATAGCCATGTCGACAGCTGATAATGTGTTTCGGATTTCTTTATCATTGACTCGAATCGTACAGTGCACTAGTGATATTATTTTATTCGTTTGTTTGATTTTCGCTCTTGTATTTCGGGTGCTAAGAGCTACAGGGTGCAATCGAATTCGAAAGCGGAACTTTGAGTAGGCTGTCTACTGATCACCACAAACAATTTGTACTAGGTAGCACAAAAAAATGGAGCGATAAAAATATTAGCCAGCTGTTCCATACATTTGGTGCACCTAGGGTATGGTGCACATAACAGCTGATATTTTTCCTTCCATAGGGACATGGACTCTATGGAGATTTTAAAACAAGATTAAAAAAAATGGATCTAAAGAGAAAGTAAAATCTCGTTGGATCCATTATGGATCTAGCCACTGGATCCGTAGGGAACAAAGGAAAAATATCAGCTGTTCCATAATTATGTCAGGTACCACTGGATCCATAAGGGGCTCTGACTCAGCATGTGCTGGAGAGGCGAACCACTCCAGCGCTGGTCTTCCGTCAGTACCCGGCAGGCAGTGGTGTGCCGTCGTGCAGGATAACTTAATTATTAATAATGTCAAGCAGAATGTATGTATATAAAAAATCATACAAATATAAATCGGATTGAATAGTAAATAACAAATTGATAGCAATAGTTTAAAAATAATTTGGAATAGAATTTGAGTTAATAAAGTTGTTTGTAGTAATCAGTAGACAGACAGCCTACCTAGAGTTCCACTATCGAATTCGATTGCACCCTGTAGTGACGGGTAGGGTACCTATCAGCTGACATAAATCAAGCTGTGTATTGCATGCGGTGTTAGCAAAGCATCTATTTACGAATCTATCATTGTGATTTGTTATTCTGTATTGCATTTTTATTACGACGTTGGTTTAAATTTTCTAATAATCGTATTATAAACGAGATTCCAAGGATTTAGGCTCCTATATTTGTTTAAGTTTTGCTATACTTTGCATACATACTATGAATCTGAAATAAATCAAAGAAACATTTAATAAACATAACCGTTTATTATGGTTTGTAGATTTTTATCTTACAAAACAACAAGATTAACTAGGCAAACCTAGCGTGGAATACAACTAAATGGAGAAGTCCTCTTTGAAATCGTAACTATCGCTCTTCTTAAAAGTAGTAAGGGTAACATTTTCTAGGACACCAGCCAAGTTCACAGCTGTCTTTTCGTTCCTTGCCCTAACTTTCTTATCCTTTTTAAACTGCTGTTTCCTCAACTTATTCGTTTTCTGGTTTCCTTCTAGTTGCATTTCTGGGTCGGCCTTGGTTTTCTCTCTGCCCTTGCCGGTTTTGTCCAATTTGGACCTTATGCTGAGGGTCTTAGGGAGCAGACTCGTGGATTCGTCCTCGTCGACTTGCATTTCGTCTAGCTTCGCCTTGACAGGGCCTGTGCTGATTATCTGTAAATAAATGAAATATTTAAAAGATGTCATAAAATAAATTATAAAATAATGCCCGAGCCTAAAATTATTTCCACTAGAAGTTCGCCCCGAATTGTGAACTCGCCATCACAGTTACAGATGTTTAACTTTTTGCTAACACCGTTTGCGGAGGCGCGCGCTTTTTCATAGTTCAGTGTACAAGCCCATATTTTATCTCGATAACCCCTCGACCGATTTCACACTTATAAGAACAATCCATAGTTGGGTAGGGAGAAAATTACAAAAAAATACCACAGTTAATATTATTATTATGTTAATGGCGTTACTCAATAGCTAAAAAACGTAGCTTGTGATAAGAAACGTCGTAACCTAATCATAATGGCGATCTGTGACAGTGACACTGTAAGGGAGTTCTGAAAATCACTCGTTTCTAATATCACGTGTTTTCATAACTAAAATCTCTCCCTTTGCCTTAAAGCGTCTCAGTAAAAACCGCAGTGGCTGACTGAGCTGAAATGATGATATTGATTATGCTGGGCCAACCTACATAGTTAAAATCTCTCCCTTGCCTGAGAGAGTCTCAGTAAAAACCACCAACTTACTTTGATCGGCTCGGCCACGCCGTTGCTATGCGAGTCGAGCTCGTTGAAAGCCTCGGCCTCCATGGCCTCGAAGGCATTGATGTCGAACTCTTTGGCCATCACGATGTCTCTATCCTGACTGAATTAGCTATGATGGTATTGATTATGCTGGGCCAGTCTACATTAAAATCTCTCCCTTGCCTTAGAGCGTCTCAGTAAGAACCACCAACTTACTTTGATCCCCTCGGCCGCGCCGTTGCTATGCGAGTCGAGCTCGTTGAAAGCCTCGGCCTCCATGGCCTTGAAGGCATTGATGTCGAACTCCTTGGCCATCACGATGTCTCCATCCTGTCTGACTGAGCTGAGGTGATGGTATTGATTATGCTGGGCCAGTCTACATTAAAATCTCTCCCTTGCCTTAGAGCGTCTCAGTAAGAACCACAAACTTACTTTGATCCCCTCGGCCGCGCCGTTGCTATGCGAGTCGAGCTCGTTGAAAGCCTCGGCCTCCATGGCCTCGAAGGGATTGATGTCGAACTCCTTGCTCATCACGATGTCTCTATCCTGACTGACTTAGCTAAAGTGATGGTATTGATTATGCTGGGCCAGTCTACATTAAAATCTCTCCCGTGCCTTAGAGCGTCTCAGTAAAAACCACCAACTTACTTTGATCCCCTCGGCCGCGCCGTTGCTATGCGAGTCGAGCTCGTTGAAGGCCTCGGCCTCCATGGCCTCGAAGGCATTGATGTCGAACTCCTTGCTCATCACGATGTCTCCATCCTGACTGACTTAGCTAAAGTGATGGTATTGATTATGCTGGGCCAGTCTACATTAAAATCTCTCCCGTGCCTTAGAGCGTCTCAGTAAAAACCACCAACTTACTTTGATCCCCTCGGCCGCGCCGTTACTATGCGAGTCGAGCTCGTTGAAGGCCTCGGCCTCCATGGCCTCAAAGGCGTTGATGTCGAACTCCTTGGCCATCACGATGTCTCTATCCTGGCTAACTTAGCCGAGGTGATGGTATTGATTATGCTGGGCCAGTCTACGTTAAAACCACCAACTTACTTTGATCCCCTCGGCCGCGCCGTTGCTATGCGAGTCGAGCTCGTTGAAGGCCTCGGCCTCCATGGCCTCAAAGGCGTTGATATCGAACTCCTTGGCCATCTCTGTGACGATCTTGGCCTCAACGTGGACGTCGGCGTCGCGCGTCTCAGGCGGCTCGGTGAAGTAGCGGACCTGAGGTTAGATTTATAAGCCGCGTCAATAAAGAAACGAAATGAAAATGGCGGCGGGTAGGTACCTATGGTAAGGTCGGATAAAGAGGTCACGAAAATACGATTTCAGTTCATACTTAAAAGTTTGTTACATTTTTGGTGAGGAAATTTTGTTTTATGATGCTTTCTTTATTGTTTATGTAATTGTTTTACATTGGGTTTGTGGATAAACAACGATCTTGATGAAAATGAAATCAAACGTATTGAAAAGTAATCAATAAAACAAACGTCAACAAATGACAATACATACTTAACTAACACAACAATAATGAAATAACTTATTTCAGCGCGTTTTATTAGCCCCAGCGAAGGTGAAGGTGACTAATCAAGACTGCCTAAAATGAATTTGCTAACGCTACGTTTGAGTAGACGGACATATTATTAAAGCGAGAGAGGGCGGGAGTGTCCGCCATGGCTTTTGCCCGCTGGGATCCCACTGGGTCGAAGTTTCAAGTTAAGATAGGATGACAGAAAAACATCGCGTGAAATTAGCTGACTTTGAAGATCTTCGACGACGGTCTGAGTTGGACGCATCAAGTGACACATTGAGGGTCCATTTGCTGCGATTCATTACCATCATTGGAGAGTGGTGCTGACATGTACGATATTCAGGAGAATATTCACAAAAACGTTCAGCTATGTCAACCGTAGCTGGTAGGAGGTGGTGGCCTAGTGGTAGGACAATGGACTCGGAAGCGAGAGACCCAAGTTCGATTCCCGGTGAGGGCATGTACCTATGACTTTGTTTTTTTTTTTCAAAGTTGCGTACATTTGTGAATTTGAAATAATCAACAGGCTACATCTTCCTTTTATGCTAACCATATTATGCGAACGGAGATGAGTTTCCGTGGTAGAAACCGACCAGTATCAAACAACTCAACTAGTAGAACTACTAGAAGTATTTCGGTAATACCTTGCCAGTGTTCCAGTCGTTGAGCAGTATCCTAGCCGCGGACTCCTGGTCGGGGACACCCCCCTTCTTGAAGCGCCCCATTCGTCCCGCCACTGAAGCGAAGAACTCCTGAAAATAATAATAGACTTTAAATTATCACTAAGGCCAGGGCTTCCCTAACTGTGCGTCGCGACACCTTATCCCAAGGACGTCGTGAGGCGATCCACATGGATTGGCTGTCTGTGTCGATGCAACCGAGTCCAGTGACCGACACGGACCTCACCATTACCACTTTCGACATTGGAAGAAGAACAAATGATAGAATTTCCTGTGACTCCAATAAGCTCAATTACGACGAAGACAAACTGCTTTAATTTTGGAGCTCAGTTTCTCACGAATATCGTGCCATCAGCACTACAGCATTAAAGGTTCTGCCATTTGCGATATCGTGCGAAACATCTCACTTGAGGAGTAGTAAACTCCGGTACGCAGTAGAGGAGTTTGCGCGCTGCAGAATGGCTGTCGCCGGCGTCACTGGGTCCTTTGGACTGCCCACGCGCAGCGCGTTCTTTAGGGCCACTGTGGAGCCAGGACCTATGTGCGGTAATTAGGACCAGAGTGCAGTAAAGTAATCTGCTGGATTGCTAACATTCTTTACCTCCCTCTAAGGGTGTTTTAATGCGGAGCCAACTAAGCGGGCTTCCTCACCATGTCTCTATCCTATGGAATTGGCTGACCGAGCTGAGATGGTATTGATTATGCTGGGCCAGTCTACGTATTAATTATTCTGGGTCTAAATATGCACGTCTTGCGCCCTCAAATCTTACGACGGGTCTCTTTACGCACGGACTCTATTGACTATGCTGGGCCAATTAAAATCGTCAGTTAAGATCTTCGATCAAGGATAAAACTAGATACAACATAGAACTCTGAAATGTGTCTGGAAAAATAGATGTCCAAATTGCCTTTGGGAGCTTATTTTTTAGTCGATGCAATTAAAGTAAAACTGTACACTAATGCAATAAGGTTGACATTCGAATATTAGACGTATGGTCGAAGTGATATTGCTGATATCTTCTTCTTGTTTCTGTGGGGACAAGTTTTTATTGCGATTTTATACGTAATGCGCATTCTATGGGATTTAGTTCGGTGGTTCAGATCGTTAAAATCTCTCCCTTGCTTTTGAGCCTCGGTAATCACTTCACCCACCTAGTCGAAGTAGAGGTGCTACTGGATGCTGAATATCAAAAAGTTTCATGCAAAAAGGCGTCATCTCACCTGAGGAGTAGTAAACTCCGGTATGCAGTAGAGGTCCACCAGCGTCGCTTTGTTAGCGCGCTGCAGAATGGCCGTCGCCGGCGTCACTGGGTCCTTCAGACTGCCCACGCGCAGCGCGTTCTTTAGAGCCACTGTGGAGTCGCTCTCTGCGCCAGCGGAGAAGACTATGCCGGGACTGTCGAGGATCTTGATCTTGGAGTCCAGCTGGACTGTCTGCATTTGTCTGGGGAATGCGGGAACATATCGTTAGATTGGGAGATTGAGTGAAGGTTTTGGGTGAAAATTGTGCAACAGGCGTGTGCGTCAATTTTAGACGCTTGAAATAAATAAAAGAGAGAAGCATCTACAGACAGGTTGGCGACACGCTGAGATAGCCCTTATGCCCGGTCGCTACAGGGAAGCGAGGCCGAAAATTAACAAACCCTGTAACTAGGCTAAGATTTTTATACTTTTGATTTATAAATATGTATGGTTTAGACAAAGGTATTTATAGTATGGGCCACAAAAAAAAGTGTCCTATATAAATATAAATGAATTATTATTATCGCGCGTGTCAAGTGCGTTTAAAAAACAAAAAGAGGTATTTCAGAGTGTCGCTGACCATACTTGCTTGATAGCTCAACTGATTAGGGCGCTAGCTAGGTTAGCCAGAGAGGTTGTAGGTTCAAGACTTGTCCCGAGCGAGGGTTCATGGATGAATGTGAAAGACAAGGAAAAATGCTAGAATAGCAACCAGTCTTTACCTATCTGATAGTAATATGTGGGCGGATTGATGATGATATTTTTTACATCACTCACTTAGTCACCCCTGGAGTGCTGCCAACGTTGCAAGCCTTGGACCGGTTCAAGCTGTTGATGATGGAGCTCTTCCCAACGTTGGGCAGGCCGACCACTCCCACCGTGATGGAGGTCTTGATGCCCTTGTTACGACAGTAGTTTCCCAACAGACCCATTAGTAGCTCCGCACCGATGCAGGATGAGCCTGCAAGGAAGAAAGGACATTGATTAAATCGGCATGTACATTGTACAAGAAGTTTGGCAAATCGTAATGCCAACAGCGTGTTCAGACACGAGAGATACAGCCTCCTGCAAATTAAAATGATGGGAAAAGTCGCTGGCAAGAGACGCGTCGGCCGAAGGAGAAAATTCTGGCTAAGAAATCTACGGGAGTGGACTGGGATCGCGAGTGCTGCCCAGCTATTTCGCCTCGCTAAAAACAAAGATATGCAGAGGTTCCTAACGGTAAAAAGCGACCCTTAGGCCTTAAATAACTAGGAGACAATCCTGGGAGGACTATGTGAACAGAAGGATTTCAAGTTTGTGACCAAATGCCAACTGGTCATGTCCCGGAAAATGCTAATGTAGATCTCAAGTTAGTTTTATCTATTGAAAATATGGAAATATTCTTATTCAATAGTCAAGAATGCAGTGATGAGCAATATGCAGACTAGCTAAAATAAGGAAATAGAGGAGTTCCTGATGGGGAGCCTTATCTAATAGTAGCTTCGAGCACAAAACATCTGCTTATAGTCAACGACTGATTACAGATCCAACCAGAAACACAAAAAAATATAGTCAAGAATAATTTACCTTTCATCTCTTTTTCCTTGACAACGTGTTTCATCTTCTTCCGGCCAAGGTTGTGCTGTTGGTCCTGAGTGGAAGCCTTGAACGGCACGGCTGGTGCGGACCTCCGCAGATAAGTGAGCCAACTGGTGAGGTTGGCACGCGGTACCAGGTCTGCCTTGTTCAGGACTATGACAAGGCGCTTGCCACTGTCCCGGACAGCCTCCTCCACTTGCGCACAACGGGTGCCTGGAAAAGATGATGAATTTGTTATTGTGTTGGTATATAATTTTGATAAGAATGGCCTGGACCCTGCCTGGACCCCTGTAGCCCTCTCGATCACAATTTTTTTATAAACTTTTGACAAATGACTATTTGCAGACTGTAAAATAAAACCGATGAGATGGACTGACGATTTGATCAAAGTGGCAGGAAAAGACTGGATGAGAAAAGCCCAAAACCGTACAGAATGGAGTGCAATGGAAGAGACCTACACTCAGCATTGGGTGGCTATAGGTTGAAGAAGAAAATAAAACTATGGACATGAGGACAAACTTTTGACAGAAAGACAGCAGGAAGAAGCTGAAGGCTGCCCAGCAAGTATGCAAAAATGGAAATCCCTTCTTCTAGCACTATGTCCCTGATAAGGCATAAAAGGATCTTGGACCGTTGCCTAACAAACAGAGTAAAAAACAAAACCTTACCAAGTGGATCTCTGGAATCAACCACTTCCAGTATAATATCGGCCTCCGATATGACCTTCTTGAACTCCCTGTAGTACGTCTTCAAAGAGTTCTCCTGTTTCCGGTCCTTGCCAAACTGGATATCGTCAGATTCCTCCCCTTTGAAGGCCTCGTGGACTTTGCCTCGAGCCGTTGCATTTGAAACCTGCGGTAAAACACGGAAATGTTTTTTTTTTAGTTAATCTAGCAGGGATAATACACTTATTAGCAAACTTGGATGGTATAGATCTATACCGAAATACATTCCAATGTAGTTTCATTAAATAAATGGACGTAGTCAAAAAAATAAATTAAGTTCATCTGTAACTATGTGTAAGATAATTTAGTTTCCAGTGGCTGCTTTACTCACACTAGATGAGTGAAGTGTCTTAGGAGGTAGGCTTGCCCAGCACCTATACCAGCCTCTTACTACATAAGTGGCTAAGGAAGTAAGTAATTGAGTAGTTAGGAGTTTAGGATAGTTTGGACAAGAAAATGAATAGATATAAAAATCAAATCTTACCAATGAATTCATATCAACTCCATTGCTTTTCTTTTCAGCGAGCTTGTTCTGTTTCGCCAGCTTGGCTTGTTCCTTCTTCTTCAGTCTCTCTTCCTCTTTGTGCTTCTTTATAGCTTCTACCTCTTTCAGGATGTCTTCTTTGAACGGGCATATGTTTGGGATTGTAACCATCTTCTGCTTTTTAGACTTGGGATTCTTTTTTGCTTCTTTTTTCTGTTTGCGATTGTGATCTTTGACCTTTTTCTCAATTTTGTAGCGAAGCTTGGCTGGTGTCCTCTTCGATTGCTTCTCTGCAATGATCAGAAGAAATTGAGAAAATAACCTCAAAACAGTATGTTTTGGGCAGCGAAATTATGTTTTTGAAGGGTTTCAACAATGATGAATTTACATTTAACTCATTGAAGTACTTAAAAACTGTGAAAAATAGAAGTCGTCGGCCTGAATTCTGTGTAGTGTAGAAGAAAACCGACAAATACAGTGTGCACGGTTGCAACAAGAAATATGACCAGTAATTTCAACTGTGTTACTTACTTGTTTTGAACTTAGCCATATTTTACAGTGTTATTACAGTATTATTTATCTCTTATACCGATTAGTTATGTACTAAAATTATATAAAGTACAGTGCAGCAAAATAAATCAGCATGTGCAACAAGGACTTCTCGCTTTTTTTGACGTTTCATCTGTCAATGTCAAAAACATGTGCCAGATGCCAGTAGATGTGTACGTTTGGAAACTAAATAGTTTTTAAACAACCTACGACAGGCTTATGTGAAAGTTATGTTGATATAACATCAATATTATAATATAACATCAATATATATCAACATAACCTTCACATAGCCTCTCGTAGGTTGTTTAAAAACTATTTAGTTTCCAAACGTACACATCAACTGGCATGAAGGAAGAAAGAAGGAAAATGTTGTGAAATGATTTATTGAATATTTTTCAGAACGTACATCTTGCGTTCTGAAACTAGGTTTTATTATTCCTCCTTCCTCATAAAATTACGTCTGATTAGCGAACATATTTTTCGTCCAAGTGATATTTTTTCACCACAAGTAGGTAGCTATACTTTTTTGTATTTTTCGTCCATAAAGTGAATTTTTTTCACCACAAGTAGGTAGCTCTACATTTTTGTTTTTGTCTGGGAATATTACAGCACATAAAAAAATAACATTTTGAACGGAAGACCGTTATGTCTGAAAAGTTTTTCGCTGATGTTTTTCATGAGTTTTCAGTCTGTACTGAAAAGTTTTTTAGTTTCTTGGAGCCTGATTCTATTTTTGGCTCAGTAGCATAAATCCTGTCGTTGGCTGTTGTAATGGAAGCGATCAGCAGAACTCTACAAACAAGCCCTAACGATGAGCAGCGTGATCTGAAAAGGTCAGTGAATGAAGACAAAAGAAGGTACATACAAAACCAAAGACTCTTGTAGTTTGATTAGCTGATAGCTACCTAGGCAACTACCTAAGTTTTACAACGAAGAGTTCGCCAAACTTATGCGTGTTCGGCATACAACTTATCACCTGCCTTCATGTAAGTAACTTGCCTATTTAGATAGGAAAACCATCGTAGGTAAACAAAACACGTCGCGGTTCATTCATGGCGTCGCGTTTCGTTGAATGAGCGTCCTTGGGCGTCGGTCGGCCGGCTGCCTCGCTGAATGCCTTATGACGCGCTTTGTTCGCGAGCAGCTGTGTGCATCGGCTCTACCTGCCCAGGTACGGGCAACAGGTCATTTCTCCGAGCGGGGCGCTTCGCCCCGCGCGCCGCGCACTCGCCAGTCGCGCTCCGCACGCCACCAAGCAAGCCCGCCGCGTCGCCGCGCACGCCGTCTGCCCGCTATCGCCACACTTTCACGGCGCGAGAGTTATGCGCCTCGCTGACGCACGCACCATACCCCGCCCCGCCGCCTCCTGATCCCCGATGTCTCCCAGCCTCGAGGGGATCATGTTCAACCGCACCGCCAACCTGTCGGGGCGGCGGCCGCTGCTGCCCGAGCCCTCCTGCCGCCTGCAGGCCGTGGTGCCGCCGCGGGCGCCGCCGCGCGACCAGTACCGGCCCGCGCCGCGCCACCCCACCGACTACCCCCCCGACCCGTTCCGACCGGATTACTGGAAGCCGTCCAACGTCGAACTGGAAAAACGACTGCAGGAAGCTAGGGCGCGCGACAAAGTCGGCTACTTTCAAGGTAAAGTCACGCCGCCGGAGCTGAGCCTCGACAGGAGAGAGGCCGAGCTGGTGTTCCGGTTCGACCCTCACGCTTCTGCGGAGTACCTCTCCTCGCAGTATAGGCCTCCAGTGCAGTACGCGCGGCCGGCGGTGCCTGCGAATGGGGTCGCGCCTCCGAGACTGCCGCAGAGGGACGGCCCCTTTGTGTTCGGAGTGCACAGCCCGAGCCAGTTCGCTCTGGGGCGCCAGGACGAGGACTATGACTACTCCGAGGTCCCGGAGGACCGCACCGTGCTCCGCGACGATGGCTCCGGAGACCTCAACTGCTGTGATAGAGTCAACGACTGGGCCGTTAGGGACAAAGTGAAAAAGAGCCGCAGTTTAAATCGGATGTTTCACGTGAAAGACAAGAGGAAGGTGAAAGGTGGAAAGAAGGAGAAGATAAAGTGTGTGTTGGTGGGGGACGGGGCCGTTGGGAAGAGCTCCCTGATCGCTGCGTACGCGCAGGACAAGTTTCGGGACGAGTACACGCCGACTGCATACGACACATTCAACGGTAAGTGGACTCTATCATCTGAGACACAAAACTTTGTTCGCCTTGTTTGTTGTCATACAAGCGGGTTGACTATCGGCCTAAACCTAATTATCGCTAATGCCTTTGATCGTTAAGATAATGACCGAGATTACAACACTGTCGATTATGATATTGCAAACTTGCAAACGATTGTTTGAAAGGCGCCAACGATTTTTTCGACGTCGCTTTGTGTTTGGATCCAGAAGGATCGAATGAGAGCCTGTGTATACCCGCAGTTAATGTTCCAAGTTCCAACAGTTCTCTTTGTCGGTGTTATCAACAAAAGAAACTCGTTTTATAAGCACGTACCTAGTAACAATGCCCCCAACAGGCGTCGTCTACCGTACCGATTTATAAAATTCCTGCTACGCTTTCTCGTAATTTTTTTCGCAACGATTGTGTAACAAGTCTTGTAGAGTTGTAGTTATTCAAATTGTAAGTACCAATTTTAGTATTGCATCAAGTTATACACTTGCAGAGAACGTAAATGTTTTGTAAAATTCTTAGGAAACTAACTCTACGTTATTACATTTTACGCCACACTTAGGTAATGATGCCTAATTTAATTCGTGATTGAAATAGGACATAACCGTCTTTAAATTAACATTATTAGACATTTTGCATAACATCAGTGGTCTGACTTTCAAGATCACGTTTCGCGAGACAGTCAGGGGGTGATTCTCAGGAATCTAGCATTTGACACATCTCGAAGGAAAAATCTCATGTCATTTCGATCTCAACTGCGCCCGACCACTCGAGTCATGTCGAGCGAAAAGGGCAAACATCTCGCAGAAATCTCGTGCCTTATGTCGAGGACTCGAGGATGACTTCGTGGGAATAGGAGATGTGACATTTGCCGCAAAATTTGACTTTTCCTTCGAGATGTGTCGAATGCGAGATTCCTGAGAATTACTGGAAGACCCAAGATATCATGGCTTGAGAACTTACGCCACTGGTACCAACAATCCACGAGCTCCTTGTTCCGTTTGGCAGCCTCAAAGGAAGAAATAGCCAAGATGATTGCCAACCTCCGATAGGAGACGGCACTACAAGAAGAAGATGTTATGGAAACACTTCAGGGGGCTTCCCCTAGGCTATCCATAACGGAGGTTGGCAATCATCTTGGCTATTTCTTCCTTTGAGGCTGCCAAACGGAACAAGGAGCTCGTGGATTGTTGGTACCAATGGCGTAAGTTCTCAACCATGATATCTTGGGTCTTCCAGGTCTCCTCCTGCCTGGTATCTTCCCTTGGGTGATTAGTTGAAGGAGTCCTGCGGGTATTGCGGATTATATGGCCAAAATACTCAAGTTTGCGTTCATAACATGTCTTTTTGCTTTTCATATTTTATCGCTCGTTGGTGATAGATAACAATCGCTAGCACATTCTACAGGGAGCGTCACCATCACGATAAGACTATCAACAAGTGTTCAAGTAATCAAACAACTAAGGACTTACTCAGCTATGCTCAAGATAAACATTGCAATTCGGTATTTTTCCTCGAGACGTCATTTCGTTCAAAAAATTCGTCAGCTGTCCCCCTGTGCTCCAGGCTGTGTGCCTTTATGTCGGGTAAGTACCTACCAGCGGGGGGAGCATGACTTTTATCGAGGCGGATTTATCCAACAAAATGGCGGTTTATAAGCATTTTTGACGTCTATAGTGGGTTATATATCGATAGACGTCAAAAATGGAAGAGGGTTATATATCGGTCTAGAGCGATATATAACCCACTATAGACGTCAAAAATGCTTATAAACCGCCATTTTGTTGGATAAATCCGCCTCGATAAAAGTCATGCTCCCCCCGCTGGTAGGTACTTACCCGACATAAAGGCATTCAGAGGCTGAGACCCTCTTTAAAACTAAATGTTGTGTGCCTTTTTATCTTGAAAAACTAACGCTCGTTGGGTTCAAGCCCCCCCCAAACTAACCACCACTGTTCAGAGGTAACCAATAACCATCAGGATCGTAGGCACGTCCTTACATTGTAGAAGGTGCAAACTGATTAGAACCCGGACCGCCATGAGTATCTAATCAACCGTATCAACCGGCAGTCTTTTAAAATATTCAAACAAAACGAGTTAAGATTCCAATTCTCTCCTAAAAAGACGCGTAGAGTCGAGGAACCTATTTGATACGGACGTTTTATCGGCGAGGTCAATTAATTTTATACTTACCCATCCTTGGTTCCGAAATAGAACGTGGCTCGAAACACGTTTCATTAGTCACTTCTCTGGATTAGGAATTCTATGGAGAGACCGAAGCGAGAGGACACTTAAAAATGTTATGTCGGCAACAAACGAAGGTAGGGGTTTGCAATTTATCAACATTTAGAAAGGTAGAGTTATTATTTACTTACGTTACTTACCTAATAACCAGACTGTCCAAAGGAGGGTTATGTTTTTCACGCTTACGTCCACACTACTTACATATAGTTGGATATGGACAACGACATCGAAGTAATGAGGCTTTCTGGTAAGGGAGCACAACTTCAAGTTTTAAACGTTTTATCCCACTATCGGGTAGCGGCATCTCGCTTCACGCGGTGAAATAAAGCAAGATGGCGATAGCCGATAAAACTTATATCGTGACATTGTGCTTCCCTAGCTGGTCGCAGAAGAAAGACCTGGCTCAGAAACATCAGGGAATAGATAGACATACATAAGTAGCCAGCAAGCTTAGCAAAAGGCTGGGTTAGGCAGTACATAAGGGGATTATAACTACATAATATAATGTATCTCATTCTTTTGTTTAACGTAGAACGGAACAGGCACAGTTATAAACCCATAGATACGCTCTAAAGTGGCTTATAGGTCCAAGGCTCTGATAACCCAACCTTATGCTAACCTGGCAGCATTGAAGTCCTTTCTTGGGAAGCAAGAAATACTAAGATAGGAGGATGTAGAGTTGATGTAAAACTTCCATTTTTGTAGAGATATTGTTTGGAATGTCCCAGGCACTGCAGCGCCGAGTGGTCTCTTCACCCATCTAGTGTGTGAAGGTGCCACTGGACGCTGTATAAATCATCTCATTACGTAGATGCAAAGGACTTAGTTTTTGTAGAGACACCAAGCAAGAAGAAGAAGGTACTGTGTCACTGGAAGTGGAAGAAGTTAGTTTATCCACCAAATAAACCAAACCAAACCACCACCACCTACAATACAACACGCTTGAGAAAAAAACGTAAATTCCCACAGATTTCTGGTTAAGGCTGGAAGATAGTAGTGTGGCGGGAAATTCAAAATTTTCACAGTTTTTTATATTTTGTAACTAAACTGAGCTATTTTTGTTCAGCGATTTTCGTTCGCGAGAATAAAACCGTATTCTTTTCATTATTGTAAACAACAGAACAACAATAATTCAGCCGATTATGTGTTCTGGTCTACGACAAGTTTTTTGGGCAGTACCATTGCTTCGTAGACCAGAACACATAATCGGCTGAATTATTGTTGTTCTGTTGTTTACAATAATGAAAAGAATACGGTTTTATTCTCGCGAACGAAAAATTGCTGAACAAAAATTGTTCATTTTAGCTACAAAATGTAAAAGTCTGTGAAAATTTTGAATTTCCCGCCACCTTGCTATCGTCTACCCTTAATCTACGTCTGTAAATCCTAGCAAGGAAACGTGACTGTTTTTGTTCAATTAAAACGTGCGGTTTAGCTTTGCTTTATTGTTATTCCGACTGTAGTAATAATAAGGATGAAAATGTCCATTTATTACTTTACTGCGTTTTATAATCTCCGAGGCGTAATGTTTACGCTGTGAACAAACAAAGAAGGTAGAGTTACGCTCCGTTACGGGTTTCAGGCACTTACCTTACCTTTGTTTCCAATCGCAGGTACCCGAAGGGACCTTGGCATAGAATATTCTTGCGAATACCCTCGATAATAGTGTATTTAGAGCTCGTAATTCTAAGAAATTATCAGATAATTAGACTGCAAAGAGCGGACCTATTATTTATTATTAAATTACCACGTTCTATGGGGACTTGCTACACGTTGCATGGGGGCGCTTGTACTTCTTTGTTAGATAAGTAGAGGCACACTGTAGGTATGGTCATCAAAGTAAAAGCAACACCAGAGGATACCCATTTTTGTTTGGTTGACCTCCATTTTTGTTTGGTTGATGCACTTATTGGATACCCGTGGCTGTCGCTGACTGTAGACTTAAGACATGGAAAGGTGATCAAAAACCACTTCAAAATGCCTTTCAGTCGTTTTGCCAGTCGTTGCGAGTTTGTCGGTTGTCTTTTACTTTATTTTATGGCTGTGACTGCCAACCTGCAGTAAATATTTAACTTAATAAACATGTGGTGTTTACTTTCGTAAAATCTCTACACTTACACTGTAACATTCATGCAGTCTTGCAAGTCGAAGTTGAGGACACTATTTACTCGAGACTAATATAAATGTGAAAGCCTTTTAGACAATGACAAGACACTTTCGCTGTCGCCAGGTCCGTCCGTGCCAAGTCTACACATTTTTTCACTCTTACAATGTTTATATATTTTTTTATAAATATACATATAGGTGTGTCTTAACGGGGCACCGTAAACCTAGGTACACACGACAGCACGTCGACCCTTACACGCTAGCACTTTACTCGGTTACGTTACGGGCGATTTTACAACAAAAGTGTACAGTCTGACGTGATGTCGTGTGTACACCTAGGTCGCAAGTACCGAGTCTTTACCATCTTTAATTCGAGGATAGCTTCGAAGCGATGCCGGTTCGAATACTGCAGTGCGTTGTAAAAACACCCAATGTAAGTTGAAACGCCGCATGTCTAGATATCTATCCCCAAATTTTTGTTACTTTTATTAACGCCGACTGCTTTCAACTTCGTCCGAAAGCCTTCCTTAGTCATGGAGGAGAGACGACGCTCACGCCGTGGCAATCGATCTTTCACTACGGGCCCGCGCGGAAAATTCAGCCACAAAGTACCTAGGTGCCTTTCCTCCTTTCCTTACCATCAAATGATTGTTCCCCAGGCATTCATGGGGAAAATTGTCGGTCTACTGGTGCTGCAATCGGTTTTTGCATGAAGTTACATTTAATGAGTGGGTCTGGCGGTTCTTGCGGGTAATAAATAACAGAAGAACTGATCAGTACTAAGGTAGAAAGACGGGAGAAAGATCTCTTGCGAGTGACTTTGGAAGTTTTGTAGAGTCATTATTGTCTGTTACTTAGCTACGGAATGGATCAATAACCGACGTTCAGTACTGATATTTTCCGGAAAATTTCAAGTAAAAAACTTAGGTAATAAGTACTTTGGCACATTTCATTCGTTATGCTATAAAAATAGATTCAGCAACTTTCTGTAAAGCGTCGTTTAACAATGAGCCTTTTTCAAAGAACAAATCCAAAGCAGTTCATAGATGGCGCTTACAGATGTGGCCATAGAATTACCGGAATACGGCTGTCAAAAAAAAATAGAAGTTAAAAACTAAAACCCGACTACTAAAAGGCTTAAAACAAGACCTGCTTATCCTTAAAATAGACTCCTAGATAATTAATCGTAGTCGGAGGCCATCGGTTTATCAAATGCGAATGTGGTGTCCTCTGACTACGATCTAGGAGTCTATTTTAAGGATAAGCAGGTCTTGTTTTAAGCCTTTTAGTAGTCGGGTTTTAGTTTATAACTTCTATTTTTTTTTGAGCTTTTTAGTTAGTTATTTTGGATGATCACCTAAAATAGAACCAAGAAGGGCAAAAAAATATACACATTTTGGAATATTTTGTTTTATTTGTTACGTTGACGCTACATGTGTTATACATTTTTGAAAAGGTCTTTTAAAGCCCTTTCATTTGATACCCATGACGATGGTATCAGATAATTTTTATTTTTAGGTCCACCACTTTAGGGTGCAGCACAGCCGCCATCTTGTTTTTTTTCAAAATTAAACAATCCTATGTTACCTGGGTGATTAAGACAAATCCAACGACACCTCATTTGTTGAAATCGGCCAAGTAGTTTAGGCTCTGCGAGGAAACAGATGAACACACAAACATACATACCCACATACATACATACATACATACATACATACATACGCTGCTAAAATCATAACCCTCCTTTTTGCTTCGCGTAGTCGGGTAATTAATCGGTGCTAAGCGAAATATGTTGAGGAAACAGTTGAAAAGATTCTACGGCTAAAAGCTGTCCATCTGCCGTATTTACTTGGTGGCGGCAGTTTTTATTCATCATTATGCGGTTATTCAACTCGTTTCCACTCCATTGCTTTTCATTATTCTTGGCAAACTCTCTTCAGGTGGTTTTCTTTCATAGGGCATTATTGTTCAATAATAATAGGTAAGTACTTGGTACTTTCGTGTTCCGTTCCTTTCTCTATGACCCGTTTTCACGGCTGTAAAATTTCGCTTTTTCTGAAGATATTATTAATTTGTGTAAGCGAAATTTGACAGCCACATCCCGGTTCTTGTATGGCCAAGCCTATGAGCGCCATCTACCAAAGGGTTTGAATGCAGCTTGAAAACGAGCCATTACTATGGTGACTTTCAATGGAGTTGGGTCTACATTTGTATCCTAGTATTTTCAGGCTTTTGTCGGAGATCAGTTAATTTCTATGAAATTGTGCATTCGCTCTACCTAATTGATCCTTAAGTTAGGGAACAGGTTAAGGTAGTAAAACTAAAGTTTTTGAATCCTTGCAGATTACTTAGTTAAGCTGAATGAAAGGATTCCTGTCACATTTAAAACCTCCTTATTGTCCTCTTTAAAACCTATCTAAACCACATGGCAGCGCGGCATAAGGGCGCAGTGTTTGGTTGACTGTGCCTACACGGGTGCTATATCTACATGGATATTGGATACGATATTCTCTCCTCCAATTCTTTTGATCTACATAGTGCCATAGGCCATAGACATAGTAATGTCGATGGCCACTCATATTAAGCCAACAGCCTACACCTAATTTTCCTTCCAATTCCAACGGTTCTGTATCTACACATTTAACCACTTGGTATTACTGATCGTATTGGATCGGGAGAAAAATGTATTGAGTGGATTTTGCATTCAGCCACTCTTTTTTTTAATCTTATTTATTTTTTAAGCCATACAACAGTAGCCACTCTTCTCTTTCAAAACAATTTCAGTGCCTGTTTCGTAAAGCTTTCCGGAGTTCTGACTCAACGATTCTAATATATTCTGTCGATCGATACGCGCGTTCGATCTTGTGCAATCTGAACGGGTCACAAAACTCACTAAACCATGGCGCTGAAATATATTCCTTTATTTTTACGGCTGTTCCTAGCCTACTTATATACTTATTAATACACTGGGAGATAACGTGAAACTTGACGTAGGTAAGCAAAGTTCAGATTTACAATGGTACAGTTAGCCGCACGCTAGGATACCCCTTTTTGTTCGATTGACGCCCTAATGCTGCGCGTAGTAAGAGCTCTACCATGGGGTATCGTAGACTGTGGCCGACCGTACCTATATAAAGTAAGTAAGAAGAAGCGTGTACAAGTGTACATGTCCCACTAGCAGGGCAAAGGCTTTTATATAACCACCACACTGCGGTTCATCGTGAAAATAAAATAAATAAAGAAATAAAAATAACTTTATTCAAAAGCAAAATAACGTCGAAATAATAAAATAAAAACATCGTGAGGAAACCTAAGCGTCTGAGGCATAACACGTTCATCGCAAAAATCGCGTCATTATTAAATGTGTAGGGAAAAATAAAGTTTAGAGTACCTAGGTAGGTGTAACCACAACTTCCACGTCATGTTTTCTGTTTACGAACACACAAAACCATCACAATAGCGGTGTAATGACGCCTTTCAGAGAAAAACGTACGTAACAATCGCATTATATGAAGACGTCAGACACTGTTTGTTCCTACCGATAGATTCTTAGCTGATGATCTGAAGATAGAGTAGAGGATCAGAACGTCTGCTCAATGTCGGACTTGCCGGCTATTTATTTATTTATGCGCCAGCAAAGTTGTATGAAATTTCATTACTCTCGTGTTTTGCGGTTCGCAATTTCCGTTGAAAATCCATTAGTTAGATACTGTCGAAGGAAGCGCGAACGGTGGCTAAAAAGTCCATCATTCATTCCTCACTCGGCCCTTTTCACTATGAACATATTTTATGTGTTTTTATGTTTTCTAAAGGGGTAATAGTAAATTATTGTGAGATTTTATTTCCCTGGCTAACCATGCAATCTTACTGTCGATGCGACATTTCTAATTTCTTTTTGTCATTTTTTTTAACGGCTAAATTAACTTCTACCGTCGAGGGGCGAAACTTCTAGCGCTTTCTGTGTTAAACAAAACAGTCTGCGGAAATAATAAGTTTCTTGTAACAAGTAAAGTCATTTTCGTGAATCATCGAGTGATTGTCACTTGTAATATACGAGTAGGTACCTAAGTTTAAAGTTTAATTCAATACCTTTGCATTTTAGACATTTTGCTATATAACCCTCATCCTTGAACTTTATCGTGACCGCAAATGATTCCAGAGACTTGGATAGAAATGTAGAGAATTCAATACAATCTTGTAATATATCACAAGATTTTTATACAAGAAAGCTTACTTATACATATCTCTCAAATAGATACTTTAGTGGAGTGGAGAGTAGTTACTCTCCACTCCAAAGTAGTTACTTTGCTGCTTTATCCCATTCCAAACGACCGTTTCCTAACCAAAGAAATAGCCTCAACAAGTTTACCCAGCTCGTAGATAATGGGCAGGTGATAAATTCAAACGACAACAACCGGCCAACAACTTGCAACGCCAACGCAAGCAACCGAGCAACAACTTTACTATGGTTCTTTACCAGTTTTCGGAACAGCTGTACGTACTGCCAGCTGCCAGAACTCTTTGTGCGACGAAAAAAAAAAAGACCCGTCCGATTACCTTTTTAAAAGCGAAGGCAAAGGCGCCCGCGTATACATACAGCCTACGAGACTGATGTTTTGGATTTTTTTCTTTGAACCCCCGTCAGCACCCATTAAGAACGTTGGATTTAGAAGCAACTCTGATGGTAAAATATAATAAAGAAGGACCTGATGGGTGCTGTCGGAATTTTAATGATTATGCCTTTTTGTACACTCTTATCTTTTGAAAAGTGTTATAACTTTTGTTTCCAGTATTGGTACTTATGACATAAGTACAAAGGTTGAGTGGTATCAAAAGACTCGATTCCTGTTATGAAACACAAAACAAATGACGATCGAAGTAATAAGAGACTTGTAGAGTTGCAAATCCGGCGATTATTCTATTACAAACTTATCTACAAACAAAAAAACCTCGAAATCATAATGCTTTGGAATGCGGTAGCCTGATCTTAGGTATCTACCAGACCGTTAAAACCAGGCTAACATGATTATTACAAAGTATTGAAAAAAAAAACTGTTGTGTTGTGTCGTCTAGTTACCTAGTAGGATTCCAATGTTGTTAGGAGAAGAGATCACTTTTATGCGATAATGGCACATCGTGCATCGTGAATATCGTGATACCGATGAAAAAAAAACAATCTAACCGAAAATAGCGCAATTTTTACTTTCATTATTCATTCATAGACTAGGTAGGTAGCTATTATTATAGTAGATACAAGTACCTATACTATACAAGCGTTATTTTTTTCAATCAGTGAAAGTCTCGAACGTGCTGCTTTTACGTTGTGCAAATTCTTAGCACGGTAGAGTCAGCAACACCCGAGGACTAGGATACTGGTTTTTGTTCGATTGACGCACTTATTCCGCGCGCGATAAGAGCTATGGAGTATCCTAACGTGTCGCTGCCCGTACTTACATAATATCGGGGATATACCAAGCCAACGAGGGCAATGGAAGACCTTTTTAAACTTCTTTAATTCGGGTTTCATTAAAAAATATATCTTACTTTTCACCTCTAGCCTCATTGTCTAAACAGCTTAATTATGTTGATCTCTATAAGCTCGAGGTATATTCGAGTGAGAGAAAGCATTTGTATCGAACTCGCTTACTCGCCTGATTATCATACTAAACGTGCAGCATAGGTAGGTAGGTAGGTACCGCATAGTGGGGCAAATTCTCGGGGACGGAAAAATCTAATTTTACGGCAAAATATGTCACATCTCCTATTCTCACGAAGTCATCCTCGAAATACTTAAGGCACTAGATTTCTGCGAGATGTTTGCCTTTTTCGCTCAACATGACTCGAGTGGTCGGGAGCAGTCGAGATCGAAATGACATGAGAATTTTCCTTCGAGATTTCAATGTGATTTCCGAGATATATCCCTGTTTCGCGGGCTGTCAAAGATTGATATCGCTTTCTGAAGTTGCAACGACATGCATAATAATTAGGTAATAGTGGTGAATTGATGAATTTGCCACGACTTTGCATCAGCTTCAGGTTCAGAAAGTCCTTCTGCGTGACCTTTATCATACCAACACAAACATACGATTTTGCAAAGACGAAAATTGCCGACTTTCTAATATGTTTGCTGCTGTACAACAGAATACTCTGTACAATAATTAACTTAACTTTCTTTCTCATACCAAGCAATTATATCTTAGTAAAACGTGGTAAAACGAAGAAGGTGAGGGTTTCTGTTAAAACTTTTCCTGTTTTACATTGCGTAAGGCATTATCATGACCACGTTCCTTAGATTAAGTTATGTTTATTTTTGTTTCATGGAATTTTGTTATAATATGCCAGAGTATGTACAGTCGGCCAGTCCATCGAAAGGTTGTATGGAAGAAATCGCTTTTAGCGATAAGACCGCCATCTGTACTTTTAGGTTAAGACAATTCTTGTAAATATTTTTTCTGGTGTACAATAAAGTGTTCTCTATCTCTATCTATCTAAAACGCTGCCGCTTTAGTGCCTTGGACTTCTTTAGGTAGAGTTCCCGGTCATTGCCCGGCTCCTATACCATCCTCACGATTAGTCGGCCTAGTCCACGGGAAAATCAAGTTCCAGTGGAGAACCGAACGGAGCCACTATTAACAGTCATTTCTGTGTGGTAACATATACATATTTTGTAGTCAAAATTAGGTAGTATCTTGTTAGTTATCATGGCGTTCTCCCGAGATTCTATTTTATGACTTTTACATGGTAATTTTATGTTCTCTACACGGGCGAGAGATGAACTCTTTCCCATGGTTGTAATTGTCTAGTTTTGTAGCTAAGCAATGACCATTAAGTGGACAGGGGCCTTAGCCTGTAACGCAATGGTGCCAAAATGGGCTCCTAGTTGACGGCTTCTGCTGTCGTTCCTTTTAATATTTTTGTAGTACAGAAAAGAATATTCTGATAAATTCTAGAAGATTGGTTCTCTGGTTGTAGGAGAAAAGCGAGGAAATCCCAGTTTTGTCTTTCTGTTGGGACACCCCATCGACACGCCATTGCGTTACAGGCTGCCATAGCCTGGTTTGAAAACTTTGAAATAATAGGAAGGTGGTATAACGGTTGACACTTTGACAGTGAATATTTAAAAAAAACTGTCAATGACTGTAATTACTGTTTTCCCTTTTGTGTCGCATTATTTGCACCATAATTAGAGCCTGTCCCTTATTAGGGATAACGGATAACAGCTAGCGGAGCACAACCTAACGATAAATAAAAGTTTTATCCCACTATCCGCTAGCGCAATATTGCTTTATTTCACAGCGTAAAGCGAGTTGCAGCTACCCGATAGTGGGATAAAACTTTTATCGCGATGTTGTGCTCCCCTTGCAGGAACTGATGATGATGAAGTTTGCACGTATTTTTCATAAGTCCTAGGAATTCCTAGGTTTTGGGATTGCCGTGTGCGTTGAAGGCTCTACAATTTCAGTAACCACTATTTGCATGATCAAAAGGAACATCGTATGAACACTTTTGCACATTCATATAAATGCTGTGTTTTTTAATCTACAACCACAACTCGACCCAGGCCAACGCACCAAAACCAAAGACACTATAGTTCAAGAGCACTAGTTAATTTATGACTTCAGAAGTTCAAGAATGCGTACCGGAAGGCCGATGCAGATATCGAGAGCCTTCCGTTTTTCGATTCGGCTCCTCTATTCATGGTTTTTCGATACTCGTTAAACTAAGCTGAGAGGATGGTACGGGTACCGGACGAGTCTAACTTCATCGTCATAGGGACATAACATGTCCTAGGCCTCCTAGTCGCCCAGAGTCAGTGTGAATGGAGGGAGGTGCCACCGAACATCATCTAACCTGGGGTTTAAGTCTGTAACGGAAAGGCGTGTCAATGACGCTCCAGTAGAAGTACAAAACCGAGGTTTCCTCGTTTTCTCTTACAACCAGCGAACTAATCCTCTAAATTAGAATCAGAATATTCTTTGCTGTACTACAAAACCATTAAAAGGACCGAGAGTATCGCAATAGAAGCCGTCAACTGACGCCCATTTTGGCACCATTGCGTTACAGACTCAGGCCCCTGGTTTTATGGTTAGGAACCAAAGTAGGTTTTCAGTTTTTCAACGACTGTAAGAGCGTTGTCGCTCCCTTTTCTATTGGGAATAGTATATTTCATTACAAGTGCGGAAAGGCTGTCATTGCAAAGAGTTCCGACAAATGGCTACCCGAGCCGAGGCGCAGCCGAAGGCGAGGGTTGACAGTCGGAACAAGTTGCAATGACGGTTCCGCACGTGTACTGAACGACTATTTTTAATACAGTTGCGAAAAAATGAAGCAATTTAATAAAATAATAAAAACACAATAAACTCAACTAACTTAACATTTTTGACTTTTCCGGTAAAATGTTCTCCGAAGCATTCTGAGTTCCGGTGGTGTTAATAAAAAAAAACTAGGGTCGAAATTACTCATTTTGTGCAACAAACAACTAAAGCAAAGAAAATTTCTGATAAATCATAATGGCGCCAACCGTAGAATATAAGCAGAGTTTTTTTTCTTCACCCATTCTGGTAGGCAAACTATGCCCATACAGCCAAGTCTTCAGTAGAAGTTTTTTATTGATATGAAATGAAAATGAAATTTAATGAAATGAAACCTAACCAAACTCATTCAATCAAATCATTAAATCTGATATTGAAACAAATTAGTAGCTTCTTTTTAGAAATATACGTATTTGCATGAATCATAAAAACTTTTTTAGTAAAAACTTCTTGGTTGGTTTTTCTTTTTAATAGACATTATTTTGACAGTTGGGAAAGAGAACGCACGAGTGCGGGAAAGGTAAAAAAAAAGCACGAGTGTGTAATAGCCCACATCCCGAACGCTATAAGTCCCTGCAATACGCCACTTTTTGAGTAACTGTATTAAAAAGTTATTTTCTGTAAGTACCTACATAATATCTCTACATTTCTTTGTCGAGTGTTTCTGAATAACCCCGCTTCTCCTGACAGGCTTGTATACCTACTCTTGTCTCGTTGGTGAGGTCGTCAGTACTACCGCATGCCTTTAAAACTTTTCGGTGGTACCTGGACTTGTTTACTTGCATCGCGGCTGTACAGCTAGCGAGATGATAAGACACCCCTGTTTATTCGATTGACGCCCTTGTTTCGCGCGCGATATGAGCTACCAAGGGGTATAATAGCGTATCGCTGACCCTACCGTTGGCTTCGAAAGTCTTTTCAAATGTCAGGCGGGGTGATTAAAATGCAATTATGTATCCAATACATGGTATTTAAAGTATCGGTACAGTGGATGACGAAACAATCTCCCGACGGGTTTTGTGAAACTTTAAGTTAGGTAGTTCTTTCAAAACGTCAGCTGACTTCTTAATTTCTTCTTCTTCCACCTAATATTATGTATCTCTACTTCTTCCTACAGTGGTTTCGCACATATATTTTTAGTATTCTTCTTTATTTGCCCTCCTCTGCTCTCATCTTAACTTTCACTATAGTCAGGCTGGAAGAAATATCTGAGAATAAGTCCGTGTTTGTTCATACCTAATGTATCACATCATCTTCATTATAATCATCAGCCCACCTCTGCCCACTGTTGGGTATAGGTAGTGGCGGATCCAGGATTTTGGTTTGGGGGGTTTACAAAATTTAATTTTACATAGAGGGTCTCAGATGATTTGGGGGGGGGGGGGGGCGCGCTTGAGCCCCTTAGCCCCCCCCTAAGTCCGCTAGTGGGTATAGACCTTTTTCCCCTCCCGCCACCTCTCACGGACCCCAGTCATCCGCCATGTCTCTCATCTTTGTAAGTATTTTTTTCCTTTCATAATACAGTGTTATTATTAGGTATTGTCATTCGAAACATTGCTCGACTCAAAGTCGTAGCCCACTGTACTGCAAGCCGAACGTTGCGTTACTCAACGGACCGGTTCCGAATGTACACGTGCATTCAAATTTGGGCTCGTGACACCCATGCTTCATGCTACGTTATAGCTTTCTTTGGACGGTGCGTGGTAAAGTAATTCACCTTTGTTAAAACATACCTATCTCTAATGGGTTAAAGTTTAGGCGCTAGTGTGTATGAGGGAGCAAATTCGGAACCCAAAGTTTTTTGTTCGAAAGTCCGTTATTGGCTTAATCTTATCTTTAGACAATATTGAGAAACTAATTTAAATATTTTTTATTTTGGTCCAGTACTTTTGTTTTCGCGCTAAAATGTTTTGTTCCTATGAATTAGGGGCTGGCAGTGCAACCCTACAATTCTGCCTTTGGTCGAATTTTATGTGCCGGACAACTACAATAGGGCCCGAAACCACAAACTCTTCGTCGAACGCACCGCTAACACTAACTTGTTGAGGGAGTCACCTGTCTTCGTTGCTATCCGCCTACTCAACCGGTTTGACACGGAGACAGACGTTGATTTGTTTAAATGTTCGCTCGCGCAATTCACCCTAGGAATGACGCACCTACTTAGTTTAGCAGCTAGTTAGCACCTATACTATATAATAATTATAATAATTTAATTTAATTTTCTTTAATGACATGTCAGAATAGATTAATTTTTGCTATTTTTTGACATGCCTAAACTTATTTTATATTATTATTTTTTTCCATATTATTATCGGTAATGCTAAATTTGTCATTTATGGTTTTAGATATATTTTTTTTATTTTTTTTATTTAATTCTCTAATTGCTAATTGATTTGATTTTATTTTTCTTATGACATGTAGTATTTATTTCTTATAAATTTATATTATTTGATTACTTAGTTTTTAATACGATAGATTATTGATTAATTTAATTCTTTTTATTGCAATCTATAATTTAATTTACGATATATTAATTAGTTAATTATTGTTTATTATATTTGATTAATTAATACAATTTATAATTACCTACAATTGTCGCATTAGGATTGACCTGTAATGACATTGTTAAATATATTATGATAATAAAAATAAAAATAAAATAAAATAAATGACCGCCAACAGTATGCAGACCGTCGGGTGACGTCATAAAACTGTATCTTTGAAACGTTGTAAAATCCAAAGTACTGAACCAAAATAAAAAATATTGAAATTAGTTTCTTATAATAGCCAAAAGTTTTGAATAAGCCAATAACGGACTTTCGAACAAAAAACTTTGGGTTCCGAATTCTCGGGTATGTCCCATTCGAGATTCTACGAAGAAAACCTTAGTAAGAAGTCACATTCGAGATTGCTGAGAATTAGCCCCCTGATGTTTGGGCCTCAAACTTTCCAATCGGTCATTTCAACTCAAGTCACCACTCAACAACTAAACCATACAACTCATAAACGGCGACGCGACGTGGCGTATGTCCATACCAGTTTGAACTCTTTGAACCACCGCATTACATTTGCTACCATGTGACATTACGTCCACATCTGAGGTCAAGGAAGAGAGTAGAGCGTCCATGTGGACAGTTGTAAAAGAATTAACCATAAATTTAATAACTGTATACCCCTAGATCTGTATACTCCACGGATTTCTCCTCAAATTCATCGCGTAACTCGAGAGCACGTCAGAGCGTAGCGTACACTTTTATTGTAAAGTCGCCCGTAACGTAACCGAGTAGAGTGCAAGCGTGTAAGGGTCGATATGCTGCCGTGTGTAGCCTACCTACTTATACATAAAATCGGAGCACCTGCTTGAGATTGCCATAAACTTAATTACGACCACGGCCCGCATTATGATATTTATGATACAGTACTTTGCCTAAATTGAGAAGGATCATGATTCGATGTCTATGGCCCGGTTTATGAATTGAGAATTTTGCTAAGCAAATACTTAACCATCGTTCTGTCATGCTCTTTTCTGAGAAATCTGCAGAGACAGGACGATACTTACCCATTTGCTTAGCAAAATTCTCAACTCAGAAACCGGGCCTAGGAGTGGATTTGTTGCGGAGTCGTACTTAGTTATTAGAATTCACAAAGTCGAGGATTCTGTACAATTCACCTAACGATCTTCCTATTTCTTGTTGAAAATCCAGCAGTCACAGTTTTTGACTTACTTGAACCGAGTCAAGACAGGAATAGAGTCGGTACCTATACCGGTTCCAATACCACAATAATTACTTACTTATTTCTAACAATTTTACTCCACAGCGATGGACACTCATTTGGAATAAATACACCCTATAAATAATGCATAGTAACTGGTGGTATTCTAACGGGTTTTGTAAGTTATTTTCCAAAAACTTTTCTATTTGTTGATGCAATGTTAGGTAAAGAGAGATTACAGCAGATTACTATAATTTATGGGAGAGATTACAGAATAAAATAAGCATTAGGTTGTACTTACCTACAACATACGCACGACTTTCCCGGCCATACAAATAAAATAAAAATAAACTTAATGCTAAGAATTTATGTTATAGGTAACTCATAACTTACGAGAACTTGTACCTAACGCTTCGACTTCGATAGTCTACCTTAGTTTGTACCCAGCTAGCAAAATAAGATCAAACACAATTAAGGCATAACATAAGGCCATAGCCTTCATACAAAGACTCACGATTGATCTTATATCGAACCATTAATCACCCATCTCTATCCTTCCGCAAGCAGCTCTCTAAAACGTCTAGCGAAATTCAATTCAAATCAATCAACAGTTCAACAACTAAGGCAGTATATTGCAGGGCAATCACTGTATGGAAGGAAACAGAATGACTGCATCAATGTAGCCTGACGTAAAATAGAAGACACTTAGGCCCGGTTTCTGAATTGAGAATTTTACTAAGTAAATACTTAAGTATCGTTATGTCACGCTCTTTTGTGAGAATTCTGCAGAGACAGAACGATACTTACGTATTTGCTTAGTGAATTTCTCAATTCAGAAATCGGTAGATTCCATAAACCGACTGTAAAGTCTGGGAATATTGTAAGCTAACGGTGGGCTGCAACAAAATGAGCCAAAGACGGGCCGCTACAAATGTAATGAAATGGACTTTACGCCAAAAAAGATATATCAAAGAATTTCCAAGACTAAAATGAAAATGTGAAAAGTGAAAATTTTGAATTCCCCGCCACATTGAGTGATTTCTTCCAGGTTGATGCTCTTAGGCCAGCGGACTCTTAGGCTAATAGACTTAAGGTCAGCGTCTACCGATCAGATCAAGCATTGGCAGCGGGATATACACAACTCTCTGTCCCGCTCTATGTAGATCAACAGAGATAAAGAAAGAGAGAGAACGTTATATGGATGACCAATAGCTCTTTGTTCCACAATGCATTGGACACAATATAGAACGATGATGACGATCAATTTGAGTAAAGCTTCTGCATTGTCATTCTTTGCAGGGCAGTGGCTATTTCTTTAACCATTTGTATTACCACTACCGTAGCACCTTATTTTTACGATTCTAAAGTCGAGATTACGATGTCCGCCAAGTAAGACAAAGTTGGTCGAACCAAATGTGACCAACATAAAATGATCCCGTCTTGGGACCTTATTAAGAAGGTTGTAAGAGTCATAATGCCCTAGTCTGATGGTAAAGTAGAGTTGGTAGAGCTGTAACGGTTTACCTGGATGTGTTGCCGTGACCGTCGACGCATTCGCACAACACATTTTCAGGGGGCTTCCGTTTTGACGCTGATTGATGATTGAGCGATCAGTGATGGAAAGGCTGTCTATCTACCTGATCTATAAGAGATCTATCTATCTATCAGAGAGTTAAAATAACGGCTTGATCCGCTGGGCTCCATAAATATTCTTTGATTGCAAATTACCGTTCCAAAAATACTTTGGAGCCCAAAATTATATACTAAGGCCCTGTTGGACGCACAACTAGCACCGCCAATGAAAAAAAACATATCTTCTTTTTGAATGCGTTTTTTGCTAAAAACGCTCCTGCGATGTCTCATTTCCAGCTCCTGCGATTTAGACACGATCATTTCAAGAAAGGACCATCTCTTCTTCTTAAAAATACGCATTGTTAAATAAAACAGGTATAGATACCTACCAAAACTCTATAAATTCGTGTATTTTCCGTAAAATACTTGCCGACGATCATGATTGCAGCTACCTACTCAAAATAAAGCAGAACTTGGAACTTTAAAACCCAATTAAAAAATCAGCGCTCCGGTTTTGATGTCGACACGGTAGGAACAATGTAGGAAGAGCCCCCAAGTTCATTATGGAAGCAGCGCATGCTCCGTTGCATTCTTGCGCCTGCGTCGATCGTTTGAGTATGAGCGCCCCTGCGATGGGAGGCGAACGAATTGCCTTATCAACGGACCTTAGTGACCTTTATAGGTCCTGGCAATGGAACCTGATGGATTACAGTTACACGTATAGACCTTTCCTGGGAAAGCGTTGTAATATACATTTAGGGATGTGCAATATGCATACGAAGAATGTAGGTAGTATAAAGGGACTTACATGTGGATGCAACCACACTGAATACAACCATAACTACTATAAAATAACCCCATTTCTTTACTATTAATCTCATAAACGGCTGAACTGATTTTGATAAAACATATCTAAGAAGACTCGCTAGAAAATCTGCTTTCAAATAATAAAACAAACCGCATCGGCGCCATAGTAGGCGAAGCAAATTAAATAAAAAAAAAGCGTTTTGAGGAATTCATTTCCAGAAAGCTAGATATCATTTTAATACCTTCATCTGGTCCTAAATGCGTGTAATCCGAGTTTGCACGGTCCCAGGAGGTGAGCTCAAATTTTGGGAGCCAAAAAACCGCGAAAGGGTCTAGCAGGCTAAGGGAACAAGATTGGCCCACGAAAGCGATCTGGCAGATTTTTATGGTGGTGCACCGGTTTAAGCCAAGGACATCTTTTGTTTTAGAGATATTTGACATGGCATGACGCTCATTCCCTGGCGGAACGGGCGGTCGCTGGTATGGGACGCAACGTGCGTCGACACAGTAGCACAGTCCCATACCGCAGCGACCGCCTGCTGCGCCGGCGCGGCTGCGGCGACAGCAGAGGGGAACAAGAGGCGCAAATATGCATATTTGCATATTTGCGCCTTTCGGCGTAGAGACCCTCGGGCCGTGGGGACCAGGTGCGCGACAACTCTTTAAAGAGATCTCGTCGCGCCTGGTTGATGCCTCAGGTGACCAGAGGGCCGGTGCCTACCTCGGGCAAAGGCTGAGCCTCGCCATCCAGCGGGGCAACGCCGCCAGCCTTCTGGGCACCCTTCCGAGCGACGGCGGCGATCTGGCCCAAATTTTTTATTTAAATTAAGTAGGTTAAATTAGTATAGTTTTCTTTTTATTGTTTCTTATTAGTTTAGTTTGTATATTTAATTTCGTTTAATAAATTATTTTCCATACCAAATCATCAAGGTATTTTTTAAATTAATATTTTAGGTAATCCCCGCAAGCTATAATAACCAAATAAAATCACGATGAATGAGGATAAAATACACAGACACACATAGCGGTCAAACTTATAACACCCCTCTTTTTGGATCGGGGATTAAAAAGAACACCTCTTCGTGATCAGTGACAAATGATCGTAGGACAAGTAGGATTTGCCACTACTTATCAATACATACAATTAAATTACTCTCAAAAAGATTCACACACGCTGAAGCTGCTTCAAGCTATGCCTTCAAATAGTTTTTTTCTAGTGAGCCTGGATGATGTGAAGTCGAGCAACCTTAAGACTCGAAACAATGGCGTCCCACAGGGCTCGGTTCTAACCCCAACGCTGTTTAACATCTATTTAAGCGACATAACGGAGGTAACTGGCCGCCGATTTATGTACGCTGATGATAATGCAGTGACTATATAAGCTCCGACGATAAATAAAGCCATTGTACAAGAGGACATTGCCAAAACGCAACATTGGTTCACAGATTGGGGTCAGAGACCTAATAAATGACCCACCGAAAACTAATAACCACAGTTCCAAGCTCAAAAATGCCTTATAAATCTTATAATACATCTTTAAATGTTATGGCACAGTTAAGTGCTTTAGAAAAAAAGCCGAAGCTGAATCAATGGAAATGGATAAAAAACACATTTCAGTCAAGTTACATTCAGGCCTTTTTTGACAGGAATTATTTTTGATGGCGATGCTCATGCATAAAATTAGGTCTGTTTGACTCCATCATGTGAGTCCTACCATCAAGCAGGCCGCGCGATGTCTCCAAACTGTACTCAGCCAGAGTTCTAATTATACCCGTTACTACGGAGCAGCGGGTTGCGAAACGCGCAACAAAGACGCCGCTGACCGACATTGAGTCACAGTCACAGTTTTTGCCGACAAAAAAGAGCGACAGCGGGCGGTGAATAATTGGGTGACGGGAGCGGCTGGTGTGATGACGAACGCCTAGCTGTGGTTTCTGTCCAAGCAGGCTGTTACAATGCGTGCCACGAAAGAAGACACTTGAGACCCCACGTGGTTTGATATGCGCAGTGATGGTTTATAGGTGCGGGAGGCGCGGTCAAATCTCTACTTTCGTGGCACGTATTACTAGGGTATTTCTGGGCTTACAAGGATACATGTAGTTATGTGTGGCGGAAAAAGACAGATCTGTCTTTGGCTTGAGAAGTGGGGTTTCTAGACATTGAACTTAATTTAAATTTGGCTCAGAAGAGGGAGTTTGACAGGTTTGATAAACACACAATCAGAGCTTCCGGATACCTAACATCACCCATGTTGTCTTACTACAAAAAAAAAGTACTTTATTGAACAAAAAAAAAGGTACTCTTGGGATTAAAATAAGTAAACAAGTCCTATACTTTCAATGAAATCTATATCCTCTCCATTGACAAATTAATATAGCCAGTAACAAAATATGATCAACTTCCACCTACTTCACATCTTGACACTGCGAACCATCACATTATTCACAATCCATTTTGATTTTGAGCGCGGTCAATTGAGTTAACTAGAGGTCAACAGAGTGTAATCTGAGTCTAGGAAATGACACAGTTTGCTGTAGTTAAGAGTAGACGATTCGATCAAAGAACCTGGTCTACAAATTCTCTTTCGAAACTCGGTGGGCATAGCCTTCCGTGTTTCGGGCCTGGAATCTCTAATAAGGTCCACCTTGCTGAAGTTTATCCCTATCTATTATCAGGTGAAGGATCAGGATCATCGAAGGAGAAGATGAAAATTTTAGTACAATAGGGACCATAATATAGTTCTTCTACGCCCTTTCGATTAGTGTGATAGATCCTTATCATATTAGATACTTAGTGAAATTGGTATGAGCCGTAGGTATGCTCTCACACTAATCGTGCTCTGATCTGTGCTAAACCTGTAGAGGTTCGCGTTTGCTTTCTCAATCCTGAACACTGTTTTCACACCATTAAAGTAATGCCAGCCAACTGTAACGACATCGAATAATAAAGGGCTACAATAAAACCACGTCATCAGTTGATCACTGGCTGGCGCCGGCGCCACAAACTTGTCGATTTTTACGCCCAATTTGGTGCAGTACAGCCCTATTTATATATTTGCACAACATGACTAATGGGTGACGAACAAATGAGGGTTGCCACACAGGCAGGAAATTATTTATGCGTTTAGTACAAGCAGATATTCTGGATGCCCACCTTATCTTGTGCTTAAATCTGAGATGGTAGGGAGATAGAGATAGGCCCTGAATTGAGTATTTTATGTAAATACTTAAGTATCGTTGTCACGTTCTTTTGTGAGAAATCTGCAGAGACAGAACGATACTTAAGTGCTTGCTTAGGTAATTTTTCAATTCAGAAATCGGTAGACAGATAATTATTTATAGATAGTACGTTGCAGATCACAATGTTATGTTTCAGTGCATCTAAGAATATGGTAGGTACACACGACAGCACGTCAGAGTGTAAATTTTTGTTGTAAAGTCGCTGTAACACAACCGAGTGGAGTGCTAGCGTGTAAAGGTCGACGTGCTGTCGTGTGTACTATTTGCGAAGAAGAAATACCTAGTACCTACGTATAAAAGATGTAAATGTAGAGACGATGGTGTAGCGTCGATAATATAATAAAGGTTTAACTTAGCCACTAGAATCTCGTACATTACTTCAAGCTAACCCATCCTCTAAAATCGGCACACGCATCTTCTCGCGCAGACAGCTTTGTTAAGAATATTTTAAACCAATAAAAAAACAAATAACTCCGTCATTGGTGGATAGTTTTCGCGTTATTGATGTTATTGGACTGACATCTTTTCTAATACACGTCTATCCATCCAACTACTAAAATCGTGAGAGGAACCATCTGTGGACTCCGCCCATACGAGAACCATATGCATTAGGTCATTTCTCAGAGCTAGTGAGATCTCCATGTTTTCTTCTGCTCGCTGGTGTAACCACTTTTCCCTTTTTCAACCGGTTACAGACTGATTTCGTGATTGGAACCCTGTAATTTTGCTCAAGCACTTGCTCACGGAAAGGGCAAGGTAGGAAGGTTGTCATTTCGTGGACGAAACGCAATAATTTTTAAGTGTCGAAAGATAAGAAAGCAATACCTACTGTGAATGTAGATACAGTGAGCTGCAAAAGTATCGACATCCTAACTCAAAACTTAGGCGTTTGCCTCTGCGTAACGAGATGAAATACAAGGTGTTGTTTTGTAGATACCCAAAAATCATAAAAAACCTAGGCCTTTCCATCTACGTAATGAGATGATTTATACAGGCGTCCAGTGGCACCTTCACTCACACTGAAGTGATATGACCACTCGGACGCTGCAGCGTGCCAAGGACATGTTTTATATGGAGTAGTGCCCACTTGCCCAGATCATGTTCCATCCTCTCAGCTTAGTCGGCCTAGCCCACAGGAAAGTCAAAGAAAACACAAAGATCCTTTTGATTAGTTCTACTTCTGATAAGTAGTAACTACCTAGGTACACATACTCTACTGATCAAAACTAAAGTATCGGTACAAAAAGCTACATCCACCAGTATGAAAAGCTTTAATGACAAGTATTATAGCAAGTAAGTATCTATTGTTACAAGCAAGATAAGTAAGACAAGTAGACACACATTAGGGCATAAACAAACTGTAGGTATAGTCGAAGCAAACAATACGCCTTCAGTGCTGTTTGCAAATATTGACGTCTGCAATCGCTTCCAGTGCACTTGAGAAGTACTTTAGTGCCGAGCACGTGGTTGGTACAGTCAACGTCAAAAGTGAAGTCCGTCCTCCCGCACAGCCTGATGCCCCTGCCCCTTTTCACCTTAGTCGTAAGATTCGCGCGCCCACATCTTCGTCTTTGCTAAGGCCTAAGCTAGTACGTTCAGCGACACGCTAAGATACCCTTTGGTCTCCAACTATTTTGCCCTTAAGACGACGTACGTCTCACAACTAGCGCCGCCAATGGAAAAAAAATCATATCTTTTTTTTGGATGCGTTTTTAGCAAAAAACGCTCCTGCGATTTCTCAACGCGAGGCTTAACTATTTTTAGGACCTAAGGTTTGGATTCCAGATCCTAAAAGTTAAGAATGCAATCGATTCTCGCCAAAAGTGGCCACTTTTGGCGAGAATCGATTGCATTCGTAGGAAATCCAATCCTGGAATCCAAACCTTAGGTCCTAAAAATAGTTAAGCCTCGCGTTGAGAAATCGCTGGAGCGTTTTTTGCTAAAAACGCATCCAAAAAAAAGATATGATTTTTTTTCCATTGGCGGCGCTAGTTGTGAGACGTACGTCGTCTTAAGTACCTGCTACTGTACCTAATTTGTATTCAGCAGAAGTACCGATCTCCTTTTCTGTAGAGTTGCGTTACTATCGAATCAAAACGTGATTAGACTATGAAGAAAAAAATAACAATGAAGAAAAACACTGTGAAGAAACCCGAGATGTGAACCGGTGGCATTATTCCTTAATTGAATAATTAAGTACTTACATAATTAAAATAACTTCCGCAGTATTCTGAGGCAACTCTTAACTGGTTATATTTCCTCAAGTCTTGTCATTTGAATACCTACCTACCTTTGCCATTTCCACTCATCGCTTTATAGATTTTCTTCCTGTTAGTTAGAGAGGTAAGTAAGCTTGACCTTTTTATTTTAGAGTGTATAATTATTTCCTCAGAAGCTAAGTGGTCCAAAAACTTAGAGGCAGGTGTTTTCATTGAAAGCAAACCAATCAGACAGAACTTAATGTAGAGCTCACAATAAGTAATTTGCGTTAATTTCGTACACAAACGCTGCCGGCCTTATCCACTCCACTTTTTACGTCAGACGATCTTTTTTGCTGAAAATTGCTTCTTATTGCAATCAACTCTCTTCTTTTAACAGTTGATAATGGGGAGACTACACTGAAAGGTGCTCCCGCACTTGGAGCATTCGACTGTAATGTACGCATTCGTCTATAATGTAACATTTCAGGTTCGATTTTGAGGATTACATTACAAAACTGCCTCCTTGACTGACAGCTGACAGTGGAGAATGGTATCACTAAGATGCAAGTGGATAAGGGAGGCCATCTATAAAGATGTAACTAAGTGCAATCGTTGTCTACTGTGCGGCCTTGATCTGGTTAGATAAAGAACTGTCTATTAGATAGAGGAGAATAATAATACATGTCCCTATGGCAATTGATTCATCATTTTTATGTTTAGGCAATGTGGCTTAATATCACTCGAGTAGAGTTAGCGGTAGAGTAGGTAACTGTAGCATGGTATCCTTTTTATAGTCATAGTTTGACGCTCTTATAACTCTACTTTGACGCTCTGAGGGTGGTATTCTAGAACGCTACTTAAACTCAGTTTAAACAGAGTTCAGACTGTCGATAAAACAATGCATGTTTTGATATGAAGGGAGAGATATTCAAATCAAAACATGCACTGTTTTATCGACAGTCGACACTACTAAACTCTACTTAAACTGACTTTATACGAGTTCAAGGAGCGTTCTAGTTTGAACTGAGTTTAAACAGAGTTTAAGTAGCGTTCTAGTTTGAACTGAGTTTAGTGGTATTCTAGAACGCTACTTAAACTCAGTTCAAACTAGAACGCTACTTAAACTCATTTCAAACTAGAACGCTCCTTGAACTCTGTTTAAACTCTGTTTAAGTAGAGTTTAGTCGTGTAGACTGTCGATAAAACTGTGCATGTTTTGATTTGAATATCCCTCCCTTCATACCAAAACATGCTCTGTTTTATCGACAGTCTGAGCTCTGTTTAAACTGAGTTTAAGTAAAACCTAGATCTTATAACCCTAGTTTGTCGCTTTTATAATTCTGCTTTGACTCTCTTATGACCCTGGTACGCCCTTTAAATCCTAGTTTGAAGCTTTTATAACCCTAGTTTGATGCTCATAGGACTCTATGTCAGACGCTCTTATAACCCAAAGAAACCAATATCAATTATGCTTCTGGCACTTCTACGCCTTTAAATCTTGTTTCTAATACAAGATTTATCATAACCCCTGTCGAGGTAAACAGTCCCTAGAAGGAAAGCTGACTCATCATCATCATCATCATCAGCAGGCAATAACAATCATATCGCAATTAAACACCCACGCCAGTCTGGGTTCCATCCAAATGTGGTTTAATGAAGCCTGGATGTCGTTTTATGAGTCCTGCGACTCGTGCGTGAACTGGCCCCGAACTCGTGAATGGTTTTTATTGTGGGGTAATAACATTGTGTTTATTTTGTTAAAAAAATCCGCACTGTTGCAACTCCTCAAATCAGCGGAAAAATATAAAAAAAAACCGGCCAAGAGCGATTCGGACTCGCGCACGAAGGGTTCCGTACCATTGTGTGTACCTCCTTCGTTTTCGGAGTAAAAAACAAAATAAAATAAATATTTAAGCTTGAATAATTTATGATATCAAACGTGATTTTTTGCCGTTTTTTAACACGCTTTTATTAGCTTGGCATGTATGTATGTATATATGTATGTAAGTATGTAACGGAATCTTTGAGCATAATTTTTACCAACTTCCAGAAGTCTGATTAATTTGAAACTTTGCATACGTATCAAGGACTAATGACAATGCAATAATTTGATAACAGTTTCCCATTATACCCCTACAGTGCCATTATACAGGGTGGATTTTTGAGACGGGGCAGTAAGGGCTGGTACCTTAACCGTTATAGTTACAGGAAAACTTTCTTAGGAGACCTTCCATAACTTTTTGAGATATTATGAACTGCATTCACAGATTTTGGAAAAAAATTACGGTCAGCAAAAAAAAATGCTAATATACCAAATTTGTTTTTTATGCCAATCGCTTCTCTTTCATGTAGGGATCAAAAGACTCTAAGGAGCCAACTGATGTTTGAGTACAAGAAATGTCAGAAATTTACAAAAAAAAAAAAATCGAACTAAAAAATTAAAAATAAATAACAGTTTAAAAAAACTAAAAAAACACGCTTTTATAGCTAACCGAACTAAAAAGTATAAAATAATTTTTAATTACAAAGAGTTTAAAATTATAATAAAATTTAAGTTATTAACAGAATAATACAATACAGAGTAAAAAAGCGTGGGGTGCATCTCATAGATAGTTGCCAATAGAATGATTGTAACATTTAATATATCAAGCACCCCACGCTTTTTACTCTGAATTGTATTATTCTGTTAATAACTTAAATTTTATTATAATTTTAAACTCTTTGTAATTAAAAATTATTTTATACTTTTTAGTTCGGTTAGCTATAAAAGCGTGTTTTTTTAGTTTTTTTAAACTGTTATTTATTTAGATAATGGTACGGAGCCCTTTGTGCGCGAGTCCGACTCGTACTTGGCCGGTTTTTTCTTACCATAGGTAATCATGGCGCCTGATCAGACGCCAGTGTTTAACGCTACTCGACAACTAACGAGCTACGAGTATCATAGCTATATAAATTGTAATTGCGATCGAGGCAGGCGACACAAGTCCAATTAATGGCTAAATATAGTTAGACACTGAATGGACCAATTAAGTCTTGATAGAGGGAAGCAAAAGTACTGCTCGGTAGAGATCGAAAGCATTGTGCCTTTAGATTAAAGAAGAAGCACAGGGGCCTCGATAGTCTTCCTAATGTACGGTCGGCCACATTCACGTTACAGATACCCCATAGCAGCACTTACCACGCAAGGCATAAGGGCGCCAATCAAACAAAAAGGGGTATCCTACCGTGTGGCCGACTGTACAAATTGTAAAATTTCCATTTAAAAAAAACGGAGACATCTACGTATGAGATGATTTGTCCAGTGGCACCTTCACTCACGCTAGAAGATGGGTGAGGGGACCACTCGGACGGTGCAGTGTCTGGGACATTGTTTTAGATTGAGTAGGAGAAGTACGGCCACGGTCTAGCTAGGATACCCCATGGTAGCTCTTACCGCGCGCGGCATACGAACAAAAAGGGGTAGGTATAATCCGTGCGGGATCAGAATGGGATAATACCTTTTGGAACTGAGAAGCTCGCGGTACTGTAGCGTCAGCATTTCGGCAAACTCTAGTTGTCTATGGTAAACTCGCGTCGAAACTTGCTTGTGTTTTCTGTGCGCGTGGGTGTCTGCTCGAGTTTTATCACGTTTTATTCATTTAATGCAATAAAATTGAATCCTTTTAGATTACAAACATTAAACATTTTTGTGTATTTCCAATTTCATAACCCTATGATAGAACGTAGAACAATTTTTTTTTTTTACTGACTCTTCTCGAGAACTGTTATTTTAGATTCAGTTCCAAAAGGTATTATCCCATTCTGATTCCGCACGTATTATACCTATCCTAGAGTGTGGCCGACTACCGATCTTTCTTCGGTTCAAATTAACAGTTTCCATAATTCACAATGTGCGTGATTGTAAACAAAGAATCTGATTTGCCTCTTTCGCATGATTTTTGACATCTCATATTGTTTTCTCACTAGAAAAAGTTCTAGAGTTCAATTAACCTCAGATGAACATTAAGTAAACTATCTGTGGTTTTCTGCTGCTCTACCCAATATGTTAGATAGAGATATCAAGCAAGGTTGGTAAGTAACAAACTATCAAAGTTACTTGCTAACTTGCTTGTTGTTTTTTAATCTAGGTACGTACTACTGGACTCGTTTGGTAAATGGAGGGAATTCCTTTTAAAATTGATTGCGAAGTTAGGAATATTTGGTTAGACCAATCAACTTTTTTCTTTGCTCTCTTCAGTATCAGTTGGATAGTTCTCAACTTGCCCGTCAAATCTGTTCTTATACCAGCAGCAACCAACCACTCATAAATACTGTCAAGTCCCGATTCGCTCGCCCTTGCCGAAGTGAAAATGCACATAATAATATAGAGCCAAATCTACTTATTACTTAGTCAACTTTTTTTATGAAAGTGCCCATCTCCGTGATCGTGCTGTAGATCAAAGAATAACAAGTTTCCTTTTCCTGTTTAGGTAATAGGTACATATGATTGATGTGATGAAGTGTCTTAAGTGAAAACGTGTAGAGAAGAATACATGAATCATAATTCCGCGCAATCACACTATATTTGCCATCTAGTCAGCTCTAAACCACCTTTAGATTTTCTATATTTATCCTTCTACATGTGAGGGCTAGACAGACGGCCCAAATACGGTCTGGGTAGGTAGACAAATATGGGGCTTAAATGGCCCTGTATTGACTACAAAGGCGTAAGAATTATGCCTTGTATTGATGCCAGTAAGTTTTATGGGTGTAAAAAATATATGGTTGTGTTATTCTTATTTTATTATTCGATATAGAATATTGCCATGTTGCAAGATAAAATTTTAGTTAATACGTTTATGAAGTGGACGGATGTTTTTAGTTTCATTACAAATTACCTAGAGAAAAATTTGTAAATTGCTTTATTCCTGAAACACGTCAACTTCTAAATGTGATTTCTAACAACTTTTCTTATAACGCAGGATAATTCCGATTTAAATTTAATATTTCGATATTTTTGTAATTTTTTTCAAAATCTGAGAATGCAGTTCATAGTATCTCAAAAAGTTTTGGAAGGACTCCTAAGAACGTTTTCCTGTAACTATAACGCTAAGGGTACTTGCCCTTACTGCCCCGTCTCAAAAATCCACCCTGTATATGGCATGCTAAAAAAATACAAAAAAAATGGTATGGAAAAGTAAAACCAGAGTAAAACATTCATGTGGACCAGCTGATATTTTTTTCGTGATTTCATAGTTTTCGTACGTACTTGGTCCCATAGTAAATATGGCTTGTATTAGACCAGCGTCGCACTACCTTTTCTGTAACACCCTGTATTATGTCTCTCTCGCTCTCTATCCCCGTCTGTCTCTCTCTTTCTGTTTCTCAAGTCTCAATCACACGACTTTCCAAGATACAACTGCAAATAGGACGAAAGCCCCAGGGCCCTTAGCCTGTAACGCAATGGTGCCAAAATGGGCCCCCGGTTGACGGTTTCAATTACGATTTATTAATGCTGTCGGTCCAGTGTCGATCCTTTTAATGTTTTTGTAGTACAGCAAACAAATATTATGAGTCTAATTTTAGAGGATTAGTTCGCTGGTTGTAGGAGAGCAACGAAAAAATCCCGGTTTTGTCCTTCTACCTGTGGGACGCCATTGATACGCCATTGTGTTACAGGCTAAGGCCCCAGTAAGTAAACTGCGAAGTCATAATCAGACGCAAAGTTTATCTATGTATGCCATTCCTTACCGATGTAATGAATGAACCGGGTGAACCAATTAATAAAATTATTATTGCAACCGGTACCCGGGCAGTGACCCCGACTCATTGTGCTAGAGATAAAGTTATTTTATATTGTTATTATTATTTAAGTTAAATTAAGTTCAAAACAACCTGTTTGCATGCGCCACGTAAAACAACTATTAATCCTTTTCGGCCGCCACTATACAGGTTACTCGCCTAGTGTGGAGACCACTGTAAATCTTGTATGAACCTTCTTGTGAATAAATAATATTTGATATATTTGATATTTGATTTGATATTTTGCTGGTTTTACTGCGAGCGAAACCACCCAAGTTCTCTGTAACTGCAACACAGACCCTATCGCTAGTCTTTTAGCTGGTTTAGTACAATAATGGGATATAACAGGGATAGGATAGGATAGTAGGGCCTGCTATACCGTTCTTGTGCCAACACAGCTGCTGGAGGGGCAAGCGCGCCATATAATGATCTCTCTCTCTCTCTCAATGTGTTCCCTACAGATAGACAACAGCGATGCATCAATAAAATATCTACAAAAAAATAATACAACACAAGACTACTATTTCAAACATAACATAAAAGCTCTACTTAGTATTTAGGAAACTATAGCTGCAAGCTATAGACCTCCAGATTTACTAGGATGAGCTAAAACTGAACACAACAATAAAATTACTTGGTTCAAGATTAGACACGTCGTTTGATGTATGGATTGTCTGCGACGAAATGGACGCAAGAGAAAATGGATAAGGTTTATAATTAGGTTGGACTATAAATAAAGCGATAAACTAAGACCAAATGTGGAGTGTTAACTGGGTGTTATTGCGCATTAGTATTTTTTTATGAGGTCTAGATTGTTTATGTTCAAGGCACGGGAAGCGGGAAGGCTAACGCACCGCCAAAGGTAGAAAAGGGTGGATCTTTATTTCGTATTTTTTGTTTTTGTTTTTTGTAAATGAAAATGTTTTTTGCAAATGATAATTTAAAAATACGTACTTATGTTTAAATTTATTGTAGGTATAATTATCATTATCATAGGTACATGCCTATTTTAGTGAAGCTGTCGGAAGACCATGACATTTTCAGCGGTCTCATAATGGCATTTCACCTTTGCCGAATGTCGTCACCATAATATTGTTTGGATCAGTAAGCACCAATGAGGTTAATATACCTACCTTCTTCGAGTTTGACATTTAGAACTTCTTGGTACGTTGTATTTTGTTTGGAAAACTTGTGTTCAATCTTTTTGGAAAAGCAATGTTTTTAAAACTTCTTTTATTTTTGAAGTCAATGAACGCCCCAAAGTTTGTTTGTTTTTTTGTAAATTATAATGAATTCATCAATAATTTAAATCTGATCGATGATAAAAGATCCAGCGAAATGATAAGAACTGGGAGAAAATAATTGTTTATGAACGTCGTAAATATTTATGCGAGGGAGAAATTTTAACACTACCGTTACATTTAAGGTTGATACAAGCGATATATGATTGGCCGATATTCAACATTCCTTTACAACCTTATACAAAATGGACAAATGTGACTCGGTAACTTTCTTAATGTTGCATGGAAGTTTCAGACATAACTGAGAGAAAAAAAGTCAAAAAGTTTCCTGAGGTATACCCCTACCCTACGCTCTACCGTAATTCTTCTTTGGGAAATGGACGTTTTTCCTAGTGTCAAATGTCAAACTCAGCCTGTTAATCTGTGGTTTATACGAAAACCACACTAGGAAAGACATCCATTGAGACACTCAGTACCTAATGACCAAGATGTAGAGCTCACAATATCTTGAAAATACGAGGGGCGTTCAATAAGTTAGGATAGCAGCGTGGCGGGAAATTCAAAATTTTCAGTTTTTTACATTTTGTAACTAATCTGAGCTATTTTTGTTTAGCGATTTTTCGTTCGCGGCAATAACATAGTGTTCTTTTCATTATTGTAAACAACAGAACAACAATAATTCAAACATTTATAACAATAATTCAGCCGATTATGTGTTCTGGTCTACGACAAGTTTTTTGGGCAGTGCCACTGCTTTGTAGACCAGAACACATAATCGGCTGAATTATTGTTGTTTTGTTGTTTACAATAATTAAAAAAAAATATTATACAGGGTGTTAAAAGACCGCCGACAGATCCGAAAGGTACGCATACTAGACACCAAAACAAAGTACTTTTTCGATAAATTATTGCCGGGAAATGATTTTGGTTTTTTAGGTTATAATTTTGGAAAATATTTTATCACGCAATGGAAGTGTAACGCAGAGAAGTCATATTGCACAAGCGTTGACATAAAATTGTGTTACTTACGCTCGAAGTGCCGATGTATAGAATACGTTGCGGGTTGCAATTTTAACGCCGTTTTATGCGAGAAATATTCAAAATTTTGATATTGCTTCTTAAGAAGAAATGTTGAGTACTCGATACTGAGTAAATTTCTGCAATAAAAAAAGTTTGAAAAGTCCGACTTTGAACCTCATTATCTCGGGAACTGTTGATTTCCCAGGTATAGTTCCATGGGCAAAAATGTTCAGTATGATGAGGACAATGCATGGTTTCCCGCTTTGTTGGCGGTCTTTTAACACCGTGTATTATTGCCGCGAACGAAAAATCGCTGAACAAAAATAGCTCACTTTAGCTACAAAATGTAAAAAACTGTGAAAATTGATAATTTACCGCCACGCTAGACCATGGAAAGAAAAAAATACATACTGGCCGGCATAACATTTGTTATAATTATAATGAAAAAAAAAAAAAAAGATTTGATTTTATTTTTTAAAAGAGAAGGCGCGTTGGAGCGAGTCTCCTTTCTCAAGAATGGAGAAAAGTGTCTTTATTTTAAATTAAATTGAAGTGCTAATTTTTTTTACAAATGCGCGGGTATGTCAAGACTTAAAAGGAACATTAGGGTTCTCTTTATTCTACAGTTGCGCGTAGAAAAATCTCTAAGAAAATCTCAGAGGCTAGAAAAGATCTCCGCCTTAGGTCCGTACGGTCGGCCACAGTCACAGATATCCCAAGGCAGCTCTTACCGCGCGCGGCATAAGGGCGCCAATCGTACAAAAAGGGGTATCGTAGCGTGTGGCTGACTGTACAACAAGAGCTTTTGAGGAGTCACGAATCACGATGAAGAGTTTCTTAAGAAAGTTAATATTATAAGATTAGAAAAAAGAAATAGGTAGGTACCAAGTCCAAGTACACTAGACCTAGAAAGTGATTACATCGAAAAAATATATAACACTCATTCTCACTATGAAACGAACGACCCTAGTAAAGTACAACGAAAGGTTATTTTATTTTTAAAAACCGATCATTTTATTTTTTTTAGACACACTGTTGTTGCCAATCGTAACATCCTTTCCTGACAGATCCGCGTTTTTCCTGTAATTGTCAACGTAAAACTTCCCAAATAGGTACGTGAAAAGAGAAAAGTTCGTTGCAATAAAGTAGACGATGAACTTAGGTGGCGGACACTCGGAGACGTTCACCGATATCAGGTAGTGGGATAATATGGCGGCAAACTGGATCTGTGGACAAAAAAAGGTAAAGTTCATTCAATGAGCTATTTACCTTAACTATTGTTGAAATCAGTATGAAATTTTCTTCTCAAAGTATTTTCTAATTACTTACTTTATCAAAACCTACTTTATCCAGTGAGGAATTGAGGATGAATTGTCTATCATTTTTGGTAATTTATATGGATGCTGGCTTCTAGTGTTCTTATCAGACGGATTCACCGTGGTTGGACGTACTCGTACTGTCGGCCACAATCTCAGATACCCCATGGCAGCTCTTATCGCGCGCGGCATAAGGGCGCCATTCGAACAAAAAGGGGTATCTTAGACTGTGGCCGACTGTACAATAAAGTGATCTTATTAGGCAAAAGGTTCTTATTTTAAATTAGCTTTTGCCCGCGACTTCGTCTGCGACGACAATTTATTGTTCCGGAATTTTGCCCATATTTTTTGTTATTATTATGCTATTCGGGTCGAAGACGAATCCAAATCCAACAAATCAAAAATCATGAAAATCGGTCTACTCGTTCTCGAGTTATAAATAGTGTAGGTAACCCGACTTTCTTTTATACAGGGTAATTTTTAAATAGCTTTATTCCTCAAACACCCCAACTTCTAAATAAGATTTCCAACAACTTTTGCTCTACGACTTCGATGAAAGCGCGTTTTTTTTGCTCTATTTCCGGCGCGGAGTAAAAAGTAGGAGCAGGAGAGACTCGAAAGGTGTTAGAGAGTGGAGGAGTACGAAAGCCCGCCGCGCAGGCAGCGCTGCAGTCGTACAAATTCAAACTTTTGAAGAATAAGAATCGTCCATAACTAAAAAGTATCGTGCTATTAAAAAAGTCGTCGAACAAAAGTGGTTGGAAATGACATAAAAGTTGACTTGTTTCAGGAATAAAGCTGTTTAAAAATTGCCCTGTATACAGAAAGAAAATAAGATTATTATGAACTTTTTGTTTCTTGTCTGACGCATCAAGGTGATGATATAATGGTTCCGTCCGTTTGACATTGTGAGTTTTGGTAGCCTAGTCGTAAACTCGTAGGTAACACTCACCAACTGCATCTTGGTAATATGCTTCTTCCACCACAGATACTTTGCGAAGCCAGGTATGGCGGCCAGACCATAGTAACCATACATGACCACATGTACTAGTCCATTGGCTGTCCCCAGAAACACTAGGCTGTCGTGTGGAAAGTACTTGGCATAGATCCAAGTGGCGACCACCATCAGGCCATGGTGGTATACGTGGAGAAAGCTGACTTGGTTTGACTTCTTGCGGAGGACGAAAAAGACTGTGTCGAGAAGCTCGGTGACTTTCGCGGCACAGTACACCCAAAAGATGTAGAATGTCTGGTATGGACAAATTAGGATGAGAGGAATGATACTGAAATAGGGCAAAGATAACAAAAAAATAAGAACCGACTTCAATCGCTATCGAAATGAAGAAGTGTGTGACTAGCATCGCCGGTTGTATACAAAGTGTTACAAAAGATGCTAACTCTTTTTACAGGAAAATAGCACCCGGTAATAGGGATCACAACCTAAATATTTGTTTTGCTCTATGACGTTCCGTTGATTTTTAAATTAATGAAATGTGAACGCTGTGGCGGGAGAAAAGTATTTTTAAAATATTGTTTTCATTGACTTTCACAATGTTTTAAAAACTCAAAGCTATGCAAATGCACCTCCACCAGCACACGTTTTTAAATTTGAACTAATACCAAAAAACAAAAAAGTTTCGAAAAATTTTCAATTTCGAGGTTATAAAATAAAAATTGTTTTTTTCAACTTTTTTTTACAGAATTGACATCCTGTTGACCAGTAGGTTGCACCCTGTAAAAAGAGTTAGGATGTTTTGTAACACGTTGTAGTGTAATTTGGAAGCTCTTGTTCATGTCTAACTAGAGCGCTAAGTTAGCACTTAGTCTCGGCAAATTGGATAATGTAATGGCCGCTTAACAAACAAGAAAATAATCGTCAATATTTCGGTCCACCTTGAAAAAAGTTCTGAGGTAACAAAAATAAATAAAAAAATACATTTTATAACCTCAAAATTGAAAATTTTTCATAACTTTTTTGTTTTTGGTACTACCTAAAATTTAAAAATATGTTTGTGGTTGAAGGTGCATTTGCATAGCTTTGAGTTGTTAAAACATTGTGAAAGCCAATGAAAACAATATTTAAAAATACTTTTCTCCCGCCACAGCGTTTACATTTTATTAATTTAAAAATCAACGGAACGTCATAGAGCAAAAAAAAAAAATAGGTTGTGATCCCTATCACCGGGTGCTATTACCCTGTAAAAAGAGTTAGCATCTTTTGTAACACCTTGTAGATAAGGGAAACTTTTTGGTATTTTTTCTTTGAATGTAGGTAGAGTTCGCCTGTTTTTAGTCCTATTTAACTATGGTCAGATATTTCAATCGCCAGATAAGCATTATTCCTAGGAATAGATGAGCATAAAATATCCTAGGTCTTAGGCCTGATTTACCAATCCTCAGTTAAAGCCTCAGTTAGTTATCCGACCAATAGCCTATACAAAATTCGTTATATTTTCAAATTATTTATGGGAATAATGCTTATCTGGAGATTGAAAAATCTGACCTAAGTGGAATAAACATATCCTAGGAATTAATTCTCACTTACCTCATTTCGCATTTCCTTATTATCACCAAAACATTTGGAATGGGCTAAGCCATACTTATGATGGTACTTCCCCGTCTGGAAAAAGAAATAAGTCTGGTTTAGATACTGAGGTCGTTATCAACAAGAACATCAACGCTTTAGCTTTAGGGTGGTCACTAACTGCCGGTTTCTGATTTGAGAAATTCGCTAAGCAAGTACTTAAATATCGTTTTGCCTCTGCGGATTTCTCACAAAAGAACGTGACAGAACGATAGTTAAGTATTTACTTAGTAAAATTCTCAATTCAGAAACCGGGCCTAAGTAAAACGTGTAAACATCGATGCAAATGCCAGCTAATCTCAAAGAGTAGGAATACAACGTGTTTAAATAACCCGTGTCCTATTACCCTTTAAAAGAAGTTGGGACCTTTTGTAACACCTTGTGTATCTAATCAAAGTAAAAAAACTAAATCAAATCTAAACTCATAAGAAAATAACTTACTACGATGACAATGTACGCTGAAAACCCAATTTGAAAGGCGTTGTAGGCTAACAATACGTTTTTCAGTTCGTAGGGTTTTCTGTTCTTCATAAACGCTGGGCCGATTTTCAGTACAAACGCCAGATATGCTATGGTGATTAGAGCCATTGGTAACGCTGAGTTCATGAAGGGATAGGCGTTGATCTCATCGTCTGAAAATGGAGAAGGATCAATGTTTAATTGAACGAGTGAGCGACGTTCTCAGAGCCTACTTAGATAGGCTGTCACATTTTTCGCACCAAGGTGCTCCGCACAAACATCATTGGAAGATAGCAGCGTGGCGAGAAATTCAAAATTTTCACAGTTTTTTACATTTTGTAGCTAAACTGAGCTATTTGTGTTCAGCGATTTTTCGTTCGCGGCAATAACATAGTATTCTTTTCATTATTGGAAACAACGAAACAATAATAATTCAGCCGATTATGTGTTCTGGTCTACGACAAGTTTTTTGGGCGGTGCCACTGCTTCGTATACCAGATAACAAAATCGGCTGAATTATTGTTGTTCTGTTGTGAAAATAATACTGTTTTATTGCCGCGAACGAAAAATCGCTGAACAAAACTAGCTCAGTAAATCTTATCTTATCTTATTAGTATGGGGCCAGGCTGAGAGCCCGGGACACTTCGACCCAGTGGGATCTTTTGTGTCACCCCCGTCCTTATTCCTGCTCAGGACGTGCAAAGACCGAGGTCATAAGCTTTAGAACGTCACCGAGGTTGAGGAACTTATATTCTTCCGGTCTAGGATATGCTACCCCGAGAAGACTCATGCGTTTACTTGCTAGAGCATCGCAGTCACACAGAACGTGTTCCATGGACTCTGGCGCCTCTTTACAGGCCCTGCAGTGGGAGTCATTAGACAGCCCCATATTGAGTAGGTGTTTGTTGGTACCAAAGTGGCCCGTAAATGCCCCAACAATTAGTCGGACCTTACACCTACTATATCTACAGATTTTGGATACCCAACCTGTACCTGATGTGCCAATGAAGGCCTTTGAATGTGCCAGTTCTGGCACACTAGACCATTCAGAAAGGTGTTTCTGTTTGGCATTTGCTGCTAGGGCCATTTTAATAGTACCTATTGAGAGGCCTATGAAGGGTTCTGGCCCGATAAAATCTTGTTCAGACCCCATTCTCGCCAGCTCGTCCGCCTTCTCATTACCATGGATTCCTGTATGTCCGGGCACCCACACCAGATGGAGTCTGTTGCGTCTGCCGAGCCTGTTGAGCGCGCTGACGCAGCCCTCGACTAGTCCGGAGTCCACCCTAAAGGCCATAAGGGCTTTGAGAGAGGCTTGGCTGTCGCTTAGAATATAGATGGATTTGCCAGTGACTTTTCTATCTATATTCACTTGTGCGCAGGCACTTATTGCGTAGATTTCAGTCTGAAACACCGTCGGGAACTGACCCATGCTTTGGCTCAGCCCGAATTCATCGCAATAAATGCCTGCCCCAGTTCCCGACGACATTTTTGAGCCATCGGTGAACCAAACGAGGCTGCCACCTTCGGGTCGGGGCAGTCCCTGTTTCCAGTCTTCTCTTGTAGGAAGATGGACTTCATATCTTCGGTCGAAAATGAATTTGGGGAGGACTTTGTCACAACTCATCATCATCAACCTGTCCAAATGGTCGTCCAGATCCATCCTTGTGTGTTTGGTGTTCAGCTTGTATTGGTTCCCCAGACCGGCCATGGTCAGTCTATGGAGAGCCATCCTTGCTTCAACCCCCACAACAATATGCAGCGGCTGGAGGTCCAAAAGTATCTCCAGTGCTGCCGTTGGCGTAGATTTGAACGCCCCTGATATTGCCATGCAGGCCATACGCTGCACTTTTGTGAGCGCCGACCTGCAAGTAACTAGTTTTGTTCTCGGCCACCATACAATGCTCCCATACGTGAGTATGGGACGTACCATCATAAGGTAGATCCATTTGAGAACCTTGGGCTTAAGCCCCCATGTTTTTCCGTAGGCCATACGACACATACTGAAAACTTTAATAGCCTTTGAGATAGTTTTGGCTACGTGCGATTCCCAGTTCAGATCTTTATCCAAGGTTACCCCTAGATATTTCACTTCCGTGGACCATTCCAGTGTTGTACCGAACAGCGAGAGTTTCTTCAGCGCTGAAAGGTGCCTTTTCCTAGTAAATGTGATTACAGTCGTTTTGCTCGGATTGATAGAGAGACAGTTGGCTGTACACCATCTCTGAACAATTTCAAGCGCATTTTGCATAAGACTTGATACTGTGCCGGGGAACATACCGTTTACCTGCACTACCAAATCGTCTGCATAGCCTACCGTGTGATACGGTCCTTTGTTGAGTTCCACTAAGAGCGAGTCCACAACCAGACACCACAGTATAGGCGAAAGTACACCCCCCTGTGGGCAGCCCTTGGTAGTAGTCGCACATAGTGTATCTCCCTGCAGCGTAGACGTTACTAATCTACCTGTGAGCATGCAGTCTATCCACTTGCAAACAGTAGGTTCTATGCCATGCTCCGTTGCTGCCATTTTTATAGATTCAAAGGTCGTACGATCAAAATTAAATGCTCCCTCTATGTCGAGGAACGCACTGATGCACAACTCCTTGTTTTCCAAGGCAGCCTCTGCTCGACTGACTACGTGATGTAGTGCAGTCTCTGTTGACTTTCCTGGCTGGTAGGCACACTGAAGTCCATGCAGAGGGTGTCTTTTCAGAGGTCCTTCCCTTATGTGCTTGTCAATCATTTTCTCTAAGGATTTGAGAAGGAATGATGACAGACTGATAGGCCGATATGACTTGGCCTCCTCGTAGTCAGTTCTGCCTGCTTTTGGCATGTAGACTACCCTTGACTGGCGCCAGGCCTTGGGTATGTAACCAAACGCTAAGCACGCTCTGAAGAGCCTGCAGAGGTGAGGATTCAAGATCGCGGCACCTGTCCTTAAAAGTATTGGGTATACTCCGTCTGGCCCTGGAGATTTGAACGGCTGAAAGCTGTTCAGTGCCCAGTCCACCTTACGTTTATCCACTATCTTCTTCGCTGTAACCCAGTCAGCCTTAGTGGTTCGCAAAGATTGCTCCACCTGGCTTATAGGGTCAGTTTCGGACGTGTGGATCAACCTGGAGCCTGGGAAGTGTGTCTCAAACATTACCTTAAGAGTGTCCTTCCCAGACTCAGTGAGCTTACCGTTACCGTCCCTGATTGTAGACAGTGGGTTTGCCTTTACTGTTGCTATCGCCTTTGAGAGTCTCATACCTTCCGGGATTGATGTAATACCCTCACAGTGGTCTCTCCATGCTTTTCTTTTAGCCTTGCGTACAGCCGTGCTGTACAAGGTCAGAAGTCTTGAGTAAGAGCTAAAGTCCTTCTTGATTTTCGCCTCGTTAAAGGCCTGTCGTGTCTCCTGTCGAAGCTTGGCTAGTTCAGGAGTCCACCATGGTTCCTTCTTTGCCATAACTCTTTTCTCCGGACAGTTCTGAGTCCAGGCTGTTGTAAGAGCGGTGGCAACTTTGTCTGCTTCGAATTCGATATCTACTATGGAATTTAGCATACCTTTAGGGTCTCCTAGTTCTACCTTGAGGTCACCCACGAAAGAGTTCCAGTCAGTGTTCCTAGGATTCCGCCTGCATACAGATTCTACCGGGTGGGTTGTTCTGTACTGAAAGCATATGTACCTGTGATCAGATAAAGTTATTTCACTAGACACATGCCAGTTATCGATACGTGTGCTCGCTCTGTTGGAAGCAAGTGTGATATCGAGTACTTCTGCCCTCTTCGAATCGACGAAGGTAGGCCTGTTGCCTTTATTGAGAATTTGCAAGTTTGTACTCACCACGTAGTCCAAAAGCTTTTCTCCTCGGTCGTTGGTGTCTGTGCTGCCCCAAACGACATTGTGTGCATTCGCGTCGCTGCCAATGATGAGATCGACGCCTTCGCGAGTGCCATAGTTAACCAGTTCCTTCAGTAGTGATGAAACGGGTTCCTTGTCGGGGTAAGGTAGGTACGCTGAGGCCAGTATAACTGTTTTGCGTTCCTCTGCCTTGCCCATTTGGACCTTGATCGTTGTAAGATCCCTGGAACATAATTGACATAAGGGCATCGCGTCTATGCCATTCCTGACATAGACGCAAGTCCTCATATCCTTAGTAGAACAGTGATAAAAGATAAGACCACCTGTCCCATTGAGGCCCTTAATGGCTCCCCTGTAGAGATAGGGTTCCTGAATAAGGGCAATATCAAATTTATTTGACTTGAGCTGGCGGGCCAGAATGGCCGTCGCCGCCTTACAGTGATGAAGGTTTATTTGCACGAACCTTAATCTGGCCATTGCTTGGCTTCGGAGGTGGTAGCAGGGGCATGGTTCAGCTCCCTTCCATTATTCCCTCATCCATCGGCAGCGGGGACGAGGCCAGGTCGAGCTCCTGGAGGTTACCCAGGACCTCAGATGTCGCCACGGATGACGCCGGCGAAGATGGGGGCTCTGCCAGTAATGCCAGCAGGCTCGTGCTCGGCTCCGGCGGAACCACTTCCCTCGCCATCACCGCCTCAGCCGGCTGGGCTACCTCGTTCCGGGTATCAGCATCAGCAGTCTTCTCACTCTTATCGGAGGCCTCAAAGAGCTTGAAAAAGCTTTTGCAGACACCCGCAAAGAGGCAGTACCCAGCTGCCTTGATCACATCGGCAGACGCTTTGTCCATGTAGACGATGTGCCTGGTGTAGACCTCTTCTACCGCCGAGTGCACCACGCGCCACTCTTCGGTGTGAAGGGTCGAGTTTAGGCGCTGGAGCATGCGCAGCACCCTTGGGGCCTCAGCCTTAACTGATCTGTATTTCCAGGCCATTTTAACTGGCCTGGGCAGATCCTTTGCGTGGACCACTTTTAGCGTCAGTCCCTCCACGATCAAGTCGGTGAGGGAAAGAAGCCATTCAACGGCAGGAGACCCATGGCACAGGACATGGAGGGCGCCGCTCGACAGACCGCAGATGTCAATCACGGGTAGGGGATCGGGAGCGCTCTCAAGGCGGTCAAAAATGTCCGACCTGACAGCGCTCTCCATCTCCGGCGTGATGACCGAGACCGGATGTTCGGCCGCGACGATAGCCAGCTTCACCGCGGTTAAAGCGTCCTTAAAGGAACCCTGACGGGTCCTCTTGGAATCGCCCGCGGCGTCGGTGGCCTCGTCACTCACCTCCCGTGGTCGCTTCGGTAGGTTCCGGCGATCGGTCGAGGACGCCTCCACCTGCTGTTGCTTCCGGAGCTCCTGTCGCTTCCTTCTAGTGGCCCCGCTGGCAGTACAAGTGCGGCGGCGCCGAGTAACCTCGCTCTCTCCCCGCGGCTGATGGACGCGCCCCGTTAGGCAGACAGGAGCCTGGACCAGTTGGTTCGCATCGCACCGCAGCGGTTTGATTGCTGAGTCACCAGACTGCACCGACTTTTGCACCTGACGGTGCCGAGCGACCCCACTCTCTCCCCGCAGTTGCTGGGCGCGCCCCTGTAGGCAGGCAGGTGCCTGGACCAATCGGTTCACATCGCAGCTCAGCGGATCGACAGCAGGGACACTAGGCCCCGCCAGATGCTGTACCTTCGTTAGGTCAAGGGCCTTGGGATTACCAAGGTACAGTGACCTACTTTTGCTGTTACCAGCCTTGCTTTTTCCAGCCTCTAGACACTGAACCCTTACGGGCAGATCTTTACTCGGACCTCGAACCCTTGCGGGCAGGTCTCCTTGCAAGTTTTTGCCCCCCCCAGAATACGAGGGGCTGCCTGAGTTAGACTCAGGGAGGGATTCTCCGGCGTTGCCGGTACCCTCCTGGGGTAGTTTACTGTTTAAACTTGCTTCCATCTTTTCTTTAGGGACCGAATCCCAAGGCTATCGCCTGATGTGGTTGTTTTGTGTGATAATGAACCCCTCCTTCGGCTGCCTTTGCCAATGGAGGGGCCGCAGGTCATCACATCCCTGCAGCGGATTGCGAAGGAAGAGGGAAAAGCAGGAGGGTTGGGATGCAGCGTGCAAGCTATGGAATGCGCCTGAGTGTTTCTGTTACGTCAGTTTCTGAGGGAATCCGACCAATAGCAGGAACGACCGCGTGCAGGTAACACTTCAGACTTACCTTGAGGGGTACGAAAAAGCCCCCAAGGCCATTTCGCATCCCACTGACTGGGTTTTATCAGCAGGATAGGTGTGCATCTAATTCAAGGGGGAAAAGCGGTGAAGGGATGAAAAGCGCGTGTATGAAGATGAATTAGACCCACCCCCTCCCTGTAAAAATTTTGAATTTTGAGCTCAGTAAAGGTACAAAAGGTAAAAAACTGTAAAAATTTTGAATTTCCAGCCACGTTGCTATCGTCGACCCTTAATGACTGTTTTGAAAGTCTTTAGCCATGCACAGTTTTTCAGGGCAGTTTACGAAACTGACCTGTCACGCTCGAATCATTGACGCTGAAAGTTTACATTCCTATGGGGTAAATTCTAAGGTGCTACCCCTAGTAGGTAAGGCAAAGCCCACCAGATTTTAAATTTGTGAAGTAGCATTACTCTTTATTATTACTGGTGTTTAAAATACTTACATGGAGTTTTCCAATACCAGCTGGGGTCCTTTAGATCGACGACGCTGGCCGCCATTTTTAAACTTGTGGATTCACACAAAATACGGTTTTTTTTTTTTAAACCAACCCACGGCGCTCACGATTTTCGGTGAGTATATGCCAAAAGGTGAGTATATGCCAAAAGTAGGTCTGAACCATACGGAGGGTCTCCAGCCAGACACCTCCTGCTTGGGAAGTCGCCGTTCCACTGGGCATTCTTGGTTCCTATAGGTATACCTTTTGAATAGGCAGCAAATTAATTAAACGCTAGTTAATGAGTGAAGTTCACTGCATTTTTGCAGAAATTAAGTGCGTACTAAGTGAATACATAAATTTGAAAAGCAATGAGGGATTTACGTAGGTAGGTAAGGTAATCGTACCTATGACGTAGTGGCCACAAATCATTGGTAAACTCGACAGCACGTCGACCCTTATACGCTAGCACACTCGGTTACGTTACGGGCGACTTTACAAAAAAGTGTACACTCTGACGTGCTGTCGTGTAGGTAGTTTGAGCAAATCTCATAATCAAATTATTGTTATTTTATTGTTCAGAATAATGAAAACAATGCTGTTTTATTGTCCTGAAAATAAAATCGCTCCACAAAAATATCTCAGTTTAGCTACAAAATTTAAAAAAACGGCGAAAATTGTGCATTTCTTGCCATGCTCCTTTCGTTGAACCTCGAATAGTCGAAAAGTTAAAAGTCGGAGTAGGTATTACATTTTTATACGTACTGTCGGGCGCCAATGGTAGCTCTTACAACGCGCGGCAATTTAACAAAAAGGGTGTCCTAGGGTGTGACCGACTGGACCTATCTAGGTAGTGGAGTCCACAGTCAGTATTTTTTTTATTATGTAACTTTAATTCTTTTCATGACTCTTTTTCTTTAAATATGGTGCCTCTTTTGGACAAATCGCTGCAAAAGAACAGATGAACATACAATCATGAAAATATGAATCTTCTTTCAGTTTCAAGTCGGGTAAAGTGGACGGAAAAGTTGTTTTTGTGCTCCAATAACCTCGACAAGGTGACAAAGGTCTTCATTACATTCGTGAAAAACATACGTACGGTCGGCCACAGTCACAGATACCCCATGGCAGCTCTTACCCCGCGCGGCATAAGGGCGCCAATCGAACAAAAAGGGTTATCCTAGCGTGTGGTCGACTGTACATACGTAGGTACTGTAATGAGGTAGGTAGGTAACTAACCTCCGCAGACAATCAACAAGGGCAGACGTCTTTGCGGAAAAATCGATAGTCTAGTGTTAGGTAGGGGCCGAAACGGTC